>CM075330.1:95616908-96826991 GCA_037788925.1 Mytilus galloprovincialis
GAATAATGAACTATGAATAATGGACGTACTTCAGCGCGGTGTCTACAAATAGGACAGATCTCATGAATTTATGTAAGTTCATACGAATTATAAACAAGCGAGTGTGTCCTTCTGAATAAGTTCTTTTTGTCTTTGTCGTTGTTGTATATATTGTATATTTATGTTTATGTAGTTAATATATTGTATTATACAGGCATTTCTTCTCTGTACCTATGTATTTGGTGATGAGAATAAAGATATATGTGTTAGAATCAGGCAAATCAATTATAACTTATACTTGTTTATTTTGTAAGGCTTAAGTAATCAACAATTTCCTACACAAACCAGGATTTGAGTAATACTTATGATATGTTAAAATAGTTTTCTCTTCTTTAGTTAAATGAAATGTTTTTAATTATTAACTGCTGACGTGGATGAGTATTTATACATCGCACTAAGTCAAAGAACGCCAAACTACAACTAGGTTTTTTTACTACATGGTGGGAGCCTGTTTAAGTTAGGGGATGACCTTATCATGCTTGTTATTACACAAGTCAATTATTGGTTACTGTTACAATTGGACATTTAGGAGAACAAACACAAGGTAATGTGTTTATTGTCTTTATTAATTATAACACTGATTAATCTATTACTCTACCAGAAGGTTCAGTTGTACAAAGCATAATCTATTACTCTATCAGAAGGTTCAGTTGTAGAAAGCATAATCTATAACTCTACCAGAAGGTTCAGTTGTACAAAGCATAATCTATTACTCTACCAGAAGGTTCAGTTGTAGAAATCATAATCTATTACTCTACCAGAAGGTTCAGTTGTAGAAAGCATAATCTATTACTCTACCACAAGGTTCAGTTGTAGAAAGCATAATCTATTACTCTACCAGAAGGTTCAGTTGTAGAAAGCATAATCTATAACTCTACCAGAAGGTTCAGTTGTAGAAAGCATAATCTATTACTCTACCAGAAGGTTCAGTTGTAGAAAGCATAATCTATTACTCTACCAGAAGGTTCAGTTGTAGAAAGCATAATCTATTACTCTACCAGAAGGTTCAGTTGTAGAAAGCATAATCTATTACTCTACCAGAAGGTTCAGTTGTAGAAAGCATAATCAATTACTCTACCAGAAGGTTCAGTTGTAGAAATCATAATCTATTACTCTACCAGAAGGTTCAGTTGTAGAAAGCATAATCTATAACTCTACCAGAAGGTTCAGTTGTAGAAAGCATAATCTATTACTCTACCAGAAGGTTCAGTCATAATCTATTTGTTCTAATGCTTTACATAATAGAAAAAAACAAAGGATATAGGGTATACATGTTCATTTCAATTCTTGAAGTTACTGCAAATAGTCATATAAAAAAGAAGATGTGGTATGATTGCCAATGAGACAACTATCCACAAAAGACCAAAATGACACAGACATTAACAACTATAGGTCACCGTGCGGCCTTCAACTATGAGCAAAGCCCATACCGCATAGTGAGCTATAAAAGGCCCCGATAAGACAATGTAAAACAATTCAAACGAGAAAACTAACGGCCTTATTAGTTACAAACTGTGTATTTTCGCTCTTCTTCTTCTGTCACGGTTTAAACAAAAACCGAGTATTTTTCAATTTAATTAAACTAGGGTTTGTGGATGTTCACCACTATTCACTTTTCTGATTGGATTGCGATATTTACATACATAGACCATCAATTAGATAGATATGCAAGGAAAATGGTATACAAATATTTCTAATTTATTGTTGAAATAGTTGTCTGCAAGGAAGCAAAAACATCTTTATGGCCCCGCAACAAAGTATCAAGTTACAGATCAAGTGTAAGTTTCGTTTCGCTCTGTTAATTTTTGCAGAAATTACGGGCTTTGGACTTCGATAAATTGTTGAAAATCACAGTTATAACGGAATTTTTTCTAAGGTGTCAGACTACCAATTACTAAAAGTAGCCCTACTCTGACACAAAATAGTGCTTTTGATGTCCTTGTTTACTTAAACTAACCAACAAATTTGTAGAAATGAAACTTTTGGTGAAAGAGAAATATATCTAGATCATTTTGAGCCAAAATTTACTTGTCTATGAGTTTGCATTAAAAATTGAGGATTAATGCGCTCCATAGTATACTAATTTTAGATTTCCAGAAAACCAGGTTTTTGTTTTGGAATACCTCTGTTAGAGGGTCAGTTATTTTGTTAGAAGGCTTTTAAGGTATGGTGAAAATTGGCATGTAGAAAGCTGATACATGTACAATTAAGGATATACCTGGTTTCTATGAAGTTAAACTTATAATAAGGTAAAATATTTAGAAAGCTGTGAAAATTGCAAAATTTGGTTGAACAGATAGTGATTATTAATTGGTGGTCTGACACCTCTAAACGCCTTCAGATATTGGGCTGATTTTTGGTATGCGAGTTAACCATGATGAGCTACAGATCAAGTTTATGTTTCGTACCGCTCCGCTAATTTTTGTCGACATTACAGGCTTTGGACTTGATAAATTGTTGAAAATCACAGTTATACGGACTTATTTTCTAAACGCCTTTAGATATTGGGCTGATTTTTGGTATGTCAGTTAACCATGATGAGTTACAGATCAAGTTTAAGTTTAGTTCCGCTCCGCTGATTTTTGTCGAAATTAATAGTTTAAGACTTTGAAAACTACAGTTATACAGACTTTATTTCTATACGCCTTCAGATTTTGAGCTGATTTTTTATATGTGAGACGACCATCAAGTTTGTGTCCACATGTGTTGTTGAAATTGCAGATTTTTAACTTTTTAGACGGGGCCATTCGTGTCGTTTCGACACATCTAGTTTTCTCTAACTTTTCAGACACTACACTTTTTGGAAAGATAAAGTGCATGCACCTTCAAAATCAATAAAGTGTAAATAGATATAGGAAGATGTGGTATGAGTGCCAATGAGACAACTCTCCATCCAAGTAACAATTTATAAAAGTAAACCATTAAAGTTCGTTTTGTCATAGATAATTTATCAGAAAGCACAATATTTATTTCATCGAGTCCTACACTTTCCAAAATCGATTAATGTAATTTTGATGTGTTAAAAATATCACGTGAAAAATGGAGTGTTAAACCTGGTTTTATAAGTGGTTACTCCTTGAAAAAACCCAAAGACTGCTGATACGATAACAGTGATATTTGTCTTTCATCGATAATATACGGTCTTTGTCTTTCATCGATAATATACGATCTTTGTCTTTAATCGATAATATACGGTCTTTGTCTTTCATCGATAATACATGATCTTTGTCTTTCATCGATAATATACGGTCTTTGTCTTTCATCGGTAATATATGATCTTTGTCTTTTATCGATAATATATGGTATCATAATAATAACAGATAATAAAGACCAGCCGTTGATAGAAATTAAGGTTCCAATCACGATATTTATATTATTTGTTACAGGTCTACTTCCATATAATAGTCATCAGACCATATAGGGTAGCGGGAGGAAATAAAGAACAGATCACGTATACTAAAGAGAGACAAATAAATCTGATAAAATCTACTAGCATTGAATGCCGATGGCAAAGGGACAGAACACAATAGCATATTTAGGTTGAAAAAGCAGTTGCAATTACGTATATGTACAAAGTAACATTGAGAGAAATTAGAAGAGGTGTGGTGATTAAACAGCAATTCGAAGCATGCAAACATTTGATATTTGATACAAAGTGTATGCACATATATCATAGGTGAAAAACATGGCAGTTCGCAAACTACAATTGACTATTATTTTCGTTTGCATTGGTTTAGTAGTTTTTATCAATTTAAATTACTTGACAACACACTACAATAATAAAAATGGGATGCGAGACAGAAGTCATATACTTGACGAATTTGATGAAAAGCTATTTTCAGCTTCGAATGGAAATATAAATCAGCCATTTGATAAGGACACTCTATCGCTAACATCGAACAAAGAAAGTAATACATTTGATGGGAATTTGCAGTCCAATGATACTGGTTGTAAACGTAATCTGTTTATCTTTTTCGGAACAAGACCGGAACTAATCAAATTAGTCGTACTAATTCAAAAGCTTAGAGAATCCACAAATTGCATCACAAGAACTGTATTTACTGGGCAACATGTGGAAATAATCGCTCCGTTTCTCAAACTTTTTGATATAAAGGTAGATATAACATTCAAGCATACACTACAAAAAGGCCAGTCACTGAATAGTTTAGTAGGCAAAATAATTTTACAGGCAAATACACTTCAATCGAACCCGAGAGACATTTGGATAGTGCAAGGTGATACAACGTCAGCAATGGCAATAGCAATAGCAGCTTTTCATAAAGGAATTCGAATTGCTCATGTCGAAGCCGGGCTCCGTTCGTATGACATGCAGTCCCCTTTCCCAGAGGAATTTAATCGTAAAACAATCACATCTATCGCTACCTATAACTTTTCTCCAACTGAACAAAATCGTAGAAATTTACTTTTTGAGGGAGTAGATAGTTCTCGTATTTTTGTAACCGGAAATACAGTTATCGATGCAGTAAAGTACATACAATCAAGAAACCAGACTAAAATGCCCATTGAACTGAAAGGGTTACCTATTGAAATGCTAGTTCTCTTAACAATGCACAGAAGAGAGAACATGTCTAGAATGACAAAATTGTACAATATCATAAAATCCGTCGATTGTCCGAAGTGTTTGTTTGTAGTGCCATTACATCCAAATCCCAATGCTGCTAGACCTGCATTACACATTTGCAATGTAGATAAAAGATTTCTTTGTACTTCTCCTTTATCTTATGAAGAACTCCACTGGATCTTAAAAAAATCAAAATTCTTATTAACTGATTCTGGTGGACTGCAAGAAGAAGCAACATGGTACAATTTACCAACATTGGTTCTAAGGAATAACACAGAACGAGTAGAATGTCTCATGGAAGGTTTGTCGACACTAGTAAACGAAGAAACTTTATCTACTGCAATGAACAGTTTGATTTCAAACACGAATAATAAAAACGAAACAAACAAATATCCTTATGGAGATGGGAATGCTTCTAGAAAAATTGTTAATACACTTACTGCAACCGATTTGTCTATACACAGCATTATTAAAAGGCCGATCGATTTCACACCACCATCAAACCATTCTATTGCCGATTTCACACCACCATCAATCCATTCTATTGCCGATTTCACACCACCATCAATCCATTCTATTGCCGATTTCACACCACCATCAAACCATTCTATTGCCGATTTCACACCACCATCAAACCATTCTATTTCCGATTTCACACCACCATCAAACCATTCTATTGCCGATTTCACACCACCATCACACCATTCCATTTCCGATTTCACACCACCATCAAACCATTCTGTTGCCGATTTCACACCACCATCAAACCATTCTATTGCCGTTGTTCTACAAGTCTTTAAACGTGAAACTTTAGATCAGCAGTTAAGTGATGCAGTGTCACAAACACTACAGCCTTCTACAATTGTAGTACTACAAAATGGATTCCATGTCAATGTAGCAGAAACAATTCAAAATTTTCGTATACAAAATCCAAAAATTGAAATACAACATATTGCATCAAGTAAGAACTTGCGCTTCCATGGCAGATTTCACATAGCATATATGTTAGAAGAGGATTATGTTTCTGTGTGGGACGATGACTTAGAAATAGGAAAAGAATGGTTAAAGTATTGTGTTGATCTTTCTAAAACACATCACAATGCCGTTATTGGTGCTAACGGAAGATCATTTATAAAAGTACATCTGAAGACGTATATGATGGTACAGGAAGATAGATTAGGATTTAATGATTTCGTTGGTCATACCTGGACCTTACCTCGCGTGTTTCTGAAGGCCTACGTGACAATGACACCGTTTACACTCGACACTGGTGAAGATGTTCTGATCAGCTAGCCTACGCAATGCAGAAAATTGGTATCAAGTGTTTCCGACCACATCAGAGTGGACAGAAATTTGCCAGAGAAACATCGAGCGCGGTGGATAAAAACGCGTCGTCTAGGAATAACCAAAAACCTAGAGATTTATTATTTTGCACACTTTTAAAGCAGAATTTTAGATATATAAACTGTATTAACTGTAACGATCCACATGTTATCGATGAATGTTTAAGTAAACATTATGTTCAAGCTATGGCTGCGGAAAAGGCTACGATCGAAAAAGACAAAACGGATAATATCCATGCATGGTCATAATAACATGCTTTTTTTATTCAACTTATTTCTGAAATTTTAAACATTTTTTAAAAAAGAACATATATGTAAAACCAGGTTGAATAAAGCTTAGAATAACTCAAAATGCGGAACGTTTTATTGAAGCCGGTGTGGTTCAATTTTGTCAAAATAAGCTTAGAAACAGGACATTATTATATGTTATTACAAACCCGGTAAATACTCTAATTCGTTGTTCATGTTATTATAAACCCGGTAAATACTCGAATTCGGTAGTTCAAATTCGTGAAAAGGGAAGGAGATTGTAATTACGACATAAGGAACATATCCGATATCATCTGTGAAACTATTGATCAGAATAAGGCATCGGGACCAGATTCGATTAGTCACAGAATGCTGAAAATTTGCCCTAAGAAAGTGGCGATTCCTTTGCAAATAATATTAAATAAATCTCTTAAACTTTGTAAATATCCTTCTAGCTGGAAGATTGCAAATGTTATTGATGTTTTAAAAAAAGGGTGATTCGTCATTACCTTCAAACTAGAGACCAATTTCTTTAATAAGCTGTGTAGGTAAAATCATGGAACGAATTGTTTTTAAACATGTATATAATCATCTACATATGAATAATCTAAATTTATGAATATTAGTCTGGATTTTTGCCAAAAAATTCAACTGTACATCAGCTACTAGAAATGTATAATTGTATATTCTTAACTCACTAGAAAAGAAGGAAATACATTGTTTTGTCTTTTGTGATTTTTCAAGAGCTTTTGATAAGGTTTGGCATAAAGGGTTCTTGCATAAAATGAAAGCTTATGGAATACATGGTAATTTACTTAACTGGTTTGAGAGTTATCTTTGTGATAGGAAACAAAAAGTTTGTATCTATATGGACCGAAGAAACTAAATATGTTTCTAACACAATTCAGATGCTACTCATCTTTCTTGAACTATGACTTGTTTAGAGTCAATATAATTGCTGATCCATCTTGCTTTTGTGGATGCAACATTGAAACTGTACACCATTTCCTTTTCGACTGTTCTTTATATACACACCAGAAAGAAATTCTGATGAACAGTCTAAGATGGCTTCCTGATTACCTTATACTGAATGTTTAAAAGTTACTATATATATAGTTTAAACATCTGGTAATCCGAACCTCTCGTATGAACAAAACGTGAATATATTTAAACATGTATTTGAATTTATTAAAAGGTCTGAGAGATTTCTTGTTATGTAGAAAAGGTGTATTTGCGGTACATCCACGTCATCATCATCCTTACCCATTTTTACGTTATTTTTGTTTCATCTTTTTCAATTGATAGACTCGTAAAGTATTGTATATTTTGAATTATTGCATGCTCATATTAAAATTGTATTGTAATTTATTGTTATTCGGAGCGGACTTCATAAGTATGGCTTACTTGTGTCCAATCCATTTTACTTAACTTTGAGTAAATAAAATCTGTGAAACGGTTATTCCATAACGGTTAAAACTTACGAAGGATGATTATATAAACTCCATGTACAAATATACAAACGTTTAAATTAGGGTCACGCAGAAAAAATCTAGAAAAAAAAATAAGCTAAAAGTTTTACTTAAGAAAACGGTTGTGTGCGGACTGCAAAACTCTTGCTATTTATAGACTTTTTTTTTATATATAGATTTTACAAGTGTGTACACAGATCGGTATTACATTCAACAAACTATTTAATTAACAAAAACCAAAGACACTAAGAAACCTCTGCAATTTTATAAGATGTATTTTAATAGTAAACTCACTCCTTCTTAACAACCATAAATTATTTACCATATTTATACTTATAGAAAGTATTTCTTTATAAAATTTTAACTTTACATTTGACTATATAAGCCTATATATATATTCTTTTATATATGTTATCTCATCCGAAATTTTGAATTTTATGCATTTTTAATGCATTTTTTATTTTTATGTATATTATTTTTTAACTTCTCTGTAACCTTTGTACTTGCATGGTTTTATGAGAATAAACTATCTATCTGCTAAGTATGGATAGTATATTTGGATGTTTGACAGTGTTTTCTGACAAAAGGAGTTCTCTGTTTTTCTTAATTTGGGTAAGGGCCGTAGCGTAATGGAGGCAAATGAGGCAAATGCCTCACTTTTGAAACGACGACCAACTTTAGAACTGTCATTTTTTTAAATAATGTATTTTTCATTTTCAAATATGCGAGTTTCGAGTTTGAAATTATCTACCGGCACACTACATACAGAGTGTCCACTCTGCATCAGCGATTGCAGCTTTTACCATAGCGGTGACGGTAAAAAAATAAGTGTTCCGAGTTACAAATCAAAATAAAATAAACAGCTGCGCCATGAGCGCATGATACGCCCAACGTCTTGTGTGGAAGTTTTATGCAATAATCATAAATAGTTTCTGAGAAAGTTTTAAGCAATTACCAGTTATTGCTTTTGAGACACAGCGGGACATGTGAAACACCTCCCCCCCCCCCCCCCCCACCCTGTTTTTTTTTTTTTTTTACAAATATCACTAAAATAAAATTTTGAATCAAACCAAAAAGTATACAGATCTTTAGATTAATATAACAAAGAAGTGTGTATAGTTTCAAGCAATAATCATAAATTGTTTTTGAGATACGTCACGACATGTAAAAAAAACTCCCCTTTTTTACAAAATACTCAATAACTCAAAAATTAAATTTTGAGTCATCACCAAAAAGTATACAGATCTTAAGATTAATATAACAAAAAAGTGTGTAATGTTTTAAGCAATAATCATAAATTGTTTTTGAGATACGGCACGACATGTAAAAACCCCCTCCCCCTTTTTTACAAAATACTCAATAACTCAAAAATGAAATGTTGAATCATCACCAAAAAGTATACAGATCTTTAGATTAATATAACAAAGAAGTGTGTAAAGTTTTAAGCAATAATCATAAATCGTTTTTGAGATACGGCGCGACATGTAAAAAACCCTCCCCCTTTTTAACAAAATACTCAATAACTCAAAAATGAAATTTTGAATCATCACCAAAAAGTATACAGATCTTTAGATTAATATAACTAAGAAGTGTGTAAAGTTTTAAGCAATAATCAAGAATCGTTTTTGAGATACGGTGCGACATGTGAAAAAAACACACCCCTGTTTTAGTTACAAAGTGCCGTAACTCAAACAGTTTAAATCTTATTTTCACCAAAAAGTATACAGATCATTTGACCATCATAAAAAACAACTATATTAAGTTTCATGAAATTTAGATAAGTCGTTCTCAAGTTACGGTGCGACATGTTTACGCCGGACAGACAGACGGACAGACGGACAGACGGACAGCGACATGTTTACGCCGGACAGACAGACGGACAGACGGACAGACGGACAGACGGACGGACACCGGACATTTGTATACCATAATACGTCCCGTCAAAATTTTGACGGGCGTATAAAAAATTGAAACAAATCTTAATGTCGTTACAAAACTGGTTGAAGACTGGTTCTTATAAGAGAAAAAAAGATGAAAAAGGTAACTCATGAGTATAAACACCCCCTATAAGTATGCTGGCTTATTACTTTCCTTGGTTTATTTTTGAATCGATAACGCTATAGTAATACCAATGTTTACACTATCAACTCACTGAACAACAAATGTTAATCGATAAAATAATTCATTGATCAAAAATATAATAATTATTTATAATTAATTTAAACAAAATCATGAAGCGCCTTTTCTATGGAAGTCTTTAATGCATAAGGCAATTCATGATTTTTATTTATCTTTAATAAAAGTATGAAATACATTTTTGGTATGGTTGAAATTTTTTTGTTCGTGTTTCTTTTTTTTTTATTATGATAAGCATTGTCTAGTTGTATGCTAGCGTGTTCCATTGATTCTGGTGCGGTAAGGTCGTGGGTTCGAACCCCAGTAGGTCAAACCAATGACTTGAAATGTGGTAGAATAATGTGTCCAGGTAGGTTGACATGTCTTCCAGTGGAATTTAAGTAACAAAGTTGGTCAACTGTCCTCTCTGTACCTATTCTTATGGTTAAACCGTTAATGATATGTATAATAAATATATATATTAATTGATGCTTATAACATGTTCTTGTCTTTTAGAAGCTTATAACTTGCTATTGGACATAAACATATAACATATAGCCTTCCGTGACAAGGTAACACTACAACTATTGAAGTTATATTTTTATATAGCGGATGTGGTCGAGTGGTCTAGAGCGCTGGACATGAGGCTAAGAGATTGGTGCTGTAGTGTATCAAAGGTGTGAGTTCGAATCCCGCTGAGGGACGAACAAAAAATTGTCAGTAGAAAATATAACTCTAACACTGTTCGGAGTAATTTTCAGACTTATATATATATAGAACAAGAAAGCCAAGCCATTAATAATTTAAAAAGCCGTGATGATATTGTTATTAAACAAGCAGACAAAGGAAGTGCAGTTGTAGTGATCAACAAAATCGACTACATTGAAGAAGGGAATCGTCAGCTGGCAAATACAAAATTTTACAAACATTTAGAAAGTGATCCTACAAAAGAAATAAGTAAACAAATTAATGAGGTCCTTTCAGATATGAACAGCAAAAAACACATAGATGACGACACGTACGACTATCTACGCCCTGATGAAACCTGCACAGCCGGTCGATTTTACTTGCTCCCAAAACTTCATAAAGAAGGGATTCCGGGAAGACCGATAGTATCTGCAAATGGCCATCCAACCGAAAAAATTTCTGAATTCGTGGATTACCATCTTAGACCACATGTTAGAACAATGCCATCTTACATTCAAGATACAACAGATTATTTGAAGAAAATGGATTCATTAAATCCCTTACCAAACAACACAATTTTGGTATCGATGGATGTGTCTTCTTTATACACAAATATTCCCAAAAATGAAGGAATAGTCGCTTGTGAACAAGTATGGAACAATCGTAAGGATAAACATCCCCCAACAGACTGTCTGGTTCAGTTGCTGCGACTAGTGCTGGAAAACAACAATTTTGTATTCAACGACCAGAACTACTTGCAGGTTGACGGTACCAGTATGGGAACCAAAATGGCACCTTCTTTTGCCAACATTTTCATGGGGAGTCTCGAAGAACGCATCCTTTCGAATGTACCATACAAACCCTTGTCTTGGCTCCGTTATATTGATGACATCGACATCAAATGGAACGAAACTGCAGAACGTCTGCAAGAATTTCTCGATTTCTGTAACAACTTTCATCAATCGATAAAGTTCACATCTGAAGTTTCAAATGAGAAAAGTGCGTTTCTCGACACCACCATAACTTTAGAAAACGGAGTCATGACAACCGACCTTCACACCAAAAAAACTGATAAACACCAATTTCTCTCTCCAAAGAGTTGCCACCCGAAACACTGCTCCCGGAGCATTCCGTACAGCCAAGCCATCAGGTTAAAACGGATTTGTTCATCGGAATCAAAATTAAACCATCGTTTGGGGCAACTCAGACAGCAACTTAAATCAAGCGGTTATAAGAACAAAAATATTTCAGAAGCTTTCGGTAAAGCAAAAGAAAAAGACCGAACAAACCTACTTGAATACAAAGAAAAGACGGCCCAGACAAATAAAATCCCGTTTGTTGTTAGCTTTCATCCTGACCTGACAAATCTTTCATCAATTGTCCACAAACACTGGCGTCTTATTGAACATGATCCTTCCTTAAAAGAGATTTTTCCATCACCTCCCGTTATGGCTTACCGCAGACCCAAAAACCTCAAAGATATTCTAGTAACATCCAAAGTATCTAAACAGGAGATATCAACAATCGGAGGTTATACACCATGCGGAAGGGGCAATTGTAAGTGCTGCAGAGTCGCCACTATCGAAACCCAATTCGTCAGCACAGTCACAAAGAAAAAATACAACATATTCATAACATCAAATTGCAAAACGCAAAATTGCATTTATGTTCTAACGTGTGGAACTTGCAAAATACAATATGTTGGTGAAACAGAAACACCATTTAACATCCGACTAAATAACCATCGGTCATTTTATACAAAAGAAAGGAACTGCCCAATTACAAGACACCTTTTAAGAGCAGGACATGATTTTGAAAACGTCACATTTCAAATCATTGAGAAAAATCAAAATTGGGATACACATATATACATAAGAACGTGTGTTGAAGCTTTTCGATAGTACAGGTCACAGGAGAATCGGGAAGTTTTGGTCGTCCAACAGAGATTAACTTTAATATTGAAACTTGTTTTGTTACTTACTAGGCTAGCTTATAAAAAAAATGCATTTCTGTTATATTTTTTTTAATTTTTTTTTATTATAAATAGTAATGCTGAAATAAGCTTCTCCCGTTTCAGGCACCCGAACCCCCTAAAAAAAAAGGCACATAATTTTTTTCTCACTTTAAAGGAACATGCGCTACGGCCTTGGAATATTAAAATTACCGGGTTCTATGGTGAACTGTTGTACACAGTGACACAGTGACAGCCAACTTAAACTAAACACTAAACATTAGCAGTGTTGTTTATTTCGTATTTAGTTTTAATTTTCAAGACTGTCATGGAGGAGACATTAATTGCATTTATTACCAAATAATTATGATAATTAAGTTCCACATCTTTGATTTTGGATTGCTAGGAGAGAAACACATAAGGTTCATTTCTGCATGATGTAATTTTAATATTGAAGATGGTATGAGAACATGCATGCATGTTCTATTTGTATAGTTCTATTTATGTTCCTTTGTGGTCATTTCTTACTTGGTTTGTCCACAAAAACTGTAAATTAGTTAAGGATTTTCCCGTATCATTAGTAAAAGATTTTGTTAAAATGTACAAATTGTTTCTCAGAAGATATTTAATGGTTTTAGTAATGACTAGAAAGTAAACTTCTATGTTATTTTGTATAAGTTCTTCCTTCGAAAATGTCTTCTCCAAAGCTTTGTCAAAGTACAAAAAAGTTTTGACCAGTATGAAAGCGATATCATTAAAGGAACCTGTTTGAGCATGCTCCTGGACTCATTACCATTATAACTGCTACAAAAGTCAACTGATAAATTTTCCAGCGGATGTGAACATCCTAATTATCTAAAAAGTTATAGTATTCATAATGAAAAAGATATTGCAAAAATATTCTTGTTTCAAGATATTTTTTTATGGATACAAATATAAGTGATACCAGTACAGTAATTAAGCCAGTTTTGTTGTGGTATGAAAGTGCTGTAATTGATATTTACTGTTAATTCACACAAATTAAGAAATAATCGAATGAATGATGTGATTGTTTAACAATGAATTATAATTTAAAAAATCAATGAAGCCAGATAGGCCTTATGAATTTTGTCCTTTTCTTTTACATAGTGAATGACCATTTACACGCAGTACAGCTGTTGATTTTTTTTTAATAAAACCACATTAGTAGCATCATATTGGTGGTAGCCGGAATAGCATTGCATTGTAAATTTGAGCTTTGTTTGTCCCTCGATTAAAGCATTGCGAGACACATGGAAATACCGGGTTTCTGTCCGCGCGTCCATCCCTCCGGTCTTGTTAGCACTCTTATGGGTACAATTTTTGCCAGGTTATTTTAAACTTATACTATAGGTTAATATCAGCTATCTCTCAGACAAGTTCTTTAATGGTTGTCGATCAACCTTTTTGAAAAGAGTTATGCCCCTTGGAAATATTATTTTTTTGGAAAGTGGCCTCATTAGAGCTCTCACAGGTGTAGTTCTGGTCAATTTTTTATAAAACTAATACTATATATAAATATAAGCGATATCTCGGACAAGTTCTATAATGTGAATAATTGACCTTGTTTAAAAGAGTTATGTCTCAACCCTTGTCAGATTTTTTTTTAAACTTAAAAATAATACTACAGTTAAAATCATGCAATATCTCAGACAAATTCTAAAATGGTATACGATAGACTCTTTTAAAAGGAGTAATGCCCCTTGGAAACATTATATAAGTGCAACGCGGGGGACATTCGAAACCTGTTATTTAATTTGGCTTCTTGAAAAAAAAAATTTTGGATCAATTGTCATAAAATGCCTGTATCTCCTCCCCATTACTGCTTACATAGAATGGAGACTTCTTCAAAAATTCCTTGTGCAGATGAGCGTTGTCTCACGGTCAAATCTTTAGTTCACAAAGAACGAATTGCATGTTCGTTATAATATATAATTGTATTTCCCATCTACTGAAATTGTAGCATGTTGTATCTTTAGCATTTGACACGTTCTGTGTGATGATATTATTTTGGGAGATATTTTTTTGAATAATTATTTAAATCAACAAGAAAATTTGACTTTCATCAAAATTTTTAAGCCATTTGCTGATCGTAAAAGCGTGGGATAAATAAAAGTATCATGCAAAAGATTAGGTATTTTTAATGCAGAAGAATTGCATTTTAAACCAAGTGACAAAGAAATTAACAACTGTAATTGAAATTACTCATTATATTTCAAGGACTGTAGATGACATTTTAATTTTAAATAAAATCAACAATTCTAAACTGCCGTTTTCATTCTAAAATCTGAGGATGAAACTATAATTATAGATAAAGCAAACAGAGGATAAATAGTAGCTGTTGCTGCGATTTACCTGAACAAGGATTATTTTCCATTATAATCTTCTTGAAAGACACATATTTAAGATGTTGATAATACGAATAAAAAGACCCTGAAATTATATTCGCGAACTATAGTTAACCAAGAGTGCACACGCTGAAATGTCTCGCCTTCTATACTAATCGTTGATATTATGTTGATAGTCCTAAGTATAAAGCTAAGCTTTAATACAACTGTCACATCAACTTAACATTAACCAAGATAACTAAACAAAGACCAATGAACCTTGAAAATGAGGTCAAGATCAGATGAACCATGCCAGGCAGACATGTACAGCTAACATACTTCTATACAACATATATAGTTGACCTATTACTTATAGTTTAAGAAAAATAGACCAAAACACAAAAACTTAACACTGTGCAATGAACCGTGAAAATGAGGTCACGGTCAAATAAAACCTGCGCGACTGACATAAAGATCATAAAATATTTCCATACACCAAATATAGATGGCCTATGACATATAGTATTAGATAAAAAGACCAAAACTCAAAAACTTAACTTTGACCACTGAACCATGAAAATGAGGTCAAGGTCACATGACATCTGCCCGCTAGATAGGTACACCTTACAATCATTCCATACAACAAATATAGTAGACCTATTGCATATAGTATGAGAAAAACAGACCAAAACACAAAAATTTAACTATAACCACTGAACCATGAAAATGAGGTCAAGGTCAGATGACACCTGCCAGTTGGACATGTACACCTTACAGTCCTTCCATACACCGAATATACTAGCCCTATTGCTTGTAGTATCTGAGATATGGACTTGACCACCAAAACTTAACCTTGTTCACTGATCCATGAAATGAGGTCGAGGTCAAGTGAAAACTGTCTGACAGACATGAGGACCTTTCAAGGTACGCACATATCAAATATAGTTATCCTATTACTTATAATAAGAGAGAATTCAACATTACAAAAAATTTGAACTTTTTTTTCAAGTGGTCACTGAACCATGAAAATGAGGTCAAGGACATTGGACATGTAACTGACAGAAACTTCGTAACATGAGGCATCTATATACAAAGTATGAAGCATCCAGGTCTTCCACCTTCTAAAATATAAAGCTTTTAAGAAGTTAGCTAACACCGCCGCCGCCGCCGCCGGATCACTATCCCTATGTCGAGCTTTCTGCAACAGAAGTTGCAGGCTCGACAAAAACTAGTTGAAGGTGGGTTAATAACATTTATACTCTTGAAAAACAAAAGGCTGTGGTACTGGCTGTTTCCAATCGATATAAATGCCTAGTCCTAGATACTTGTGATGACGGAATTCTGAGAATCATAGAGCAACAATTGACATGCTTGGGCAGTGACAAATATTTGAAATATACACTTTCATTTTGTTAAGAATATGATGTCAAAAATATATACTAGTAATCAGTCATGTCAACATGATTTTTTATAAATAAATAGTTAAACATCAAAATGCAAGCCGTTTTATAAAAAGCTGCAAAGCTTTGACGTTTGGTACAGAAGTAGGATGAAATAATTGAAAAACGACGTCAACTAACGTTACCATTACTAAACCAAACACTATGGAACGCCATAGCTGTCTTCCGTTGTTCATATTTAGTATATGCTGTGATCATTTAATTATTTTCAGCGGTTTTTTCTCGACTATGAGTGCCCTTTTCATTATGTTCAGTAGTATAACAATTATGTTGAGCAGTAACATCATAATGATCAGTAGAATAATCATTATATTGTGCAGATCTGGTATTATATTCAGCACTAAAATCAATATACTTAGCAGTTTTTGCTTTATGTTCAGTAGGTAAGTTATTCTGTTGAGTAGATTTGTCTTTATATTCAGTACTTTTGAAAATATCTTCTGTCAACATATTTTTATATTTTTTTATATTATGTAGATTTCTCATTATGTTGACTACAGAAACCGAAATATTCAGTGGTCAAACACACTTTATAATCAGTACTGTTATAATTATGTTGAGTGAAATAAATATTAAGTTCTGTAGACTGATCATTATGTTCTGTAAAATAAGTATTATGTTCAGTACAAACAACTTTATGATCAGTGGTCAAAATGTTTTATGTTTGGTTCTAAAAATATTATACTAGGTGGTTAATCAATTATATTCAGTGCTTTTTTTCATTATGTGGTGGTGGTAGACTTCCGAAAATAACCGAAAACATACGAAGCCGGACAATTTGTTGGGGTTTTTATTTTCATACTGTCAACATGCAAATCTTTCAAAAGTTTAAAGATGAGAGGATAGAGGATGACGCTTTTCAGCACCTTACTGATCAAGACTTGACCAGACAAGGTGTTGAAACTAGTGGTGATAGAATAAGATTGAGGGAAGCGATGAGGAAGACTCTGCGACTAAATGACACAGAAATTAACAACTATAGGTCATCATAATGCCCCCAATAATTAGAAAAGCCCCCGCATAGTTAGCTATAAAAGAGGGAGGAAAGATACCAGAGGGAGAGTCCCCGAAATGCTGTGTGGCAGAAAATGTTATCAATAAATTATTTGCTCCCTTGGTAAAACTCCAAATTTCATATTTAATGTATTTCATTGTTAAATAATTTACATGTAGCTTAATAAGTATATATTTGTTAATTGCATGGCGTTTGCTATTTGAATTCATTGGTTAAAGATATTTATTTATATTGTAAAGTTTAATATTTGCATCGTCGCAAAATCTGTGGTTACCTTCTTCGGATACATTCCGTGAGAAACTTATATATTTTATACATCCCTATTTAGTTTCATGAAACCCAACCGAGTGAGGGTTGTATGGCCAGTCGAGGTCGTGAAACATCTTCAATTGTCGTAAATTCATATGTCACCAGCCGTGGAAGAGGAGAAATAAAATGCTTTAAAAATGCTAAACAAGAGGTTGATGATTGCTGCCGAAAAAAAAAGAATAGTGCATGTTGCTAAAGACTCCGTCCGGGGACATAGGTTCGACATAGGTTAAATTCTGCAATTTTTATTAATCGTATATAGCTTTAACGATTTAGTTGAAAGAATTTGGAAATGGGGAAAAATCCCATTTTTGTCATCCTCTATCCTCTACTTGCCGACTTGTTTCTTTATTATTATGAGGCTGACTTCATGCAGAAACTTCTTAGGAAGAAAGATAAGAAGTTAGCAATATCCTTTAAGTCTACTTTCCACTATAAAGATGATGTTCTTTCACTAAATAATTCAAAATTTGGTGACTATATGGAACACATCTATCCCATCGAACTAGAGATAAAGGATACTACAGATACAGTTAAGTCGGCCTCATATCTTGACTTACATCTAGAAATTGACAATGAGGGTCAATTGAAAACAAAACTTTACGACAAAAGAGATGATTTCAGCTTTCCAATTGTGAACTTTCCATTTCTAAGTAGCAACATTCCAGCAGCACCTGCATACGGGGTATATATCTCCAAATTGATACGATATTCCCGTGCTTGCATTTCCTATCATGATTTTCTTGATAGAGAGTTGCTACTCACAAGGAAGCTATTAAACCAAGGGTTCCAAATGGTGAAGTTGAAATCATTCCTTCGTAAATTTTACGGACGCCATCACGAGTTGGTTGACCGTTATGGAATAACCGTTTCACAAATGATATCGGATATGTTCATTACGTCGTAACTACAATCCCCTTCCCTTTCATGAATGTGACCTAACGAATTAGACTATTTACCGGATTTGTTATCACATAAGCAACACGACGGGTGCCACATGTGGAGCAGGATCTGTTTATCCTTCCGGAGCACCTGAGATCACCCCTAGTTTTTTGTCGGGGTTCGTCTTGTTTATTTTCTATGTTGTGTCATGTGTGCTGTTGTTTGTCTTTTTCATTTTTAGCCATGGCGTTGTCAGTTTGTTTTAGATTTATGAGTTTGACTGTCCCTTTGGTATCTTTCGTCCCTCTTTTTTACTTTTCTCTTGTTATGTTCTTGTATTTGGAAACAATGCTGAATATGCCTTTTTCAGCATTCTAACTTTACTTTGCCTCAATCAAGATACACAATGCATATTACCACCAAACACAGATCATGTTCGTTTTTTTGTGGCATCACTTTTACTGTTTTCCTGTTATGTACCTGTATACGTGGATTTGTTGTGGTAATTTGTGGAGGAAGCCGGAGAACCGTCGACCTTCAGTAGCAAAACTTAACATTTTTGTTAATTAATAAATGATATAACTTATATGTCATTACATCTTTCTTCAGGCAGGTCCAATCGTGTCGACCCTTTATATAAATGCATAATTCCATTTTGACGTCTCATTCAGAAAAAAAAATATGAAAAACAGAGATAACAAAAATATAGAAAATTTAATATAATACAAAACACAGTGATGAAAATAAAGAAAATTTGGTATAATTCAAAAAACGATTTATCAAACTACAGCTTCATCCTTTACCTGACTTTTGTTGCAAGAAAATATTCGCAAAAATGCCTGAATGTTTGCTGAAACTGAGTTTTTCTTTCCGTCATTATCAATGTTTTCCATGGTTTGCGACTCTTTCTTCTTTTCATCTTTGTTTTTCTTTGCCTCTTTCTTTGTTTTGTTTTTCTTCATAGCCTTTACACCATCTTTATTGCGTGCCTCTTTCATCTCCTGACCCTTATTATTTTCTGTCTCTTTCTTTGTTTTGCTTTTCTTTGTATCATGTTTTTTGTCCTTTTCAACCATAATGGGGGTCTTTTTCTTCTTTTCATCTGTTGCATCTACTTTCTTTATCCTCTTCATTTCTGTAAACACAAGTGTTAGTATATCATGCATTTTTAAAATCATAATATTAAACTAGGGAAAGTATTAAATGAGACCACTTATTGATTAAAGACCAATAAACAAAAATGTATTTTTTTTATTTTTGCATTCAAAATTTAGTTAAGTATTAACTTGGTATCAGCTATTTAATCCTGTTTTACTATACATAAAGTCATGTTTGATAAAGAAAAAGCTGCTATTCAAAGAACATGAAACACTACAATATATATTGCACTAAAAATGAAACTGGACAAGGAACTGAACTTTTAACAATTTAATGTGCTTTTGTTGTACTTTTTAAAATTTATTAGTGTGCAGTAGTAAAAAAAAAATACAGCACACCAATTTTTAATTCAATAACCGCTTAAGAAACTTGCACAATCTTATTATACACACGGCGACATATAAAAAATCGAGGAGCAAGAGATGCGAACTTATTTTAATAAGATTGAAACATGCAAAGATGTGATTATATTATGATTATATTTCGTATTTACACATGTAAAACATGTTGGTTGAATTAAAAATAATAAAAAAATTCTAGTTTGTACTATGTTTTTTTTTCTTCAAATATCATTAGCATGTCCTTACATTTTAAAATATTACTCGTCCTGTTAAAGGCGTCCATATAGAATCGTTTAAGGAAAAAAACCTGGAAGTGTACATTTCAAAAAAATGAATACCTTTCTCCAACATCGTTTGAGCTTTTATCTCAATCTTGTCAATCTTCTTTCTCCTCTGTTCTTCCTTTTTTCGTTGTACTTTGATGTCCTTGTTGTACCTTTTCATAATTTGATCTACCAACTTAAAGTGCAACTGTACAACTTTTTCCTCTTTTTTAGCAATTTTTTCTCTTAATTTCTCGTCTTTATTAATATTTCTTTTTATCCTCTTTTTGTCCTTTTTTGATTTTTGGCTAATAGCTCCATTCTGTTTAGAATTCTGGACAATATCCTATGAAAATATCACAACATGTATATATAATTGTTATAATATAGTTGTACAACATGTTACACTTTCACATGTATTGTGTTTTGGGGAAAATATCTATAAACCATATCTCATCAAACATTAAAAGCATAACAGGAATTATACTAAACATATTGAACAGCATACAAGATCCCACCAACTATGCATTCCGACTACGCCGAAGAAATAAGTTGATTGATTGATGGTTGCTTAACGTCCAGTGGAAAATATTTCATGCATGTTCTGGACGAGAACGAGTTGACAAGTAAATACAATACTAGATAGGTCTTGTAAAAGAGGCCATCCGTAATGATGGTCGGCGAAATTTGGATTTCTATTGGAATAGAGGGTATTTGGATAGGGACAGAAATTTTGACGTGTAACAGGCCACCTACGGACCCTCAAACAGTTGTTGTTGTTGCAAGGATTCTTAACGTGCAGAGAGCATGTCACTTTCTTTACACAAGGCATCGGATTTAGCGTCCCCATTCTGATCGGACGTGGCTGTGTACTTGATACATCCCGCACAGCCAAACGGAAGCCCCACTTCGGCAAGCGTTTTTACTGCCGGTCGGAAGAACAATAAGCGGCCATATTTCTATTCCCCAGTAACCCTTGTGGCCCGAAGAAGTAAAAGACACAATACAAACAATAGAGAACAGCACTGTCGCTCGTGGTAAAATATTAAGAAAAAAGTGCAAAACCGTGGACAGATCAGAATAGCTCAAACCCCCAGGACTTATTTCTTAAATATTGTATTGTACCTGGAAAAGATATCCGGCATTCTTTGGCGATTTTTCTGTTGGTACTAAAACATCTAAAAATAAAATACCCTCATGAATATAACTATATTGTCATTTTCATTTAAAAAAAAAACTACAAAAAAAAAACCTGACAAGATAACATAAGATTTACAGATCCAGCCAATGATGATAAGGATTTTCACTCTCTAACGAAAACACCGAAAACGACTTAACAATTTTTTTAAATATACTAACAGAAAATATGCTACTAATCAGGTAAGAGTAAAAAAGATCAACAAAAACACGGACATATTAAGGTAGAACTGTTTATGAAGTTAAAGTGTAAAACAAATCAGAATTAAAACTATTAAAATAAAACAAGTGGCAATGGAATTAAGAAATTATGTCATTACCTGCTAATTTCATGTATGCCTCTTTTTGTTCTTCTACACACATAGATTCCTCTTGTTCTGCTGCATTCGCAGATGCCTCTAGCTGTTCTGGTGCACTCAATGATTCCTCTTGATGTTCTGCTTTAATTAATGCCTCTTGTTGCTCTGCTGCACTCATAGGTGCACCTTGACGTTCTGATCTTATAGATGCCATCTGTTGTTCTGCCACGTCTAATGCCTCGTCCAAGTCTTTCAATTCGTCAGATATATCACCGGTGTCGTCTTGAACTTTCAACCCATATTCTTCCCTTTCTAAATCTTCTTTTTCGGTTGTGCCATGTTCTTTTAATTTGTCTAAATAGAGCAACATGAGAGTGTAATTTTAATTTTCTTGCACATTTAGTGCTGCCAGAGACATATATTAATGCGAAAGCAGGTACATTTCAAAAATTAGACAACAACCTAACAACTCAAGAAAAGTATCTGGGAAATTAACATTTCGTATAAATACGATTTTGACAGGATTTGGTCTACGGTTACGAGAAATATAAGTAGTTCGAAATGATTATAATAGACAATTTTGTATTACAAAATTCAGAAGTGTAAGCAATGACAGGGGTGGGAGATTACTGACATACCTAACTCCTTTATCAGGGCAGATTCCCTATCCTCAGCTGCTCTTATGTCTCCTTCTACATTTGCCCACTGTTCGTATGTGAATTCAAATGTCGCAACACAAATGATTGCTTCACTGAACCCAGCTACTACTTTATGTACTTTTTCTTCTTTTTCTGCTGTCCACTCCATACTGAAGTTGTCCTGTTGATTGTTGAGTCAACTGCAAATTAAAAAAGCATTATGAAATCCGTTTGAACCGCTTCCCTTTACCCCTTTAAAAATTTGAACAACAAAACAAAGAACTTAAGAAAAATACTTTAAAGTAACTTACCACTCTCCGCTTGCGAAGTCTATTTTCTTCAGAAATGCTGCACGAGATCAATTTAGACGTCTAAAAATTTATCCTTGTGCAATTTATCGACGATACATCGACGACAACGTTGTCAGAAGAGATATTTATGACGTCGATGAATGGTATAGTCACTATAGGGAGCAACCACTATACTTTAAAAGGGGTGGGGTATTGCTTTTTGTTTGAGTCAGAAAATTTTATTTATTTTTTTAACGCTATCAATCAAATTATTTGCTTAAAATTTAACACTATAAAGTATGGGGAAAATCTGGATTTAGAATACTTTTTTTGTTCTCTGATTGTGATTGAACAGAAGAATATTTGTTCCATCATTTTGGCAATACATGTAAGAATATCTTTTTTACTATCCCCCTCTTTTCAAAGTAAAATGGTTCCTCACAAGAGCAAAGTTTTTTCGGACTTTCTCAGATTCCTATTTTGTGATATAAAGATGATAAATTTTCATTTTCATTTCATTTCTGAATTGTTAGTAGATCTACATAGTTAATTATATCTCATCTTTTAAAGTGACAAAGGATTACGTCTGTTTGTTTGTCCGTCCGTTATTGTATCAAGGACAAGGTTCACTAATGGCACAAAATGGCCTAAACTATCAACTTTATCATAAAACACCAAAAAGGTCTCAATTTGGTTCGTAAATTGGTCTATTTCAAAAGTATAAATTCTAAATATATCAGTTCTTTTAATAAGACTACAAGATATTCGCCAAAGTAAGCCCATTTTGGACATTTTGTCAATATGATGATTTTGTGCATTTTTTCAGACCTAAAAGCTTTTGAAACACCTTGGCCGCCACCTGCGATAGAGAATGTGTTGTAAGCAAAAGATTCCAATTTTGATATAGATTTCATCAATATAAAAACTTTTGGGATCGTAGATGGAGGCCAAGGTTAATTATACCAAAAACAATTAAAATTATGGACAAAAAGTACCAAAATTGACCTTAAATACAAATTATGCTCATTTAAGGGGTCATTGCTCCATAAATAGTAAAGGAAAGTGCCAGAAAAAAATATGTTTGTCTTAGTAGTATTATCACACGTATTTCTATGTGACATTTGTAATTTTTTGCCCCAATTTAAAAAACCTAAAAAATTCAGGGCCAATTTTAACCCTTCGTGAACCTTCTCCTTTTGTATCCGCATCTGCTGGACAAAAATTACATTTTCCCCCAGCAGATGCGGATATGAAATTTACATATATTTTTTTTACTAAATACTATTGAAATTATTTGTTTTTGCACCTATCATATCATTTTGTCATTTGAATACATTTTTGGTTTAATTTTAAATGACATCATATCTGCCCATAATAATAAAATGACGGTGTAGTCGCCTTTCCTCCTAAACCTCTATTCAAACTTAAAAAGAAATCTTAACCATATAACGATTTTGTATTCTTTCTACGTTTCTTTTTTTGGGATTGTGGAGGGGCGCGGATTATTCTTAGTAAAGAACCTTGCCATTGCATAATGATTGGTCTACCGATATTTTTTCATTCGTTACTCCTCTTAAACCCCTTATAACAATTTATCTGGGAACAGTATATATATGTTCCTGAATTTATCAAACTCTATCACAATCTTAATCATATACATGCGACATCTTTTGTTTCATCATAATGGTTTTGGGGTTTCCCTGCCGCAATTGTAATTTTTGCAAGGCGTTGGTAATCTTTTTGTCTTTGTGTTAGTCTGTTTTACTTCAACTAAATTGTGCCGTGTGCAATCTCGTTGCCTTTTCTACTTCTTAAACATTTACCCATCGAATCAAAATGTTATTCAGCAGTGACAGATTCATAGGGACAGTAAGGGTATAAAGGAGTACGTAACTCTTCGGCATTTTCATTTCTCAAATATTTTTAAAAAGGCAGTGGCTATTTGACCGGCACCGGCAAAATAGAAAATTTGCTACTAAACCGGCTCTGATTAAATTATATCTTACTGGAATTAAAATGGAAGAATAATAATTAAATATCGAAATTTTATATGTAAAAAACTTTTGTGACTGATACTCATATCAACACTTAAACTTTTAACTATCAAATTAAATATATTCTATGTGTTCTATCATATGTACACCAAAAAGAGTGAGGAAAATGTCTCAAATTTAAAACAAAGAAGAAGTGGTATAATTGCCAATGAGACAACTCTCCACAGGAGACCAAAATGACACAGACATTAACAACTATATGTCACCGTACGGTCTTAAACAATGAGCAAAGCCAATACCACATAGCCAGCTTTAAAATGCCCCGATATGACAAAGTAAAACAATTCAAACGAGAAAATTAACGGCCTTATTTATATATAAAAAAATGAACGAAAACAAATATGTAACACACGACAACCACTGAATTACAGGCTCCTGACTTGGGACAGGCACATACATAAATAATGTGGCGGGGTTAAATATGTTAGCGGGATCCAAGCCCTCCCCCTAACCTGGGACAGTGGTATAACAGTACAACATAAGAACGAACTATAAAAATCAAAGCACAAAATACAGGGAGACAGAAATACTGTTACAGCAAATTGCAAGTCTTGCATCCGAAGCTACTAGTATCGAATATCAACAGAGATTAGATGTTATTCAGAGGGAGAGTGGAGTGTTCATAGCTGCTAAAAGTGAACTCATAACAACAGAGATCAATATACAAACTGATTGTGAGATTGTGAGATAGTCTGGGCAACACTTACTGTTCAAGGCAGCTACCAAATTTACATAGGTTTCTACTACAGAAGACCTTCAAGGAAAACCGATATGATAGAGGAACCGGAGAAGTCAATCGATCAAATGACACTAAAGGTATTGTTTTACATTGTCATTTTGGGGCATTTCATAGCTGACTATGCGTTATGGGCTTTGCTCATTATTGAAGGCCTTACGTTTACCTATAATTGTTAATTTCTGTGTCATTTTGTTCTCCTGTGGAGAGTTGTCTCATTGGCAATGTAACGTATGTACATTTTTTCTACATATTTGTATATGTTTCTTGAAGGAAACAGCTCAATTTCATGATAATTTAGTATACAGAAACATGACACAAGTTTTTTGTACACTTTTGGTGTGTATAAATGACCTACATTACAGCCCTGAAATTCTTGGTGCATCTAATGTCAGTCATGACCAGTCATGACAACTGGCATTATCATCGGAAACCGTGTATTCGCGAATTCTATGTCTTTCGCCTGCTACAGACGATTCCATACAACATTGTATTTTAGGGGTTTACATTATGGACGATTCCATATAACATTGTTGTTCAGGGGTTGTTTACATGTTTAGTCGTATCTTATCTTGATGATAACGTATGTACATTTTTTCTACATATTTGGGGGTCCGCTCGACAGTCCGACAGTTCTATAGTCCGACGGTTCAATGGTCCGACGGTTCAATAGTCCGACAGTTCAATAGTCCGACGGTCCGATAGTCCGACATATACAACCAAATATGATATAGACTAATCACAGACACAAGACGTTCACCTGGCTTTTGAGACGCAACAGACCTAAATTTTCCAAAACTGAATCCCCGTTATTGTCATAGGCGGATCCAGCCCCCCCCCCCTTTTTTTCGTTAAATTTTGTTGAATATATAGGGAATCACTGAAGCATGACTGATGACTGGAGTGTGTCCCCCTTAGGTCAGTCAGCGCCCCCCATTAAGGACAGTTCTCGACCTACTGATTGCTTTTAATTTATTTCACAAATAATACCCCACAATTCCGCCTTTGCCGTCGGTTTTAAACTCCATTCTTACATCAAAATGCGTTCAATATCTTTTCTATAAAAATATATATTTTTTTTTTAAATCGTAGATCCTTATAAAAGTTATCATGAAATCGAATACTGTCGAAGAAAACCATTATAGGTCAATGTACGGCCTTCAACACGGAGCCTTGGCTCACACCGAACAAAAAGCTATAAAGGGCCCCAAAATTACAAGTGTAAAATCATTCAAATGGGAAAACCAACGGTCTAATCTATATAAAAACAAGAAACAGTATAAATTTCAAAAACCAACGTCAACTACTGTACATCAGAATCCTGACTTAGGACAAGTGCAAGCATTTAGAATATATTTTTTCACAATTTTTTAGTTTTAGGTTCCACCTAGCTACAATATTAGAAAACTTGGATTTCAATGCCAGTCTATTAGAGGGATATTTCCAGTGGCAAATCCAGAAATTTTCATAAGTGGGCACCCACTGACTGCCTAAGAGAGGGCCTGCTCCGGTCATGCTCCAGTGTTTCTCTATATAGTCAACCAATTGTTTTTCCAGAAAAGGACCGGGGGGGGGGGGGGGGGGGGGGGGGGGTGCTATAAATCCGCCTTAGATTTCATTGGTTGTAGATATGGAATTTTATTTCATCATGAAGTCAGATTTGAACACGACTTTGGGAATGAAGGCGTAGTAAAGACCGAATGTCATTTTTATTATTATGTATGTACTTCAGTTTTAGTCTTACATGTACATATATCGCTGATTCAGTGGCGATGGTGAATAGCTATTTATCATATACTTAGACTAAATAACATATAAATTTTACCGTATGATAAAAGCATTAAATTGACGTAAATTCCATATTTTTCGAATTGGTGCTTAGCGGGCTGATATGAAAAGTTTATCACATGCTTCGATTGTTATCACATGCCTTTCCGTAACGTTATCACATGTCATTCCGGTAATACTCGGCTAATTCCGGAAAATACACCTCAATGCTACGTTTTCAGTGAAAAACATTACAAAGTAGTGTTCAAAACAATTATTTGAATACTGGAAAGTATATTGTTTAAAATAATAAAGAAATAAAAATAAACAAAAAATAAACAAAACAAAACAAAACGAACAATTATTTAATAAATGCATTTTTTAAGTTTTTCTGAAACATAATTTAGAAAGTTTCTTTAAAAAGTTGACTTTTCCAAACAATGATCATTATGTATATTGTTGAATTATTTTTTTGTCCATTCGTCCATATTAAAATGTTTTTTTTTTTTTTCTCTCTCTGTTGAGGCATAATGACAGACAGATTTCATACTGAATGTATCAAATTTTTGGCCCGACGGCCGTGAACTTTTTTACTCTTTAAACTTCGGTCAAAGGATCAATATATGAATCTGTTATTTTTACTCTACTGTTGAAGCATATGATAAAAAGATCATAACATGTCATTTTTTATATCGCATGTATTATCAGCCCTCGGTCAATATCAGCCCTCGAGCCATGCGGCTCTTGGGCTGATATTGAACCTAGGGCTGATAATACATGCGATATGAAAAATGCCATGTAATAATCTGATAATATAGACACTGACAAGTCTTAGATAACATTTTATAGTTTTGAATGTTTCTTCATCAGTTGACTAAAATTAGGTGGAGGTATGTTTTTATTTCCAACAGAGGGGAACTTATGATCAAACTATATCAATTTGTGCATGAAGCGATTGATAGTTGCTAGATACTGAATTATTATATCACAAATTTGTGAAAATTTCAACCTGTGCATATATCGTTAAAATACGATAAAAAAAAAAATCATGTCTTTTTCAGGACTTCTAACTTATTGAGATATAGTTCTGATTGATGGATGTTCATGAAGGACCTGTAGTACAAAGTATATCACTGGATTGAGCTCTCTGTCTAAGTGTATTATTAAAGTGCTTTGCTTTGAGCTCGGTTCATTGTTATGCAATTCATTCTTTGTGAAATAAAGATTTGACAGACAACTCTCATGTACAAGGATTTATCAAAGTAGTATAATTTCTATGTACAATGTAAGTAACAGGGAGATAAAAGCATTTTATTTTGATTTGAACCAAACATTATTTGTCCATTGACCAAATTTAAAAAAAAAAAAATTTACACGACAATGCTACTCCCGCTACTAGCAATATGATGCTAGGTTGTATTAATACATCTGTACTGCCTACTGATGACTCGGTCCTGCGTGTAAATGGTCAATCAATTATGTCAAAAGTAAGACCAAAATTTATAAGGCCTATCTGGCCTAATTGATTTCTGAAACTATATTTCATTGTACATGTTCAACATTTTTCACTCATTTGGTTATTTCTTAATTAGTGTGAATTAACATTGTAACAGTAAATGTTAATTACAACAGATTTACAGTAACACTTTCATACCACAACATTTACTGTATTGGTATTGATCACTTATATTTGTATTTACATAACCAAAAAAAAAAATGAAAAGAGAATAATTTTGCGATACCATATTGAATACTATAACTTTTTAAATATTTAGACATATTAAGTAAATGTTCATAATATCCACTTGACATGCTTGAAATTCTATCAGATAACTTTTGGAGCAGTTATGAGACTTTGAAGCATGCTCACAAAGGTTCTTTCGGTGATAACATTTTCATATTGGTCAAAACGTTTTTTTGTTTTTTGCTTTGACCAGCTTTGAAGGAGATATCAAAGAATTGATAAAAAAAAAAACAGCACAGAAGCTTACTTTCCAGCTCATCAGGCCCAAGCATCATGTCAGGCATTGTCATTACTAAAAACCAATAAATGTCTTCTAATCTGAGGATCAATTCGACATTTTAACAAAGTGTTTTACTAATGATTCTGACGATCTAGCAACTATCAATCTGTCGAGAAATCATAGATTGTGTCGTATCTGTGGCTCGGCTGAAATTGGTGACGAGTATCATTATATTTTGTCTTGTAAATCTTTCGTTAATGAAAGACAAAAATATTTACCGAAATTTTGTTGGAAAAATCCAAACACCTTGAAATTATGTAATCTGTTTTCCTCAAATAATATTACTGTTTTAGAAAAATTATGTCGATATATTAAAGCTGTTAATGTGAAAGTCTCTCCTCCTGGTTAACGTATATCATTTTCCTCATACATGCACTGTATATTATATTGTTGTATATACTTATTGTCTCTATAACTATGTCATTAGTTGATGAGAATAAAATTCATTCATTCATTCGACGATCCACCACGAAGTAATATAGACAGAACCATACTAATAGTTAGCAAATACATATAAAAAAGATGTGATATGATTGCCAAAGAGACAATTCTCCGCAACAGACCAAAATGACACAGAAATTAACAATTACATGTCACCGTACGGCCTTCAACAATGAGCAAAGCCAATACATCATAGTCAGCTATAAAAGGTCCGAAATGACAATGTAAAACAATTCAAAAGAGAAAAATAACTGGCCTATTTATGTACAAAAAATAAACGAAAAACAAATATGAAACACATAGACAAACGACAACCATTGAATTACAGGCTCCTTATTCATGTTCTAAGATATAAGCTCCCATTTAAAAAAATCACATGAAAAATTGAACCTATTATGTGTTGCTCTCCTAGCTATAAAATGTATCCAAAATCAAAGATGTGGAACATATTCTATCATAATCATTTGGTAACTAATGCAATTAGTGTCTCTTCCATGCCTGTCTTGAACATAAAAACTAAACTAAATATAAAATAAACAACACTCCTAAGGCTCATGGTGGTTGTCATCGTACACGACAGTTAATAACACATATAGGAAAAACATAGAACTACTTTTATCATAAAACACTGTCAAACATCCAAACATACTATCCACACTCATCTGTGTCCACACTTGTAAGATAAATAAAAAAAAAAAAAAAAAAGCCGCGAGGAACATGCATTGCAGTGACATGTATATATTATGATGATTGTATTATATGTATTACATGTGGTGAGACTCTATAGACAATAACTGTTTAGTGTCTTTAAATATCAGCTGTATTTGTACTCGGCTCGAAACAGGTGTAGTAGCTCGCTTTTAGCTTTTAGCGAGCTACTACACCTGTTTCGAGCCTAGTACAAATACAGCTGATATTTAAAGACACTAAACAGTTATTGTCTTTATCCTGCAATTAATTCTGTATATTATTTGTGTTTTGAAAGACATAAAAACACATGTTTTGCATTTATTTTCGATTTGAAATCCCTTGAGGCCCGTGTAGTAAGATAAGATAAGATAAATACGTTTATTGCAATAAGCACAATTATGCTATAGCACATTTAAATAACAACATTATCATGTGTAAGCAACATGAAATTTATATTAATACATAGGTATACAAAACTGCAGAGAACATAATTAACAATATGAACATTTTGTTAATGAAAAAGACAATTAGATGCATATATATAACTACGTTAATATGAAGGTTCTGAGTTTCCAACTTTCACACAAAAAACACATCAAATTGTAAATAAGTTTTTGTTTGAACTTGTAGTACATGTAGTAGTGAATACAATCTAATTAAAAACCGATCTCTCATCGCTCCTGTTTCTGATATGTCGCGTGGGAGATCTAACGAAACCGGCTTTGAGGTCACATGTGAGTGAACTAAAAGTTATGAATTTATAAAGATATGCAAATGAGTTGACGACCTATTAATAAGCCAATCAAAAAAGTTTATGAATTATTTTGACTGACGATTTCGTCGTAAATAAAATGAGTTACATCCCCTTGCCTTACGTTAAACTTCCAAGATCGTGGAAGACTCAATTTCATTGGTCGAAAAAGACACACCTACGAGGTCACTCACATGTGACCTCAAAGCGGGTTTCGTAAGATCTCCCACGCGACATATCAGAAACAGGAGCGATGAGAGATCGGTTTTTAATTAGATTGTAGTGAATACAGTTTGTTGATATTTGGCCATGTATGATAATATTTTGAGAAGTATTTAAGTCTATACTGTCTATATGCTGGACAAACCATAATAAAGTGATATTCATTCTCTATACATTGCATAGTACAACATTTACAAATTCTATCCTCCCTTCGTTGTTTTATGTTAACGACCAGTTTCCATATTTAGTTTTAATACACCAAATCTTAATAAAGACAACATTTTAACATTGATATTTTTCAATATATATTGTTCCATCTTAAAATCTGTTTTTATCATTTTGTACAATATTAATTTTCAGAGTTCTCTACAGACTCACGCCAGCTCTGATAAAACTGATCTAACAGACGTTCATTCAAAATATCAAAGTTTACATTAACATTCTCCTGTGCATACCATAAATAATTAAATCCAAGTTGAAAAAGTAAATTACGAACATTTGTGGCCTAATTTTCTTTACCATTATTACAGTCAGCAACTAGAACTTTATATATTTAGTGGGATTTCCAGTGACACTAGAACAATAGAAAACTCACTCTTCTTATGAAAGAGATAGAAAAGGTAGAAAAAAAGGAGAGACAATTTACGCATAAAAACCGATATGCATAGGGATGAATATCCCTTAAAACACAAAACCTTTATATAACTTTTATACAACCACTATAAATAAAGTATATGTTAAAGCTAAATTTGTTAATACATAAATTTTTAGTTGCCAAACATGCTGTTAATTGAACAATCTATTGTTCAACATAGGGGTGTGTAAAAAACTGCCAGATTTGACTGCATATTTTTCTTTTTTTTTGAAAAAAATATATATCAAACCTTAATAATGCAGCTTTCTGAGTATCCAATTTTTAACGTGTTCCGAAATGTAGTTTCGTCACAAGAATTTTTCAAAGTTGGGTCATTTTGTCTATATGAATGTCGGTAAATTCGTATGATCGAGCACACCGACAAGTGTATCGTTGGGACAACTCGATATAATGTAATCAATATACGTGACAAATAACCTAATGTGAAGTTTATTAAAATCATCATAACATAATTGATCAACACATTATATTTGAAAAACATGAGTCCTATAATATAAGACTTTAAAGGTTCATATCATTTACATTCTGCGTTTTTATTGGATTTTTTTTTTACTACAATGTAACATCGAGGTTAAACGTTGGTAGTAAAAAAAAAATCCCAGAAAAATGTTGATGGATATTGTAAATGATATGAACCTTCAAATTCTTATAATATCGGAATAGAAAATATGTGATCCGAATTAACCATGCACATGTGTTGAAGAAGACTTTGCACTTTTATGAAGTACAGGGGGTAAGGTGTTTTTCTTAAACAATATTATGATCCCAAAGTTTGAGGAATTTTGTTGGCAATACTTTTAAAGAAACACTACACATAGGAAAGTATATGTTAAATCTCAATGTATTATTATTATGAAAAAACCTTCCCCCTCCCCCGATTTGGCATGTAATGGTTGAAACCTAAGGTGATTCGCACCAACTGCCTAAAAGGGGGCCCGCTTCAGTCTTGCGTCAGTGATTTAGTATATACTAGTAATAAACAAAATATTGTCTCATACTGAAAAGGGCGGCCGAGCAACCTGCACAGCCAAGCTTGTCTTGCAAAACAGCCAAGATTTACAAAACATTTCCAACAAAAACCTTCAGTTGGACAATCTGACTGGAATTTAATTATCTCTACTGATAAATAATGCAACACTAATGACACATTTAAGTTTTGGAAGGATTTTATTCACAAAGAATGTTTCTCATTGATGTACATTTCTATGCTCTTGTCTTTTCGGAGTTTATATTGGAAATTAAAAATTGTTGCATGAACGAGTCTAGCTCCACATTCCTATGCATATGATTGTCATATGTACATGAGGATCATTCCATAAAACATCCGTTTGATATCCTTTCAATGCCAGACACTGTCTAGTGTGGAAAATCTGGCTAAACTTGTGCTGGATCAGACACTTGAATCTTACATCGTTATTGATGTTAAGCAATTAGTTTAACGGGCCATCCGAAACTGTTGGATTTTATGACAGTCTTCCTTCCATACAGAACATCACTGCAAAATATTTTGAACATTCAATTAGGTGATTATAATATTATTTGGCAATCCAAAGAGAACCTGAAAATATTAGACCAACGTACGTTTGAACAGAGATGCTAAAAAAAAAACCCCAAAAAAACCCAGCCATTTTACTTTACAATCAAATTGAAAAAGTAGTTAGTTGCATGTCCCATCATCCTTTGGTTGTAGACCCCAGATAAATATAATCTAAATTTCGTAGCATTTTCACCCCCCCCCCCCCCCTTTTTAACTGAGTTTGTTCAAGGTATAGTGGTTTTACCCCTTTTCAGATTTCAGTATGTCATGTTGTATATATTTTATAAATTAGATGAATTTCTAGTAAGTTTCTACGATATTCTTTATCATTTGACAAAATATTATGCATCTGAACTAAATTGTTTACTATTTGAAAAAGCGCGCCTTCTTATACTCCCATTATTTCACATAGCAACACAAATTAAAAACTGCCAATCTTAATCGAAAGTTCACGCATTTACCTATCATATGATGATACGATGAGGTGATAAACTTAACAAGGAATAATTTACCTGATTCGTTATCATATTCACATTATGTTGACACGTCTTAGTTCGTTTATGCTAGCTCATTTTAAACAAGCTAAACAATTACAGCATCATCCGTTTTTTTTAACCGATTACCTCTAGTCAGAAGAGCTCACTGTTTACAGGGGAGGTAATATTTTGTCACCAGTTTGCCCACTGAGGCCCTTCATGGGGGGGTCCTAGTAATCACATAATCACCATTTTTTTGCCAATATAATCACATAATCATTAAATATTTGCTTATCTTTAGTAATCAAATAATCATAAACTAAAAATACAGTCCTAGGTAATCAAATAATCATGAAATATTTGGCTTAATAATCAAATAATCATTAAAAAAACGGCCAAGTAATCACATAATCAAAAACCCCATGAGGGCCCTCCCCACTGTATTTCATATACAATATCTGGTTTCTTGTTTATTATATTAACCCAGTATTTCAACAACTTTTGTTTCCTAGTAACATACATAGGTAAATGACCAAGATTGCCAATAATACAACAGACAGGCGTGTTTTTTGGGTACTTTTAAATCAAATCTACAAAATTTATTATGTACAGTTTCGATTTCTTTTGCACGATGAAAACCCCATACTTCAGAGGCGTAGTTTAAAACAGACATAACTAGACTGTCAAACATAGCACATTGCTGTTCTGGTGAAATATAAGTAGATCTTAGTGAGTTTAACAATGCTGCAAGCGCTCTACTGCCCTGTCCCGCTAGGCGTTTTTGAGTTTGTTGAAATTTACCGTTGTAATGTAGAAGAACTCAATACGATACAGTAATCACACATTCAACTGAAGACGGGTTCGCACAAAAAGAATCTCGAATGGTCAACAATAATACATCGTTCAAGGTGAATAATTATCTATTTTAACAGAACAACTAATTTCAACAATAAAAAACAAATAACAAAACATTGTTCATTTTGAAACGGGAGTGTACGAGTTGTCCTACGCTCCAACATTCACGAAACATGCATGCTGAAATTGACATGGTTGTTTTTGTTATACAATCATACACATTTCCTTTAGCATTCTCCTCGCACAGAATCTATTTCGGACATCACATGTTTCACAATATCATCAGGTTTTACCACATGTTTCGGTAAACAAATTTCGTCTTTTGGAATGCGGGCGTGTGTGAATTCGTGTTCAAATTTTGAAATCGATAGTTGTCATCGTAGAAAGACTGCTGCTCATTTTAAGAATTGAATGCTTCTTTTTGTAACTTTATTGGGGTGTAAAAGCGTTGACCGAAGTACATTTTGTATGAAGCGAGGAAGCGCTTCATTCTCAAAATGTACGCACGGTCAACGCTTTTACAACCCTATGAAGTTACAAAAAGAAGCATTCAATACTTATAATTACATTTTTTAGCTAGGATAATGAAAACACGATTTTTTAATTTTTTTTTTATTTAATTCACTTGTGTACTTTAATATTGTGGGACCTCGTGTTATCATGAATGATAAGTTTTATTGAGTAATGCAATTGCATAAGGAATAACACGTGATGTGCAATTAGCCAATCAGATGATAACGTATTCTAATGAAACATACATTTAATGTAATTATGTGTGTATGTTATCAGAAAATTGGTGTGATTCTTATTGCTCTAAAGAAATGTTTGAAAACAAACAGATGGTATAAAAGTAATCCTTAAATACGTCATTGGAATGCGATTGCAATGCACATTCTGAGGTCACGCATGTTCATACAATACTCAGTCCGGCAGTGGGCGGAGCTTTAAAGCGATATCTGTATAGTATACAGATACAGCATAGCGATATCTGTAGGGCTATATCTGTATAGTAGGACACCCAACTGCAGGATAAAATAAAATGTTGAATCTGAATCTGTAATATCATTCCTTGCATTTATTAGTTTTACAGTTAGTTATTCAATGTGATCTATGGGAGTTGTACTGTATCTTAATACCTGAAATAATATTTGTGATGCCAATTTTAATTTGTAAATTCATGGATCATTTACATAAAGTGAACTCTGTTTATGTTGGACAATTTTGAATACTTCTTAATGCTGCGATAATCCTGATTTTCTAATTTTCAATGGCAGAAATTTTCCTTTTCTTCCATATAAAAATCCTCAAAAGTATGCTTTTGATCATTATGAATAAATTGTAACGCTCTTTCCAATTTGTTTTATGTTGTTTTATCAATTAAAGTGCCACGTAACCGGACAAAACTAAAAGTTAAAAATATAAAAGAATGATACACCATAAGTCAGTCTGATCTATTCAAGAAAAATATATTTCCTTTGACATTTGGTTGTCTTATATGCAAATATTAGGGATCTGATGATATATTGGTATTCCTGAGGAACGTTTCAGTCCATCCTCGAATATATAATAGAATTGTCTTTGAAATTGAAAGATTTTTTTTGCATGAGGTTGACTTCTGCAATTGCATAAAAAAGTCGAAATCATATCAAAAATTGACAATTGTGTTTTTGTCTGTATCAGTGTTTTTGATAGAAATAGAAAATGTCTCTAAATCCATTTGAAAAAAAACGGGACCTAGATACTCAGAGATTAGCACACTTTAACAAATTGATTTCTGTTTGGTAAACTATTTTCCAATACTGAATTTCAAAGATTTTCCAGGCCCATCATACATTCTTAAGTCAACTAACAATAAATCGTGATGGAGACGGTCGAACTCTTTCGATATAAAGTCCGTTAGTAATTATATAATGCAGCTATGTATGTGTTTTCGTGTATACTGTTTTGCTGACTTGTTTGCCTTTTTTATCATCTTTCGTTATTATGCATCGTCAGTTTTATCTCGCCTTATGAGTTTTGGATGTCCCCTTTGTATATAAGACAGTATACTGAATAGCTTATTTATATACAGCATTTTTTTTGGTCTCGTAAAACTTGGAACTTTTCTTTGGGACTACTTCATCATTTAAGCAATCTGATTGAAATTAAGATCATCACAAATAGCGTGCTTGTATGTATAAGCTTATACGAAAATAGCAAAATCGGATAAAATATAGAATGAAAATTGGGAATGTGTCAAAGAGACAACAACCCGATCAAGGAATAAAAAAGGATATCCATATTTTAATATTTTAATTTTTCTCGGAATTTTTATGTTTCAATGCTTTTTATAATCAGCAAAGTGAATGATTTTGGTATGACTGGTTTAGCAATTCTAAGATATTTTTTTGAAGAAATCCCATCTTTGCCAATTGCCTTTTAGATATTGATTATCATGTGTTATGTTACATAACATCAGAGACATGACTCTGATAAAACTCATCCATCCTCATTGACTTCATTAAATTCAAGTGCTTTATTTCATGGCTATTTCATGTATATTCTCTTTTGAATTATTTTGACAAAGCTAGAGCGGGTTTCTTTATTTTCTTTTGATCCATTGTCCTATTAGCAAACCTTATAAAACAAAATAGTTATTAAAAAAAATTAACCTCTGCTTAGTGAAAAATTAGTTTGTACTTTTCTATAAAGACTATATGATCTTTAATATAGATTGTTCATTTATTGAATAGACATGTGTTTATTATTACTATTTTTAGAGAGTTGACTTCAGACCTCAATCACATTGTAAGTTTTGTTTTCGACTTGAGTGTGAATACCCTTTTGGTATCTTTGGCCTCTCGGCGGCTTTTTGTACCAAAGTTTATTCACTTACTAACACAGGCATAATATATCTTAACAAGACTGTGTCAATAGTACACGGATGCCCCACTCGCACTATCATTTTCCATGTTCAGTGGACCGGGAAAATGGGGTAAAAACTTTAATTTGGCATTAAGAGTAGAAAGATCATATCATGGGGAACATGTGTACTAAGATTCAAGTTGATTGGACTTCAACTTCATCAAAAACTACCTCGACCAAAAACTTTAACCTAAAGCGGAACAGACGGATGGACGAACAGACGCACAGACCAGAAAACATAATGCCCATAAATGGGCTATACAAATCAAGAGTGAATCTGATAAACAAAGACCCAGAGCTTCGCTGATTAGAGACATAATGCATTTCATCTATTGGAAAACAAAACAAAGCATTTATCTTTCAAGAGCTAAAAAGGGATTTGTAGAGTAAGTCGCACTATACAAATCATTGACTTAATGCAATTTAGTGTTATTTCTACTTTTTATGTTCGCCATTTTACCTTTGAATATGCTATGAAATTAGGAACACAACTCTTCAAATTCTTTTCATTTGTGATTTCAACCACTTGATTGTCCTGTTACAGAGACTGTATGTCTTTCTGAAGTACCCCAAAAGACGTACAGCTTCCTCTCAGAATTTCTAGATTCATGGTATACCGCCATCTTGGATTGTACAATCGCAGTACATAATCTGTCTAGATAATTGCCCAAATCTGCGGAGGCAGATCGGCATTTAATAGGTTAGACTGTTTATTTATAAAAAGAAAACTTGGTGGTTTATTGCATTATTCAAATTGTTTAAATAAATACCAAATATTTGTGTTTTAGAATATTTTTCTCAAATTATCCATTTAAGAGAGATAACTCTTTTGGTAAAAAAAATATACCGGACTGATAGGGACATTTGTTTTTTTACTTGTAGCAAGACAACAAGTTCGATGACATCATTTTTATTTTTATTTTCTTAAAGCATATTATAAAACCTATCTTCTAATATTTTATCTCAAAATTCTATCTCATAGATTTCTTTTTATGCACACATTTTTTTTTCTTCATGAGCAATCTAGGCAAAATTGGGCAATTTCGTACGACCCGTAGTTTGAAACAATCAAATTAAAATATAGATCTCTGATTTCATTATATGTAGTATAACGAAATCAGATATCTGCATTTTAATTAGATTGAGGAAATATATATCTATGATATAGCTTAAAAATTTAAGATTCCTGCAATTTCTAGTGAAATAATAAAGATTTTATATGGACTTTCCCCATATCACTCTTTGTGTTATCTGTTTCATTGGAAATTATTTTCGATTGACCCATGTCGATGCTTTCTCTCCTTCTTTTAATAGAAATTGTATCAAAACGCAAAATAACATTTTGGGTCAAATTCACTTATCCCTAGTTTTAATGATTATCTTGACATATTTCATAGGATTATGTATAATGAAGAAGAAACTAATTGAGACTGGAATATGTGTTCCTCGCACAATATGCTTTTATCGTACTACCACATTTCCAAGGACCATGTTTAGTAACCTAAAAATCTAAGGAATTAAACCCTTATTAAGCATATGTTTAGAAAAATGTCACATCGCAATGATAATGAGTATCAAGTTTCTTGATGGTATTGCCAGAACTTCATGGTATGGGTAAACTTCCTAAAACACAAACTTGAAACCTGATTAAGAATGAAGGAGTATACTGACGGACGGGGAGGCGCACACCAGAATACGCAATGCCCCGCTACAATCGTAGGCATGCATGGTAATATCATTTTCATTACATTTCTGTTTTAAATGGCTGCAATTGGGTAAAAATCTGACGGAAAAATGTATTCCAACTGCAAATCATGCAACCTTTAAAGTAACAAAAGAAATGCAACTGCAATATAATGTTCGCCGGCAATAAAAATAATTATGTTATACATTTTTAGGCATTCTTATACATTTGCTTACCAGAAACATGCATTTTTCAAGCTTTCTGATTCAGTTTAACGACTGTAAGAAAACGCTGGATTTGGCGATGGGTGTATTAGAATATACAAGTGGAATGTGTACGTGTTGAAATGCATCTAAAATTTCTTTACCATGTCATACAAGCATTATATGTATATTGACAAAGATGTATTTTGGCAGATTACACCTGTTGTATACTTAATGTGGAGACTTCAATAACAAATTTAATAACCAGAGATAGACCATGGTAATACTTTCACTTAAAGTACATTAAGGAACGACCATTTGGTTTTCTGGGGTGGCGATTTACTATAATATCCAATTGTGTGTTGTGACAGAAACTTTGTTCAAAGAAGCATTTATTATCCAATATAATCCCCAATGTCTCGACCAGCCAAGACAATTGTGTTAGGACAATTTCATTTGACGTATAATCAGGGGACGACAATTTGATTCTCTGGGGAATGGCAATTTATTAGTTCATGGTGTTTTTCGTAACAGAAAACATTTTATCATTCAAGTTTTTCTCCAGTCATAACAATCGTGTTTTACAGAACACGTGCACTTTTGGCATGAACCCCCTTTTCTCGTTTTTTTGTTTTTGATTTTGCCATTAAACTTTATTTAATATTTGACCTTGTTTTTTTATGTGTTCTTGCACTTTAATATTTATTCAAAATTACAAGAAGAGAATGTTCAATTAACCATCTGCTCAAAAAACTTGGGTGCACATCCAACAACAGAACATATAGAAAACATGATGAAACCAAAAGCTAGAGGGCTCTAAAGAGACTGTGTCGCTCACCTTGGTCTATGGGCATATTCAACAACGGACACTCTCCAACATTGTAAGCAAAAATAGAATTATGACAAAAATCAGTTTAGATGATCTTGTATTGATTGTTATTTAGCCTGTTTAGTTTCTCTCCAACTTTAGTTTTTGCTCAAAACACAAAAGAGGATAAACAAAATCCTCATTTAAGGGCAATCACTCCTAGAAAGAGTCAGTCTACTTAACTATTTCGGCAAAATTTGAATTTGAATTTCTATTTCTATATATCTTTATCAATTGTAAGTAGATCTTGAATTTCTGATCATTTTGTGATTTAAAGTGTTACAGTATCTTTATCTTTTTTTAATTTCTATCAATTATGACAAACGTAAAAATAAGGTGAAAATCGTCCAAAAGGAAGTCGTCTGACCATTTCCTCCATATTGCCTTCATTGTAGATTTTATTATTGCTAATCTATTTTGCCTAGCTAATTTTCTATCTGTCTCATATAGTTTTAAGATAGATGGCAAAAAACGCAAAGATTGGTCAAAATCATCATTTAAAAGCAATAACTCTAATAAGGAGTATATAGACAGTTTTGACCATGTTGACCTATTTGTAGAACTTGTCTTGCTCATCGTCATCCCCTATATATCTTTTATAGTTTTTTTTAAATAGCAGACAAAAATAAAAAAATATGAAAGTGGAAAAATTATTACAGCCAATTGCATTTCAGTGTGTAGATAATGGTAATATCTTTGGTTAGCTTGCTTGCTAGCTGAATCGTGAAGTCATCATTAGGTTAGGTATTAAACCTACTCCTTTAAGAGCAAGCTAGTCCGAAAGATAACCAATCTATCTGTCTGTAGGAATAGACAACTTAGAAAGGAAAGTAGCATACCTTACCTAATAATGACTTCACGCATCAACTAGCTGCAAGCTAACCAAAGATATTACCTTTTTCTCTACACACTCAATGCAATCGGCTGTAATTCAGATTGTACAGTCATTTACTCAATAGTTAGAGTGGGGTGCTCATTTTCGCCGGGGACACAATTTCGCCGTTTAAGGATTTTGAGGTGTAAAAACTTCAAAGGATGGCTGAAATGGAAGAAATGTACCCGTAAATTATATTTTCATAACAAATATAATATTTTTTTAAACTGAGACAAAATTGCGGCTCCTACCGAAAATGACCGAAAAACGGACAACAATTTTCGGACAATTTCCTGAATAAAAACACGATTTCAAAGAAGTATTTCTAAGTAAATATTTGACTGAATGCCCTAATTTTGAATTCTTTATATACCTTTGAAATGTCTGCTATTCATCTATAATGCAATTGATTTGATAAAAATTGTTAAAAGCTGCGGTTATTTGGTTATAAATAGATGTGTAAAAACGGCGAATATGTGTCCCCCATTGACAAAACATCCGGAAATTTCAAACACCCTTTAATCTAACTTTTCAGATGATTTTCTTAAAACAAACCGGTTTTCAAGCTTAAGTATATTTTGCATTTGAAGTTATCTTCATATAGAAATATCAGTATAATTCAAAAACATTTAGACCTGAACATAAACTGTAGAAAACATGAAAAGATGTGGCGAAAATGAGCACCCCACTCTATAATGTCTGTGTCACTGATACTATCACAGTAAAAAAGATTCCGAGTGAAAAATGTTTTTTTGTATGATAATTGAATTTCCCTTGCTTAATTTGAATTAAACTCGTACATACAGATGGAAATAACAAAAGTGGAAGAAGCTCATTGATTTTTTTAGGTCAACAGGTCAAAGGTCCAAGTTTCCATTGTAAATTGTCAAACTATAATATTTCTAAGGCAACTACTGTGCAAACAGATTGCTTTAATCACTGTATGTGCTTCTTGTCATCATCAATGACCTCTACATGTAAGTATGCTGTGAAGAGGCTGAACATGGCATATCTTTTTGAAAGAAACCCTCTTGACGAAGACGTAAAAAAGGATACAGTTTATCTAAATTGTGAAACATTTTTGAAAATGTGATTTTGATACTGTGAGCAGGAAAGATGATCAAGGAATTATTTCTTTACTTGAAAGAAGACAACCGTATGAAAAAAGCTATGCTGGCTTGAACTTTTTTCAGTTAGGCAATCTCTTCTTTCCTGGTGAGTGGAATTCGTGGGAATATAAACACACCACAAAAAACATCGCTTATTAGAGTAAAGATGTCAGTTTCTGCGCCACATTCAATAATGAAACAGGTATGCATATTAAGTTGTGATATATTGGAAGACTATGAACATCACACTAAACATTGGCTAAGTTGAAGAAGAAAGTGTACCTGTGTGTTTGTACAACTTCCTAGGTCAAAATTCAAGGTCAAAAACTTTGGTTTCATTTGACAACCGTTTCCTATGGTAAAAATCATATCCGCTCTCTACTCAGAACCGTTATGATTTCAAAGTTTATGCTTGACAGGTATATTAACCTACATCAGAGGGTGTCACATAATGTTTTGTATAACTTCCTAGGTCTAATTTCAAGGTCAGTTGACAACCCTGTGTCCAATGGTACAGATCATGTGCTTATTCTTAGACTACTACGTTATAGTAGTCTAAGCCTCACTGTTTCTTGGGAACCGTCATGATTTCAGAGTTTATACTTGACATATATATAACTAGTAACCAACACAAGAGGGTGCATCATAATGTTTGTACAACTTCCTAGTTCAAAGTTCAAGGTCAAAAACTTTGGTTTCAGTTGACAACCCCATGTATTATGGAAAAGATCTTGTTTGCTCTATATCTTGAGAACCATTATGATTTCAAAGTTTTTACTTTACATATATATTAATCAAGACTAAAGGATGTATATACAACTTCCTAAATCAAAGGTTCTTCTGTCAGTCCACCCAATATTTTTACCACTAAATATTTACAGCAGGGTCCACTAATAATGCTAGTTGTCATTGTTATATTTTCATTTTTTGTATGGTCAGACTATATTTTGTTTCTTTTTTTTTGGCATTCCTTGTCACATAAAATCAATAAAATTTACAAGGCTCAATTGAGAACAGAATTAGTGATACTTATTTGGACAAAATTAGCACCACTTAACATAGCAATCATGATGATGATAGTTTTCTCCTTTTTGTAACCAGTCCTTGCAAAATATCAACTATTTTCTTGTACATACTCTGTAATGAAAATTTTAATTTAAATTGCTGGTGTTAAAAATTCCCCCCTCACTGGGTCAGTGCACTGTGGTGAAAATGGTTCTTCATAACATAGTTTTAGGCAAGAAATATAACAGCAAAATATATTTTGTGACACTTTTTCTAATTCATTCCATTGCCATTTTCTAAAACATTTCTATGACAAAGAATATAAATCAAACACAACATGAAAATTATAAAATACTTAATGGATAGATAATTCCATTTCCAATTCATTTACACAAAAGTACCTATTGTGTACATATAGCTAGAATTATCATGTCTGTAAGAAAGATTTATTCTTCCAGCAATTCATACCAGTTTGTCATGAATAATGAAAAAAGGGCAAACAATAAGTGAGCAACAATTTAAACTCAAAGTTATGTTTTTATAATTTAGTTTATCAATGCTATCAATCAAATTATTTCTATCAATATTTTAACACAAATTAAGGTATGGGGGAAATCTGGATTCAGAATAGATTTTTTTTACCAGAATATTTTTTTCATTAAATTGGGGATCAGAGAATTTTTTTAGAAATTACAACGTAACCCACCCTTGAAGTTAAATGGTTGTTCCCTAATAACAGGGAAAATAGCCAATGTTCCATATTTCTTCCTTGTCTTTGCAAGAGAATAAATTGAAAATTTCATTTTGAATAAATATCCAGTTTTTTTACAAGTGTCAATCTGTCTCAATTATTTTCTTTAAACTAGCACGATGAAGCGCCATATATATTCTATTGTTAGTCTGAGTGTAATTAATAAAAAAAGAGAATTTGGCCACTGTGGCACTACCTCATGATACCTTAATAGATACATGTGTACCAATATACTGAATGAATTGCAATCTAATTAAAATTAAATCTCTCACTCGCTCATTTTTAATGCTTGCAGCGACCAAGCATTAAAAATGAGCAAGTGAGAGATTTAATTTTAATTCGATTGAATGAATTGCAGCCATTTTAAAGAAATTGTATTGAAAAGAAGATAAGGAGTTGTGTGTACTATATTTCACTTGATAAACTGGATTTATAAATTGAATAGAGCATTTATTAAGGTAGTTCAGGGGTATAGAAAAAAAATGACAGAATTTTCTTATACTTTGTGAAATTTAACTTTGAAGTATTGTTAATGAAAAAATGCAAAAAAAAATGGGGGTCACCGGCCATCTAAGAGATATTTTGACCTCTGAAAATGAGTGCAAATAGGTTATATGGAAATATAGGGAAAATGGACAAAAATACACTTTGATTGAATTTTCAATACAAAATAAATGACAGAAGTTGCTAATTTTTTCATACTGTAAAGCTTGATGTCTCTATTTTATAAAATTGAAATAAAATTTGAGGGTCACCGGCCATCCAAGAGATTTTTTGACCTCTGAAAATGAGTGCAAATAGGCTAAATATAGGAAAAACAGACATAAAATCTCTTTCATTGAATTTTCAGAGCAAAATAAATGACAGAAGTTGCTCATGATTTTATACTGTAAAGCTTGATGTCTCTATTTTATAAAATTGGAATAAAATTTGGGGGTCACCGGCCATCCAAGAGATTTTTTGACCTCTGAAAATGAGTGCAAATAGGCTAAATATAGGAAAAACAGACATAAAATCTCTGTGATTGAATTTTCAGAGCAAACTAAATGACAGAAGTTGCTCATTATTTTATACTGTAAAGCTTGATGTCTCTATTTTATAAAATTGGAATAAAATTTGGGGGTCACCGGCCATCCAAGAGATTTTTTGACCTCTGAAAATGAGTGCAAATAGGCTAAATATAGGAAAAACAGACATAAAATCTCTGTGATTGAATTTTCAGAGCAAAATAAATGACAGAAGTTGTTCATTATTTCATACTGTAAATCTTGATGTCTCTATTTTATAAAATTGGAATAAAATTTGGGGGTCACCGGCCATCCAAGAGATTTTTTGACCTCTGAAAATGAGTGCAAATAGGCTAAATATAGGGAAAACAAACATAAAATCTCTGTGATTGAATTTTCAGCCCAAAATAAATGACAGAAGTTGCTCATTATTTTATACTGTAAAGCTTGATGTCTCTATTTTATAAAATTGGAATAAAATTTTGGGGTCACTGGCCATCCAAGAGATTTTTTGACCTCTGAAAATGAGTGCAAATAGGCTAAATATAGGAAAAACAGACATAAAATCTCTGTGATTGAATTTTCAGAGCAAAATAAATGACAGAAGTTGCTCATTATTTTATACTGTAAATCTTGATGTCTCTATTTTATAAAATTGGAATAAAATTTGGGGGTCACCGGCCATCCAAGAGATTTTTTGACCCCTGAAAATGAGTGCAAATAGGCTAAATATAGGAAAAACAGACATAAAATCTCTGTGATTGAATTTTCAGAGCAAAATGAATGACAGAAGTTGTTCATTATTTCATACTGTAAATCTTGATGTCTCTATTTTATAAAATTGGAATAAAATTTGGGGGTCACCGGCCATCCAAGAGATTTTTTTACCTCTGAAAATGAGTGCAAATAGGCTAAATATAGGAAAAACAGACATAAAATCTCTTTCATTGAATTTACAGAGCAAAATAAATGACAGAAGTTGCTCATTATTTTATACTGTAAAGCTTGATGTCTCTATTTTATAAAATTGGAATAAAATTTGGGGGTCACTGGCCATCCAAGAGATTTTTTGACCCCTGAAAATGAGTGCAAATAGGCTAAATATAGGAAAAACAGACATAAAATCTCTGTGATTGAATTTTCAGAGCAAAATGAATGACAGAAGTTGTTCATTATTTCATACTGTAAATCTTGATGTCTCTATTTTATAAAATTGGAATAAAATTTTGGGGTCACTGGCCATCCAAGAGATTTGTTGACCCCTGAAAATGAGTGCAAATAGGCTAAATATAGGAAAAACAGACATAAAATCTCTGTGATTGAATTTTCAGAGCAAAATAAATGACAGAAGTTGCTCATTATTTTATACTGTAAAGCTTGATGTCTCTATTTTATAAAATTGGAATAAAATTTGGGGGTCACCGGCCATCCAAGAGATTTTTTGACCCCTGAAAATGAGTGCAAATAGGCTAAATATAGGAAAAACAGACATAAAATCTCTGTGATTGAGTTTTCAGAGCAAAATAAATGACAGAAGTTGTTCATTATTTCATACTGTAAATCTTGATGTCTCTATTTTATAAAATTGGAATAAAATTTGGGGGTCACCGGCCATCCAAGAGATTTTTTTACCTCTGAAAATGAGTGCAAATAGGCTAAATATAGGGAAAACAGACATAAAATCTCTTTGATTGAATTTTCAGAGCAAAATAAATGACAGAAGTTGCTCATTATTTTATTCTGTAAAGCTTGATGTCTCTATTTTATAAAATTGGAATAAAATTTGGGGGTCACGGGCCATCCAAGAGATTTTTGACCTCCGAAAATGGGTGCAAATAGGCTAAATATAGGGAAAACAGACATAAAATCTCTTTGATTGAATTTTCAGAGCAAAATAAATGACAGAAGTTGCTCATTATTTCATACTGTAAAGCTTGATGTCTCTATGTTATAAAATTGGAATAAAATTTGGGGGTCACCGGCCATCCAAGAGATTTTTTGACCTCTGAAAATGAGTGCAAATAGGCTAAATATAGGAAAAACAGACATAAAATCTCTGTGATTGAATTTTCAGAGCAAAATAAATGACAGAAGTTGTTCATTATTTCATACTGTAAATTCTGATGTCTCTATTTTATAAAATTGGAATAAAATTTGGGGGTCACCGGCCATCCAAGAGATTTGTTGACCCCTGAAAATGAGTGCAAATAGGCTAAATATAGGAAAAACAGACATAAAATCTCTGTGATTGAATTTTCAGAGCAAAATAAATGACAGAAGTTGTTCATTATTTCATACTCTAATTCTTGATGTCTCTATTTTATAAAATTGGAATAAAATTTGGGGGTCACCGGCCATCCAAGAGATTTTTTTACCTCTGAAAATGAGTGCAAATAGGCTAAATATAGGGAAAACAGACATAAAATCTCTTTGATTGAATTTTCAGAGCAAAATAAATGACAGAAGTTGCTCATTATTTTATTCTGTAAAGCTTGATGTCTCTATTTTATAAAATTGGAATAAAATTTGGGGGTCACCGGCCATCCAAGAGATTTTTGACCTCCGAAAATGAGTGCAAATAGGCTAAAAATAGGGAAAACAGACATAAAATCTCTGTGATTGAATTTTCAGAGCAAAATAAATGACAGAAGTTGTTCATTATTTCATACTGTAAATCTTGATGTCTCTATTTTATAAAATTGGAATAAAATTTGGGGGTCACCGGCCATCCAAGAGATTTTTTTACCTCTGAAAATGAGTGCAAATAGGCTAAATATAGTGAAAACAGACATGAAATCTCTTTGATTGAATTTTCAGAGCAAAATAAATGACAGAAGTTGCTCATTATTTTATACTGTAAAGCTTGATGTCTCTATTTTATAAAATTGGAATAAAATTTGGGGGTCACCGGCCATCCAAGAGATTTTTTGACCCCTGAAAATGAGTGCAAATAGGCTAAATATAGGAAAAACAGACATAAAATCTCTGTGATTGAATTTTCAGAGCAAAATAAATGACAGAAGTTGTTCATTATTTCATACTGTAAATTCTGATGTCTCTATTTTATAAAATTGGAATAAAATTTGGGGGTCACCGGCCATCCAAGAGATTTTTTGACCTCTGAAAATGAGTGCAAATAGGCTAAATATAGGAAAAACAGACATAAAATCTCTGTGATTGAATTTTCAGAGCAAAATAAATGACAGAAGTTGTTCATTATTTCATACTGTAAATCTTGATGTCTCTATTTTATAAAATTGGAATAAAATTTGGGGGTCACCGGCCATCCAAGAGATTTTTTTACCTCTGAAAATGAGTGCAAATAGGCTAAATATAGTGAAAACAGACATGAAATCTCTGTGATTGAATTTTCAGAGCAAAATAAATGACAGAAGTTGCTCATTATTTTATACTGTAAAGCTTGATGTCTCTATTTTATAAAATTGGAATAAAATTTGGGGGTCACCGGCCATCCAAGAGATTTTTTGACCCCTGAAAATGAGTGCAAATAGGCTAAATATAGGAAAAACAGACATAAAATCTCTGTGATTGAATTTTCAGAGCAAAATAAATGACAGAAGTTGTTCATTATTTCATACTGTAAATTCTGATGTCTCTATTTTATAAAATTGGAATAAAATTTGGGGGTCACCGGCCATCCAAGAGATTTTTTGACCTCTGAAAATGAGTGCAAATAGGCTAAATATAGGAAAAACAGACATAAAATCTCTGTGATTGAATTTTCAGAGCAAAATAAATGACAGAAGTTGTTCATTATTTCATACTGTAAATTCTGATGTCTCTATTTTATAAAATTGGAATAAAATTTGGGGGTCACCGGCCATCCAAGAGATTTTTTGACCTCTGAAAATGAGTGCAAATAGGCTAAATATAGGAAAAACAGACATAAAATCTCTTTCATTGAATTTACAGAGCAAAATAAATGACAGAAGTTGCTCATTATTTTATACTTTAAAGCTTGATGTCTCTATTTTATAAAATTGGAATAAAATTTTGGGGTCACTGGCCATCCAAGAGATTTTTTGACCTCTGAAAATGAGTGCAAATAGGCTAAATATAGGAAAAACAGACATAAAATCTCTGTGATTGAATTTTCAGAGCAAAAAAAATGACAGAAGTTGCTCATTATTTTATACTGTAAAGCTTGATGTCTCTATTTTATAAAATTGGAATAAAATTTGGGGGTCACCGGCCATCCAAGAGATTTTTTGACCCCTGAAAATGAGTGCAAATAGGCTAAATATAGGAAAAACAGACATAAAATCTCTGTGATTGAATTTTCAGAGCAAAATAAATGACAGAAGTTGTTCATTATTTCATACTGTAAATCTTGATGTCTCTATTTTATAAAATTGGAATAAAATTTGGGGGTCACCGGCCATCCAAGAGATTTTTTTACCTCTGAAAATGAGTGCAAATAGGCTAAATATAGGGAAAACAGACATAAAATCTCTTTGATTGAATTTTCAGAGCAAAATAAATGACAGAAGTTGCTCATTATTTTATTCTGTAAATCTTGATGTCTCTATGTTATAAAATTGGAATAAAATTTGGGGGTCACCGGCCATCCAAGAGATTTTTGACCTCCGAAAATGAGTGCAAATAGGCTAAATATAGGGAAAACAGACATAAAATCTCTTTGATTGAATTTTCAGAGCAAAATAAATGACAGAAGTTGCTCATTATTTCATACTGTAAAGCTTGATGTCTCTATTTTATAAAATTGGAATAAAATTTGGGGGTCACCGGCCATCCAAGAGATTTTTTACCCCTGAAAATAAGTGCAAATAGACTAACAGGGAAAACAGGCAAAATAACTCTTTTTTCGAATTTTCACAGCAAATAAAATGACAGAAGTTGATCATTTTGTCATACAGAAAAGCTTAATGTCTATATCTTATATAATTAAAAAAGAATTCAAGTGTCACTGGCAATACATGTATAAGAAAAATAATTTCTTTTAATTATTGCTACTGAAAGACATACCATGGATGCAGACATTATGTACCAATTCAGAAAAAAACATTTTTTATGCATGTAGAGGTTTCATATCAACATATATCTTTAAAAGTTTCCAAGGGAATTTGATAAAATTTCGAAGTGTAATTAGGTACTATTTGCAGATACACAAGTTAATTTAAGGGGTTTCCCATGGTAAAAACATGGACTTTATAATTAGCCATTACTCTATTTCAAATGTCATCATCATATCGCTTGCAATTTCCATTTGTAAGAATTAATTAAACTTTCATAGGATTATTTTTAGGTATCATTTGTAGATATACAAATTGCTAAGCATATAGATTTTTTTTATCTACCATTCTGACTGTGTGGTCAATTATGTTAAACGAGGACTGAGCTATAGCTATTTATGTGTACTCTATATATCTCCTTTCTGAGGAGTACCACCATGGCATGGGATATGGTGTAAATAATACATTTGTACATGGAACAGGCATATCTTGATGTGACATTTACTTATCCAGTTCAGTAATTAGGCTGTGATGGTTCTTAATTACACATAGTTAACTACCTTTCAAGTCTGTTTGTGGGGAGGAGGCACTTCAGTATTTTTTGGTAGCGAAAAGAAGCCGCTATATGTAATTCCCTGCCATTTTCATATATTTTGAATATTTAATCCAAAATGGTGCCTCCCACAAAAAATTTAAATTTTCATAGTTTACATTGTAAGGCATGGACAAAATCATTTCTACAATTGTCATTTGTTATATAGTTACTATCTCATATATGCAACTTCCATAGGACTTCACTTAATTTTTTTTTAGTTTTTAATTTTAGTGATTCCACCATTGATTACCATAATCTTAAGGTAGTCTCAATACATTTCATTCTCTTTTTTACACTTGAACAAACATGGCTTGTCTTGCATGGATAGATGGTTATGATAAGAAAAATTCTATCCGGATGAAATATCATTTTGCAGATCAAATGTTACAGATGATATTGTTAGATTTTTTCTGTAGGGGTAGTTAAGAAAATTAGCGTTAGTTTAAACTCTAAGAAGTTCAGGGCATATAAACGTTGAAAATATACCGCACAGCCCTATATTTTGACCTTTGAAAATAATTGTGGTGCATATGAACTTTCAATTCTAGGATAAGATTTTTTTCAAAACTTCATAGTAAAAGTGGTACAGTTTTAGCCGAAAAGGAGTTCCTATGGGAAATTGCATTGTCAATGTTTACAGAAATGCAACCTTAACAGTTCTTGCGTTATGTCCCTTTATAACGTTAAATGCTAGCGAGGGCATCATCTGTGTCCCTTTGGACACATCCCATTTATTTTTTTAGAAGTTACTATTAATTAATATTAATTTTAACCATGACTGTATGACATTTTATATTTTAATATTGATTTAAATGAGTAGTAAATGTTGCATTAGAAATTTGAATTGAGATCATTGTTGGAATAGGGGAAACGGGGAGGTAAAAAAAAATTGGGGGGGGGGGGGGGGGGGGGGGGGGGTCAATTTTTCTCATTTCATATTTCAGAAATTAAATCTGAATTTCTTCAAATATTTTTTTTCCAGAGAGGATTAATATTCAACGGCCAAGGTGAATTGCTCAATTTTAACTTTTGATAACTATTTACACCACTGGGTCGATGCCACTGCTGGTGGACGTTTCGTCCCCGAGGGTATCACCAGCCCAGTAGTCAGCACTTCGGTGTTGACATGAATATCAATTATATGGTCATTTTTATAAATTTTCTGTTTACAAAACCTTGAATTTTTCGAAAAACTAAGGATTTTCTTACCCCAGAAGTAGATTACCTTAGCCGTATTTGGCACAACTTTTTGGAATTTTGGAACCTCAATGTTCTTCAACTTTGTATTGATTTGGCTTTTTAACTATTTTGATCTGAGCGTCACTGATGAGTCTTATGTAGACGAAACGCGCGTCTGGCGTATAAAATTATAATCCTGGTACTTTTGATAACTAATTAAGCCAAAAAAATATTTTAAGTTCATTAGACCACATTGATTCTCAGTCAGAAACCTATGCTGTGTCAACTATTTAATCAAAGTCCAAATTCAGAGCTGTATCCAGCTGCTTGAATGATGTGTCCATACTAGCCCCAATCGTTCAGGGTTTGACCTCTGCGGTTGTATAAAGCTGCGCCCTGCGGAGCATCTGGTTATTATTGTGCTTAAACCATGATTGTGACAACATACGAAAAGTGTGAGCTGACAGTCTGCTAAGTTTTTATCCATAAGTCTCATTCTGACTTTCTATGCAGTTTTTTATGTGTCAATATTTGTGTTTCAATATACTAAATAAAAGGAATATATATAGGCACTGGCTACGGTTACATGGAAATGTAACAATAATAAAAAATATTATTGTTACATTGGAGACTAATTGCCGAAATGCATGGTTGGGTAAGGACCTGATTAATTACGAATGTAACAATAACTATTGAGGCTACGGTTACATTGCTTTATTGTTACATGAAAAACAGCAATGTACGATGGGACTAGTAATATGTACTAAACATGCTAAATAATAAAAGTTTAAGACATTTATTTTATATTTACAATACATACATTTATAAATATAATTTCTTTAATTTTTTATTTACAATGACAGTTTCTACATATGTATCCAGTCAGTGGTTTTTAAAGCATATTTCATGTGTTCAAGTCCTACACATTTTTGATGAACGAACTTACGTCCTCCATGGATACATGTATACAGAAGTTCACAGTATTTAAGTTCAAAGTGAAACCATTGAACTATATTTTTCGCCTTTGGAGTACTCAGTCCTAATCTGGAGTAGTATCTTTAAGAACATCAAAACCATGATTACGTAAAACTATTTACACACCATTTGTTGAATAATTATATTTATTATTTATCATTATTACCAGCATTATTTAGTACATATGATAGAATTAAGCAATTAAACTATAGATTTAAGTTTAATTAATATAGCGTAAGTACATTGTCGTTTTTCATGTAACAATAACTCAATGTAACCGTAGCCTCAATAATTATTGTTACATTCGTAATTAATCAGTTCCTTACCCAACTTTCCATTCCGACAATTAGACTCCAATGTAACAATAATATTTTTATTATTGTTACATTTCCATGTAACCGTAGCCAGTGCCATATATATATGTGGTATGATAATTGATTGTTAATGAGGCAACTCTCCGCAATAGACCAAATGACACAGAAGTTAACAGCTACAGGTCAAAAGCTGTTATCGCATAGTTAGCTGTAATAGGCCCTTCAATGACTAATGAAAAACAATTCAAATGAGAAAACTGAAGGGATATTAATGTACAAAAAAAAAATATGTGACACAACAACAAAAGACAACCACTGTCTGAATTACAGGTTCATGACTTGGGACAGGCACATACATAATGTGGTGGGGTTAATGTTTGAAGGTGACAACCCTTCCCCTTAACCTGGGACAGTGATGTAAATTGGTACAATATATGGGTTTTATCAATTTGTATTATTCATTTGTGAACTCTGAATCTAGCGAAAAGTAGATTATCACAGATAAATTTGCAGAATGAGTCGGGATTCTTGTCTTACAACCTTTATCAAGCAAGAAAAATGTGACGAGGTTTGTATGTACATAAAAGTCTGTCATAAAATTAAAAATTTCAGTATATTCACATTTTACAATATCTTTTGAACTGCTGTATTTCACATGTTATTTTTCTTTTCTACTGTAGGATAGTAAGTGGTTCAAATATACATGTATGCCTCTTGAGACTAAAATTACATGCAATAGAAATCAGCCCCCAAAAAAGCAAATTTTAATAACTACAGCTGTAGTTTGCAATATTAAATGTAAATACAATGTATGTGCTAGGGCCTAAATTGACCCTGAATTATTTCAAGTGTTTTTGGCCTAAGACTTTTTAATACATAACGTACTATTAAATTATTACATGTAATATACTATGCAATATTTGTAATTTCCTTTCTATTTAAAGTACATTTTGTACATATGGGAGGATTCAGAGGCGGCCCTGGGAAAAAATTTGGTTAATAATATAGGGAATCACTGGAGCATGACCTGAACAGGTCCCCTCTTAGGCAGTCAGTGAGCCCCCACTTATGAAAAATTCTGGATCCGCAACTGGGATTATTTATTCAACAAAAACATTCACGAGTTTTAAATTGCTGGAAAATACATGTATCACATCTTCATACAAGCGACCCCCCTTTTCATTCAAAAACCTACTAAACATGCTAAAAGGCACATACTCATACATTTTTATAATATTGACTTTTGAATAATTTTTATACATTTGACATGTCTGATACATGTATATCAAATTAGTCTTTAAAAACATTTTGTCTATAATATATATCTTATAATTGCCATAAAACCACAGGCTTTTAATTTAGTAAGCTCTGGTCACACAAAATTGGTTAAGATCAGTTAATTCCTACTATCCTATTAGATAGGAACATAGTTAATTTATTATCCTTTGATTTTATCTTTATTTACAAAATATAGACTCTTGTGTGAACATTACATATCTTGCAATTTTTTTTCATACACCTTTAAAAAAATATACCTTAATTAATATAAAGAGGAAGTATTTTAAGAGTTGAAATTATACTGTAACTTCTGGTCATGAATGGACCAGCTGAAAAAGGTTGAAAAATGTCTGAAGCCATCAAGAGAATATAACCCACTTAGCACAGGTGTAATTTTTAAAAGTTTGCATTTAATTTCTTTAACATGTTAAAGAAATGCACTTCGAAATAACTGTGTAGAGACCTAACAAGCTTTTAAATTTAGAAAAAAATCATTTTATGACAAGACCGCTTTTTCTGTTTAGGTAGTAAAAGTTTTGTTTTTCTCTCATGAAGGTTCTGTAGGATCAAATATATTATAGGAGGGTCAAGAACAATTTTAAAGAATAGAGAATAATGCATGTAATATTCACAATACATTTGTAAATAAAGACAATAGACATACATGAAACAATGAAGAAAAACGGGGTGTTAAATTATAAGAAGTACAGAAAAATGGAAAAACAAAAAATAAATAGAGATAAATGGTATAAAGAATTAGATAAGAATGAAATGAAGGACCCTCCATCCAGACCATCGGTAAGAAAGGTAGTTTTGTGAAATGATTCATTTTTAAAAATATTTTATACAGTCTAGATCCCGCCAACATGTTTAACCCCGCCACATTATTTATGTATGTGCCTGTCCCAAGTCAGGAGCCTGTAATTCAGTGGTTGTCATTTGTTTATGTGTTACATATTTGTTTTTCGTTCATTTTTTTTTATACAAATAAGGTCTTTAGTTTTCTTGTTTGAATTGTTTTACATAGTCAATTGTTTTACATTGTCATATTGGGGCCTTTTATTGCTGACTATGCGGTATGGGCTTTGCTCATTGTTGAAGGCCGTACGGTGACCGATAGCTGTTAATGTCTGTGTCATTTTGGTCTCTTGTGGATACATTGAAATTGTCTCATTGGCAATCATACCACACATTCTTTTTTATATAGATGGGATATATTCTAAATTTTAAGTGTGCATGCTTAACCAAAAATGTTACGTCCAACTGCATTCGCATTCGAATATTCCAGGTTTACAACAAGAAAATTCTGTTTGCATGTACATGTAATTATATAAACAGCCTACTTTCATGAATCATGACCTTTTCTCCCAGAAACCCAAATGGTCTAAACCCTATGCAGATGACATATTTCTCAGGTCCACAAATTTTCAAATCTATTACATGATAGAAATACCATGAGCTATGCCTATGGTTACATGTATAATTAATTTTCAGCCTGAAAAGGGGGGGGGGGTGTCATTGTTTTGTTGTTCGACACGGATATTGTCTTGAAATTATTTCCGCTAATTTGACGCTTAAATATTATTTTTCAGTGGTCGTGAATCGCTCTTTGAGCATGTATATTCAATTCATTAGTACTTACTTTTCAGTTTAAATTTCCCCCTTTTCATGATTTGTTTACATCCATCTTTCGCATGTTTGTCGGACCTTTTCTAGTTTAAGACAAGGGTGAAACTGCTTCATAAGCTACCAAAATGAAGATCGTTATCTATAATTTCGATCTGCATTACAGTATTCATGAAAAGCAGTTCACGTGTTCGATTAATATGAGTTATTCTCTCTTCATTCTTCTCCTACGTCAAAAACATGCTCCATATTTATTTTTAGAACGGAAGTACTATTTCGACAATGACAATTGTAACAATAGACGTTATTAAGTTTTAAAATTGCATTTAAAAGTTATTCAAGTCTTTCTCAATGTATTTGAATAAAAAAGATTATTTAAATGATCATATTTTATTGTTATGGAAAATTACGACAATGTACATGACTTACGATATCAATGCGCAACTTTATGCGCAGACGGCGCGAAAATTTAAACCCCCGAACTACCTTAAAATGTTATTGAAGACTGCAAAGTTAAGAATGTTACTTAATTGGCTTGATAAGTTTTACATGATAATCAAAAGATATAACTAGAGTTGAATATAATTTTAATGTAAGATTAACAAATGTAAATCACTTATAGTGTTTGAAAAACAAACATGTGGATGTTAAAATTAGTTCTTATTGAACCATAGTTGACATACATTACCAATATACATTTAACTAGTATATATTTGTTTAGGGGCCAGTTGAAGGACACCTCCGGGTGCGGGAATTTCTCGCTACATTGAAGACCTGTTGGTGATCTTCTGCTGTTGTTTTTTTCTATGGTCGGTTGTTGTCTCTTTGGCACATTCCCCTTTTCCATTCTCAATTTTATTAGCCTCCAATGAAGTAATGAGGTTTACAGCTGCCAAAAATATCTATTCATTTGCAGTTTAATCAATGAAGTGTATTAGGCCAGTGTGACCTGCTTTTTCGTAGGTGCTCTTAATTTATCCTTAAACAGACTAACAAAATAACTGTAGGTCACTTTCTATCACTAACTATGTAAATTTTGATAGACATTTGTCTGTAAGTCACTTAATACTTTAATACTTTAATTTTATCATCCATGCCTGAATTATAGGATACAGTGACCTATTTTTTAAGAAGCTAGTATATGGTTATAGATGCATTTTTAAACCAAATCTCTTCTGAAAACTCTTATGAAACATAACATTGAATTTTTAAAAAACTTAATCAAAACCACTCTAATTTGAAACATTGACCTTTGACTTTGCTCTTCTGGCATATGGCCATTCTCTATAACATAAATCTACATAATAACTATGTGTTGATTAGTATTACATTTAATAACTATGTGTCGCTTAGTTTATGTATTTAACTACAAAAAAGAAATTTAACAGTGTATAAGTATATAAATAAAATAAATAGTAATAAATAGTTTACATTATAATATACATACAGGTTAGGTGGAACTAATAAACAGAAAACAATTTAACAATACAAACATTGATACACACCATCACTAATTATGTGTCAAGTGCTTTTCTACAGATTAGATGGGTTGTTCAGGTAAAAATATTTTGATTGGATATTCTGCTCAGACTGAATTATAAATTTTAATATTTTTTTTTGCCGAAATGTATTTTTTCCATGAATGAATGCCATATTAAATTAAGTAATTATCATGGTGACCCATAATTATTTGATCTATGATCTAAAAATACCAAAGAGACAGAGAGAAGCATAAAAAAAAGAAAAAAGGCCAACCATGGGCATAAGATAAAAGGGTTGAACAGCATTTTATATAAAACAAAGAATTCAAAGATGTTGAAAAAGATGAGAGTGATTTTATTGAGGTTGTATACTTATTCAGAGGCGGATTTAGAGGGGGGGCCCAGGGGGCCCGGGCCCCCCCTTTTTGGGAAAAAATTTGGTTGCTTATATAGGGAATCACTGAAGCGTGACTGGAGCGGGCCCCCTCTTAGGTCAGTCAGTGGGCCCCCACTTATGAAAATTTCTGGATCCGCCACTGTACTTATTATCACAATGGTAGCAGCAATTTTAATACAACTTTTTATTATTCTTGTTCATATTCATGTATAATACTGGGAAATCACTGAAAATCTCTATGGATGAGTCATTTTAATTGGGTAATTTAATTCAGCAGCATCATTTTTAATTTTGTTTCCAATCTTAAAGTTTCAATAATATTTATTTTAATGTTTTCCAATAAATTTTAAGGTAAAGCTAATGTGTTCCATAAACTGAACTATCCTGTTTAATACTTATTTACATGGTAACTTAATATATTTCAAATCAAAATTATGCATATTTTCTAAAATGTTAGGTTAATAGGTTTGATGAAATTGTTAATGTCACCTTCAAGATATTCATCAGATCAGGGTGACTGATCTTCAGAAAAATGAAAAAAAAATTGTTACATATATTGGTTAATTGTGTAAGACTTTTATTGTTTTCAAATAATAGGAGTGAATCTCAAACCTCTATGGTAGTGGGAAACAGCTTAAGTTCACGAGAATACAAGGATAGTACTGAATCAACTTTCAAGTGCAGCCTACCTATGTATCCCATTGGAAACAAACTAGAATTAAAAGGAGACTGATATTTTAAATCTAAGTGTCATGAAAAATATATTCAGCTGAAAGTTCTAATAAGATCAACAAATTTAAGGTCAAAGGATTTCCAAGTCATAAATTCTAAAATCATACAATAGTTAACATTGAAAATTAGTAATATTAAATTTAACATTTATAGTATTTGTCTTCATTAATTAATGGAATTATTTTCAGGTGCAGGTGTACATTTATGAACAATCGTATTTTCCCGTGCAGGTTGGCATTTATGATCTGTAGTATTTTCTGGTGCAGGTTCGCTGTCGATATCACTATCATTCCCACTTGACCATGAAGAATCACTATTTTCAAGTGATGAACTGGAACCTCCTAAATCATCAGGACCAGATGTTAAAGAAGATGATTCAGATGAGTGCACATCATGTACTTCCTGTGAGGACTGCGACCTAATTATTGTTCTACGTAACCGTGACAGTAATCCTTCACTTCGACTCCTTGGTAGACTGGAAATTTTATCTGGTTCTATAAAAATATTAAAACAATTAAAACATTGATAAATTTGATAAAAAAAATAAATATTAAACACTTGAGTAAAAGAAAAGATTAACTACACTAATGAAAAAAATAATTACAGTGTAACCTGACTTATCCAACATCCTGCTTTAACCAACACATTATCCTGGTCCCATAGTATGTCTGTCCTTGTAGAAAAATCCTGAGTATTTTGACATCCTGCTAAATCCGACATTTTTTTTTAGTCCCCCTGTGTGTTGGATTAGGCAAGTTACACTGTATAGACAAATATTTGAACTGCAGCTTTTTTTAAAAGACATGTATTTAGCTGTTCTAAAACAATCTTATTTAGTATCTGAGATAACAGGAAGACTATAAAATAATCAGTGAGTTCAATATTTGAATTTTGGTGTAAACAATTATACCTGTATAAACCAGCTGGCTACAGGACTATGGGAAGGGGCTGATTCAGGTTTCTGTTTTGACCAGAAGTTGATGACTTGTGACGTCCGATGTATTTCATGTAAAAGTTCTGTCCGATTGGGATTAATTTCCTATGACAACATTTTTGAATAATTAAAAACCATGCTTCAGAAGAACTCTTAGGTGACCTGAATGTGAAGCTTTGAAAATTACAACCAAATGCTACGCAGGGCACAGCTTTATATGACCGCAGAGGTTGAACCCTGAACAGTTGGGGCTAGTATGGACACAACATTCAAGCTTGATACAGCTCTGAATTTGGTTTGTGATTAAATAGTTGACACAGCAAAGGTTTCTGACACAGAATGAATGTGGTCTAATGAACTTTAAAATTTTTTTTTTTTTTGCTTTTGAGCAATACACTATGCTGTTATGAATTATGATCTTAACAGAGTCAACATTATTTCAGATCTGTCTTGAAGTTGTGGTGCTAAGTGCGAAGCTTAATGTCACTTCTTTTTTATTGTCCTAATTATGCAAATATAAGAACCAAATCATTTATTAATATACATTGGTTACCAGATAACTCTCTACTAAATTTGACATCTTCACCTCTTGCGATACGTCATTAACTAATGTTGAAAATGACAGAATTGTAAAGAATGTACATGAATTTATTAAAGAGTCTAAGAGGTTTCTAATTGTGTAATATAGCACATTATAAAGTGCAAATACATGCATATAGTGATTAACCACTCACATCATCACACACCATCTCTTCACAGTTCCAATATTTTTTATATATATATAATGTATTGTTTGTATGCATGCTTTGTAAATATTCTATTGTTATAAATTGTTATGCGAGAAGACTATATAAGTTTGATTAACTTGTGTCTCATCCCTTTTGCACATTTAAGCAAATTAAATATGTTTAAACTAAACTAAACTACACTATGCTGTTGAATGTAAATCCCCTCAAAAAAAATATTTGAAGAAAAATTCTTTTTAAATCTGAAGTCTGAAATGAGAAAAATTTTACCAATCACCCCACCCCTCCCCATTTTTTTTTCACCTCCCCCAATCCCTTATTCCAAAGATAATCTCAATTCAAATTTCTTATTAAGTCGGCAACAATAACTACTCATTTAAATACATCATAAAGTATTAAAATATAAAATAACTTACAGTCATGGTTAAAATTAATATTAATTAACAGTAACTTCTAAATTTTTTTTTACAGCTACACATCTCAAGACAATTATCACTTCCTTTAACATAATTTTCAAGCAGTGTAAGGGAGGTAATCAAGTAATCAAACATATATATAACAGTATTCTTTAAATTTTAATTTTAATTTGATTACTTCCCTTACAACTGCTTTTAAATTGTCTAAACTATCCTTTAACCAGAAAAACCCTTATTTCCCCCTTTTTAGCCACTAATTGCTTAATAATTTGATCCATTACCCCTATAACCACCCCTTTGTAGTATGGGTACAATGTCAGAGAGATCCATAAAGTTAAACACAAGTTATTGTCCCGAAACTTCAAAATAATTGTTTTTGGCCCCTTTTTGGCCCTTAATTCCTAAACTGATAACCCCATAACCCTTAAAGTGAATCCCAACCTTCTACTTAATGGTATGAACATTGTGGTACAATTTCACAGTAATATAAATACTTATATACAACTTATTGTTCTGAAACTAGATAAATGTATGTTTTGGGCCCCTAATTCCTAAACCGAGAGACCCTAACCCCCAAAATCAATCCCGACCTTCCTTTAGTTGTTATAAATATTGTGTTAAAATTTTATTGATTTCTATTAACTTATACTAAAGTTATTATCCCTAAACCATCCGTCTTTGGACGACTCTGACGTGATACCAATATATGACCACAAAAATTTTGCGGTCATATAAAAACATGCTGCAGAAAGAGTGAAAAAAGAAAAACTAATGAAAGAATAAATAAATGAAATAATAGCATAATAACCTGGAAATTGCTTTTCAAATTGAGCTTAACTATGTGAAGTAAAAGTTAAATAAATGAAAACAAAGCTTACATAAATTAAATTTCCTAAATGTGCACAGAGAATATCTTCAGCCTAAAATGAGAAAACATATAGGTAAAAGAAAATACACATAAGAAAACAACATGAACACAACAAAAAAATTGAAGTGGTGTAGTGCTAGGCATACTCATCATTCAATGATTATTCAAAGTATTAAAATACAGAAAAGACTTTCTTAAAGATCTGAAAACTGCACATATATTGCAACAGCTCTTTACTGCCAAGTTGCTGACTTAATGACATAATAGCAAAACAAACCCCACCAATAATCAAGAGTTCAGGTGCTCTTGAACGTTAATTAAATCTTGCTCCACAAAAGGTACCCATCATGTTGCTTATCAAAGTACAAACACAGTGATAATTCTAATTCGGTAGGTCACATTCTAGAAAAGTGACAAGCAAAAAAAAAAAATCACTAACATTAGATACAGGGTGCAGGATGACATTTTTTTTCTTAAAACAAAGATAAAGGAATGTACTGTGCAACTGTAGTCTTTTCGACAACATCTTTAACATACGTTTTAAGTTGGATTTCTGGAATGCTTCAGCGCCATCACATTTGATCCACTTTTCCTTATGCAAATTAAGGATGGAGTCAGCAATTATTCTGGCTGTCGTCTTCTGGTATCCTCCACTGGTGACCATCAAAATAGGTATACATCTCGATCTAACCTTACTGAAAACTAGGTGATCTCTGTCTATTATTCCCTGAAATATAGAAAAAGAGAATACTGATTGGGTTATAACGAATAGTCATATTCAACAGGTGAATCATTTATTCATTGGATGACACCACTTTGTTCAGGACATTAGAAATTCAGCTAAATAATCTTGAATAATATTATTTAATACCAGAAATTCATGGCTAATTCAAAATTATTTTTTGGAACACTGATTTATCAAACCTTAACCTCAAAAACTATGTTCTGCCTAATCATTGGGACACAAGACAGAAGCATCAAACATATAATTGAGTTATGCTGGTGATTATAGATATCATTTTATTAAAATTTCAAAATGTTAGGGGGTGAGGACGAGATTTTAAACCTTGGCTAGCTGGTGCAAACCACTGTCAAAATACTAAAATACTTTACCTGAGCAGTTATAGATAAATTACCAAGTGGATCACCTTCCAGTATGTCAGTACCAGCATTATAAACAACAACATCTGGGGTAAACTCATTCAGAGCTCCTTCTAAATGTCTGAAATGAAAAAAAAAAACAAGAATGTGTCCATAGTACACAGATGCCCCACTCGCACCATCATTTTCTATGTTCAGTGGACTGAAATTGAGGTTTAAATTTGACATAAAAAATTAGAAAGATCACATCATAGGGAACATGTGTTCTATGTTTCAAGATGATTGGACTTCAACTTTATCAAAAACTACCTTGATCAAAAACTTTAACCTGAAGGGGGACAGACAGACGAATGAAAGAACAGACTAACAAACAGAAGTACAGACAGAAAATCATTATACACATTAATGGGACATAAAAAGGCTCAAACAAACAAAAACATAAACAAACTTATTTTTACTTAAAATTTAAGGTTTTCTTTGTCATTTTGTTAACTTTTAGACCACACAAAAGCAATAAGTTTACTTTTAACTAGTTCATGATTATCTTTCAAAGTTGAAAAACCATTTAGAAATATAGATAATCCAAAGAGTGATTGTATTGAACTTAATGTTTTCTTTCTATAAGTATCACTCAGAGAGCAGTTGCAAAAGTTCTTTAAATAATACATATATACTGGTTATTCACTTTTGTGTTATGCATATTTATAGTTTAATGTGATGTATACATACTGCTACACAATGTATTAATAATTAACCCATTGTTCATGATCCATACACCAAAGCTTTTCCCATAAAATGTTTTTAACTACATGTTTCAGGTTTAAACTGAAACTTTCTGTTCCTAACCCCATTGAATTCATTGTCTTGCGTTTAAAAAACTGAAGGTGGAGTCATAAATGATTTGAAGAGGTAGACCTAAGTTAAGGGAAATCACTCTTAAAATCATCAGTACGTTTATGTCAACCATTTTCAAAAACATATTCTAAGCTTCTAGGTTACATAGATTATTTTCAATCTGTTTCAGGTAAATGCTTAAAATACATTGATGAACTTGTCTTTTACAAACGCTTAACTGATTTAAAGAGTTATCTCCCTGAACCAAGGTCTACCACCTTCAGACTACTTTATATAGTGCTTAAAAAATTTACCTTTCAACAAGTTCTAAGTAATCATTGTCTTCTGTATAATGTTGAAGTTCTACTTTTCTTTTGATGGCTCCTGAAAGAAAATAAATAATTTATTAAAAAATAAAACATTTTACCCCCTTCCTCCAGTCCTCCTGCCAACATTGTGTGGATGGCTGCAACTTCTGGTTCATATTTGCCCCTATAATCAGTACTATATACCTCTTAGCTTTTACCCATAATTAGAGGTAGTAGTGTACATCATTGTCTTTAAAAGAGAATTCGTACCAAATTTGTCACACATTCAGTTTTATGTTCTGTTAGTTATTATTACAGCAAAAATTAGAACCTTTAGTGTGTTCCAATCATACTTGAAAAGTTCCTTCTTTTTTTCATTATCTTATGTTATACAAACAGCATACTTACTTTTTGCAAACCCATCCTGTGGATATATTCCTCTGTTGTAAACATCCATTATGTATACTTTTTCATCATCCATAAAGTCACGCTCATGGCCATTTCCCTAAAAACATTCAAGCATGAAAATTACATAATATGCTAAAACTATTTTTGTAAAATATCGAAAGGAGTGCATAATGATTCATATTTATTTGACGACATTTTGTCCAAGGTAATGGTGGTCTTTCAAATACTGTTTGACATCTCACTCCTTTTTTAAAAAATTAATTTTCAATTTACATAATCATTGTGACATAGATCAAATTTATTTATTCAGGGTATGTTCACTTGTTTTTTAATGTCTTTGGATTGAGTTAAGCTTATTTAATTGATATTTTTAGTGTGTCTGTCTATGTTGTGATGTTACACTTTTGTTTCAGGTAACTGTGAAGGTTGGCGCCTATCAAAACGTTTGCACCAGCTGCATTTGTTTGCACCTGTCCTAAATCTGTCACCTGATGTTCAGTGATTGTCATTTGTTGATGTGGTTCATAAATGTTTCTTGCTTTTTGTCGAGCACCGACTTTAGTCGAAAAAGCAAGACTAAGCGATCCTACATTCCGTCTCCATCGGTGGCGGCGTCGTCGGTGGCGGCATCGTCTGTGGCGGCGTCGTCAGCGGCGGCATAGGCGGCGTCCACAAATATTCACTCTGTGGTTAAAGTTTTTAAAATTTAAATAACTTTCTTAAACTATCCTGGATTTCTACCAAACTTGGACAGAAGCTTGTTTATGATCATAAGATAGTATCCAGAAGTAAATTTTGTAAAAATAAAATTCCATTTTTTCCGTATTTTACTTTTAAATGGACTTAGTTTTTCTGCCAGGAATTAATACATTCACTCTGTGGTTAAAGTTTTTAAAATTTTAATATCTTTCTTAAACTATCCTGGGTTAGTACCAAACTTGGACAGAAGCTTATTTATGATCATTAGATAGTATCCAGAAGTAAATTTTGTAAAAATAAAATTCCATTTTTTCCGTATTTTACTTTTTAATAAATGGACTTAGATTTTCTGCCAGGAAACAACACATTCACTCTGTAGTTAAGCTTTTTAAAATTTACCTTTCTTATACTATTTTGGATTTGTACCAAACTTGGACAGAAGCTTGTTAATGATCAAAAGCTAGTATCTAAAAGGAAATTTAGTTTTCTTCCAGTTGACATTACATTCAGTCTGCAGTTAAAAGTTTTTAAACAGTATTAGATTCATAAACTATCCTGGATTTTTACCAAACTTGGACAGAAGCTTCTTACAATTTAAAGATAATATCAACAGGAATATTTATTGATTTATTTCCTCATTTTTGTTGAGCCTGCGATTAACAGAAAGAGTAGGCGAGACACTGGGTTCCGCGGAACCCTTACAAATTTTTATATAGATAAGACTGCTGGTTTTCCTGTTTGAATGGTTTTACAGTGAATTTACACTAGTCATTTTGAAGGGATTTATAGCTTGCTTTTCAGGGTGAGCCAAGGCTCTGTTTTAAAGGCCATACATTGACCAATAAAGGTTTGGCACTTATACCACATCTTCTTATATCTTTTCAGTCATGTTGTTACCTATAAGTTTTGATCATGCAATAATTTGAAATAAAAAGTTACTTCATATCAGGGTTTCCCCATGGTCAATTATTTTTTTGCCACCTTTTTCTCCAAAACATTTTTAGTTTTTGCAACTTTCAATTTTTTAAAATTTTTCTGTTCAGGTAACGTCCGAGAGACCCCCAAAAATAAGATAAACATGATAGATGAAATCATATCATTCTATATATTTCTTTCCCCAAATGATGAATTTTAATTGCCAAAATTTTCATTTTTTTCGCCAAATGCGAAAAAACAGCAACTGCCAGTGGAAACCCTGCATCATATCATTTTCATTAGTTTGTAATCTTATTGCAAACTATATAGTTGGTCTGTGATTACATAATTGGAGTATGAAATCTATGTAGATATACAGTGTTGGTGAGGGGTATTTAGAGAGAAAGTAGGTATGAATTTCATTACAAATATGAACATCTTCAATATAAAAAACAAACATCTTTTCTGTATCCTTATCCAATAACAAAACGTTAACCCTGTTAGTTAACAACTGATAGATAGAGTGACAACTATACTATCGCCATCACATCCTTGCATTATGCACATTTTTTTTTAGTCTTTTTTTTCTTCTTCTTTAAAAGATACCTACCTGATGTGCATCTAAGTCAATAATCATAGCTTTGGCTACACCCTCAACACGCTCAAATAGGAACTTTAATGATAATGTGATGTCCGCATATGCACAAAACCCTCCTCCTTTCTCAGCATGGCAATGATGAAATCCCCCGCCTATATTGATGGCCCATCCTCTTTCCATTGCTAATTTGCCAGCCTGTAAAAATTGTTTTAAAAAAATTTTTTCTGGTGTATTTCTACTAAATTTCACATGTTAATAATTTAATGAATGCAAGTTGAAATTGAAATAAAATTAAAATAAAGAGCTGCATCCAGACATACAACCAATTTGGGAAACTTTTGTATGTATGTTTTTTATAATTTTTTTTTTATCTCCATACAGTGATTAAAAATTTAAAGTGAGATTCAGTAAGTATATATAGATATTTCGGAACTGTTTCATGAAAACTAAATAAAATTGCTGTTAGAGACTTTAGTTCATTCCTAAATGTATTTATTTGGATGGAGAGTTGTCTCATTGGCACTCATACCACATCTAAGTCATCTTCCTATATCTATTAGATTATTCAACACCAGGCTTTTATAAGATTTTAATAATGTAAATTTAGTAAGATAAAGATGGTTTCTTTTTAAAATAAGCTAACAATACATACCAATATAGTACCTCCTGTGTGATATCTGAAAGGTCGTAAGACTTTTCGTTGTACAATGAAATTAGGTAACAAAGCCACAGGTGGCACCTCTGTTATCTGAGCCACATTTAAACTCCACTGAAATTAACAAAACATGCCTTACTCTGTTATCAAGTGTTTTTATTTATATTAATATTCCATATAACCTTTTTTGTTCTATTCAAAATGTGGTTGCTTACAATGACAAAGAAGGTTGATTTAATAAATCTTATAAATAAATAAATTAAACTTAAACCATGTAAATTTCATCACTCTTCTGACTACTGTAAAGAGCTAAGGCAAAAATATCTTTATACCTCTGTTATGATTAACAAGCCACAAACCAACACATACAAGTAAATACATACCATTGATCATTGATTGTAGTTGTGGATTAAAACAAATGCATTGTATCCAAAATGTTTATGAAACTGACAAATACATTTAAAGATGATCACCCCTATTTCGGAATTGTATATTCATGTTTATATATTCATACATCAATTTAACTATAAGATGAAAATTCAAATCTGTTATCTTTGCAATTCTCCCTGTCTCTTTCTAGAATTCCTAGAGCTCCCAGTGCTTGTATCTAATTTATCTATATATTAAAGGCATGCTTCTTCCCCTACTTTTCAACAATTATATTATACAGATCTTCAATGTGAAAAGAAGTTAATAGGCAATATAATTACACCATCAAACATTTAACATAGAAGAAAAGATGACCTATGCATTGAAATGTCTTTCAGGGTCAATTTCGGGGTGTAATACACCAACTGTACAAAAAACTTTTATCATAGGGCTAGACTTTTTTAACATGCATGTATACCTATCACAGTGAATGCAGGAAATATATAAAGGAACAGTTTTTTTTTATTATGGTTTTCGCTAATAAATTAATTACATTTACATGCAAGAGTAGAATGGAGAGTGAATTTCTTATTTATAGAACTTATAACCAGAATTGTTCATGGTAGTTTTTAAACAAACAGTTTTATTTCATTCTTTTATTATTTTCATACAGATGTTTTGAAAGTGTTTACCCTCAAAAAACAAATTTTAGCAGATAAGCTGTTATCACTGAAAATACAACAAACACCATGAAGAAAATTAATTGGTATAAAGCATAAAGGTTAAATAAATTTCTAATTTCGATTTCATTTTATTTCTTTTCAATTGTTCAAATTTTAGTGGTTGCAAACATGATACAATATTGAATTACAAGGAGTCTTGGTGTTAATTTTACGTGAAATACTGGTTGATTTATAAAAATATATTCAAATAGTAAAACTTCAAATAAATTTACTCATAAAAATAGACTTTAAACAATTTCAAATTTTGTTTTTTTTTTTTTTTATTTACTGTGATGTGTTACTGTGTTGTGTTACTACATTTCAAAGTTCTCGGTTTTGACATTTTCAGTTTTTAGCCCTTAGTGTATTATGCAGAATAAATAATGACCCATAAATGTATCTTTCCAAACACCTTATCATAACTACCATCAACTAAATATCATAACTTCCAATTTTCCTGCAAAATTGATCAAAACCAATGATAAATGACCATAAATTAACAGGAAACATAATAACACTGTTTTCTGTGTTTAATAAAAAAAAATGTAGAATGAGAATGTATGCTCATATGTGGAAGGAAATTAATAAAAAATATGACAGTCAACCTATGCTAACATTTTATAAAGAATATGCAAATGGGTATGGTTACTATGGTAGGAAGTTAGAGTGAAATGTGTACAATAATCAGGTACTAACAACATGCATTTAACATACTGACTGAGTACAATAATAGCTTATTTGTTTGTTTCTCTTATTTAAAAAATATTGTTGCTACACATATTGTAAATGGCGGTACATAAATTATGCAAGTAAACATTCAATCTTGCTAATATAAATCCCTTTTATTCAAATCAAGACTGTGAAATTTGATGTCTGTATAGGTGCAAGGACATGTGACACATAAGCATGCAACAAAAACTGTGTACAATATAATACCTCATCAATCCCCTCCACGAAATCTGATAGCTACATAACGAAGCAGAAAAACTACTTGAGCAAAACAATTTAGTATGTTAAAAAGTAAAATAGAGCCTGTCTCAATGATTCATGAAATTGGGTAAGTAATATTTTGAAATATATAAAACTGGTACATAAGATGAAGTAACTTTATTATGAGAAGTCATTTTCTTTGTTTCAAAGTTTTAAAACATTCAATTATTTCAGTCTTACTTATGTTTAAAAATAGTGAAAAAAAGACAATTCAAAGATTTTTTTACATAAAACAATAAAAACTATAGCTAGTGCATATAAAAGGATTTTAAATTGTTTTAAATATCAAAGCATGCTTTTAAAAATCTGAGACAGCATCTATCATCACATGTTAAACAATATATCTATAAAGGTTAGTAAAAGTGAATTACAAAAGTTGTTAATTACATGTTAGAAAAACATACCAAAGAGGGTACTGATGAGTAACTAGGACATTATGATATATATTGTCTAAGTACATGTACAACATTAATTACTCTAAGTTAATCATGTTAAAATGTTTTTCATATTATGAAAACACTAGAGGCTCTAAAGAGCCGGTGTCGCTCAACTTGGTCTTTATGCATATTAAACGAAGGAAACAGATGGATTCATGACAAAATTGTGTTTGGGTAATGGTGATGTGTTTGAAGTTTTTACTTTACTGAACATTCTTGCTACTAACAAATATCTCTATCTATAATGAACTTAGCCAATTAGTAACAGAGGAAAATATTTTGTAAAAATTTACAAAAATTTACAAAAATTGTTAAAAATTGACTATAAACATGATAAAAGGCAATAACTCTTTAAGGGGACCATTTTGGTCATGTTGACTTATTTGTAGATCTTACTTTGCTGAACATTATTGCTGTTTACAGTTTATCTCTATATATAAAAATATTCAAGATAATAACCAAAAACGGTAAAATTTCCTTTAAAATTACCAATTAAGGGGCAGCAATCCAACAAGCAGTTATCTGAAAAATTAGGGCAGGTAGATCATGACTTGATTAACAATTTAATCTCTTCAGATTTCTTCTAAATGCTTTGGTTTCAGAGTTATAGGCAAAAATCTACATTTTACCCCTATGTTCTATTTTTAGCCATGGCGGCCATCTTGGTTGGTTGGCCGGGTCACCCCACACATTTTTTAAACTATACTCCATAATGATTGTGGCAAAGTTTGGTTACATTTTGCCCAGTAGTTTCAGAGGAGAAGATTTTTGTAAAAGATAACAAAAAATTACTAAAAATATATAAAAAATGACTATAAAGGGCAATAACTCCTTAAGGGGTCAACTGACCATTTTGGTCATGTTGACTTATTTGTAGATCTTACTTTGCTGAACATTATTGCTGTTTAAAGTTAATCATTATCTATAATAATATTCAAGATAATAACCAAAAACAGCAAAATTTCCTTAAAATTACCAATTCAGGGGCAGCAACCCAACACTCAGTTGTCCGATTCATCTGAAAATTTCAGGGCAGATAGATCTTGACTTGATAAAGAATTTTACCCCGTCAGATTTGCTCTAAATGCTTTGGTTTCAGAGTTATAAGCCAAAATCTACATTTTACCCCTATGTTCTATTTTTAGCCATGGTGGCCATCTTGGTTAGTTGGACAGGTCACGCCACACATTTTTTAAACTAGATACCCCAATGATGATTGTGGCCAAGTTTGATTTGATTTGGCACGGTAGGTTCAGAGGAGAAGATTTTTGTAAAAGTTTACGATGACAGACGATGGACGCCAAGTGATGAGAAATGCTCACTTGGCTCTTTGGGCCAGGTGAGCTAAAAATCAATATGAAATAAAAGAATTGTGTTTTTTAAAACAAATGATACATAAAATAATCAAAATATAACATATGCATGATATGGTTTCTTAGCAGTCCCATTACCATGCATGGTAATTTAGTATCTTGGTTATTTTTTTACCAATTCAGTTTCACTGGAAAAGTCTATTCATATGACTCCAACATGAATATTGTTTAGAAAAAAACACTGTCATTTGAACAAGTTAACACAAGAGAAGAAGAAAATAAACTGAATAACTTGTGTGTTATGTAATTAATAATATATATAATTGGTCAGATATGAACAAATTGCATAATGTGCTCAGAATTAATCATATTGAATGAAAAAAGATCCTTATTATAAACACCATCCTTGATATGTTAGAAAGGCATCGGAATAAAAAAACTGAGCATGATTTTCTAAGATCATTCAGTGACTTAATCAAATTTAAATAATTTTTTCACAAGATTTGTTAATGTAAATAATGGTATTTATGAATTTTAATATATATTATGACATTTGTATATATTTAAAATGCATCTTCAATCATTAAGGATGACATTCTAACCATACTGAATGGCAAATGACAATTCAGGAAATAAATTACTTTTAAACAAGAATGTGTCCCCAGTACACGGATGCCCCATCTGCACTATAATTTTTTATGTTCAGTGGACTGTAAAAATGGGGGAAAATCTCTAATTTTGCATTAAAATTAGAAAAATCATATCAAAGGGAACTTGTGGTCTAAGTTTCAAGTTGATTGGACTTCAACTTCATCAAAAACCAGAAAATATAATGCCAATAAATGGGGCATAAAAACAATGATTTTGCTAATGAAAAGATAATGATTATACTTATTGTTAACACTTTAAAATTAAAGCTGAGAAATGAAAAGAGAACTAGGATTATATCTTACTTTCAGATCTTTGAGGTATTGTGCAGTATGGACAACCAATAAATCTGCTTGCGTAGCTTCTTTTGGCTTTACTATGGTCTTCTCTTGAATCAACTTAGCCTCTGAAAATATTTATTATGTATCAATAAGTAAAAAAAACTGGATAAAAAACATTAATCAAAGTGCTTGTTAGCACTTAAAGGGTAAAGATTGCTTTCATATTGCAATTTCATGAATTCAAAAGAAAACATTGAATTGTAAATAGCTCAGCAAATTATAAATTTGAGTTGAGCCTATTTTTGTAACAGATTCATACGCCATGCAACAAATTATAAAATATTCAATAGAGAAAAGTCTTCTTGACAAGTACAATAATTAAAATTCCTATTATGTTGTAACTTGAATATCTGATTATATCATATCATTAATAAATTGCTTGATATTGTCTGAATAAGATATACAGAATGATCTCTTCATTGCACTATTTTTTTGAAACCTTCAAATGTATTGAAAAACAATGGACAATTTTTAAAATATCAAGTCAGTACCATAGGGTTTCGATCGCATTTTATGCATTTTTTACACAAGAAGTCACTCAGATCAAACATTAAAATAGCAGGTGCAATATTGATAATTATACAATGAAAAGTGAAAAAATAGGTCTACCAGTACCTTTTAGGAATTCATAAACCTTTCCCCATTTCCCAGCATCAAAGGGATGAAGTTTTTCTAGACCAAGAAATCCAATGTTGTATTCAGGTGTATATATTATAGGCCATTGTGTGTCTGCAATCTTAATGTACAGCTCTGTTGACTGAGGTGCAGAACTGCAAAATATAAATTCATTCCATTTATTCTATCATATTAATCTCTTAAAATGAATGTATAGCATTAAATTTGATTTTTTAATTTCATGACTGTAATTTTATGTACAGTGTTACTGTCTTATAATATAATAACTGTTTGTAATCTTTAACAGGAATTTTATATTTTTACTTTTAATATTTTTCTTTCAGCATGTTCAGTATTTTAAGCAAAAAGGTTAAAATAAAGAAGGTGCTGTCCATAATATTGACTGAAAAACATTCTTGGGGGTTTCTGCATGTTTTTTTTCTTGTTCAATTTGATGTGTATTTGAGGTATTGGGTAGTTGAAATGCATGTTTTAAGCAGTTGAGTATCTTGCATGATCATTCTGTAATCTGTATAATAAATTCTGCCAGTCAAGGCACACCTCCAATTATAGCTGGAGTGACATCCACCACCAAGAATATATATATAATTATCACACAAATAATAGTTCCATCCACCAGAATATTATATACACAAAATGTCAATTTATACTATACGCAATAGGCTAATTTAAAATCTAAAATTATCTAAATAAGAAGTGATAATTTGGACTGTCTTATGCTGAGTCACCTACATAACACTTTAATTATATATAATTATATATAATTAACTAATAGTCTTAAACTTTCCTCCTCTTTTTCAGTTGTTTAGTATCCAGACCGAGAAGTCTATATCTTGTTGTATCGAGTAGGTGTAACATTTTCCTACATTGAGGTTCAAGAATTTTTGATATATTATCAAAAATTTGATCGTTGTTATTTTTGCAATAGTTGTAAGGATCGCAAATCAATCTGAATAGTTCAATGTTATTGACTCTGTTGCTCTCAGAGAAAATTCTACCAGCAGTTCTCACTATTTTTTCCAATATGGGTTTTCTTACAGCATCTAGAGCTACACAAGTAAGCAGGAAATGGGATAATGTTTCTTCTCCATTTTTGCATAGTTGACATGTTGGGTCCACTGCATTAGAGTTATATCTGGCTCTTTGGGATTGTAGGATGTATACACCTGTTGCAAATTTCACTCGCAGTGGCAATTTTTGTATTATTTTTGGGTCAGAAGTAGATATACTGACCAATGGATGACAATGACCAAGGCTGTATATTGGAGATAAATATTGTAGGCTATTGAAATGTTCTTTCTCATCCAAGATCTTTCTATGCCAATATGTTTTAATTTTATTTACCATGCTTCTTTTCCATGTTTCTTTTGTTGTTTTCATTGTGTTTTTACTGTGTGTTAGTGATAAAAGCTTAAGGGACTCATAGTTTTCCCTTTGATTGAAATTGCTACTAATTTTCTTATGATTAAATGACAGCTTACATTGGGTAATGGAAAAAAAATTAAAGATCATTTATACATACAAAGAATTTTTTGTCAAATTATATTATATCAATTATTATCAAATCACCAACAATGACCAACTAAATGCTAAATTGACTATCAATAGGTGCTGATTCAACCAGATGCTGCTCATTTAACCAGATCCAGACTAGACTTTTTCTTAATAGGAGCTGAACTTATTTGTAACCCCAAATCATTAACAAACACTTGGTTCGTGCATTAATTAATACCCTCCTCTATCTTGCTTTCAACATAGAAAAGTAAGAGACTGTGCCATTTTTGCTTGAAACAAGTGCCTATAGGACTACATGTTTTAAGTCACTGCCACTGTCAGGGCACTTGTAATTACTAATATATTAAATACAGAATACTATAATTTCAAGCATTTTAGGGGGCTATTGTACTTTCTGTATAGTTGGTTGAATTGCTTCCGTCTGTGGGCGAACCAAGGTCCAAGTCTGACATCGACATATTAATTAGGCTGAGGACAGACTCGAAACACTTTGTAGTTTTTTTCTTGTAGCAAGTATGTATTTGTCTTTTTTTTTTAAATTGTATAAGAATCTAGTCTAACATTTCTTTCTGGATATTGTTATCTTCGTTTGTTGTCATTCTGCATGTTTACGGAAGTAAAAATTAATAAATGCAAATCAGGATAAGAAAGATTTTAAAATTTTAATTGAAATAAGCTGATTGGGAACATAACAAATAACACATATTTCAATTGACGAAAATACTCAAATAAAATAAAAAAATGAATAAAGTTCTGAAAATATCTTTTCACTAATGTTGTGTTATTTAATATGTTTATCCCAATGTTAGAAAAATGCTGTCATTTATTCAAATTATTGAAACTTAATTCAACCAATCACATCTTCCGTTATAAAAGTCTGTCGGCTACGAAAGGAAAATGGCGGAAAACTTAAATTTTGAGCATACAGTCTAATCATAATTTGTTACAGAAGTGTTCAGAGGTGTCAATATAGTCTGTTAAAATGACATCTGTAAAAGGTAAAAACAATGATCAAATCTAGAGCAGGGATATAAGCATATGTGACCTTAATGATAATTAAAACAAATATTTGCAATAAAACAAGGAATCCGGGTCCGTTCGCGCCCATTCACGTTCGCACCCTATCACGTTCCTCCCCTTTCACTTTCGCACCCTACACGTTCGCGCACAATTTTTATTGGTTTTGTGTTTAATAACTTTGTAATCAAGTTTTGGCAAGTGTATTCCTATAAGTATATTTGTTGTCATTGTCCTAAATTAAAGTGAGACAACATGTTTTTGGAATACAGGACATCTCGGCACACTACAAACTCGGGACATGTATAACTCGGCATAGTACAAACTCGGCCTATACAAACTCGGCACATTACCTATACATACTCGGCACACCAATGAATATATTTATGGAAATGGTTCATAAAAAGAAATTTTATATAATAATTACGATGAGAAAAAAATAAACAAATTTTATTTTAAAAATAGGTGAGAAATGGAACAAATTATAGGACAGAAACTCATATGACAAAAAGTCACAAGTTAAATAAGAAAACACTTGATATAAAAAAAAATTGTTTTACTTTTATAAATAAAGCAAATATTTAATTAAATTTTACTTAAATCAATAAGAATAAAAAAGTTGTTTGTGCCTAAAATCTTATAAATGTTCATTTAGCAAGGCTAATTATGGTAGAAAAATCAAAAAAATAAAAAAAAATTAAAAAAAATCTGGAAAATTCATTTTTTCTTGGTCATTGATATATGCTATGTGTATTTACGGCGTTGTCCTCGTTTTTTGCGTATCTGGATCGAATGTCTTAAAACTAATGCACATATTAATGAAAACATTCAGTTACCAGAAGGATGATAACTTCCGGAGCACCTGAGATCACCCCTAGTTTTTGGTGGGGTTCGTGTTGCTTATTCTTTAGTTTTCTATGTTATGTCATGTGTACTATTGTTTGTATGTTGTTGTTTTTTTTTCATTTTTAGCCATGTCAGTATATTTTCGATTTATGAGTTTGACTGTCCCTCTGGTATATTTCTCCCCTCTTCTATAACTGATAGATAGTTATAAAAAATGACGAAAAATCATTATGTTAAGGATGGAAAAAAGGTGGCCATTCTCTCGGGTGATATAGTTGTTAGTTTGATAAAATAACCAGAAACAACACTTCTTACAGTTTTCAATTAGTCTCATGACTGATAAAATTTAAATGTAATCGACAGCATTTGTGATAGACCTGACAGGATTTTAAATCATCAGATCACTAGAAAAAACAACAGTCTTAACAACTTGTAAAGAAATTAGGGTGCATATGGAAAGATTAAGTGTTCGAGATTTTAGGAGTTATCCATATTCGAATGTTTTCGTGTAAATATATCATGTTCAGTAATTTATTTATATTACACCATCGCAATAGTAGGAGAGTTGTCTCATTAGCAATCAAACCATATCTTCTTATATTTATTAATCAGACTTTTTTTTTTTTGTTAGGTTTCAGTGTATTTTAATTGGAGTAGCATGGAGTAAAATTTCTCTGTATTCCTTTTTTCAATGATTGATAAAACGCCTTGATAAAAAGCAGCATAATCAACTGACCAGAACGTTTATTATCTATGAAGTATTTTCAATTAAGTAATTACATATAAACAGATTATGTACACGATATTTCTCTCTCTGTCTCTTTCTCTCTCTTTCTCTTTCTCTCTCTTCCACTCTCTCTCTTTCTCTTTCTCTCTCTTCCACTCTCTCTCTCTCTCTTTTTCTCTTCCACTCTCTCTCTCTCTCTCTTCTCAATAGGAAAATACCATAAATAATTCATTAAATAAATCATACATCAACTAATGAACCATTCACAAAAACCAACACACAATTCGTATAAATACCATACAGACACTAAATGAAATGTTAACGACAAATAAAAATGTCACTTCCTGCATTCTTTGTATTGGCAGCAGTGATCAGTCATCTGAGGGGTCGTACACTTTACTGCAATCCCTTAACAATTGTGTCACAGTTTTTTCGCCACTATCGTACTCTTCCCAGAACTGGTGGAGCCGGCCTTCCAAATCCTTAAAACGGCGTCGCTGATGTCTGAGAACTTGTTCCTCGGATACTAATCTTAAAGTAAGATCCACGATCTCAGCTTCTCTCATTAACTCTGGTATAAGCACATAAAAGCTTACATTTGACTTTCCTGAATTTATGCGTGTATGCCAACCTATAAACAACATAAATACATACATTAATATTTTTTAAGGTTTGTATATGGGGGTATAATATAGTTAGCAAATAAGTTACTACTGTAAAGATACCAGGCATATACCAGGCATATTTTTTAAATTTTACTTTAGACCAAGGGTTAATCATTTATACACTGTGGCTGCGTATTTGTGTATGTGTATCTATTAACCCCCTGTTATTTAAACTAGTATAATTCAAGAAATATGTACATCATATAGAAATTTATATCTGAAGGTTATTTATTTAATATTGGCATTGTTTAGATTAACGTAAGGAAGATCGTTGAATAAAAAATATTGCTCTTAGAGAACCTAATATATCATGTATATGTATACCTTCAACATCATTATTTGTGCGAATAGAATGTTGGAAGATTGACCATGTTCTTGGACACCAATATCGACCTTCGAACCATGTTGAACTGATGTATACAACGAGCTCTTTTAATTCCTGGGAGTTTGCACGTTCTTTCAGTGTATTGAAAGCTGGTCTTATATCCGAGTGAGGCAGGAAAGGCAGAGCCATCAACGTACGGATGTATCTATATTCCACTCCTCTTGAGCTGTAAGTTGTTTTCAGTCCCAAATCTTGAACTTTCCGCCAAATGGCTTGACCGAAATGGAAAGCACAACCTTTGATGCTTGCATTTGGAAATATATGTCGTATTGCTTTCCAAGCACCTGTTAAGAGAAAAGGAAAGATTAAACCACTTACTAAGTCATTAGCAATTCTAAGTTTTGTCAATCGTCTATAATTAGAAGTTGCTAGTGTGTAAATCCACCCGTACTCAAAAGTGTACTAGAGTTTTCAGTTAATTTTACACCAATTTAAAGTCATTTCGATTTATTTTTCTGTAATTCTGTGAAGCTGTAATTTACCTTTTTCAAAGTCCAAGCAAAACCCTTCCACATGGAGTACACCATCTGGTAAAATTGTGTCAGGCAACTCCGGCTCTTGTATGGAACTGTAAAAATAAACGAAAACATAATAAGCATTCTGTGAAAGTAAGGACTAGTTTTGAAGCTATGAAATGCAATATTTATTTGTGTTAACACTTTTCAGATAAATCAATACGTTTTTTTTATGTTATGACATATTTTATGAAAATAAAAAAAATCATTTAAGTACAACATTTGTTTAATATATTTATATATATATCTTACTTTTCAACAATCTCCTGGTCATCATTTTCATCCTGGTGATGGGTAAAGTCAAATGAAGCATCAAGTGGTAAGGGCGATAGAGGATGCACACTAGTTGTTCTATTTAAATGCGTCTGGGATGCATCGGGCAGTGAAGGGCTGACTATTCTTGATGTATGATATGTTGGTGGCTGCATTACTGACTGTTCTGGTGCCACACTAACAACGTTATATGTCCTGTTAGGTGACAATGGCGACAGAATACGCCTTGGCACTCGAGGTAAGCCATTTCGACGTGGCGTGTAACTTGGTGACGCTGGAGTTGCATCGTTTGTTGAACTGTTTGCAACTGTATTTGATGTTGGTTGCTCTATTGATGCCTGTTCTGGTGCCAAACTTGCAACGTTAAATGTCCTGTGAGGTGACAATGGCGGCAGAATACGTCTTGGCACTCTTGATAAACCATTTCTGTGTGGTGTATTAACTGGGGGTGCATAGGGAAGATTTGTTGGATTGCTCGTACCTGAAGGTACTTCTGTGAATGTGGAATTTACAGAGTTTGATTTTCTGCTAATCAATGAGATATTGAAGGTACAATATCCTGTCAGTGTGGAACGTTGCTCACTGTCTTGCTCTAATCTGGTGGATTCAACAGGAGCATTTTCTGTTGTGTTCTTGCATAGATTGCAAGTAAATGCAATGTCAAGCTTTCCTTTCATAAGACGACGATAGTCTGTTTGAGTTATGCCTGAAAAAGTGATCATATACGTGCTTTTTTTATGTTGAAAATTCGAGAACAAATAGTAATGGAATTAATAAGACTTGGAGCGATATATGTTTATAGAGTCAGAGTAAAGAGGCACTTTAGTTATGTACTTATGTATAAAGTTTAATATGTGTTTGCCTACTCAGTATTTACTTTAATATATTGAACTACGGAACACTACGCTCTTCTTAGTATTAATATCAATAAAAGGAAGAACATCGGAATGAAAGTAGATGTGTTAACTATATATTATACTAGTATATACATATTTATTAAGATACATTTTAAAAACAACTATTTCAGATTTATACAGACAAAAAGTACCAAAATTGATAGAAAAAGTAACAATTTATTACCAAGTAATTATCAATATAGCATACATAGTAACAAGTTCTTAAAATATTTTTTTTATTATAAAAAAGATAACTGTGCATTGTATGTAGCATTTTAAGATGAAGATTCATCTAACTAAATGACTAAATCATATAAATGGAGATAATCATAAAATCGTCATAACACCATCAATAAAATGCATAATCTAAATAGAGGAAATAATGATAAAAAAGTCACTTGACAATGTTACATATTTACAGTTTATTAGATACGATGAAAAACGGGGATGCAATTTTTAATGTTTATCAAAATTTTTATAGAAAAAGAAAAAAAAAAACTGAATTTCACCGTAAAAATATTAAATACAAACACAACTATTTATTTATTCATTATACACATTTATACCCCTAGGGATTGGAGGCATATATAAACTATACAATACAAATATATACACAAACAATATATATGCAGAAATCATAACAAATTGAACATTATATATAAAGTAGTATATAACAGTATATGAGAAAACAATAAAATATACCATTTTTGCTAAGCCATTTATAAATTTTTCATATATTTTACTAAGTATTAATCTCAAATTAAATGAAAATAAGTCTTTATTGGCACAATAATAAATCTGATACATTTTTATTATAAATGTACCGAGTTTGTAATATGCCGAGTTTGTAATGTGCCGAGTTTGCACTATGCCGAGTTGACGTGTCCCGAGTTTGTAATGTGCCGAGATGTCTTGCTTCGTGTTTTTGTGTTGAATAAATTTGAAATGTATTGCTAACTTTTATTTCATTGTTTCAAAATAAAGAGTGACTATGACAACATATTTTTTTGTGTTGAATAAATTTTAATCATGTTTTGGCTAGTGCATTGCTAATTCTATGATTTTTTGTGTTTCATTGTTTCAGATCAAAGGGCCTATAAGCTATTTTTAATCAAATCTTTTGTGTTTTTCATTTAAAAACTTCAATGTTTTTACTCATACTAAGCTCACATCAAATCAATTGAAAACAACAATCTTGATTTTCTAATTATTGAACTGGAATTTTATTTAAAATTGGGTGCAAACAGACCTTATGCGCGAATGTGCAAGGTGCGAAAGTGTATTAGGCGCGAACGAACCTGATACCTGAAACAAGAGCCAGTTCCATGGTATGGCCTTGGTCGTTTCGGCCATGTAATCCATCCATCAGCACATTGATGACTTTACATGTATGTCGGCGCATCGCAAACAGACACTTGATAAAATAGAACAATTTATGAGTGCAATAATACAAAAATAATTTTATGCACAAAAAAAAACACATTTTACATATTTACAAACAGGTTGGATATCTAGGTCTTAGCGACAAGAAGTGACACGAAAAATAATTTAGCGACAAGATTTATTTCTTTTTAATTAAAGAATTACTTATTCCAAATAAATATTAAAAGAATATGCAAAAGAAAACAATTTTAGCGACAAACATGACAAGAAAGTTTATATATTCTATCAATAAGTTTTTTTTGAAACATAGATCTAATTGCTATTTATTTGTTGAATTATGAAATACGAAGAACTGAAATCAAACACATAGTTAGAAAGTGAATATTTTTCAACATTTTAATTTGTGTATTGCCTCATTCAACGATATTTATCAAACATAGTTTAATGATTGTTGATTGAAGATTAAAGTCATAATAAACGAGTGACCGGTGAAAAATAATGTTATTCCAATTCTTGAACCAATGCATACTAACATCATAAACTTAGTCTTCTGTGCACGATTCTATAATTTTTTTCGCATAATAGTTGTATAATCGTCAATTTTTTTTCAATCCGTCAGTGTTGTTTTGAATATATGGCAGGTAATTAAAGTTTGTGTTTTGAAGCCGAAGTTTAACAATTGTCACCTGTTTGTCAACAATCAACAAAAAAAGCATGGATATTGATCACATGTTTAACATGTTTAATATATAACATGTACAATCAGATAGTACTTTATTTTAAGAACATCAATGCATATCGCGATCACCAGATTTTTACTACATTTTGTAGATGGGTCACATGGAGGTCACTTTGCATACAGAAAATATGTCGGGGGAATTGCTTCAGAAAAAAGTATATGAACATAAGTTTTGTAATGAAAAATATCCATTGAGGTATAAAAAACATATGAATTATTTTTTTTTTAATTTGAAGTTTCTTATGACTTTAAAGGAAGTTAATGACAATCTTGAGTTTTTAACAGGTGTTCTCTATTTACAATGATTGTATATTTTGGTGCGTGTAATTGTATAGTCTGACGTGTGTACGAAGTTGAAGGTGTTAATTGGATGTTATTGTAGCAATAAACCAAGGGGCTGAAAACAGTACATTTATTATCTTTAACATATTTTTTATATTTAATAAAAATATACACAATCCCTTTCTTCCTCACAAATGTTTGATTTCTTCATCTATCAATATAATTATAAAAAATATTATCAATTCATTTGTGCCCATATATTAAAAAAAAATTAAATGCATATTTTTTAATATTTATTTAAATAAGTAATCTTAATAAAAAATATGTTTTCTTGTCGCTAAATAGTCTTCTTGTTGCTTCTTGTCCCTAAAATTCTTCTTCTTGTCGCTAATTAGTGAGACCCGGATATCTAAATATGCTGACTTTGGTTCATGGCCAAAACTTCTCGAAAGCTTTGCAATATCATTTGAATATTTGCATAATAAATCATTTGTTTTTCAAAGTTTATTTGAATAAAAAAAAAAAATTTACTTGATTGTCTATATATTGTCCTGATAAATAAAAGGTGCACTTGGACATTCAGGCTGACATTGTTTGAAAATTTTCCACCTTATTAACTAAAATGTGTCAGATATTTGAACTGACATTATTACAGCATACTCTGTCTGACATTTCATATTTTTATTGGTCAAGTGATTCAAACTAACACTTTTCAAGAATATGCATTACTTAACTTGTATTGTAATGATGGTTTTTACTGTATGATGCATGTAAAATGTCATCATTAATCATTTCGGTTAAGATATTAAAATGAAATACAAATAAATGTTTTCTTTATATTTCAGGTGTTGCAGAGGTGAGCTCTGCAAGAAGTAGATTAGATGCAACATTACAGTTAATGGTTGATAAGAAAGATGAGGGGTAATTCAAAGCATTTTTTATGACAATTTTTTTCTTTTTGTTTTTTTGCACAATAATTACTACAGTACAGTAAAAGTGATATGACAGCAAGTTGTGATATACAAATAAGTCTACATTTAAACACAATTGTTATTCCACTCCTTAGACATAATTAGTGTCTTGAATGGCAATTTTTATTTCTTGGAATTTGAGCAAATACTATAGCAGACGGAGAGAAAATGTAAACAGCTATCATGATAAGTATTAAATACATGTACAACATAAAAAAACAGTCATGGAGTACATTTTAGTCTATAATAGTGTAGAGTGCCTATTGTTGAAGATGTTCATACATCCAGTTCACTCAGTTGAATTGCTGGCTTAAATTCAAAAATATCTATGAAAAGTCAAATGCATGTAGACCTCATAATTAATGTTGAGAACTTTGCGCATGATTAATCATGTATGTTAAGAAGTTTGCTTGAAAGTAAAAATGTGTTTAAAATTTAAGCTTAGAATATTCTTGTTTTTCAATGTTTTTGATCTGTCTTATCAAAACAGTAAAAATTAATTTATAACCAATAATGCAAATAATGATTTATTTTATAGGCATGTCTCGAGTGAAGATGAAATATCCCAGTCAGAACTAGCTACAAGGTAAGTTTATTTGAGTCACTTACATGAAAGATCTCATATAGTCTGTAAGTCATTAAGCATAAACATGTGAATGTGTCCTATTTTTAGATAGATATAAGAAGCTGTAATATGAGTGCCACCTCTCAATCCAAGTCACTATTGTTAAAGTAATTTACTAAAGGTTAAAGTATGGCCTTAGACACTGCTTTACTTATAGATGGGTCCTAATGCGAAGTTACATGATTTATAAAAAATTATATATTTGAGAATAACATCTCCTTGATTAACGTGTACGTATTAATCATACAAGTCAGATTTTTTTTTTCATTTTGAACATTTTGCGGTGAACCTTTACCAATGAAATTGACACAAACAAATCCCATGAATTATAATAAATCAACAGTAAAGTTTTGTTACTATATTTGTACATAAGTAATGTATGAATTAATTTGATGCTGGATTTTTTATTTGCTGTTTTTCAGTTTGTATTCAATTGTTCATACTTGCTACAGTGTTTCATTACCAGTTGTGTCACCAAGTATTTAATTATTCCTACTTGTTACAGTGTTTCATTTCCAGTTGTGTCACCAAGTATTTAATTATTCATACTTTTTACAATGTTTCATCACCAGTTGTGTCACCAAGTATTTAATTATTCATACTTGTTACAGTGTTTCATCACCAGTTGTGTCACAAAGTATTTAATTATTCATACTTTTTACAGTGTTTCATCACCAGTTGTGTCACCAAGTATTTAATTATTCATACTTGTTACAGTGTTTCATCACCAGTTGTGTCACAAAGTATTTACTTATTCATACTTTTTACAGTGTTTCATCACCAGTTGTGTCACCAAGTATTTAATTATTCATATTTGTTACAGTGTTTCATCACCAGTTGTGTCACCAAGTAAACGAGCAGCAAACAGATCAGCTAGAAAACGTAAAAGAAAAGAAGATTTTGATTTCAGTGATGGACAGGTTCATCGTAAGTTTAAATTCATATTGCCTGTTGTAAAAAAAAATATTGTTTGGTTGAAGAAGCAACAAAATTATTTCCAAATATTGATAAACATTTTAAATTAAACTGAGGGGTAATACTGTAACACATCTGGCCATGGTGAATTGTAGATTTAGTGTTTAGCAAAAACCAAGACAACATCACATATTTCATGAAATGAACAAAAATGGATGTCAATAAAGACTTTAAACAATCAGTTACTCTGATGCTAAAAAGAGAAGTAAGATATTTCAACATCCTTCCCTCCTTTCTAAAAAAAATATTAAAGCATTGGTTATTGAGAAAAAATAAACTGTATTTACTATTCCTCAAAATGTCAAGGGTTTCTTCAAAATTATGTATCTTTTATCTCATATCAAATGATGCTTGATCTCATATCAAATGATGCTTGATCTCATATCAAATGATGCTTGATCAAAAATCATTAATGCCTGTAAAGCATATTTTAAAAAACAAATATAATGAGGTGAGTAAATCTGTATATATATATTATTATTACAGGTGTATTTTATCTTTACAGATCAGTACATAATGAAGTTATTTGACAGAAGTGTAGATCTTGCCCAGTTTGATGAAGATTCACCATTATACCCTATCTGTAGATCATGGTTAAAGAATCGTCCATACGACAGAGATGCCAACGACAAAGACAAGTTATCATCTCCAGAACATGAGGCACACAGTGATGAAGAGGTATATTGAAAATGCCATTGAGCACATGAAATTTATAATATTTCGTCTTTATTTTGTGGTCTTTGTTCATAAATTCATATAAGAATTGTAATGACATTCTTTTATATTTATTTTTGGTATATGTACTTCATAGAGATCTGTGATAGATGGAGCTAGGTTTTGTTATAATTTTAGTCCTAAAAAAATATAAAACAGCTTGAAAATGGAGTAGTCCATTTATTTGCATTGCCTGAAAATATTGAGTTCACTATGGTATCATACTATGCAACTGTATAAAGAGGCATTTATACAGATACATTTATACAGTTGTTTTCTTTCAATCATCTACTTTTGATAGATTGTATTGTCTTTCGAACCTTAAACTGTATTTGTTCACAATTGCTCACACATATTTGCTTTGACAGAGTTATTCATAGATTTTTCCAGACATGGGAATTTATGTATTTTCATTTATATTTTATATTTCAATGGTCATTTAAAGGTATAGACTTTTCTTTATTTATTAAGAAATATTTTGTGCAAACTGGAATTTTGAGTTTTATCCATTTTTTGGCTGCTTATTTTAAGTAGCACAAACTGTAATGTCTAATGAAAAATAAGATATCAGGTTATCTATAATTGAAACATAATGTTAAACCCATGTTATTTTGGTTAGCAAATATTATCAATTAGAAAGATTTTCTTTGTTTAAAGATAGATGGCATACCAAATGTTTACCTGATGCCAAAGCCAATAAAAGCTGAGCCAGATGATACAAGAGACTACAGAATACCAGAACCATTACCAAACACAGATGCACCATTAGATATAAATGCAGTAAGTAAATAAATTAGGTTGAATTTGTCAAAGAGACCTCTCACCTGACCAAGGAGCTGAAAACAGCACAAGGCCACCAATGGGATCTTCAACACACCCAGAAAATCATGCACCTGTATTTAGATTAACTGTTATTTTTATCTTTTTACTATATAATCATTAATATATTTTTATACGACCGCAAAATTTGAAAAATTTTTCGTCGTATATTGCTATCACGTTGGCGTCGTCGTCGTCGTCGTCGTCCGAATACTTTTAGTTTTCGCACTCTAACTTTAGTAAAAGTGAATGGAAATCTATGAAATTTTAACACAAGGTTTATGACCACAAAAGGAAGGTTGGTATTGATTTTGGGAGTTTTGGTCCCAACATTTTAGGAATTAGGGGCCAAAAAGGGCCCAAATAAGCATTTTCTTGGTTTTCGCACTATAACTTTAGTTTAAGTTAATAGAAATCTATGAAATTTTGACACAAGGTTTATGACCACAAAAGAACGGTTGGGATTGATTTTGGGAGTTTTGGTTTCAACAGTTTAGGAATTGGGGGCCAAAAAAGGGCCCAAATAAGCATTATTCTTGGTTTTCGCACAATAACTTTAGTTTAAGTAAATAGAAATCAATGAAATTTAAACACAATGTTAATGACTACAAAAGGAAGGTTGGTATTGATTTTGGGAGTTTAGGTCCCAACAGTTTAGGAATTAGGGGCCAAAAAGGGACCCAAATAAGCATTTTTCTTGGTTTTCGCACCATAACGTTAGTATAAGTAAATAGAAATCTATGAAATTTAAACACAAGGTTTATGACCATAAAAGGAAGGTTGGTATTGATTTTGGGAGTTTTGGTCCCAACAGAATAAGGGGCCCAAAGGGTCCAAAATTAAACTTTGTTTGATTTCATCCAAATTGAATAATTGGGGTTCTTTGATATGCCGAATCTAACTGTCATGACTGTGTATGTAGATTCTTAACTTTTGGTCCCGTTTTCAAATTGGTCTACATTAAGGTCCAAAGGGTCCAAAATTAAACTTAGTTTGATTTTGACAAAAAATGAATCAGTTAGGTTCTTTGATATGCTGAATCTAAAAATGTACTTAGATTCTTGATTATTGGCCCAGTTTTCAAGTTGGAACAAATCGGGGTCCAAAATTAAACTTTGTGTGATTTCATCAAAAATTGAATAAATGGGGTTCTTTGATATACCAAATCTAACTGTGTATGTAGATTCTTCATTTTTGGTCCTGTTTTCAAATTGGTCTACACTAAAGTCAAAAGGGTCCAAAATTAAACTTAGTCTGATTTTAACAAAAATTGAAATCTTGGGGTTCTTTGATATGCTGAATCCAAAAATGTACTTAGATTTTTGTCGAGCCTGCAACTTTTGTTGCAGAAAGCTCGACATAGGGATAGTGATCAGGCGGCGGCGGCGGCGGCTACGGCGGCGGCGTTAGCTAACTTCTTAAAAGGTTTATATTTTAGAAGGTGAAAGACCTGGATGCTTCATACTTTGTATATAGATGCCTCATGTTACGAAGTTTCCGTCAGTCACATGTCCAATGTCCTTGACCTCATTTTCATGGTTCAGTGACCACTTGAAAAAAAAGTTCAGAATTTTTGTAATGTTGAATTCTCTCTTATTATAAGTAATAGGATAACTATATTTGGTATGTGCGTACCTTGCAAGGTCCTCATGCCCGTCAGACAGTTTTCACTTGACCTCGACCTCATTTCATGGATCAGTGAACAAGGTTAAGTTTTGGTGGTCAAGTCCATATCTCAGATACTATAAGCAATAGGGCTAGTATATTTGGTGTATGGAAGGACTGGAAGGTGTACATGTCCAACTGGCAGGTGTCATCTGACCTTGACCTCATTTTCATGGTTCAGTGGTTATAGTTAAGTTTTTGTGTTTTGGTCTGTTTTTCTCATACTTTATGCAATAGGTCTACTATATTTGTTGTATGGAATGATTGTAAGGTGTGCATGTCTAGTGGGCAGATGTCATGTGACCTTGACCTCATTTTCATGGTTCAGTGGTCAAAGTTAAGTTTTTAAGTTTTGGTCTTTTTATCTAATATTATATGCCAAAGGTCAGCTATATTTGATGTATGGAAATATATTATGATCTATATGTCAGTCCCGCAGGTTTATTTGACCATGACCTCAATTGCACGGTTCATTGCACAGTGTTAAGTTTTTGTGTTTTGGTCTATTTTTCTTAAACTATAAGTAATAGGTCAACTATATTTGTTGTATGGAAGCTTTGTTAGCTGTACATGTCTGTCTGGCATGGTTCATCTGACCTTGACCTCATTTTCATGGTTCATTGGTCTTTGTTTAGCTATCTTGGTTAATGTTAAGTTTATGTGACAGTTGTAATAAAGCTTTATACTTAGGACTTTCAACATAATATCAATGATTAGTAAACAAGGCGAGACTTTTCAGTGTGTGCACTCTTGTTTATTATGGGCCCAGTTTTCAAGTTGGTCCAAATCAGGATCTAAAATTATTATATTAAGTATTGTGCAATAGCAAGTCTTTTCAATTGCACAGTATTGCGCAATGGCAAGAAATATCTAATTGCACAATATTGTGAAATAGCAAATTTTTTTTTAATAAGAGTTATCTTTCTTTGTCCAGAATAGTAAGCAAGAAATATCTAATTGCAAAATATTGTGCAATAGCAAGATTTTTTTTTAATTGGAGTTATCTTTCTTTGTCCAGAATCAACTTAAATCTTTGTTATATACAATATACAATGTATATTCACTTTTTACTACCAACTGATAAATTAAAATAATCTTTACCATTCAGTGATAACAAGCAGTTTTTTTTACATCTTAATATTTTATGATGTATTTAAATGAGTAGTTATTGTTGCAAACTCCATTAGAAATTTTAATTGAGATTAGTTTTGGAATAAGGGAAAGGGGGATGTGATTAAAAAAATTGGGTTCAATTTTTCTCATTTGAAATTTCATAAATAAAAAAGAAAATTTCTTCAAACATTTTTTTGAGAGGATTAATATTCAACAGCATAGTGAATTGCTCTAAGAGAAAACAAAAATTTTAAGTTCATTAGAACACATTCATTCTGTGTCAGAAACCTATGCTGTGTCAACTATTTAATCACAATCCAAATTTAGAGCTGAATCCAGCTTGAATGTTGTGTCCATACTTGCCCCAACCGTTCAGGGTTCAACCTCTGCGGTCGTATAAAGCTACGCCCTGCGGAGCATCTGGTTAACATTGCCATTTCAGTTCTTTAAGTTTTAGTAGCTTGGTCCTTTGAAATTGATGGAAAATGATGTTGAATGAAAATTATCTGGCTATAAACATTGGCGTTAAAAGATAACTAATCTGTCAACACTTTAATTTTTTCAGGATCCAGATACTGCACCACCCCCTGAACAGTTACTGTTAGGACACATGTCCAGGTGGAAAGATGTCAGAATAAGGTATTATCATCAGTGGTACCATACTACAATATAGATATAGGTAGCAAAATCCTTCAAAATTTTTTGTGATATTTATGGACAACAGGACACATAGAATTATTAATACCGGTACTTTAATAATCTATTTTATTGTATTGTATTAATGGGTTGTCATCTTAAACCAATGAAGAATAACAAGTACTGTGGAATCTTTTATTTTTGTGGTTATCAATTTTTTTGTGGATTGCGGGAAACTTTGTTTCATGGTTTTCCCAAAGTTTGCAACCAACCTGAAAGAGTTTTCTTCAATATTTAAATTTGTGGTTCACCTGTACCCACCAAAACCACAAAAATTGATATCCAACGAATAATAATGAATCGACCTTAATGGAAAATAAAGGAGTAAAACCAGATACAGTTTGTTCAATATTTAAATTCGTGGTTCACCTGTACTCACCAAAACCACAAAAGTTAGTATTCAAGGAATAATAATGAATCGACCGTAATGGAAAATAAAGGAGTAAAAATACACCAATGAAACAGCAATCGAAAGATGCAAACAGCCAAAAGACATTTGTTTTTTGACACTGTAATAAAATGTACGTCTTGCAATTTCCTCCTGTCTCTGAAAAATTTGAAAAGTTTGTCCAATTTACACAAATCTTTTAACTGCCCACCAATGAACCAGTTCTGTCTAATATTGATCTATTTCAATCTGTAGAGATTTAACATTTACCAACTATCCAGTATGCAGAAATGTTTCGTCCAGGCTTATAAAATTATACTGTTAAAATGATTTTGTTAGGACATTTAAATGCATGTACATGCAGTGGTCTCGTTAGCCCAAAATAGAAGGTCGTCGCACCCTGGGTGCTCTCAGCCTTGTCCTTCTGCCCTCACGCCCTTTTGAAAAAAAAACTTGTGATGTTTAGCTGTGTTTGTAAAATTGCCTTTTGTATAATCAATTTCTAATCAGAAAATTAAATTACATTTATGACACTAGCCAGAGGTTAATAATGTGAAATCAAATGTTTAGTCCAGGCTTATAAAATTATACTGTTAAAATGATTTTATTATGACATTTAAATGCATGTACATGTTCATCTAAATATTTGGTAAAACATAAAGAAGATACAAGTCATTTTTAGGTAAATTGGGATCCAGTAAAAGTAATCTGATACAAAAAGTCTTTATATTTTCCACTTGCCAAACACTGTATAACTCTTCCAACCAATCATGAATACATTTGTTCACGAGTAGCCTCTTGTTTTGAAATTAAAGCTATACAACTAATTATGAGCATGTATGTTATCCTAAATTTTGTTCATTTATGAAATACTCCTGAAAGCAGTTTGCAAACAAATAACCTGAATCACCTTTATATTGATGGTACATAAAATATTTTTTTGAGATATTTACATTTACCTATTACAGGGGCGGATGCAGGAATTTTCGAAAGGGGGGGTGCTAACCCAGGGCACCCAGGGCAAAGGGGGGGGGGGTGCAAAACATATGTCCCGATACAAATGCATTGATCGGCAAAAATAAAGGGGGGGGGTGCGCACCCCCGGAACCCCCCCCCCCCCCCCCCCCCCCCCCTGGATCCGCCACTGCCTATTATTTGTTTTTTCTTCAGAAAATCTACCAAGTCACAAAAGAAAATATATAGCTGTGAATATTTAATTTCTTTCATATTCTGTGTTGATATAATATAATGTACAAAATTACAATTTCAGCAGTAATTTAATTTAATTCTTTTTGTTTTATTTAAATCAGATGGAGAGAAGCAGGATTCCAAAATGAGTCTAGATTTGCAGACAGTATGAACTTAATCAGGGATATATTTGAAAATCAGATGAAAGAAGGATGAAGAAACCAAATGGAAGAAATTGTTCTACATATCTTGGACAATGAATGCTTGGCTTGTAACCTGTCCTATGAAGGAAATAGCGCCATTTGATATGTATTGTAATCTGAGAAATAAATACCAGGAAACTGTTGTGATGAAAGTGGACAATAATAGAAGTTTTAACATGAAACAGATTTTTATACATATCGAAAAATGATATTGTGCATAATGAAAACTTGTGATCAGTTGTAGAATGTTCATTGCTACTTCAACAGGAATTTAATTTCAATAACATAATGTATGTAAAGTCTATCAAGTTTTTGAAGTTCTTTTTATTCCTAAATATTCATGAAATATTTGCCACTGAACATTAAGGATTTATTAATTATATTCATTGCTTCTCCTAAGCCAATTTGCAATTAAAAATCTATGTACGAGTATGATGTGCTATAACTTAAGAATGGTACTAATAAATCATGTTTGAAATACCTTACTGGACATCTTTAAAGTATAAATATTGTAATGGGAAGCAGATATTGTCAGAAGATTATGAAAGTTTACCATCTTGTAGCACTTTTTTATGATTTGTAACAAATGTTTTCAGAACCAATAAATGAAAATTGTAAATAATGACACCTTTTGTTTGTTTTGAGTCAGTTTATCAAGTGACATTAAAAGGTAGAATAGTGGCTGCACATCAGATGTGAAAATTGCTTTCATGCTTTCACTAGATCATCATGAGATGGTTGATCACATATAAATTATTCCATTCTATAAAAGCCAAAATAAACTTTGACAAAGGTTTTTCTACCTAAAGTCTTTCAGATTGATATGGTTGAGCAGGTACTAGACCTTCTTTAGCCTTCAGCAATGCAGGAAAGAAGAAACACTAATGTTTCTGGCCAAACAAATTCTTTCTTTCAATTTAAGCTTGACAAGAAACAATTTCTAGTAATTCATTTATTTTGTTGGATACCAAGTTTTGTTGGATCAAGCATACCTTGTATTTTTTATGGATATTGGATTTCTTGGGTTTTGCTAAAGTTTGCATACAAACTCCTAATTAATCTGTACTATGTTGAACAGTTAAATCTCTTGTTTACCTGTACCCACTTTATCCAATGAGGTATAAATAAATAATGACTAATCCACAGTTTATGTATTATGAAGAGCAGCATAATAAGCAGTGTTCTAGGTTTGCAATAGGAAAGTCAACTAGAGGCTGCTAAAAGCCTGTATAATACACTTGGCAGTTTTTTCGTTTGAATTGTGATTTTGAGGCCTTCTACAGCAGACTATGTGGTATGGGCTTTGCTCATTGTTGAAGGCCATACAATGACCTATAATTGTTGATTTTTGGTGTCATTTAATCTGTTGTTGAGAGTTGTCTCATTGACAATCATACCATATCTTTTTTATATTGTATAAAATGATACAATGCAATAAAAATACTTTTTGTTAAATTTGTATTGTTATGCGTTTACTTTTCTACATTGATTAGAGGTATAGGAGGGTTGAGATCTCATAAACATGTTTAACCCCACCACGTTTTTGCGCCTGTCCCGAGTCGGGAGCCTCTGGCCTTGTTGGTCTTGTATTATTTTTAATTTTAGTTTCTTGTGTGTTTAGTTTAGTATAGCGTTCATTATCACTGAACTAGTATATATATTTGTTGAGGGGTCAGCTGAAGGACGCCTCCGGGTGCGGGAATTTCTTGCTGCATTGAAGACCTGTTGGTGACCTTCTGTAGTTGTCTGTTCTGTAGTCGGGTTGTTGTCTCTTTGACACATTCCCCATTTCCATTCTCAATTTTATTCAAGGGACAAAGATACAATAATAGATTTCATGTTGAAATTGTAATATGGAGGTTTTACTACAAGTATCACATGAACATAACATTATCAATATTCTATGAAAATGAGGCAACAGTCTGATGAACCATGCATGGCAGACAGAATGTACACATTGCAATCATTTCATACACCAAATAAAGCTGTCCTATCACTAATAGTACCCAAAAAATTGATCCAACAACAAAATCTTAACATTGACCAATTAAAATGAGGTAAAAGTCATATGAACCCTATCATACAGACATTTACACCTTTGAATCATTCCATACACCAAATAAAATTGCCCTAATGCTTATAGTTTCTGATAAAATGACAAAAATTATGAAAACTAATCATTGACCATTGATAAAAAGTAGCTATAGGAAGATGTAGTATGAGTGCTATTGATCAGTCTTGAATGGACAATTGGGAGTATGTGGACTCTCTTGCTGCAGAAAATTTATAATTTTTCACTACCCAGTTTCTAATATCTTAAAAAAAAATAGCATTTTACCATGTTTATGGCAACAACTCCAATAACGAGTCATCTAATAATTTCCTTGAAAATGGACAGTAGTTAGATTTTGATATTCTGAATGTTTTGAAGCTGCCAGATAATCTCTGTATGTACACCATTTCAAAAAGACTATTGGTTTCAACATAATTTTAAATTTTTAGCCTTGGTTGGTTTTGGTTGCTAGGAAGAATCATTTAAAATATTTATAAAACTAGATACCACTGTTGAGATTATCGCAGGAACAGAACATTCCTTCTATTGTACTTGTCTATAGTTGACATTTTGTCAGTGTTGCAATGGATGGAAATAAGTTAGTTGTATATCTTACATGTAATGGCTGAACCTTGCACAGAACAGTTCTCTTTAAACACTTTGCCTTTAATATTATCTATAACCACAAGGATGATTGTGTCCAAATTTGACACTTCAATTGACACAGCAGTTTCAAGGAAGAAGATTTTTTGCCCAGGACAGTAAAATGAAGAGGATTGATGTGATATTCAAACAGAATATTGGTCAAACCTACATTTCAAATAAAGAATGGACAGAAGATATAGAAGAACAATTAATCGATTAAAATATTTTTATTCAAACATTTGGTAAGCAGTGCCCTCTTCTTCCTCGTCTTCTTCTGTTTCCATTGTATCTAGACTGAACTCATTTATAACAGGAGGGGCATTTACATGTGGGTTGTAAGTCCATTTTGGGAACACCCGTTTGTATAAATTCATTAACACAGTGTCTTGTGATTTTAACTGTCCATCAAATACACACTTCATATGTCCATGGGTACCTGGAAAGTGAAATAAATACAAGGTTTAACAAAAATGTGTTTCAAGTACATGGATGCTCCACTCGCACTATCATTTTTATGTTCAGTGGACCGTGAAATTGGGGTAAAAACTCTAATTTGGCATTAAAATTAGATAGATCATATCATAGGAAACATGTGTACTAAGTTACAAGTTGATTGGACTACAACTTCATCAAAAACTACCTTGACCAAAAACTTTAACCTGAAGCAGGACGAATGGACGGATGAACGGATGAACGAACAAACAAACGAACAGACGAAAAAACATAATGCCCCTTTACTATCGTATGTGGTGCCAATTAATAATAACATTAACATTTTTGTATATCAGAGGCAAAATCAACCTATATTTTCTGCTGCTTCTTTAACATGAATGTAAGTAAGACTAACGGCTTTTTAAAGGTAACTCATATCATCCAATTTTTTTTTTTTTTAATATAAATCAGACTTCTAATCTATGGGTATGTTTAGTTTTCTGAAGTCTTGTTTCCATCTCCTGATTGACCAGTTCCTCAGTCATAATGAATAGTTTTTGATTGTGTGAGTTGGTTGCACAATAATAAGAAAATCAGGTTTGGATTATGCACTATGACTGACCCGATTGAATTTATTGTTAGGCAATATTATGACAAGGACATATATTAAGAGTGTTAGTTATAAATCCTTGATTACAACAAAGATGTTTCACCTTCTAATTGGTAACCTACCATTGTACCTCATCCCTGGGAAATTCATATCTGATTATATGCAAAGTAGTGACGTCCTTAGTTTGCAAACAGAACATTGTATTTAAATTGTAGTCTTATGAGTATTATCATAACCAAAAGAATAATGACAGCAGAATATGAATTATAAATATATCCAACAGTTTTCTCGGTTAAAACATTCCTTCCTGTTTGAAGTTGCCTAGGTGTGCTATTATGGAATTCATTGACTTCTTATTAGCTGACATTTTAGTGCTGAATGTTCAGTAATAGTATTTGCAACAGGGTGGACAGGCACCTTGACCACAAATTTTCTATCAAACTTACATGTATATTAGAATAACTACTTCTTTGGCACAGCTTTAACTATTTACATATGAGACATTTATAAATAGAATAGTTAAATTATTTACCTAAGGGTTCTTTTATGTGGCCTCTTTTCCCCCATTTAGTTCTCAATTCTACAGGTTTAAACCAATCTATGTCCTCTGAAATACAAAATGTTTTAAAGTTAGTAAATAACTTCTATACAAGATGTACCTTTCTATGAATGTACTGTAAATCTACAATACATAAAGTACATCAAGACTTTTATAATAAATGGTCATGACAATAGCATAAACCATAAATCAATTTCAAGCCTAGAAGGTCAAAATATACAAAAAAAAACCAAGAATAAGTGAAGTTATACAGAATTTTAAACAAAGATATGGGAAATATCAGCAGTAAAAAATATAACTCCTCTATAAATATATAGACTAATGAATGGGAATCCTGCATGTTTTGTCATGGAAGTAATTGTTTACAAGCAGGATTGAGATTTATTTAATCTGTTGATTTCAAATAATCAGGATAACTGTAAATTTATTATTTGTGTTTCTCACTCTCTATTGACTAGAATTTATCATTTGTGTTTCTCATTCTCTATTGACTAAAATTTATCATTTGTGTTTCTCATTCTCTATTGACTAAAATTTATCATTTGTGTTTCTCATTCTCTATTGACTAAAATTTATCATTTGTGTTTCTCATTCTCTATTGACTAAAATTTATCATTTGTGTTTCTCATTCTCTATTGACTTCTCATTCTCTATTGACTAAAATTTATCATTTGTGTTTCTCATTCTCTATTGACTAAAATTTATCATTTGTGTTTCTCATTCTCTATTGACTAAAATTTATCATTTGTGTTTCTCATTCTCTATTGACTAAAATTTATTATTTGTGTTTCTCATACATTATTGACTAAATTTTAACATTTTACAGATTTTAATTTATTTTTTTAAGCTCAATATGTATGAAGAAGCATTAAAGACAGTCCATTGATATCTGTTATGCTGGTTCCCTTTTAAGCAATATATGAAAATCCAGTTCCACAGACACCTTCAGTGTCTACACTATTTCTACCTTGTCAAAATGTTCAATTTCCTGGTTAATGTATTTGATAAGGTTTTCAATTATTGTCAGTACCTTGTCAAAATGTTCAATTTCCTGGTTAATGTATTTGATAAGGTTTTCAATTATTGTCAGTACCTTGTCAAAATATTCAATTTCCTGGTTAATGTATTTGATAAGGTTTTCAATTATTGTCAGTACCTTGTCAAAATGTTCAATTTCCTGGTTAATGTATTTGATAAGGTTTTCAATTATTGTCAATGCATGTCAGTTTAAAGCAATAACTAGACCATTAATATTTTTAATATTTATGCATTAACATGGGAGGATTACAGATTTAATCACAATCTTGAAGTCATGCCAAATGATGGATTTTCTGATAGGTGAATTTATCAAGACGTACTTACAAAAGACCAATGATTCGGTTTAGATTTTCAGATTGAGATTTTGAATGCTCTAATATAAACATTCATCATCCAGAGATTTCCTTATTTTCTTTTCTTAAAACTGTATCGACTTGAGAGTTTAATGAATTAATCATCTCAAATATGTTTTGATAATTGCTACTCAGCACTTACCTCGATTAAAAAACATAAATCTGACAACTGCAGATCTCTTGTTGATTTTAAATGGTAATCCAGATAAGACAGTTCTTTTGGTGACAATTCTGTTAGGATTGACTGAGTGCAGAGAACCAGTGGCTACCAGTTCATGTTCACCTGTTTAAATAGAATATATTATTCAAAATTCTAAATACTGGATTTCCGTAGTATTTTGTACTAACATCCCACAACAGCTGTTTAAAGTGTTATTCAGAAAGAATTTTGTTATTGCAAAAGCTGTAAATGAATAAATAGAACTATTGTGTATCATATTTTATATATTCCTTTACACAAAACTGCAATATACATTTGTACATGCAAATGTAAAGCATTGGTATTTTTATTGTACAAAAATTTCAAGTATTCAATTAATTATCATTATTGACCTATTCATATTAAAATAAATGGGGAATGTGTCCATGGGACACAGATGATGCCCCCACTTGCATATATCATATAAAGTTATAAAGGGAAGTTAAAATTATCGCTACCCAAATTTGTTCTTTATCCTAGTTTGGTGGTAATAAGTATGGTGTATAAGTCTCATAACATATGGTTGAAGCAAACTCAAGTTAGAGAAAGGAAACAATTGATCCATTTGTACAGGGCATAACTCTAGAATGGTTAAAGTGACACCATCAAATTCAAACTTGATATGTGTTTTGTGGTTATAAGCAATATGTATAGTTTCATAGTATTTGGTTGAAGCAAACTGAAGTTGAGAACGTAAAAGAAAAAAAATCAGCAATTTTTCCATTTGTAAAGGGGCATAACTCTAGAATGGTTGAAGAAAATGTGTTTTGTGGTAATAAGCATTTTGTACATGTTTCATAACATTTGGTCGAGGCAAACTAAATTTAGAACACAGAAACCAACTTTAGGAAGTACAGACAGATGTATATAGAGGGACAAGGGTAAAACTTAATGCCCCCTCCACTAAGGCCAGGGCATAAAAAGTTAATCATGGGTTAACTTAATACCTGAATAAGTTTCTTTAAACACCAAAACTGATGCTGGAGGAAACATGGTTGGTGCATATACTGTTGCCATAGTAACTGTATCTGCTGGCAAAAATCTGTCCAACTAAAAAATACAGTAAACCATTATTTACCATTTATTTAATGTATTTCAATAAATGTCTTCATTTACTTAAAGAGAATCATAAGACTGCAGTGTTCTCAACATAAATTCTGGATAGCATTCCCCTAAATAAAGTATTCAATTTGCAGAGTTTTAATTGATATCGATTTTGCATTGATGCCATCTTAATATTTGTGAAATAAACTAATAACATGTGACACATTATAATGTGTACAGGATTATGTTTTTTTTTTCCATCTTGGTGATTAAATATCAATGAAACAGCTACACATTGACATTAAACCAAAAACACATCTAGAAGTTACCATACAATTGTTTTAAATTTTTATTTTGGAGTCTTTTAAAGTTGACTATGCAGTTTGGTCTTTGCTCATTGTTGACAGCTGTACAGTGACCTATATTTCTGTGCCATTTTGGTCTCTAGTGGAGAGTTGTTTCATTGGCAATCATACATACCACATCTCCTTTTTTTCATATACAGAGCAGACAAAAGTTTGTACAATATACAAAGCACTAAACTGCCTTCAGACTAGACAAACAGTGAAAATTTGTAAAGGCATTCAAATTAAACCTTGAAAGTTTTAAAATACATGTATATCAAAATGGTATTTAAAAATAATTAGCAAGACTAATAACTATTCAAATTCTATACACAGATTTTGAATATCACTAAGAACCTCCTGATCTGGAGTCCTATTTGGCTTACCTTGTGTTTTGAACCATTTGTATGTTGTGAAAACACAGGACATGCACTGAACCTCCTATAACCAACATGAAAGATCAGTCTTTCCTTAGACTTAATTGGTTTAGTGTAAAAACTGTTCTTTTTGATCATGAAGTTTAAAACAGAGATTTTCTGTTCATGTTTTAACAGACCAAATACTACTACAGGGTTCCCTGGTTTGTAGGATTCTGAAATATTCAGAAATATTCATGCAGAAAATTAAATTAAAAAATTCTGAACATGGCATTTAAAAACTATGGCTGGGGCATAAAAATACAATTATCAGTTAATTCAATGATAAATATTCTTTTTAAACCAAAATTATCAGAAAGAATGTAATTGATAACTGTTTAAACAAATCTATTATTTTCTAAAGTATTTAACCTCATTTCAATACTGAATTTAGTACTGTTCTTTATAATAGCAATATATCCATAAGCACTGGGGTAAATGTGATCTCCATAACTGCAGTTACGTATATCCGAAGATGGCGGATGATGTTTCTGGTCAATATTTCTTTTGTCAATTCTGTAATAATTCTGTATTATTCTTTGGTATTTCGTGTCTTATTAAAGAATTACTAAGTTTGAAACTGAAATGCAAAGCTTTTTTTCATAGTTCAACCGCTAAATGGAGAAATCATCATTTCAAAAAATCGCGAGGATATGGGTAGCTGTGTAGACTGATATCTGTAACTGTAATAAATGTTTAAAGAAGGATATCCGTAGCTGTTGAGTTACATTGTTTCTGCTTCATTCATTATACTTGATTTAATATATAGTTCAGATCATCATTTTTTTCGGAAATAAAAATTCATAAATTCGTCAAATTATATGACCACAATGTTATAACATCTGTCATCATTAGAAAAAATCCACTGTTTATGACATCTTCACACTAAATCATTTGGATGTTGGATGTGTAATAACGGATACCTTAGGATAAGATGCATAATTTTTTTAATAAGTTTTAATTGGCTTTGAACTAGCTTTCAGTACTTGCGATTACTCTCAGATCTGTATTTAGTGTCTGTTTGTTTTTGGGATGTACAAGTACCCTCCCACGTTCACTTTGTTTGTGTAAACTTTATCTTTATTTATATCCGCCAGATGAGTTAAGCCTTTTTAGCTGATTTTTAAGTCTTTTAAGTTGTACTGTAACACCACTCTCCAAGGTTAGGGGGAGTTGAACACCAGCTGACATGTTTAACATCGCTACATTATGTATTTGCCTAGGCCTGACCCATATCACAGGAGCCTGCAATTCAGTGGTTTTTCGTTTGTTGCTGTGTTACATTTTTGCTATTCGTTATTTTTTCGTCAAAGAGTTGTTACAAGAGTTATTAACGTACAAAGAACACGGAATTCTCTCTACATGAGGCAACTGATTTAACGTCCCCATTCTGACCGGACGTGGATGTGTACTTGTACATCCCGCACAGAAAAACAGACGCCCTATTTTTGCTACGGTTTTTGGGGAGGTAGTCCAATGGTGACCATTTTTTCCAATCCCCAGTCACTCTTGGCGGTCTTGAAATGTAGTGTTTAGGTACTTGTTGATTATGATCTGCAGTAAGTGATATTGTGCTATTTGGTTTTGTCTTTGTATATTGTTAACCTTTACTCTATGTTACTGTTTGAATATTTTTTTGGGGGTTACTCAGTATTCATACATACCGCCATTTTTACGGTGCTATGGTCATTTTGTACTTGTGACTTTAAATTTGGCTTATGAACTTTACCCTTAAAGTGTGTGATTTCCAATTTGTGTTTCTCTGTTGAAATAGTTTTAAATTTTGTTTTATAGGGATTCAGATGTTAAAATAATGTTGACTGTGATACATTGTACCCCCAATTTTGATATTTTGATCTATCATGTCTGTTGGCTTTGTCCAATAATTGTTTTTAATATAATGGAATTCTGTGTGACTCTCATACAATTGAGAGGCTTAGATATCTATACAGCCAGGTTCAATCTATCATTTTCTACATAAGGAAATGCTTACTTTTACGTTTACTTTTCTACATTGGCTAGAGGTATAGGGGGAGGGTTGAGATCTCACAAACATGTTTAACCCCGCCGTATTTTTGCGCCTGTCCCAAGTCAGGAGCCTCTGGCCTTTGTTAGTCTTGTATTATTTTAATTTTAGTTTCTTGTGTACAATTTGGAAATTAGTATGGCGTTCATTATCACTGAACTAGTATATATTTGTTTAGGGGCCAGCTGAAGGACGCCTCCGGGTGCGGGAATTTTTCGCTACATTGAAGACCTGTTGGTGACCTTCTGCTGTTGTTTTTTTCTATGGTCGGGTTGTTGTCTCTTTGGCACATTCCCCATTTCCATTCTCAATTTTATTGTACCAAATCAAGAATACAGTTGTTATCAATTTGAGGTTTTAGATTTTTTTCATTTGCTAAAGGACTGTCCGTTTTCAATTTTTCTTTATATTTTATCTGTAATAAGCTTCATAATCTCCGTTCTCTACCTCGCTATGCATAGAAATACAGAATTGGTAGCCTGATCAATATTTTCACATAATAATTTTAAGACTTCGAAGACCAATTCTGATTCATATTTATCACACTTTAAATAACTGGAGACATTTATTTCATTTCAAACAGGATTGAATTGTGTTGATATAAAATCAGTTACGGATATCAATATTTCCAGTTACTTATATCATTGACAATTTATTTACTTCAGTTACCCATATCATCACGATATTTTAGATGGCTGTTTTCTCCATTTTAGCGGTTAAATTATGAATAAAACATTTAGTATTTCAGTTTCAAATTTAGTATTACGTTAAAAAAGACACGAAATACCGGAGAATAATACATTATTATTAAAGAATTGACAAAAGAAAAACTGACCAGAAACATCGGCCGCCATCTTTGGATATACGTAACTGCAGTTACGGAGATCACATTTACCCCAGTGATAAGGAAGAATTTAGCAGATTTTTCCCCTACTATTTGCAACATAATAGACAAATTTTGTAAATTATTTCATTCATTCTTACCCATAAATTCTTTAGGGACATTTGCAATATGAACTGTGATGTACCATCCAGGCTAAAAAAAGAAAAATAATTATGAGTTTAGTCATCTTAAAATAAAACAATAATGCTCTATAATATTCAAATGGTTTTGAAAAAACAGCAGTGTGTCATAGAGGGGTTCCTCCCTCCCATCTCCCTTTTGTCCGTTTTCTTTGATTTTCTTTTTCCCAATTCCAATTTTCTTATAGAAATGCATAACATATTTATTATCTGGACATTTCCTTTTCCATCGATATTAAAAAAATTGACAAATTTATATTGATTAGAAAACAATAATGCAGCATTTTTTACAAATTCTTCAACAAAATGTATAAAATCAGGACATTGGTTTTCTCATTTAAATTCTTTAACATTTTTTAAGTCAGGGCCTTCTATAACTCACTAAACATTATGGATTTTCTCATTGTTGAAGACCATAAGGTGACCTATATTTACGTCATATCACATCTTCTTTTTTTTTACACATATTTTTCTTTATCCACAACACTTAATCATAGCTCACCAAAGCACCACCATCAGATTCAATATTCATCACACGTTTCTTAGTCTGACGGAAATTTGCAAACTGGAAAATCCTGGCATAATCTAATGGTAAGTTTTCCTTTGGATCCCAAGGGGAAGTTCTGAAACTTTTCAATCCACGATACCGAGAAAATCTTTCCCTAGCGGTCCTTTCCATTGGGGTATCTACTTCATCAGGGAACATTACATGTAATCTCTCTTCCTTTATCTTTTTTAACCTTAAATTTAAAGTACAATTAGAAATGATTTTTTTTTTAATCTTAAATATAAAAGGCATTAAATGTGATTTTTAAACTAATAATCAAGGGATTATATTGAAGTCAGAACTTTTTACTTATAGGGGCACTAGCTGCCAAATTCATGTTCACCGATTTGACTCGAATTCTCATATTTTATTCATAACAATATAAAACATTTTTCCAAACTATCAAAAGTATAAAATAAACAATTTACAGGACATGGTCTTAATAAGATGTAGCTTTGTTTCGTGTGAATTTTAGCAAAGACGCCATCTAATTAACTATCGAGTTCACCTACTATGACGATATAAGCGATGTTAACATAAACATAGATATGAAAAGATTAAGCAACTCGTGCAATTGTATTTTTATAGGTATGTTAAATTTTGTATTGTAGATTAAAAATTTATGTTTATTGTCGTTTTTACCTTTATAAGAATGATTTTGTGTGGATCAAATCAGTTAATCAAATTATTTACCTAGTTTCAATTTCAATGTTGACATTCTTTTCATTTAAATACCCATACACGGACAATGCATGCGTTATTCTATCTTTTTCTACGGGGTGAAATTGGAGTTCACATGAATACGGATTTAATGAGGTCGAATTATTCTCTTGCAAGTGAATAAGTCATTATCAATATTTATTAGCTTAGTTTGATAAAATTGAACCATTTTAGCTGATAAAAGCAAATTATTATTTCACTATTTCACTTTCATTAATGATTGAACAAAAAAAATCATACTTTTAAATATTTTTATATCTCGTAGCTAGTGCCCCTTTAACTTAGTAAAAATAGGTAAAGAAATAAATGGTTAAGAGCTTTTGAAACATCTTGAGTTTTCTTTTTATAAGTGTTGATGACTCTACTCGACTTTTTCTTTAAAGTAACAAGAATATAAGAAAAAATTGTCCTTTGTTAAAATACTGCAATAATAAATGCAAGCAATTATTTCTGAATTTACAGTAGAGTATACAATTTTATAAATAAATCATTATTCTTACATATTTTTCTCTTCATCTAAATCCATTGTCTCATCATATTGAGCATCTTCATCAGCCTCTGTCACAGTCAACTGTAAACAAGTAAGGTTCAAACTCAGAGTTTTCACAATCACATGGTTAAAGATAAAAGTGATTGAAGCCATCACAAAGGGTCTCGCTAGGAGTGTTCAATTTAAAGAAACTACTGTAAAAGCAGATATTTGAGTGTAGGATTTGATTTTGTTTATTTCGTGGAAAGAATATATCCACGAAATTTAAACCCCCACTAAAATTTCCCTACATAAGATATCACTTCCATCAAATGGAAACCAAAAAATTAAATCCCCATGAAATCTTATATAGAGACAAAACCACGAAGTTTAAATCCCACGAAAAATCGTTTCTACCATGCAAGTCACACACTTTATAACTGTGTTGAATAATAATCATCCCTGAGCTGAATTGAGGTATGTATGTACAGGGATAGTTAAGTTTTTACCACAATTTATAAAATTTTCAGTATTTAACAATGCATGCAACACATAGTCTTGTATTGATGGATTATTCTAAGATTCATCACTGAACTACAAGGGGTGTTCAATTTAAAGGGAAGAAACAATTTTTGTATATTAGACTTTACACTAAGTTGAAACTATGATTGTGTCCCTATATTTCAAGGCATTTATTATCTCTTGTATGAAACAAATCTTCTACTAGTGTTGAATAATCAGCCTCAAGATACAGTGACATATGTTTAAACTTTTACTAATATTTTCTATATAAATAACAGAATCTAAGAGATATAGTATCAAATGTTTTATTATACAGTCAAACCTGCTTAAGAGATCACCTGTATAAAGCAAAATCCTGTGTCAAAAGACCGTTAATTCAAGATCCTTCTGTAGTGCATTTCATATAGATTGAACCCGTATTGAAAGACAACCCGTCTAATGAGACCACTTTTTTGCTCTCCCTTGAGTGGTCTCTTAAAACAGGTTTCACTGTATAATGTATCCTACTTACAGTCTCAAATTCTTCATTGTCACTTTCATTGTCAGCTGATTCAACTTCATCGACTCCTTGCATTTCATCATCATCTTCATCACTTTCTTCATCTAACTGTGACTAAAATAAATATGTAACTTTTATACAAATACTGTTGTTTGATTGGATAATAATATTCTTGTCCTCTACAAATCAGACAATTTATAAAATGTTACTTTTTAAGTTGAAAGCATTTTTAGTGGTTTCTCAAAGTGTTCATTTAACTTCGTCTTCAAAAGAAAAAAGACCCAACAGAAACCTGACCTAATTTTAGGAATTTGGATATTTCATTAACAAGATATATGCCTTGTTGAATCATTAGTCAGCTATATATATGACTTTATCGGACCACAGATGAATTATCACGTTGTGATTGGTTAAATGCCGTCACGTGGTGACCCCCTATGAGACCGTATGGGGTTAGTAAGTTTCATATGGGGTTCATGACGCGTTAATGGCGACGTCATCTATTAATGTTGTTGCGTTTCATTGTTTATTTTTCAACAAAACGCCGCAGAAAAAGTCCAGCGTCCGATAAATTCGTTATATGGTTAACTACTGACCCCCTACGGATCCATAGAGGGTGAATAAAATTCATAGGGGACTCGGCCTCCGGCCTCACCCCCTATGGATTTTACTAACCCTCTATGGATCCGTACGGGGTCAGTAGCCAACCATATAACTTATAATATTTCAACTGAAGGTTGCTTAACATAAAGCACATTACGGGGACAATCTCAAGTTAATTATTTGCACAAGGACTGGAAATTTTCATTATAAACAAGAATGTGTCCTTAGTTCTTCGGATGCCCCAATCACACTTTCATTTTCTATGTTCAGTGGACTGTGAAATTGGGGTCAAAAGTTCAAGTAGATAGGACTTCAACTTCATCAAAAACTACCTTGACCAAAAAAATTTAACCTGAAGCAGGACAGATGGACAAATCGATGGACAAACGGTACAAGGAACAAAAGAACAGACTCACAGACCAGAAAACATAATGCCCATAAATGGAGCATAATAAAACCCAAAACCCAAACAGCTTATCAAAATGAAACTTTAGCCTTCTCACAGAGAGTTAAATTTTGGGTCTTTGACATGTGAAGAACTTGGCTTTCTTATAACCTGTTTTAAATAAAAGTTGTCCCATAATTAGACAGGATAGCAGGCTAGTCAAAACAGACTCCACCATGAGACAAGTTCTAAAGTTATAGGGTAGAATCCTAGGAAGTTTTATTGTTACAATATCCCAGGAAGTTATAATCTTGCAATAAAAAAATATATAACTATGGATTCATTATTATTCGTTGGGTACCAATTTTTTGTGAATTTTCTTGTGCATTGGGGAACCACAAATTTTAAAGTTCAGCAAAATATAAATTTTCTATATAAATATATGCAGACTTTGGCAAAACCACAAATCAAAATATCCATGAAATTGCAAGTTTTCTTGAATCCACGTAAATTGGTACCCACGAAAATAAGTAAATCCACAGTACAGTCTTTCAGATATATAAAGAAACTTACATCATTATCATCATCACTATCGACAATCCATGAAGCCTGATATTCTGAGGTACCTTTAGGGACTTTCTTTACAACCTTCTTCTTTGCATTCTTGTCGGCTAAAAAACAAGCGTATTCAATCCATATGAATCTCTTACTCTAATGTAAAAATTTTCAGAAATAATGAAAGCAGTTTTTATTCAAGTCTTTACTCTTGGTATTTTTTTTAATTGTTTTCATAGAGGTACGTAATACTTAGAATTTTTGTAATTTTTAAATTTTTTTTTACTTCAACATTATAGCTAACTAAAATACAAGACTATATATTCATATAAAACATACCTTCAGCTAATTCTTCGTCTGTCGGCCATGTTTGTTCTCCTTCCATAGGGTCAGGGACATTTTCACTTTCTAATGACTCTTGTTGTGAAGGATTTGCTTTATCTAACACAGTCACATAACCTTCTGATTCTGACATTTCTGTATCCTAAAAACATAGCAGTATGTCTCATTATGCCCCATGTAAATCATTTAATCTGAATCCAATGATGTTACACAGTATTGAGTAGCTATCCTTAAAACTTACAGCCACTTAAAATGTTTTTTTTTCTTCAATAGTATTTGACAGAAATTACACTTATGCATTGAAATAAACCTAAATTCACTTTTTGCTTTCTTCTTATTACATATTTTCACTTTAACTTTAAACATGAAGTAAATCAGATTCTTTCATCTTAGGTAACATTTGCTACTATGTTCAAATTATATATAAAATCAAACTGAGAGTGGTGCATATTTCTGTTTAATATAAGCAAAATAAAACTAATTCAAACTGTATGTGTAATTTTTATTTTGAGTACGGAAGCCAAAACCAACAAAGACCTTACCTGACCAGCTATTCCTCTAGTTTTCTGATTCTGTGTGTATGGATCTTTAGCAGCATCTATCTGTAACATCTGGAAGTCGCCCCAGCCTGGTATGTGGACTAGACTGTTTACAGACAGATTCTGACATCTCAAATATCCACTTACTTTCAATGTTCCTAACTCACTCTGAAAATGAAAACACACAAATTCTTACAAACATATCATAAATCAATCAATGAAAGAAGGTGTCTGAGGTCAGGAATACCCCCACTGCAGACCTGTTTACCCATTCTGATGTCTATTGTCAGTAGTTTTGCAATGTTGTCAGTAGTACTCTCGATGAGTGCCGCATAGCGGCACGAACCTTCTAGGGGGGTTTGGGGGCATGCCCCCCCATGAAAATTTTGAAAAATTAGATGCAATTTCCTGCATTCTGACAGTATCTGCAGTCTTATTCAGACATGTTTGGAACAAAGATTTTGACTAAGATTATATCCTATAATTTGCATGATTTGTCATCAATGGTCGTCCTCTTGGACATGCTTTCAATTTACCTTGTCTTATATGCGCCATAAAGCATTGATATTCTAATTAATTCAATCGTTTAACTGATCAAGACCAAAATTTAACGGATTTTGAAACGAAACGATTCAAAATTTAACGGATTTTGAAACGAAACGATTTTTTTCAAACCCGTAGTTTTGTGTATGACAATTGTAGTCCGTATTTTTTCACTGAAATCCGTAGAAACTACGGCAAAATCATAGATGTAAACACCTCTGCCACTGAAGCATTACAATTTCCAAATTAAAAAGGGGCATAACTCTAGATCAGTAAATGACTAACAACCCAAATTTCGAACTATGTCTGCTTGTTTTGGTTCTTGTCGCTGTGTTTGAGTTCATTAAAATTTGGATCAGGAAACTTTTAGTGTGTGGACACACAAAAAAATTGCTTTTTTCCAAGTTATAAAGGGACACAACTCGAGAGCAGTAAGTGACTCATTGCCCAAAGTTTTATTATGTCTGCAAGTTTTGGATGTATGTGCGTCATAAAATTTGCGTGAGCTACAGAGGAACGAAAATTTGACAGACAAGAAGATAGACGGAGGGACGGTCAGGGGTAACACTGATAACACCCCTGTTGCTGAAGGTGGGATCATACAAATACATAAACAATTCCTTTTATTTTTATATAAACTAAATAATCAAAAATATGAATATATTCATTTTTCTGTAATATTTTTCAACACATAAAAAAAATGTCATGAAAAATACATCTAGAATTAGTTAATTGTCATGCCTTATATTTTTACTGTTTTGTAAAAATACATTAAACAAGAAATTATATTCAATGCCAAAAAGTACACAATCTTCTCAATAAGATCTTTACTGACCTCTTCATTAGGCAACTCAAACTGAATATCCTCCACAAGTAGATGTGGACGATATTCTCTGTTGAAAATAGGTCGTAACTTCTGATTGGTAATTAATCGTAACATCAGCAATGCATCCTGTGTACTGTCAATAGAATGGTACTTATCTCCTGGAAATCTATAAACAAAGAAATGGTTTAAACATATGTTTGTTATTAAATGTACAAAATGTTCATCAGTTTTCCCATTTTAAAAAAAAATCATTTTTTGAGAAGGTTGTGAAAATTTTATATATGCCAAAAGCAATTCCAACAGTTTCTCTCTTTATATGCAATTTCAATTTTAACATTCCAGTTTCTATAAAAATAATACATGTATCTAAAGGAGAAGGTTCACGAAGGGTAAAAATTGGTCCTAAATTTTGAAGTTTTTTTTAAATCGGGCCAAAAAATTACAAATTTCACATAGAAATACTTTTGATAATACTATTATGACAAAAATATATTTTTCTGGCAATTTCCTTTACAATTTATGAAGCTATGACCCATTAAATAAACAATATTTGTATTTTAAGGTCAAATTTGGTACTTTTTTTTCCATAATTATAATTGTTTTTGGGATAATTAACCTTGGTTCCATACACAATCCAAAAAGTTTTTATATTGATGAATTCTATATAAAAATTGGAATCTACTGGTTACAACATATTTTGGATCGTAGGTGGAGGCCAAAGTGTTTCTAAAGCTTTTAGGTCTGAAAATTGCACAAAATCATCATATTTTGACAAAATAACCAAAATGGGCTTACTTTGGATAATATTATGTATCTAAATGAAAAGAACTGATGTATTTAGCATTAAGACTTTTAAAATAGACCCATTTACAAACTAAACCTTTTTGGTGATTTATGATAAAGTTGATATTTAAGGCCATTTTGTGCCATTATATATAAAGTGAAACTTGTCCTTTGTTCATCAAAAAATTCAAATACAAAGAAACATCAACAAAATCTTCATTTGTTTCAATAAAAAATCTTTGTAGTTGTAAAGTAAGAAGAAACTGATGCCTTATGTAAGACAAAATCAAACAGACTGCACAAGTACACCTTATCACTATTACTGGACATCACAAAGGTTTTTTAAATTATTGAAGTCTCAATAAAAAGGCTGATGCCTAAAATGAAAAGTGCTTGTTGTATGTCAAGAGTTCAAGTGTCACAAGTTCCCAAATAGGGGCAAGGTCTGCCAACTTAAAATATCAAAGCTCTTTTTACTTCATTTTTTTAAAGGATTCATTCATTTAAATTAGTTTGGTTTCCCCAATTTTTCTTATATCTAATAAAATGTGACTATGTAATTGACTATTACTTTGAATAGTAAACTAGGTAGTCATTTACTAGCTGTAATTGTTCTGTTAAATCAAAACATGAAGCATCTCATATTAAATGCAATTAACTGTTTCCATTTGTTCAAATAACATTCACCAATAAGCAAGTGATTTGCTGTGATTACAAATCTCAATGTCAATTGATTTCTCCAATAAAACAACAGCGTTTGATTATGTTTAAAAATTCTTAAGCGTTCCGCGAAACCCAGTGTATCCCTTATTATTGCTGTTAAACATGTTAAATGCAGGCTAAACAAAAATAAGGAAAAAAATTAATAAAAATATTCCTCTCGATACAATCTTTTGATTGTAAGAAGCTTCTGTCCAAGTTTGGTAAAAATCCAGGATAGTTCATGAATCTTATAAATGTTTTAAAAACTTTAACTACAGACTGTATGTAATGTTAACTGCAAGAAAAACTAAGTCCATTTATAAGTAAAATACAGAAAAACGGGTACAAAATTTTAACAAAATTTCCTTCTAGATACTAGCGTTTGATCACAAACAAATTCTGTCCAAATTGGTACAAATCCAAGATAGTTATTAAGATTTTAAAACATTTGACCACAGTTTGAATGTTGTGTTTCCTGGCAGAAAAACTAAGTCCATTTATAAGTAAAATACGGGGAAAAGGATTTTTTTTTTACACAATTTTTTTATGGATACAATCTCATGATCATAAACAAGCTTCTGTTTTGTGTGATAAAGCTGAGATTTTGTCCAGGACATATATATTATAAATGATTATTTCCTGACAAGTAATATCCCACATTGAATGTCAATGAAAACTAGAGGCTCTTTGCAGTAGCAAATCTTATAAACTAACTCAGTTATCTTGTGTTATGTACCCTTTTAATATCACATCAAATAAAGTCTCATATCTCTAGAAAACTAATAAAAATTGAAAAGCAGTTTAAATTCATGAAAGAAACAACTTTTTAAGTCAGTTATTAATACTAACCTGGACACCAAAGTTCACAGCGGGTATGCCTTGAGCACATAAGCAAGTCAGACAATAATCTCCAAAATCATCTATACCGCCATCTGTTGACAAAAGACATAATAGGGAGTCAGCAACCTTGACAGCGTCCATTAAAGCATGCATATTACCATACTCTGGTGTGTAGATAGATACCCTCTGTTTAAATCGGGGAATACTGAAATATAAAGACATAAGGAGTCAGCAACCTTGACAGCGTCCATTAAAGAATGCATATTACCATACTCTGGTGTGTAGATAGATACCCTCTGTTTAAATCGGGGAATACTGAAATATAAAGACATAACAGGGAGTCAGCAACCTTGACAGTGTCCAGTAAAGCATGCATATTACCATACTCTGGTGTGTAGATCGATACCCTCTGTTTAAATCGGGGAATACTGAAATATAAAGACATAACAGGGAGTCAGCAACCTTGACAGTGTCCAGTAAAGCATGCATATTACCATACTCTGGTGTGTAGATAGATACCCTCTGTTTAAATCGGGGAATACTGAAATATAAAGACATAATAAGGAGTCAGCAACCTTGACAGCGTCCATTAAAGCATGCATATTACCATACTCTGGTGTGTAGATAGATACCCTCTGTTTAAATCGGGGAATACTGAAATATAAAGACATAACAGGGAGTCAGCAACCTTGACAGTGTCCAGTAAAGCATGCATATAACCATACTCTGGTGTGTAGATAGATACCCTCTGTTTAAATCGGGGAATACTGAAATATAAAGACATAATAAGGAGTCAGCTTGAAATTTTTAATGAATTCCATGTTTATTCTGTATTACAATGTTCTGTACAGCGCACAACACTTTCTATTAACAAAGAAAATAGCACATTTTCAGTAGAATGTACTGAATGTACACTATCTATACAAAATACATTGTGTGGGAAGTGTTATGCACCTTTCAAAACATAATAATACAGAATAAACATGGAATTTATCAAAAATTTCAAACACAAAAAATTATGCAAATTCCATAATTGAAAATAATTCCTAGTTCAAATAATAGCCTGTTATCTACTTATAATCATGGCTCAATGTTGTTAATAGCAACAAAAACTTATAAACATTCTACATTTACGCCAGCTTAAGGGAATTAATAGAAATCTCAAATGGGATCTAAAAGACAAATGGTTTTCACTGCATCAAATGGTGGTTAAAATTTTTCAAAAAAACAATTCTCTTTTTATCTATGTCTTGTCATGCTTGTACACAATATAAACAATTTAGCCATGTTAAAGATTTCAATATCTTCCACTGATTTTAAAATATCTTACATTTCAAGAGAAATCCCCCTAGTGCTATAATTCAGATTTAAGTGCACAGTGACAATTATCAGTATGACTTATCTTTTTATTTTGATAATTAGTGAAAAATTTCCTACTTTACCTAATATGACAGATTCCCTGTTCATTTAGATTCACTGTGGCTTCCTCATCACATGTCTTCAACAAAGACAACACTGAACTGATATCTACATCTTTATGTAATTTCAAAATAACCTGTAAATAAAAACTCATATTTAATTTAACAGAATATTTTTATTTCAATCTCAACCATTGTACAATACTATCATGACTGTGCTTCACCATTTTTAAATTAGTACAATATATATTATAGATCCATAACTGAAATGAAAGAAATAAAAAATAAAATCAAACGAACATTTTGAATTTGTTCACATTTTTCATGTCAGGGCCTGGTAAAGATGACAATATGATATGGGTTTATTTCATTCTTTAGTTGTCATATTGACAATCATACCACATCTCCTTATTTCTAAATTATTGAGTATATGTTAAATTTTTAAATCATTTAAAGACGTTTGTTCCTTGTGTCACAAAGCTGAATTCTGTATTTGTGTACATATAAATACATTTGTTTTATTTTTTTAAATAATGAGTGTTTTATATGTTGTACAGCTTAACAAATATTTCAAGCAATCATTATTTCATTATAAATTTGTTAGATAATGATTTGATTTGATTTTTGGTGTTTTAAAGCAACTTTTAAGCACCGCTTTTGGCCTATTTCGTGGCAGTCAGTTTTGATTGGTGGATGAAATTGGTGTGCCCAGAAAAAAACACCGCATTTGGTTAGGAAAACTGCCAATCCTAGTCAATTAAGATTGGAGTTGAGTGCACCCACTTGAGCAAAGTTTGAACTCACAACCTCAGTGTTGACTGGCTGAGGCCCCTGTTAGATAATGTATTGTGACCTTAAACTGTTCATCTGTTTGGCTTTTATATTTTGGTTTGTAGTCTTTATCTCAATATCACATTGTCATACATTTACTTACTACAAAATGAGGAGGAGCTCCTTGCCCTCCTCTGCCTCTTTTCTTTGCCAAAACTTCATCTCTCTTGGTTTTTCTGATTTGTGAAGCCTGATGAATCGAAATTAATAATATTGTAAAATATGATCACAATTGCTGAATTTTCATTCAAATCAGAAAGCACTTTTTTGTTTTGATGCAATTCGATGTCCTTACAAGATTTCAAAAATTTTCTTTACCATTTGATATTATATATACAACATCTAAAAGGTGCCTTAATCTTTTACAGTGTAATCATTTATTTTATTTCCTATAACATTATTTTTACCTGGTGTCTTCTGTCTGCTCTGTTCAGGGAACTTTTCTTCTTCTTTGTAAGCACTTTAACATTGACTTTTCCTGCAAGTAATTCATTAATTAACATTATTCATATTTTACACAAAGAACCAATGACTGGTAAATATTTAGTAATATATAGAAAACCTAAAGTTCAGTCCACAGTTGTGCAGGTTGTTAAGACTGTTCTAACAACAATACTTCAGAGATTACTGCAGTAATTAAATAAGATCTAAATGCACCTCACCTGTATCGTGTGTATAAAAACAAAACAGAAAATTACACTTAAGTACATAATTGGGAGGTGATTAGTTGTACAACAATGTTACCATGGTCAGTATAAATAAAAATTTGTAAGGGTTCTGAGGAACCCAGTGTCTCACCTACTTTTGCTATTAATCGCAGGCTCAACAAAAATGAGGAAAAAAATCAATAAAAATATTCCTTTTGATAATAATCTTTTGATTATAAAAGATTCTGTCCAAGTTTGATAAAAATCCAGGATAGTTTATGAATCTAATAAATGTTTTAAAAACTTTAACTGCAGACTGTATGTAATGTTAACTGGAAGAAAAACTAAGTCCATTTATAAGTAAAATACAGATACACAGGTACAAAATTTTAATAAAATTTCCTTCTAGATACTAGCTTTTTGTCATAAACAAGCTTCTGTCCAAATTTGGTACAAATTAAAAATAGTATAAGAAAGTTATTATAATTTTAAAACTTTAACCACAGAGTGAATGTGTTGTTTCCTGGCAGAAAATCTAAGTCCATTTAAAAGTAAAATACGGAAAAATGGAATTTCATTTTTACAAAATTTACTTCTTGATACTATTTTATGATCATAAACAAGCTTCTGTCCAAGTTTGGTACAAACTCAAGATAGTTTAAGAAAGTTATTAAAATTTAAACAAGAGGCTCTCAAGAGCCTGAATCACTCACCTGGTAAACAATGCCTTCGGCCATGTTTTTTGATGAAATAGAAAATAAAACACAAACTTTATTTTATACACCCTACTGATCATTCAAATGAAGTTTGGTTGAATTTGGTTGAGTAGTTTTAGAGGAGAAGATTTTTTAAAGTTAGCAAATATGATGAACAAATTGTGAAAAATTGTCATTAAAGGACAATTACCCCTTAAGGGGTCAATTGACAATTTTGGTCATATTAACTTATTTGTAGATCTTACTTTGCTGATCATTTTTGCTGTTTACAGTTTATCTTTATCTATAATAATATTCAAGATAATGACCAAAAACTGCAAAATTACCTTAAAATTACCAATTAAGTGGCAGCAACCCAACAATGGGTTGTTTGATTCATCTGATAGATCTTGACCTAATGAACATTTTTACCCCCATGTCAGATTTGCTTTAAATGCTTTAGTTTCTGACATATAAGCCAAAAACTGCATTTGACCCCTATGTTCTATTTTAAGTAACGGCGGCCATTTTGGTTGGTTGGCCAGGTCACCGGACACAATTTTCAAACTAGATACCCCAATGATGGTTGTGGCCAAGTTTAGTTCAATTTGGCCCAGTAGTTTCAGAGGAGAAGATTTTTGTAAAAGATAACTAAGATTTATGAAAAATGGTTAAAAATTGACTATAAAGGGCAATAACTCCTAAAGGGGTCAACTGACCATTTCAGTCATGTTTGACTTATTTTTAGGTCTTACTTTGCTGAACATTTTTGCTGTTTACAGTTTATTTCTACCTACAATAATATTCATGATAATAACCAAAAACAGCAAAATTTCCTTAAAATTTCCAATTCAGGGGCAGCAACCCAACAATGGGTTGACCGATTCATCTGAAAATTTCAGGGCAAATAGATCTTGACCTGATAATCAATTTTAACCCTGTCAGATTTGCTCTAAATGCTTCGGTTTTAGAGTTATAAGCCAAAAACTGCATTTGACCCCTGTGTTCTATTTTTAGCAATGGCGACCATGTTTGTTGATAGATCAAAACTTCGGATACACTTTATAAACTAGATACCCTAAGGAACATTCAGTTAAACTTTGGAAGTATTTGGCCTAGTAGTTTCAGAGGAGAAGATTCTTGAAATAGTTTACGATGACAGGCGACGACGGACGCCAAGTGATGGCATAAGCTCACTTGGCCTTTCGGGCCATGTGAGCTAAAAACTATATCCACAGAGTGAATGTGATGTTTCACCGCAGAAAAACTAAGTCCATTTATAAGTATAATACGGAAAAAATGGAATATTATTTTTACAAAATTTACTTCTGGATACTATCTTATGATCATAAACAAGCTTCTGTCCAAGTTTGGTAGAAATCCAGTATAGTTTAAGAAAGTTATTAAAATTTCAAAAACTTTAACCACAGAGTGAATATTTGTGAACGCCGCTGCCGCCGACGACAGAATGTAGGATCGCTATGTCTCGCTTTTTCGACTAAAGTCTAAGGCTCGACAAAAAGTAAAAGTAGGCATGGAAGTTAACTTGAACAAGAATGTTAAAAAAAATGTGTATGTCATAGAAATTAAATTTTTGGTTCATTCTGCCAAAGTCAATGAAAGTCTGCTATTTGAAAATGAATATGTGTTTGCCGTCATGCAGTATAAAACTCAATATTTATTAAGTATTGTCAGACTGTGTAAAGTTTGTTATACCCAAATTTAAACAACACTTGACCTGTAATTCCACACCAATACAACTGGCTTTACTTAGAGATACTACTTCCAATCACATGGGGAAAGTTGTAAAGTGTTTGGCTTCCACTGCCATGGGAAATGTTTTTTCACAATTCTAATTGTAAATATGATCATTTAAAATAAATTCAGAAATGGTGTCTGGTACAGGTGGTTTGTATATTTCAATAAGACTGTGATTTCACATCTAGTTATAAACCAGTATTATTTTCAGTTTATAATGGGGTTAGTGTTAGTGCTCAGTCGTTAGTCTGTTATGTTGTGATTTGTGTCTACTGTTGTTTGTCTGTTGGTCTTTTGAAGCCATAGAGTTTTAAGGTTTGTTTTCAGGTTGATAGTTTGAATGTCCCTCTTTATCTTTCACAATACAAATCTATATACCAATCACAGATGACTTGTAATTATCAGTAAATGAGCAACTTACTTTTTCAATATTTATCATAGGACCATGCAAATGAGGTTTAAGTCAAGTAAAGCCATGTACATATATATACATTAACAATAATAATCAACAAGAGTGCACACGCTGAAATGTCTCGCCTTCTATACTAATCATTGATATTATGTTGATAGTCCTAAGTATAAAGCTAAGCTTTAATACAACTGTCACATAAACTTAACATTAACCAAGATAACTAAACAAAGACCAATGAACCTTGAAAATGAGGTCAAGGTCAGATGAACCATGCCAGGCAGACATGTACAGCTAACAATGCTTCTATACAACATATATAGTTGACCTATTACTTATAGTTTAAGAAAAATAGACCAAAACACAGAAACTTAACACTGTGCAATGAACCGTGAAAATGAGGTCACGGTCAAATAAAACCTGCGCGACTGACATAAAGATCATAAAATATTTCCATACACCAAATATAGATGACCTATGGCATATAGTATTAGATAAAAAGACCAAAACTCAAAAACTTAACTTTGACCACTGAACCATGAAAATGAGGTCAAGGTCACATGACATCTGCCCGCTAGATAGGTACACCTTACAATCATTCCATACAACAAATATAGTAGACCTATTGCATATAGTATGAGAAAAACAGACCAAAACACAAAAATTTAACTATAACCACTGAACCATGAAAATGAGGTCAAGGTCAGATGACACCTGCCAGTTGGACATGTACACCTTACAGTCCTTCCATACACCGAATATACTAGCCCTATTGCTTGTAGTATCTGAGATATGGACTTGACCACCAAAACTTAACCTTGTTCACTGATCCATGAAATGAGGTCGAGGTCAAGTGAAAACTGTCTGACAGACATGAGGATCTTTCAAGGTACGCACATATCAAATATAGTTATCCTATTACTTATAATAAGAGAGAATTCAACATTACAAAAAATCTTAACTTTTTTTTCAAGTGGTCACTGAACCATGAAAATGAGCTCAAGGACATTGGACATGTGACTGACGGAAACTTCGTAACATGAGGTATCTATATACAAAGTATGAAGCATCCAGGTCTTCCACCTTCTAAAATATAAAGCTTTTAAGAAGTTAGCTAACACCGCCGCCGCCGCCGTAGCCGCCGTAGCCGCCGACGGATCACTATCCCTATGTCGAGCTTTCTGCAACAAAAGTTGCAGGCTCGACAAAAACCTTTGAGAGTGTGCTCAAATAACCAAAACCCCACATTGTCTCTAGGCAAACATAATGTCACCAGAATCCTAAGATACAATGTAAGAGTTTCATAACTACTACAAAAGTCAACTGATAAAAATTTCTAGTGGATATGCACTTCTACATATGTCCTTATAATCTACATGTACCTAGTTACATGGAATTCTGTTACATGCAAGTTGTGATGACAAACTGTTGCAGTAGTATATTAAGGCCAAATTTGTAATTTTAAAGGTGGGTATTCATGTACATGTATATAACTCCTAGAAAAAAATTGAATCAAGAATTTGAGATTCATAAATTCCTGTACATGTAGATATACACATCTACATACTATGTCCTAATAATCTTCAAAATGTCATGAAATTCTGTTGTTTGGTTTCAGAGGAGTTGTGAGGACAAGAACATGACTGACAGAAAGACTGACTTTATACCCTATTGAACATATTGGACTTTAATATGTTCTAAGAGGACGGTATAATCAATCATACCACATCTTCTTTTTTATATTAAATTTTTATAGCTGAGAAAATTATATGAACATGAAAACTAATCCCAGATATTGAAATTTCTGTCAACTGCAAATTGAGATCAATTCCAGATCGATGTTTGGTTTTAGAGTAAGGTTCCTATGATGCATTTTGACAGTACATGCATATTGGGAAGAGGACATGTTGATGTCATTGTGATATAGATATGAATCCTGCATGCTGCTTTGTACTAAATCAATATGATCAATATTCCCATTGGTTTTTTTAATGTGCTAAATAATTGTGTTCACCTTTTTACAGTTTTTGGTTTTCGCCAGAAAGACATAACGCCCTACATGTACACACCATTGGACTTCAAGAAGACCATGAAGACAGGACAATGCTCTTACTCCTAAAATGTCCATAATAAGTGGAGAAACAGTAAATACAGAATACCAAGTTTCATTAGTATTCAAATTGAACAATTTGGATAGAACATAGGGTACCAACACTCCAGATGGAGCTTACTTCCAGGAAACTACTGAAACAGCCTGGTAACTTGGAAAAGACTGAGAGGAAATTGGTCAAAGCTGACTTTTTTTTTTTAAGATATTTTAAATAAATAATTAATTTAATTGATCATGCTGATTATTCAATGAAGTCCAAGGACCATAACTCTGCACAAAATCATCAGACCAGAACAAAATTCAAACTTTACCTGTAACTTGTCATGATAAAACAATATATCAAATATCAAATCAATATCTTTAAATATAAAGAAAAATGTGTGGAAAACTGATTTGCCAAACTGACAGATGGACGGACAGCATGCAGTGTAAACCTAAGCCCCCACCCCTCGACTTTGTAGGTTGGGGACTAATGAATGGCTGTATAACTAGAAACTAAATATTTGCTAATTCTAATTCATTCCATACAGTGGATAAATATTTATAGTAAAACAATCATCTATCATGTCTATAAACAGATAAAAGCACATTTTTACATGTCAAGCACAGTTTTTCAATGTTTTAGGTACAAGGAGCATCTCTACTAGGCATTGGTAATGAACATGTCAATTACTCAGTATGGTTAACAGTCAATGACAGTACTATAAAAAGTCCATATTAAGCATATTTGTTCAATAATGTTTTCGTACAACATGTGAAAGAAGCATCTTTAAACGCACTAGTTTTCAAAAATGTTTTGGTACATTTGGAACATGTCTTTTTTAAGCACTAAAATCCATATGAGCAGTTGTCTAATAATGTTTTAAACAATGAACATGTGTCTCTCAGGATCAAACATTTAGTCATTCACTTTGTAAGTTAAATTCACAGGAGAACTTTTGAGCTATCTGGGAATCAGGAAACATTATCTTACAAAATCTGGCTAATTCTGTAAGTTATATTCACGGGAGAACTTTTGAGCTATCTGGGAATCAGGAAACATTATCTTACACAATCTGGCTAAGTGATCAGCTGCCAAGGAATCCACATTATTTTCTGCAATAAAGTTATTAAACATTTCTTCTGCTTTAGTAACTTTACTTTCTTTTTCACTAACTTCATCTTCTGGTTTAGACATTTTATTTTCTATTTTTCCAACTTTGTCGTTTGCTTCTTTGGCATTGTTCTTGGAGACTGGTTGCATAGTCTTGTTTCTGATCTGGCTTTGCTCCTTGTGAGTAGAAGAAAACATATGTTGGGTAACATCATTCCTCCCACCCTCTACAATACTGAAGTGTGTACAGCAGATGGTGCAGTAAGCTGAAGTAGGTCCTTTATCACTACTACATAACCAGCTGAAATGTGAAATCCATGAGGTCTGGAACTTGCACATCTTTCCTTTGTTTTTCTCAGACAAAGAGTGACTGGATTGAGGTTGCTCTGCCATGATGAATTTCTGTTACAAACTGAACACCAGTTGTGATTATCAGTAATATGTAAAAAAAAAAACCACAGGATCATTCAAGCATGCAAATATTTTAAACTTGGGACATAATGACCTGGGGAATCAATTGTGAATTTTACTCACCCAAACACAAGTGAGTAAGTGTTACTAAATAAATAAATAAACTAGTTGTACATAGTAAGAATCTTTACTATAATTTTATGAATCTTAATCAAATCAAATTTATTCATCATCTTAGATTTGATTTTTTCTTATACTCTATTTTTGCCACACTAAGAAAGATAATGCATATATGTAACGGTTTATTTCTTCCTCTGTGATATTTTATCCTGAGGATAATTTGTCCCGGTTATTTTTTTCCAGGCATGGTATTTCACAGGTTGATTTTTTCCAGAGGAGTGAAGATATATCTGTGTTATGCGGATAGTATGTACCGGTATACATTTGCCGTACTATATTTCACAGAACGTGTGAAATAGAGTCCCATTAACTACTATGTAAGTTACTCACAATCAATATATAGCTGACTATAATTATAAAATGTTTCACAAAGGTAGACCAAATTTGCATAATTTATCAAAGGGAGGTAATTATGAGCAATTTATATTTTAAAGATATTAATATATTAAATATATTTCTGAATCTATTTTATAGTGAAATTTTTCCTTGAATCTAATTTTTTATATATTCATTTATATAAAAAGATGACTTACAACTTGTTTTAATAAGACAGATAACATTTCACAGGTAAAAACTAATCCAGCTGTTAAACATACTTTTGTTCCAATATATTGTTATTTATATTTTATACTATGATTTATCTGATTTCCATATAATCAACAACTGGGTCAGGATCCCTAATAGACCTTGAGATGAGGAACTCAGATGACGTAATTAAAAAAAAGTATTAGTCCGCCATACAATTGTGGATGCTGTGATTTTAAAACTGGACATAAATGAACAATAAGAACTGTTTTATAGAGCTGGTGTGATGAGAAAAGAAAGATGTAGATTTGACCTGAAATAAATTATTAGAAAGGACAATTTTTTTATTGAATTTTATGATCAGAATTTTGGGATTATTTCATGAGGAGAGTGACATTTTTCACCATCTTCCGGGGTCGATCAATTTGCGAAAAAAGTAATCTCACTTGCCACCCCGAAAATTTAACCAGACATGTATAAATGTATCAGCTTCGATATGAGCCATCATACATGTTCAAGTAAACGATATGGACTGAGCAACGGAGGAAAACGTTACCATTACCGCCTATGGAGAATTAATTGTAAATGTATACCCAACTACATCTCTGTCCCCAGACAAAACTATTTATATAGGTAAAAATATCATCATAATCAAATTCGTTTAATACTGTTAACAGTAGTAACGCAACTATATTTCTACCTTACCTTTAAATTTATATTTGCACTGAGATCTGAAAACAACTCACTTTTACATGTATTTCACTAACCTTATTTAATCATGATATTATTTTCACAATAACGATCTTTGAAATTACTTCTGGTTTTCTTCCCTATGTTTCATGATAATTTTCTTTTTAAAAGGACATGACATTGACTTGAAATTTTTTCCCATTATGAATTTTATAATACATTTTTTTTAACAATTTCGCTTTATTTCAAATACACTTATTATTTCATAGTATTTTTAAAGGATAAGTTTTTTCTAATAACTATTCAATAAGTTAACTACCAAGATAGAATTTCACGGCAAAGGAAAAAATATCCTAGGGAAATATTTTCCTCCGGATAAAAAAATAACAACAACTACTGTGACATTTTTTCCTCCGGATCAAATTTCACCCGGATATAATTTTGCTTTACATATACATGTATATGTTTATAAATGCAATCAAAATAAATTGCTTCGCCAAACGCAGCTGGATAGGACCACAGAGGTCCAACCCTGAACCGTTGGGACAAAAAAGGACACAATATTCATGCTTGATTCAGGTTTGAATTTGAATTGTAATTAAATAATTGACAAGTATTAGCTTTCTGACACAGAATTACTGTAGTCACCTCTCTCCAAATGTTTTTTTTTCAAGTCCTCCACACTTTTTCCATTAAAATATTCTTTCCCTCAAGATATGGTCATAATTTCCATTCAAATTTTCATTGAAGATGCAACCATAATTACCCATTTAAATACATCATAAAAGTCTTTACCCTTTCAACGCGACACAAAAAAAAATAGAACCAGATGCTCCGCAGGGCGCAGCTTTATACGACCGCAGAGGTTGAACCCTGAACGGTTGGGGCAAGTGTGGACACAACATTCAAGCTGGATTCAGCTCTAAATTTGGATTGTGATTAAATGGTTGACACAGCATAGGTTTTGGACACAGAATGAATGTGGTCTAATGAACTTAAAATATTTTTTTCGTCTTTGAGCAATCACTATGCTGTTGAATATTAATCCTCTCAAAAAAATGTTTGAAGAATTTTCTTTTTATTTATGAAATCTGAAATGAGAAAAATTTAACCCCCCCCCCCCCCCCATTTTTTTTTACATCCCCCTTTCCCTTTTTTCAAAACTGATCTCAATTCAAATTTCTAATGGAGTTTGCAACAATAACTACTCATTTAAATACATCATAAAATATTAAAATGTAACAAAAAGTGCTTGTTATCACTGAATGGTAAAGATTGTTTTAATTTATCAGTTGGTAGTAAAAGTGAATATACATTGTGTATTGTATAAAACAATGATTTAAGTTGATTCAACTACTATTCTGGACAAAGAAAGATAACTCCAATCAATTGAAAATTTCTTGCTATTGCACAATTAGATATTTCTTGCTATTGCGCAATACTGTGCAATTGAAAATTTCTTGTTATTGCACAATACTGTGCAATTGAAGATTTCTTGCTATTGCTGAATACTGTGCAATTGAAAATTTCTTGCTATTGCACAATACTTAATATAATAATTTTGGATCCTGATTTGAACCAACTTGAAAACTGGGCCCATAATCAACAAGAGTGCACACGCTGAAATGTCTCGCCTTCTATACTAATCATTGATATTATGTTGATAGTCCTAAGTATAAAGCTAAGCTTTAATACAACTGTCACATAAACTTAACATTAACCAAGATAACTAAACAAAGACCAATGAACTTTGAAAATGAGGTCAAGGTCAGATGAACCATGCCAGGCAGACATGTACAGCTAACAATGCTTCTATACAACATATTTAGTTGACCTATTACTTATAGTTTAAGAAAAATAGACCAAAACACAAAAACTTAACACTGTGCAATGAACCGTGAAAATGAGGTCACGGTCAAATAAAACCTGCGGGACTGACATAAAGATCATAAAATATTTCCATACACCAAATATAGATGACCTATGGCATGTAGTATTAGATAAAAAGACCAAAACTCAAAAACTTAACTTTGACCACTGAACCATGAAAATGAGGTCAAGGTCACATGACATCTGCCCGCTAGATAGGTACACCTTACAATCATTCCATACAACAAATATAGTAGACCTATTGCATATAGTATGAGAAAAACAGACCAAAACACAAAAATTTAACTATAACCACTGAACCATGAAAATGAGGTCAAGGTCAGATAACACCTGCCAGTTGGACATGTACACCTTACAGTCCTTCCATACACCGAATATACTAGCCCTATTTCTTGTAGTATCTGAGATATAGACTTGACCACCAAAACTTAACCTTGTTCACTGATCCATGAAAAGAGGTCGAGGTCAAGTGAAAACTGTCTGACAGACATGAGGACCTTTCAAGGTACGCACATATCAAATATAGTTATCCTATTACTAATAATAAGAGAGAATTCAACATTACAAAAAATCTGAACTTTTTTTTCAAGTGGTCACTGAACCATGAAAATGAGGTCAAGGACATTGGACATGTGACTGACGGAAACTTCGTAACATGAGGCATCTATATACAAAGTATGAAGCATCCAGGTCTTCCACCTTCTAAAATATAAAGCTTTTAAGAAGTTAGCTAACACCGCCGCCGCCGCCGGATCACTATCCCTATGTCGAGCTTTCTGCAACAAAAGTTGCAGGCTCGACAAAAATCTAAGTACATGATTAAATTCAGCATATCAAAAAAGCCAAAGAATTCAATTTATATTAAAATCAAACTTAGTTTAATTTTGGACCCTTTGGTATTTAATGTAGACCAATTTGAAAACGGGACTAAAAATTAAGTATCTACATACACAGTTAGATTTGGCATATCAAAGAACCCCAATTATTCAATTTTTTATGAAATCAAACAAAGTTTAATTTTGGACCCCGATTTGGACCAACTTGAAAACTGGGCCAATAATCAAAAATCTAAGTACATTTTTAGATTCAGCATATCAAAGAACCCCAAGGATTCAATTTTTGTTAAAATCAAACTAAGTTTAATTTTGGACCCTTTGGACCTTAATGTAGACCAATTTGAAAACAGGACCAAAAATTAAGAATCTACATACACAGTTAGATCCGGCATATCAAAGAACCCCAATTATTCAATTTTTTATGAAATCAAACAAAGTTCAATTTTGGACCCTTTGGGCCCCTTATTCCTAAAAACCTGTTGGGACCAAAACTCCCAAAATCAAACCCAACCTTCCTTTTATGGTCATAAACCTTGTGTTTAAATTTCAAAGATTTCTATTTACTTATACTAAAGTTATGGTGCGAAAACCAAGAATAATGCTTACTTGGGCCCCTTTTTAGCCCCTAATTCCTAAACTGTTCAGACCTCAACTCCCAAAATCAATCCCAACCTTCCTTTTGTGGTCATAAACCTTGTGTTTAAATTTCATTGATTTCTATTTACTTATACTAAAGTTATTGTGCGAAAACCAAGAATAATGCTTATTTGGGCCCTTTTTTGGCCCCTAATTCCTAAACTGTTTGAACTAAAACTTCCAAAATCAATCCCAACCTTCCTTTTGTGGTCATAAACCTTGTGTCAAAATTTCATAGATTTCTATTTACTTAAACTGAAGTTATAGTGCGAAAACCAAGAAAATGCTTATTTGGGCCCTTTTTGGCCCCTAATTCCTAAAATTTAGGGACCAAAACTCCCAAAATCAATCCCAACCTTCCTTTTGTGGTTATAAACCTTGTGTTAAAATTTCATAGATTTCTATTCACTTTTAATTAAGTTAGAGTGCGAAAACTAAAAGTATTTGGACGACGACGACGACGCAGGACGACGACGCCAACGTGATAGCAATATACGACGAAAAATTAAAATTTTTGCGGTCGTATAAAAATGGCTGCTGCTGCTGCATTTTTTTGTGTTCATTCATTAGAACAATTATATTCCTTTTCAGACTGTTGTATCTTTTTTGTTATAAGAGATACAGAGAAGGTTATTGCATGAAAAATGCTCAGGAGAGTATGAACTGTAATGTTAGACAGTTATTTCAGTAAATTTTTTATCAGGTTACCTGCATTTTCAGGTAATTAACAGGTGAACATGGTGAAAGGTGTAATTTATTATACGACCGCAAAAATTTAAATTTTTTGGTCGTATATTGCTATCACGTTGGCGTCGTCGTCCTGCGTCGTCGTCGTCGTCCAAATACTTTTAGTTTTCGCACTCTAACTTTAGTAAAAGTGAATAGAAATCAATGAAATTTTAACACAAGGTTTATGACCACAAAAGGAAGGTTGGGATTGATTTTGGGAGTTTTGGTCCCAATATTTTAGGAATTAAGGGCCAAAAAGGGCCCAAATAAGCATTTTCTTGGTTTTCGCACTATAACTTTAGTTTAAGTGAATAAAAATCTATGAAATTTTGACACAAGGTTTATGACCACAAAAGGACGGTTGGGATTGATTTTGGGAGTTTTGGTTCCAACAGTTTAGGAATTAAGGGCCAAAAAAGGGCCCAAATAAGCATTATTCTTGGTTTTCGCACAATAACTTTAGTATAGGTAAATAGAAATCAATGAAATTTAAACACAAGGTTTATGACCACAAAAGGAAGGTTGGGATTGATTTTTGGAGTTGAGGTCACAACAGTTTATGAATTAGGGGCCAAAAAGGGGCCCAAATAAGCATTATTCTTGGTTTTTGCACCATAACTTTAGTATAAGTAAATAGAAATCTATGAAATTTAAACACAAGGTTTATGACCATAAAAGGAAGGTTGGGTTTGATTTTATGAGTTTTGGTCCCAACAGTTTAGGAATAAGGGGCCCAAAGGGTCCAAAATTGAACTTTGTGTGATTTCATCAAAAATTGAATAATTGGGGTTCTTTGATATGCCGGATCTAACTATGTATGTATATTCTTAATTTTTGGTCCCGTTTTCAAATTGGTCTACATTAAGGTCCAAAGGGTCCAAAATTAAACTTAGTTTGATTTTAACAAAAATTGAATCTTTGGGGTTCTTTGATATGCTGAATTTAAAAATGTACTTAGATTTTAAATTATTGGCCTAGTTTTCAAGTTGGTCCAAATGGGGGTCCAAAATTAAACTTTGTTTGATTTCATCAAAAATTGAATAAATGGGTTCTTTGATATGCCAAATCTAACTGTGTATGTAGATTCTTAATTTTTGGTCCAGTTTTCAAATTGGTCTACATTAAGGTCCAAAGGGTCCAAAATTAAACTAAGTTTGATTTTAACAAAAATTAAATTCTTGGGCTTATTTGATATGCTTTATCTAAACATGTACTTTGATTTTTGATTATGGGCCCAGTTTTCAAGTTGGTCCAAATCAGGATTCCATATCAAGTATTGTGCAATAGCAAGAAATTTTCAATTGCACAGTATTGCACAATAGCAAGAAATATCTAATTGCACAATATTGTGCAATAGCAATTAATTTTCAATTGGAGTTATCTTTCTTTGTATAGAATAGTAGTTGATAATATATGTTGGAAATTTGCCAGACATGACTATGATGTCATTTTCTATTTTTATTTGCCAATAACTTTATGTAAATAACTTCATTGGAAATTTGCCAATATAAAATGTTGCTGATGAAGCTTTTTTTCCTTATCTTATCTAAAATGTTTTTAGATAATGTATGTTGGACATTTGCCAGACATGACTATGCTGTCATTTTCTATTTTTATTTGCCAATAACTTTATGTAAATAACTTCATTGGAAATTTGCCAATATTAAATGTTGCTGATGAAGTTTTTTTTATTGTTTTATACAATAAACAATGTATATTCACTTTTACTACCAACCAATCTTTACCATTCAGTGAAAACAAGCACTTTATTTTACATTTTAATATTTTATGATGTATTTAAAAGAGTAGTTATTGTTGAAAACTCCATTAGAAATTTGAATTGATATCAGTTTTGGAAAAAGGGAAACGGGGATGTGAAAAAAAAAATGGGGGGGGGGGGGGGGTTTAAATTTTTCTCATTTCAGATTTCATAAATAAAAAGAAAATTTCTTCAAACATTTTTTTTAGAGGATTAATATTCAACAGCATAGTGAATTGCTCAAAGGCAAAAAAATTTTTTTAAGTTCATTAGACCACATTCATTCTGTGTCAGAAACCTATGCTGTGTCAACTATTTAATTTTAGATTTAAATAAGTATGTAAGTTTGAAGAAGAAATCTTTAATTGATTTGTAAAATCTTAACATTTGTTTTGTGTAAAAAAACCCATGTAATGTCAAAAATTTGATCACAATCCAAATTCAGAGCTGTATCACGCTTGAATGTTTTGTCCATACTTGCCCCAACTGTTCAGGGTTCGACCTCTGCGGTCGTATAAAGCTGCGCCCTGCGGAGCACCTGGTTACATTTGTGTTGAATTTTGAATAAAAACTACTTTTAGTCTTCATCTATTTTGTTGTTTTATCTGCCATATAATAAAGAAGACACCAATTGCTCGAATCCGTAGCGTATTGCACCATACACAACGTATTATGTAATCGTGGTACAAATCAGTGGCTCCGTCCTCAAAATTTTCAGTCAACCTTGGTTTTCCCCCCTTTTTCTACGTCTCGTAATGATCGATCAAATCATATTTCCCATTATTGAATGTAATAAACACATTGAGATAACAAGAAATCTTTTAACTAATCCTCATCGTCAGTTTCGCCATAGAAATTCTGAAATATTTCCATATTTACAGCTTCGTTTCAGATTTCCGCCATTTGCATTTGTCAAAATATTTGTTTTTATTTTCCTTCAATTTTCCTTCTACTGCATGATTTTACAATAGAAATTGCCGGGATTTCAAGCGCAAATGAGACCTTGCATATCCTTGATTCATACAAGGGAAAATTAGAGAGGACCCGAATGAAAACCAAATGGTTTAAGAGTCCTTATAAAAAATCCATTGTCATCGCGGCATTTGCCGCGAATAGCAGTGGCGGACGGCGTATGTCATCGCGGCATATGCCATGAATAGCGTTGAAAGGGTTAAATAGAAAATTAATATTCCTTAATCAGCAACTAGCAACTTCTTAAAGCAAATTGACAGCTAATCACCTCAAGAAAATACAATATTTCTTTAAACATAATGTTAAAGCAATGTAAGGGAGGTAATCCAACATATGTTTGAATTACATTTGGATTACCTCCCTTACACTGCTTTAAAATTGTCTCAATTGTCCATTACCCAGGAAAAACCCTTGTTTTCCCCCTACGGTTTGAGCCATAACCCCCAAAGTCATACCTAACCATCCCTTTGTTGTATGAAAACTTGTGGTATAATTTGAGAGAGATTCATACACTTTAACACAAGTTATTGTCTGGAAACTACAAAAATGCTTATTTGGGCCCCTTTTTTGGTCCCTAATTCCTAAACAGTTGGGACCATAACCCCCAAAATCAATCCCAAACTTCTTTTAGTGGTTATAAACCTTGTGTCATAATTTTATTGATTTCTAATTACCTATACTATAGTTATTATCTGGAAACCATCTGTCTTTGGACGATGCTGACGACCACAACGATAAAAGATACCAATATACAACCAAATTGTTATCTGCCCTTTAATATGTTTGTTGTCTCTGACATATTTACCATTTCCATTCTCAAACAGACAGAAACTTTTTAAAATATATTACTCTTTGTAAAAATTATTACCATATCATATATATAATATACATGTCAGTATTTCCAGAGACATTTTGTATATTTATGTCTGTAGTGATACATTTGTTGTACTTCTATAAATGTCTGAATAAGGTTAACATAAGGATTTTAAAACAAAACTATGATGAATATATAGTGGGCTGTCACTGTGACTGTGTCAGAGATCTGACTGACCATACCTTTTGTTTCTCTTTCTAATGAACCTTTGCTTCTATGTTTGCCATGTTTGTGTCCTTTATTTTGTTGTTTAAAAACGCCAGGTCTGTGGGTTTGCTGTGTATCTGCTGCCATTCTCAGCTTTTAATTAGAGTACCTGTCAACACTATGAACACGTGCTAATGGAATATTGATACTAAATTTAGAACATTTTAATGTTGTAGGGGGCTTTAAATAAAAAATAGTACTAGACAGATTCATGTCACTTATAAAAACGTAAATAGGACACAAGCTTAAATGTAGCATGTGCCCTATCTGACAATCGAGGATATATAAGACGATTAGAAGTCAATATTTTATCAGATTACAGACTAAATATAAACAAAAACCTTCTTTGTTATCAATATTAAAGATAAAAAAATTAATGCTTCTTTTTGTAACTTTATTGGGGTGTAAAAGCATTGACCGAAGTACATTTTGTATGAAGCGCAAAAGCGCTTCATTCTAAAAATGTGCACACAGTCAACTGTTTTACAACCCTATGAAGTTACAAAAGAAGCATTCAATACTTATAATTACATTTTTTAGCTAGGATCATGAAAACACGATTTGTATCAAGTTTTTATTTAATTCATCTGTGCACTATTGTGGGACCTCATGTCATCATGAATGATAAATTTTATTGTGTAATGAAGTTGATTAAGGAATAACGTGAGATTGCAGTTATAGCCAATCAGAATAATGTATTATAATGAAACATACATCTTATGTAATTCTTAATCAAAATTTGTCCGCACAACTCGCTACAGTTCCCGAGTTTTCAATGACCAAAACTATGAGGTCGTTTTTGATGAAGCAAATGTCAAATTAATCCCGGTCAGGCAAACGGCTCGTGCAAATAAATTTCGGCAAGGGAATCCTGCGGGAAAAAAAAATTCAGAGAACTTTTCAAATCTTGAAAAGATCTTCAAATAGAAGAAACATGTCTGGAAAATAATAAGAGTCATATACTAATGTTATAGATTGCTGATCATATGGCCAACTTATTTTTTTGTTTTTTTTTTGTATAATATGTCTCTGGTCTTATAAACACCAAAATAACTTCATTTCAGAAAATTGTGGTGCGTTACTGTAAAAAACATTTAGTTGTGTTAGGTTAGATCTTTTATGTTTCTGTAAGTTTGTAGTCATGGATAGTGATAGGAAGCTGCACAGTACTTTTTATTTTCAATGCTACAAGCGTGTGCATAAAAAAATGAAACAATAAAACAATGAGCGACGCAAATTCTAGCGATCCACTTCAAAATGGAACAGATTTACAGCAAACAAATAAAGGTCCTACACAGTCTACGACAGGCGAAATGTCTAGACCGAACAATCTACAAAGAATTGCACAAAAGAAAGCTATGGTTCGGGGATACCCCAGGAACAAAAAATTGGAAAAGCTAGCTGTTTATTCGTCTTGCAAGGTCCGTTTAAATATGATTTTTAAATTCAATGCTTCATGTATATCGATTGGTACAGGATGTCAAAATATATAGATAATTGAGGGTTTGGTCGATTTAGGGTCCTACATCTCTATACACCTTTATGTCGGATAAAAGCTCTACAGAGGCTGAGTGACAGAGCTTTTGTTGTATTGTTATACATTGTTTGTACAAATGTATAACCGACTTTAAATAAATCTTTTATGCTTTATGCTTATCGCTAATCACGGCTGAATTGACCACTTGAATTTTTGACATCATACACGATCACTTTTCCATTGTGGCGTCAGATATTTTGTTTTATGACGTCAAAATTTTACGGGAACACAGACTACACGAAATACGTCGGACCGTCGGACAAATCCGGTGAATAATGGATCGGTCTGGTAAAATTTTGTTGAATTCCGGTCCGAATGTCCGGTGTTTTTTTTTCATGGAACATTCTAGCAAAATTGTTTAACGATCTCAAATTCATTTTCATCTTTATTATTCACCACAGCGATGTTTATTTTGTTCAACCGCTAGCTTTATGCCGAACATCGACAACCAGTAATGTGTAAATCCGGGTAAAAACATATCTGACTGTCAAAAACAACAATGGATGCCATCATTGGCACAACCGGAAATGTAAATAAAACCGGATCAGATTCTGGGAACGGATAAAGATAATTCCGGGTTTGCCGATTTAAATACAATAAATGAATAAAAATCCAAGCAGATCACAAAATTTAGCTATGAAATATAACCACAAGAATTGAAAACCAAAAGATATATGAAAAAGAAAGAAGAAACAGGAAATAATATTTTATACAGAAACTCTAAATTATGTTTAGTTCACAAACATTGTCAAAATCCAATAAAATGGGACATTACTCTTCACTGAAATGCATTCAAGCAATTGTGCACAACTTTCATAACAATATCCCCTCTTGTTACATCGTTTTGTTTTAATTTTTGCATTTCGGGGAGGAGTAGGGCACAACAAAGTCATATGTTTGTTGTTTTTTGTCGGATAATATACAATTAGATGTAAAAAAAAAATTGGTCTGGTAAAATTTCATTCGGTCTGGTAAAGCTAGGATGCTTACCAGACCGAATGTCCTGTAAAAATAAAATTCATTCGCGTAGTCTGGGAACCTGTGTGATATCCAGTAATGGAGGACAAATAGCGATAAGGTGTATTGCATTTTGGGCCATTTTTCCACAGGCACATTGGAAGACCCACTATCAATGTATATTTACGATATATATATACGTTGATAGTGGGTCTTCCAATGGATAGAAACAAGTGCCTGTGCATTTTTCTCTATTTATGATTCTTTCATTTGTTCATACCTGCCAACTTTCACGATTTAGGCGTGTACTACAGTATTTTGATCCTTTGTCACGATTGCACGATCGTGATCGTGAAAAAATCTCTAAAACACGATTTTGTGAAAATCTACACGAAAAATATGATTGTTCCCTATTTTGAACTGTTTAAAGGTAGAAAATTGTGTTCAGCCAATCAAATTCTGTGTTTCTCATGATCAAATTAATAAGCCAATCAAAAATGTTTTCTCTAAAGATTATTCTAACATGCTAGATTTTGAACTTGTGTTGTATTCCTCGGTGTTAAATAAACTCATCAAAATCGTAAAATGGCAGGTGAATTTTCATCTGCTAGGAGGTTCTTAATACAATGTACACATCTTAAGAATAAAACCATGGCTGATTGACAAAATTTAATGATGCAGTACTACCATAAAGATAATAAAAAGTAGTTAATTCACTAATTTATTGACATTACACTTGTTGTAACATATGTTATTTTTGTATCCAATTAAATTACCAAATTTACTATTCTTTATTTTTCACCAAGGCCAAAACAAACAGGTGGGGAACAACCCCCCATATGGGGAGTGTCCCTAAGACAAGGGGTCATTTTACTGTTGTAAAAAAAAAATAGATTTTTAACTCAAAAGTGGGAAAATTCAATATATTTGGAACATCTTTTCTAATGAGGAGTCCAATTATTTTTATAAGATAAAGATGATATAAGTTTAGGAACATTACAAAATTCTTGGACATGTTTTGACCATTTAATATGGATGCATAGATCTTTGGGAAAAGTTTCTTCAAATAATATGAATATGTGCACATTTGTGCTTAAAAGTGGGTTTTAATGTTCCTTCATTGAGGGGTTACCCCTCATTTGGAGTGTTGTTCCCAACCTGATAAAGGTCCATCTTTGTGCATAATTTAAAATTGGAAAATTCAACAATTATTTAATATGCTTACACAAGAAAATAAATCCTAGTCTGCTAGCTACATGTTCATCTTTTCTACTGATATAATAACTGGAATCATGCAAATAAACTTAAGAAAAAAAGGCATCTAAGCTCTTCATACAAATATGACCCTTTTTCTAGAACACAAAACAGCAAGCAGGAAAATACGTCCCTATGAATTGTAACCTTTGAAATTGTTGCCGCACTAAAACCCCCATGGGAACTTTCAAAAGTTGGCAGGTATGTTTGTTACTAACATAATTTCTCTCTCATCATGCTGATGGCAATGGCAAATATAGGCAAGATGCAAGAAATGTTGTCCATAGGATGTATCAGCTATGAAACAAATTCTATTTATAAAGTATTTGGATATTATATATGATGCCCACTAGCAAAAAGGACCCTTATTATGCTTATGGCAAACATTATTTAATATGAGGCAGGCATAACCTTTGAAAGGGGATGAAGTCTGTATGAATTTTTTTTTTTTTAATTCAAACATATTTTTATTTAAAAATCTGTTTAAAAGAAACGGAAATACCATAACGTTTCCGATTTTGTTCTGTTGTTTGGCATTTTAGTTGTGACGTTATTTAAGTGATGACGTCATATATTCAATGTAATAAAAAGAAACACAAGCATCAGGAAACGTTTTCTCATATCAAAGAATTATTAAAAATGAAATTGGTATTTTGATCATTACTATATTTTACTAGACTGATAAACATATAATTTACTCAAAGTCTCATGACAAACGAGATGAAAACAAAAAAGTCTGAAAAAGAAAGTTAATGCTTTTGAGTTCATTAGTCATTTAGTAGCACATGTTTTTTTCAGGATTTTTTTTTTAATTTTTCTAACGTAAAAGTTGACTTTGTCCCATTATTATCAAATTTTGTATTACCTTAACAAATAATACTTATGTCAACTCAAAGCAAAAAAAATGATCGTTGAAAAACTAGCTATGTAATTTTAATCTTGACTTATTTCATGGATCAGTGAACAATGTTAAGATTTGGGGGTCAAGTCCATATCTCAGATACTAAAAGCAATAGGTCTAATATATTTAGTGTAGGGAAGAATTGTAAGGTGTACATGTACATGTCCATCTGGCAGGTTTCATCTGACCTTGAACTCATTTTCATGGTTCAGTGGTTATAGTTAAGTTTTTGTGTTTTGGACTGTTTTTGGTATACTGTACACATACAATGGTTAGTAAAGAAGGCGAGACATTTCAGCATGTGCACTTTTGTATAAATATGGTTTTATTTGCAGTCTGAATCCTGTAAATGTAATGGCTGGAAGAACCCCAATCCACCACCAACCCCACCAAGAGTGGACGTGTCACAACCTCTGGCCAGTCTGACAGATCCATGCAGGAGTTGTGGACACACATTAGGTAAGTTTCTTTATATTAACATGTATAAACTATTGAAACTAATGTTAGCTTTTATTTTCAACTATAAAAATATGATTAAGATTACTAGTGTTGCGACCACTATTACCCCTGTGTAATTGACATGTAAAGATTGTACAATGCATATATGTTACAATGTACGTCGTTGCACATTCAGCAAGCGACTACTCTTACAAGCCTAGTTCTAACTATAAATTCCCGCATTATGATATTTTGAATTATTGCATCATCAGATTTTTTCTAACTGTGACATACATTTTATATTATTATTTTCTAATTAGACAGATTTCTAATTAGACAGATATCAAAACAGTATTAGTTGATACACAACCAATAGTTAAATATTTTTACTTTTCAACATTGTTACTATCTCTGAAAATGATAAAATTAACATGACAAACTGTTGTCAATGCATATTTGATCTTACTCATTTAAGTTTATCCGGGAACTTTGTTATAAATAACTGCTAAATGCTACACTATATGTTTCTGTACGGCAACTATACCCTTTATTTCATCAGGAACAAACAGTGTGATATTTCTTCCAGTGAAAATAATGATCCACAATATTTCTTCTATTTGAAACTACAGTGTTCTAGTCAGGATTTGAAAAGGGCAGGGTGCTAGTCAGAAAAAGGGCAATTTTACGTGTGAATGTCATTGAAAAAAAGGGCAATTTAACGTGTACATTTATATCATTTTAAAAAAGGCAATTATTTAAGCCTTATCATTAATTAGCACATAATATTTATTATGGATTATTGAAACATCAAGTTTCAGTTAAAATGAAGTTACATTGTATGTAATTTTCACATGAATTTCTCTGTTATTAAGAGGAAAAAGATAATTACATTAATATATGAGATTCTTGCAAAGTCAACAGGACTGCAGACAGGGTTCAACTGACCCCTGACCTTATTTCATTGATAATTGAACAGGTTTATAAAGTTTCATTGTCAAAACCATATCTCAAAACCATAGGCAATAGGTCAACTTTATTAATTGTAGAGAATGTTTGTTAGTGTCACTTTCATCTGATCTCGACCTTATTTACATGGTTCATCTGTCAAAGTGATGTTTTCCTGTTTTGAGATTTTTGTCGAGCCTGCAACTTTTGTTGCAGAAAGCTCGACATAGGGATAGTGATCCAGTGGCGATGTTAGCTAACTTCTTAAAAGCTTTATATTTTAGAAGTTGCTTCATACTTTGTATATAGATGCCTCATGTTACGAAGTTTCTGTCAGTCACATGTCCAATGTCCTTGTCCTCATTTTCATGGTTCATTGACTACTTGAAAAAAAAGTGAATATTTTTTGTAATGTTAAATTCTCTCTTGTTATAAGTAATAGTATAACTATATTTGGTATGTGCGTACCTTGCAAGGTCCTTATGCCCGTCAGACAGTTTTCACTTGACCGCGACCTCATTTCATGGATCAGTGAACAAGGTTAAGTTTTGGTGGTTAAGTCCATATCTCAGATACTATAAGCAATAGATCTAGTATATTAGGTGTATAGATGGACTGTAAGGTGTACATGTCCAACTGGCAGGTGTCATCTGACTTTGACCTCATTTTCATGGTTCAGTGGTTATAGTTAAGTTTTTGTCGGTTTTTCATATACTGTATGCACTAGGTCTACTATATTTGGTGTATGAAATGATTGTAAGGTGAACATGTCTAGCTGGTAGGTGTCATCTGACCTTGACCTCATTTTCATGGTTCAGTGGTCAAAGTTTTTGAGTTTTGGTCTTATTATCTAACACTATATGGATAAGACAACTATATTTGGTGTATGGAAATATTTTATGATCTATATGTCAGTTGCTCAGATTTAATTTGAACTTGACCTCATTTTCACGGTTCATCGCTCAGTGTAAAGTTTTTTTTGTTTTGGTCTGTTTTTAACTTTTTCAGCTATAAGCAATAGGTCAACTATATTTGTTGTATGGAAGAATTGTTAGCTGTACATGTCTGCCTGACATGGTTCATCTGAACTTGACCTCATTTTCATGGTTCATTGGTAAATGTTTAGTTTTCTAAGTTAATGTTAAGTTTATGTGACAGTTGTGATAAAGCTTTATATTTAGGACTATCAACATAATATCAATAATTAGTAAAGAAGGCGAGACATTTCAGCCTGTGCACTACAATATAAGCTGAAGGTCAACTATATTTGGTGTATGTAATAATGGAAGGTGTGTATTTTACATCTTCAAGGTATCATCGGACCTTGACCTCCTTTTCATTCATTGGTCAATACTCAGTTTTGTGGTTATGACTGTTTCTCAGATACTATTAGCAATATATCAACTACCGTATATTTGGTGTATGGTGTAAATGTCTGTCAAGGTAGAGTTCATCTTATTTTTATATTTCATTAGTTGACATTAAGTTTTCTGTGATAAGGTCTGTTTCTTTGAAACTATATTAAAGCAATACATGTGGCTCAACTATAATTTGTCTAAGGATTTATTTGACCATCATCTGACCCTAACTTATATATGTAGGACTCTTAAGTGCGATGGGGACGCTTATGTACGATGGTCTACACTAAAGTGCGATGCTTCCATACGCTAAAGTCTGATGGTCCGCGAAAATATAGACGTTAGAAACATAGTTTGATAATGATGTTAACAGTGGTTCATACAAACTAGAAATGAACATGCCGGATGATAGATTAGGAATATTTGATTAACAACTTTTACACCAAATGTTCATGACTTACTAGTAATTGATTTAAACTTTTACTATATAAATACATAATAGTAGACGCATACTTATCCTGCTTCTATTTGAAACTTTAAAGAAAGTAACATCTTTAAAATACATGTTTTCATGCGTGAATTATAAATTATCTGCTAAAACATTAGTTTGTTCTGTACATTGTAGGTAAATATAACATGTATTTGTACTTGCTACAAAAGGAGAAAGCTAGGCTAACATTGCCTTTCTCTCGCATTCAAATTATAGCTCATACTGATAAATGTTGTATAATTCGACAATGAATGAATTTTGTATTTGTTATTTACTATGACGACTGTAAGGTTAGGTTGTAACATTAGTGTGAACGACAATCTTCACTAATTAATCTAAATATGCAATATGCTCCGAATTGTTAAAAATTCATTTTACATGAAATTTAATATTTTGCGACACGTAAACCTTTTAAGCAATTATTACGTGGTCCTTCTCTAAATTCAGAAACAATCACTTAAGCCTACCGGTAAATTATAAAGCCTATCACATATGTTATACCTTAGCATATTAGTTTTTGCAAAAAGACTATTTTTAACCTCGGTGTTTTAATTCCTCGAATCTTACCCTTTTGGTCCATCGCACTTTAGCGTGATATACCATCATACTTTCACGAACAAACAACCATCGCACTTGTGCTTGAGACACCATTGTACTTTAGTGTTGACCATCGCACTTAGCGTGACCATCGCACTTTAGAGTTCTACATATATATATATAGTGTCTAAAAATAGCAGCACAGTAACAAAGCAGCGATACAACATCTATGTTACATCTAATTGCAAAACGGAAAATAGTATTTATATTCTTACTTGTGGAACTTGCAAGCTGCAGTATGTTGGTGAAACAGAAACTAAATTCAACATCAGACTTAACAATCACCTGTCATTCTATACAAAAGGAAGAAACTGTCCAATTACGAGACACCTCTTAAGAACAGGACATACTTTTGATAACATCACCTTTCAAATAATTGAGGTAAACCAAAATTGGGACTCCGAAAGGAGAAAACAAAGAGAAAGGTTCTGGATGCATCAGCTACGTACTCTTGAACCTGATGGACTTAATGAGAGAGATGAAAAATAGTTCTACCCAAAACCAAAGGAATAAATCATGAATTTCATTCTATTTAACTAAAACAACTATTTGTTTAGATTTAAAAATTGTTATGTACAATAAACGGCAAAAATATGTTTTATATACCCCATCAATCAATATGTTAAACTTTTACACAAATTTTGTGTAGCCGTCAAGCTACAAAGATATTTTTTGTCATGCATCCGATTTCACCTAGATAGATGCACATGCCCGATGAAGCTAATTATACCCCCGCTTTAAAAAAGGGGGGGGTATACTGTTTTACCTCTGTCTGTCAGTCCGTCCGTCAGTCCGTCCGTCCCATGAAACTTTCGTCACATTTTTCTCAGGAACTACACATCCACCCTTTCTGTAATTTGGTATCAACATTTATATATGTCAGCCATACCGTGTGATGCGTTTTCAGATTCATCACTTGACAACTTCCTGTTTACCGAACACTTGTCTGATTTTACACATGATAGCCAAGTTGAAAATTTTGGTCACATTTTTCTCAGGAACTACAATACAAGGATTTCTGAAATTTGGTTTCAGGATTTATATAAGTCAGCTATACCGTGTGATGCGTTTTCAGATTCATCACTCGACAACTTCCTGTTTACCGAACACTTGCATATTTTTACACTATTAATATTATCCACTTGCGGCGGGGGTATCATCAGTGAGCAGTAGCTCGCAGTTTCACTTGTTTGTTTAGCGAAATATTACGTGAATAATATATAAAATATAACAACTAATTTTATAACACTCATTATTGTGTTAAAGTTACATTCTTAGACACTTATATATATATATATGGATTATTGATACCCCGGTAACATGAAGTGAACTTTGTTTGTGATAATTGTAGCTAAAACTTTATCATATATACTTTCATCATAAATTGAGGCAAGCAAGACATTTCAGCCTGTGCACTCTTGGTTTTACTCCTGTTGCCATATGCAAAGCAGGTCTCAAAACTGCTGCCTGTCATTCATTCTTAAGAAAGACCGAGGCCAGTAAATGTTCCTTCAAGTTTTCACAGCTCTTATGGAGAAGAATGACTGTGCATGTGTGGTCTCAATCATTGTACACGAAAAACTTTAGTCAAAGTTTTTTTTTCTTTTATGAAAGGAATTTATCAGTTGTGCTTCAGTATACATGTTACCCCCAATTAATAGCAAAGCTTGTTCAGAACGGTATTGATGCTATTAATCAAATATATATGGAAAGAAATGAATGTTAAATTTGTATGAAAGATGTAAAAAAAAAGTATTAATTAAAAGTATGATGCATTGTACATGTTGAATATTGAGAAATAGAGGATTTGTTTTGAAATTATAAAGAGAAATCAATATGAGCAGCAGATGTTTTATTCATTTAAATTTAACACCTGTCAGAATAACATTAACGGTACCAATTTTCCTGCACCAGATGCGCATTTCGACAATACATGTCTCTTCAGTGATGCTCGTGGCCAAAATATTTGAAATCCAAAGCTTATATAAAAGAGGAAGAGCTATAATCCAAAAGGTCCAAAAAGTATAGCCAAATCCGTGAAAGGAATCAGAGCTTTGCATGAAGTTAGAACATAAACTTAACTTTCGAGTCAGTTTTTATACGCCCGTCTTTTAGACGGGACGTATTATGGTATACCGTTGTCTGTCTGTCCGTCCGTCTGTCTGTCCGTCCGTCCGTCGTCCACACTTCGGACAATAACTCAAAAACACTTTCACCAATTTCCATGAAACTTAAGTGAATTGTTTATATCTATTGGCGTAAGCTCCTTTTCGTTTTTTTTTAATTTCAGATTTTAAGTTTTGGATTTATGGGGCTTTATTCATAAAAAAGGGGGGATTTTCAACACTTCGGACAATAATTCAAAAAGGCTTTCACCAATGTCCATGAAACTTTGGTGAATTGTTTATATCTATTGATGTAAGCTCCCTTTCAATTTTTATAAATTTCAGATTTTAAGTTTTGGATTTATGGGGCTTTATTCATAAAAAAAGGCGGATTTTCAACACTTCGGACAATAACCCAAAAAGGCTTTCACCAATGTCCATGAAACTTTGGTGAATTGTTTATATCTATTGATGTAAGCTCCCTTTCAATTTTCATAAATTTCAGATTTTAAGTTTTGGATTTATGGGGCTTTATTCATAAAAAAAGGGGGATTTTCAACACTACGGACAATAACTCAAAAAGGCTTTCACCAATGTCCATGAAACTTTGGTGAATTGTTTATGTCTATTGATGTAAGCTCCCTTTCAATTTTTATAAATTTCAGATTTTAAGTTTTGGATTTATGGGGCTTTATTCATAAAAAAAGGGGGATTTTCAACACTTCGGACAATAACTCAAAAAGGGTTTCACCAATGTCTATGAAACTTTGGTGAATTGTTTATATCTATTGATGTAAGCTCCCTTTCAATTTTTATAAATTTCAGATTTTATATTTCCGTGTTATGAATTTTTATGCTTAAAAAGGGGGGGATTTTCCAATTTTGGGACAATAACTAACACTTTCACAAAATTTTATGCAACTTTGATAAATTGTTTATATCTATTGACATAAGCTCCCTTTCCATTTTTATAAATTTTAGATTTTACGTTTTCTTAAGTAATGAATTTTTATACTTAAAAAGGGGGATTTTATGAAACTTTGGTGAATATATTAATGTAACATCCCTTTTGATTTGTATATATATTTCTAGTTGATCATATAAATTCATTTAAAGCATAAAAGACAAGTTAAAAGAGCAACGGGCGTATCATGCGCTAAAGCGCAGCCCTTTATTTGTACTAGTACTAAAAAATCAACCAATCAAAATGCTGGATTTCATGTTTCGAGCATGATTTTTGTGTTCCAAGCACTGAGCAAAGTTTTATGACTTATACCACTTCAACAATTCCTCCGTCTGATTCCGTAATCAACTTAAATAGACATTTTTTTAAGAAAAAAAAATAACTCAGACCACCTGTATATGAAACATATATATACATGTAGCTTTCTGTAAATTTGTGATGACTTTTGCTTTATATAGTGCTGTACAGTGTGCATGCTTGGAAATATAATGTCTGCAGATTATCCTAAAGAGTTTGCAAAACTTAAACTTTCCCACCTACTTCAGCCTGTCCAGAGACAACTTATTATAAATGAAAAAAAAAACCCATTTAGCTGTGTAACATTTTGTTTCAGTCGTAATAAATAACAATAAAAGTTTCATGAAAAATCCATTTATAGATTAAATAATTTTGTCCAATGTTTTATGATAGTTGGTTGTCATGATCGGAGTATCAGATTTCAATTTAATTGAACATTTACTGGGAAAACAATTTTCAGGTTTCAAGATGATTTTTATCATCATGTTTATGGGAATAAAATTTCCTGAACTGTTTCTCAAGATTTATTAATGGCTGCAAAAACATTTTATTGAAATAAATTTTCAGTCTTCTTCCTCATGTATAAGGAACTTGGTTGAATCTAATTTAGTACATTTGCAAAAAACATGAAAATGTTCAGTCTGGCCTTCAAAATGATCAAAACAATAATTGTTACGTTTTGATAATAAAAGTTTATTAAATTTCAATCTTAACAAATAAAAATTTTCATTTAATTTAGCAAATAAGTGATTAATATTATATTTTAATTAATGAGTTTAATAAGATATGTCTTATTTTGAAGGGAGATCAAATTCAATAATTATAAGAAGCATTTTTAAGTAAATATATTGCAGATGAAAACCAATGTGATGTTTGACAATTGTTCCTACAGAATTTTCAGTAAACATTCTATAATTATTTGTTGATTAGGTAACCATGTGTCACATTTGGAGACCACAGCTGAGGAGGAACTGAATAGACTACTAAGGATAGTCGTGGACGTGGAGAATCTGTTTATCTGTGTACATAAAGAGGAGGACTCAGAAACTAAACAAGTCTACTTCTATTTATTTAAGGTATGCTTTCATTTCATGTTTTATTGTGATTAATATATTAGTACTTAACAGTGATTTTAGAATCATATTTTGTTACGCCATTTAAAACGATTCATGTCAAATGGTGTCACTCATCCTATATTTGTATATCATCTCAGAGATTATTGAAAATACAGTCTATACATTGTATTACATGTATCATTAAAACGAATTTACAAGTGCAATGATAATATGTGTCTACTTACTCCTAACATAAATTGTACTCAAATGTAATACTTTCAAAGTCTTATCATGAAGTGTACTGTTTCTTTAATGAAAAACATCCTAATTATGAGCGTTCCTCCTCCAATATGATACTGGTAGTCAACACCATTGTCTGTTGCATGCCTCGAGTCTGAGGGGTAAATTGTTTTTTATATGACCTAAAAAAAAAATATGGGGTTGTATATTGCTATTACATCATTGTAGTTATTGATACCTTGTGAGCTAACACATCAATGATATGGCTAAGCATATTGTTTTGAAAGAAACAGGATTTATATTTATATTTAATCATCTTGTTTGTCATCCTAAATGTTAATGTACATCTTGGGCAGGATACATCCATCTATCTATTTATCCAATAACATATAATCTGATTATTGTATGACCATTTGTAGTATGCATTAGAATCCATTAAGACAGTTTTAACTCTTTTTTACATGTACAACACATAAAGCTCAGTAATTACTATTTCCAGAGAACACCTATTTTCATTTATAACATGACACCTTAATCATGCTAATACTTCTGAAGTAAACAATTTTTAAAAATATATGTATGAAAAGCAAAAAGACATGTTCAAAATGTAATTCTATTGTCATTGATTTTTGTATGAATAGAAAGTAATGAGAATATCATATCTATATTGACATTATGCATACATTTGTTTTTACAGTTATTAAGGAAATGTATATTGAACATGAGTAACCCTACTATAGAAGGACCATTAGGAAACCCACCTTTTGAAAAGCCAAGCATTGCTAAGGTAAGATTTACTTCAAATTAATTTTTTAACTGGTTATGCTTGACATTGTCAGTCTTCACAATGAACTTTTAGATCTACAGGCCCGGAAGTCAATTTTTGGAAAAAATAAGTTAGATTCTGTTGGCCTGTAGATATGACTTATACAGGCCCAAGAGCAATTTTACAAGCCTGGGCTGCTTGGCCTTTGGTTCAGCTTGAAGACTGCATTGTTCATTTTGTAGAATATACCATTTACAAGAGATTGAAATTATGACAATGCTTGGTACATGATGGTTGAACATGCAGAAATATTGGGTTTGTCTCTTTGATAATAACAGCATAGGCATATTCTTTTTACATTGAAGATTTGATTGTAAAATTTACAAGGGTGAATTAGAGCATTCATATGAAAGACAACAAATGCCAATATGCAGGCAGATACAGCAAAAACATACATGAATAATCAAATCATGGAACCAAGTCAAAATTGTTCACATTTTTGTCCTTCGGTCTTGGCGGATAGTTGTTTAATCTAGAATGAAATTAATCACTGTTAAATTTAAATTGATATTTCTTGTCTTTCATATGAATGCCCCAATTTCCATTTGAAAGTTTGATATTTAAAAATGGACCATATATAACTTTAGACATGTTAGATTAAAATATATTTGGCCAAGGGAGAGAGGGGCATGATTTTTTTTGGGAGGGGTTATTTATTTTTTTTTTTAGATGATTAACATTTCAGGGTTTGATTAGCATGCAAATTACCTTTAAATACTTTCTAATATAAATGCCTCATTATGATTGCTAGATAACTGCTATTTGAAATTGCAATCATTACGACTGCAGAAATATATATATATGTGCCTAAAGGTAAAACACCAAATAAAATACTGAAGTCTAAACATGAAATCAATAAATGAAAACATGTTGAAAGACGTCAGATCTGTTGTAGTTTCTCTAAAATTTACCTACATAGCTAGTATTGACTAAGGACGTAGGATTTTTTACAGCTTGATTTATTGTTTGGATTGTTGTTGACATTGTATAATGAAAGATGATAGGTTGACTTCTAGATTTCTTTTAATATTTTTGTTATTTTTAATTACCATCCTATTTATGTATACCCAACATCAATTTATATTTAAAGATATATTACTTTTATTATATGTAGATTTAGGTCTTTCTATATAAGCAAAAACCAGTGTTATGATATTATTGTGTCTTTGTATAGCTAGCAAGGCAACCATATTGAGTATGAAATCGGAAATTTCATTTTATATGTTGAACTACTCTAAATACACAGTTGATTTTACTTAAACCATTGTAGGCTTAACTCTTCATGTGTATTGATGATACAACTTCAATAATTTTTCATGATTTTTAATAGTAATTAACATATATTTCATTAAAAATGCAACCTTACTATTATTTGGGTGCTATATTGCATGTGCCTTGTTTGTCTATCTGTCTGTCCGTCCGTCTGTTTGTCCTGTCCAACCAATATTTCCATCTCTATTAGCTTGTGTACTGTACTACTGTCTATTGGTCATTAGTTGATAGTTTTCTCATTTGCAGTCATATCTCATCCCTTCATTTTAATATTCCCAGTATTCCATTCACAACATGTTATCAATCTGAAATTTTATCTTCATTTAGGGTGTGACAAATTTTGTATTGTATAAGTTTGGACATCTTGCACAGAGAGAATGGCAAACAATGTATGACCTAGCAAAGATGTTTCTACATTGTTTAAACCACTGGAAATTAGAAACCCCTACAAGTCGACAACAGCATGCTGGATCTGAAGATATGGCTACATACAAAGTTAATTATACCAGGTAGGCTATCATATTTCTAGCAGGTCCTGTTTTATTTATCTAAAGGTAAAAGATGATATGATGTAAATAAATGTCATCAGGAGATGTATTACAGAATTTTTTATTTATTAAAATTTCAGATGAAGTGTCTGAAATTTGATGGTGTCGATAAACACTTTGGTAGCAATCTTTAGAAGGCTCAGTTTGTCGCTCTTAAATGTTATTACCTTAACGCTATCGCTAAAGTTTCTGTCTGTCAAACTTGCAAACAGCCAATTTTTTTTCAATTTTTAAACGGGTATTCAAATAAGCTTTTGTTTTATTTGTATCTCCACAACTATCAAACTGAGAGGTTTTGTTCTTGGTAACTACCTGTCAAATGTAAAAAGGGACAAATTTGGTCAGTTCAGAATAGGCTTTATATGCTTGGTAATAATGGAACAAGACGATTTGTAATTGATTATGTAAGACAATCCTGTAGTACTATGCTTTTATCTTCCGAATATGATGATGAATATAAACAGCTGTAGAAACTCAGTGAATTTGAGGTTGACAATTTAGATCATATACTAATATCGTGTCTTTCATATAAATGCTTTGAATAGATACATGTACTATTATTTTTCCCAGGTGTTAATATAAAGTTATTGATTTCTAAATGTCAAGTAACAACAGAGAATAGAACTACATAACAATAATTATTTGAATTCTAATATATTTATCTGTTAAGGTGCTAATTTCTAATGCTCATATTAACACATGATTTGGATCTGCAAAGTAAATCAGTTGTAGAAAAAAAGAATAGCTCAACTACATTACCATTGAAGACAGAAAACATTTGATTTGCGGCGAATTCTATTCAATGCTGTTTATTTAAAGAGGATTATTTAGAACTGAAAGGTATAAAGAATACAATTAAACTCAAAAGAATCCATAAAATTTCTTGGTTATATACATACAGATGTGTTTTCAAAAAAAATACTTACAGCAAGAATTATATTTTGTTTTTCGGATGAGTATTGGTTGTGTTACTGCCATGTACCAGCTTTCTGTAGTAATTCTGATAACAGAATAAAAAAAAATGTTTTAAATGGTTGTGTTACTGCCATGTAGAATTCTGATAATAGAAAAAAAATTATTTTGTTTTAGATGGTTGTGTTACTGCCATGTAGAATTCTGATAACAGATTAAGATTTTATTTTGTTTTAGATGGTTGTGTTACTGCCATGTACCAGCTTTCTGTGACAGTCTTCCAAGATATGAAACAACTTTGATATTTGGTAGAACATTGCTGAGATCTGTATTTCAAACTATGAGAAGACAACTCCTGGACAAGTTTAGAGCTGAGAAAGAGAAAATGCCACCAGAGAAGAGGACACTTGTTTTAACACACTTTCCAAGGTTTTTACTTTTAAATACTAATGTACAGTTGTCAGTCTATCTATCTGTCTAAGATGTTGATAAATCTTGATTTTTACCAATTTTCAAGGATTTCAAAGTGTCTAGTTTGTTAAATATATTCATATTACTTACTTTTGTCTCTGAATTATATAATTTTTCAATAAGTTACCCATTCTGTGGTAGGACATACTGGTACTCGGCCAAGTAAGAGCAACCAAAATAAGTTAAATAAAACATATAATCAGTTTGATTTGAGGGGAAAGTTTACTGTCGTGTAATTAAAATATAAAGCAGTTAATACCCCCCCCCCCCAAAAAAAAAAATGTACCATTTAAAAGCTTGATTTTACTTCTTTACCTTGCTCATACTTGACTTGGTAAAAGTTATCAAAGGTACCAGGATTATAAAGATATTCTACCACAGTAAAGGTACATTTCTCAGCCTATGAACCTGTAGTGTTTCTGAATTAATGCCCTTGATTGCTTTTACCATGACAATAATGAATAGAAGCAGTTTTGAAGATGTGCATCGATCCTTAATAAATATTTATTATTTTCATGAATTTGTTTCAATGTTTCAGCCAAAAATTAGGGGTTCCATACTTATAGCTCTTTTTCCATCAAATTAAAACTGCCAAGGGACAGAAGCAAGTTTGAAAACACATCTTTATTCTCACCTGCTCTTTAATTTATTTTACAATTCAAGTTATTTTATTTTATGATTGTCAAACTTAAAAAATTTATATGAAGATACATGAACTATAGATTTCAACTGTGATGATAGTGATTAAGTAAATGTCAAGTTTTATTTTTTTAAGAAAAAGAATGATATTTTATTGCTTAAGTCATGCTTATTGAATTTCAGTTGTTTTATTAATTTTACATATAGCATATTCCTTTTTGTGTAGATTCCTTTCCATGTTAGAGGAAGAAGTTTATGGTGCTAACTCACCAATATGGGACGTTGAATTTTCACAGAATGCTGCAAACATGGCAACTTCTCCACCTACCACACGTAAGAAATGATTACAAAATGTTTTAGAGTTGATACACTAATATTGAGGAATATTGCCCTGTGCAGTATATCATATGGCTTCATCTTGGGATTTCAGTATGATATACCACAAGGGACAATGTTCCTGGAGATAAGTGCAATAACCCTTTTATAATTTAGTACTAGATATTCTGCAACATTGATGTCACTTTGTCCAATTCCTGCAGCTTTAAAGCCTGCAGTAAGGTCTCAAATGTCCCATTCAGCCATTTTGTTTTTCTCTTTTATTGATTGCTTAAAAATCTCATTTTACTCTGGACATTTCTAATGCATACCCAACTTGAAGGAGAAAGTAAAAATTTCAAGGTCAATTCAAGATGCAATGTTTTTTATGCATCATCAATGCTAAATTTTTTAGGAATATTTTTTAATAAAAGAAGACCAGTAAAAGTATCAGCAAATTTTACATACTGTATTATAACATTATGACTAATACAATGAAAGTTAACATTAAAGGCAAATCATTTGATGTTTAATTCTTTCAAGTTATAAGAAAGTATTTGATTAAGGCATTCTCAAGAATTATTGAAATTTGAATCCAACATTGATATGTAAATAACAAAGAGAATAATTGTAACAAAACAGGTTACCCATGAAAACCTTTAAAAAACTGCTAAATATTGAAACAATAATTACATTAGATGTATGTTTCATTATGATACATTACTCTGATTGGCTAACTGCAATCTCGCCTTATTCCTTAATCAACCTCATTACACAAGAAAAATTATCATTCATGATTACACGAGGTTCCACAATAAAGTGCACAGGTAAATTAAATAAAAACTTGATAAAAATCGTGTTTTCATGATCCTAGCTAAAAAATGTAATAATAAGTATTGAATGCTTCTTTTTGTAACTTCATAGGGTTGACTGTGCACACATTTTTAGAATGAAGTGCTTCTGCGCTTCAAACAAAATATACCTTGGTCAACGCTTTTACATCCCAATAAAGTTACAAGAAGAAGCATTAAATTCTTAATTAAATCCAATTGTTATAAATGTGAACTGCTTATGATTTTTTAAACATTATTTGGCTAGACAATTCAAGGAGTAGAATATATTCACTGCTTTCTTTCTTTTTGAGTCCAAAATTTTCCATCATTAACAGAGATGATTTTTCAGGTACTTTTGAAGTTCCTTTCATCATCATTACTTCAAGATAAATACAGACATACATACATTTACATTTTCTGTTTTCAGACATACATACATTTACATTTTCTGTTTACAGCCACAAAAACATTTACATTTTCTGTTTACAGCCACAAATACATTTACATTTTCTGTTTACAGCTACCACACCTACACAAGCTACAGGAATGAGTGGACTAAGTCGTTTCACAACATCTGGTACCCTGCCAACCCAGTCAGCTTCCATAGGAGAAACATTTACTGCCATCACCTCCCCTAACTCTACACCAGGGAGAAGGTCCTCTAGATCTGACACAGGTGGTAATGTATATTTTTTTACAAACCTTCAGAGTAATGGGACTTATATTTTAAAAAGGAAGAAGCTTGTCATAAAGACATACTTTTTCTGTCCTTTATGAAGAAATATTTTGTAGTATATCATTAACTATGAATGATACATAAATAAACTGAAACTCATCAAGCATGAAGGAAAATGAATCGCATGAAAACAGATATTACTATGAATTCATTTATTTGCATGGATGCCAATTTTCTTTGATCAAGGAAAAATCTTATGGTGGACATTTGATTTTATTTTTCTGTCAACTTCTACGTACAAGCATAAAAAATTGTTTACTTAGTCAAACATCTAAATTCATGGTTAACCATTACCAATAAAATCCACGGGAGTGGGAATCCTAAATATATATTGTAAAATCAGAAATTATTGCATGCATTTATTATTGTTATTTTGTCATTTATGACTATAATGTGATTTTAATGTTAGCGATATTGAGAAAAATCCTGTTTAATTCATTTAGAAATTTGAAAATGTTAGGTTAAATTATTGCAGTTATAAGCCTGTTGCATTTTTCGCAATAATAAAAACATCACAATAATTTCTGAATTTACAGTTATGAATACACGGTATGTCAGAAAATTATTTTATTGAAGTAGTACATGTACATTCCTCCTTGATTTAGGAATGAATATAAGACATTTTGTTGTTTTATATTTTAATATAATCATTAAACAAATATTCATACTTTCAGGCAGTGAACTAAAGAGAAAGTTAGAAGAATCTTTTACCATAGAGGATGTAAAGAGAAGGAGGATAGATGGGGATGTATTACCTGAAGTAGTGGCTGAGATTGTGGCTACTATTACAGAACCAGAGAAAATGTTAGGACCAGATGTAAGTTTTTAAATACGACTCGAAAAGATAATTTCATAATATTGTTTTTGACCTGGTATTGTATTATTCCTCATTCATAATTGTCTTACATCTATTTCTTTTTCAGTAATATTAAATCACTACTAGCACACTGTATTTGAAGAAATGTTGTATATTGCATTAAAATGCACAAAATCAAGATAATAAACAAATATCATAGTGCATTGCATATTCCAAATATATATTGAACCGGTTGTAATTAAATGATTGATTGAAAAGGTTAATATTAGATGAGATAAGGAAATCTACCTTCAAGGTCAAAGTAAAAAAACTCATTCAATATTTAGAGTCAGGGATGTAAAAATCTTTCAACAACACATACATCATGTTTATTACGCTTTAAGACAGACATAGATAAAAAAAAAAAACACCTTAGGAACAAACATGGGATTAGACACTATTCTGGTCCTGGTTTAAGACTAGGTTCAAATTCATCAGTTGTTTTGTGTGTATAACGAAATGGAGGATATCAACTATACTTGGTATGATTGTTCACATACACGACATGGTGTGATTTAGGTTTCAATATCAGCACAAGGTCAAGGTCATAAAGTTAATATTAAGACATTAGTGAATCAAAAAAACAAACAACAGTCAATTATGATGTATTCTTTATTTTTACCTTTGTATGATATTTTTAAAATGCTTGGCAAAGTTGGCATAACATTTCATTTTTTTTTAAAATAAATGCAAAAATCTGTTCTATTTTTAGTCCTCCATGTTTCCTGCCCATGCTGCCAGAGACGAGGCTGCCAGACAAGAGGAATCTAAAGGTGTTATAGAATTCCATGTCGTAGGAAACAGTCTGAGTCATAAACCAACACGACAGACATTGATATGGTTGATTGGGTTACAGAATGTCTTCTCTCATCAATTACCCAGAATGCCGAAAGAATATATTACAAGACTGGTATTTGATCCGTAAGTGTTGCTGTGTTATATTTCCAAGGAGGGTAAAATTTATGCTCATCTGTTCATTCATAAAAGGATGATCACAGACAATTACTTTTATTTTTATGCACCCTCCATAGTGGAGGGAGCATTTAGTTTGATTATTTTGGCATAATTTAATACTGAGAGCTTTACACTTGAAAATGATGAAAATATTACAGGGAGAACCCTTGCATATACATAACTGTCATAGGAACTTTGAACTGCATTTTTTTTTCAACACCTTACCATGATTACTCTTCAACAAGCAGAATGATATATAATTTTATTTAAGAATTCTCTTAAAAGTTATAACTTTTATTTAAAAAAGAGAAGAAATTGAAACTGTAAAATTTACACTTGAAGCACTGTTGATTTGATAGTTTCTAATCCTACTTTCAGTTAGCTGATAATTTTATTTTCAGGAAACATAAATGTTTGGCTTTGATCAAGGATATGAAGGTTATTGGAGGGATTTGTTTCAGGATGTTTCCATCTCAAGGTTTTACAGAAATTGTATTCTGTGCAGTCACATCAAATGAACAAGTGAAGGTACACTAAAATGATGAAAACATTAAGCAGGAGATCATTGTTTTTGCAAAGTAATTATTGTGTTTTGCTTAAGTGAATCCTTTATTGAAGACTTTATAATGATGCGATATGAAAGATAAGTATAAGTGGCAGACAGGGGTCGAATTTAAGCTTTTTTTTGTACTGGCCAGCCGGACCAGAGGACTGAAAACTCTACTGGTCCTGCAAAAATTCCGATCTACTATATAATTCAACCATTTGTGATCTTTTTCCCATGATTTTTGGTATTTGCGTTTCCTTTTGTCAATTTCATATACTTAATTTCGATCTTCCTCTTGATTTTCACTTATTTTCACTTTTTTGTCTGGCTGTTTAACTCCTTCCAAAAATTTCCACATTTTATATTGTTGTGAAGGACGCTCACCCGAGATATTAATTAACTTGATCAATTGTAATACAAGGAGTACCGTGTAATTGATTTCACAGGTAAATTGTTTTATAACAAACGGAGATTGCGATGCAATCAGTGATTTTATCGACAAATTTCTACTGGTCCGCCGGACCACCAGCTGACAAAATCTACTGGTCCGACGCACATTCTGCTGGTCCCGGACCACCGGACCAGCGCTAATTTCGACCCCTGGTGGCAGATGACATTTAAGTAAATCTGTTGCTTAAATCGATTGTTAAGAGTTATACCATGCATGCATTTAGAAGAGCTATTATTTCATAGATTTAGAAAATCAGAAGATTGCGAGATCACTCATTGAATTGTTTCCTGTCACAGTTTTAAAAGAGGGACGAAAGATACCAGAGGCCAACTCATAAATCGAAAATAAACTGACAACGCCATGGCTAAAGATGAAAAAGACAAACAGACAAACAATAGTACACATGACACAACATAGAAAACTAAAGAATAAGCAATTGATCTGATCAAGAAAAAAGAAGAAAATTAAAAACCAATTGTTCAGAGAACAATTGAAGGTCTTTCCACCAGTAAATATCTATTTTGATATTAAAATATTAAAAATCAGTCTAAAATGTCAGTTCCTATGGCTTTATGATGTATAGATATGAATTTTAAGCAAAGGTCATAATCTAGAAAGGTCATAATCTAGAACGTCAAATTTACCTCTGACCTTGACCTCAATTTCAAGGTCACAAACTGAGGATCTCAAATCAAAAGACCCTAGGTCTCTAATATGTATGGTAAATAAGTTATATCACCTTACGCATAATTTTAGATATGATAGGGGCTAAAACTCCTGTTTATTGACTACCTACCCTTTCAACCAAAATTATTAAGTAACGACATGTCGCAACTAACAATTTAGTAAAAATAATTTGTTGATATCTTATAAGGTTAATGATCATGAAAATTAGTGAAAATAAGCCAAAATCAAAAATTTAGAATATGACCTTGACCTTTGACCTTGACCTAATTTTCATTTTTTTGGACCAAGGATCTCAAATCAAAAGACCCTAGGTCTCTAATATGTATGGTTAATAAGTTATATCACTTTACGCATAATTTTAGATGTGATAGGGGCTAAAACTCCCATTTATTGTCTACGCACCCTTTCAACCAAAATTATTATGTTACGACATGTCGCAACTAACAATTTAGTAAAAATAATTTGTCGATATCTTATAAGGTTAATGAAAATGAGTGAAAATAAGCCAAAATCAAAATTTAGAATATGACCTTGACCTTTGACCTTGACCTAATTTTCATTTTTTTGGACCAAGGATCTTAAATCAAAAGACCCTAGGTCTCTATCACTTATGGTTTTCCAGTTTAAAATACTTTTCAAAATTTCAAATACAAAAGGGGAACTAACTCTCATATGGAATCTCTATACGGCTTCGGTCAAAATGAAACAGAACATCCTGAGGATATAACGAGCAATTTGGTAAAATAAATTTGTCGTAATCTTTTACGGTTGCGAAGGAGAAGTGGCCACAAGAAAAACAGTGTTCGGGGAGATAACTCTTATATGGGAAAGTATTCAGTTAAGCAGAGTTGGTTTCAAAAGCGTATTACCTGTTCGATATCATATTCCAAATATCAAAGCGACATCTTGCGAAACAAAAAAACAGCGAAGGAAAAAAATTAGGCGGAAGAAAAAAAAAAAAAATAATAATAATCAGAAGAAATCCAATAGGTCTTTCCACGGAAAAGTGGAAAGACCTAATAAAGGAAGAAAAAGAAGAGGGAGAGAGAAAAAATTAGAATGTTTCTTGATCAGAAGAATAATCATAGATATAGGAAGATGTGGTGTGAGTGCTAATGAGACAACTCTCCATCCAAATAACGATTTAAAAAAGTAAACCATTATAGGTCAATGTACGGCCTTCAACACGGAGCCTTGGCTCACACCGAACAACAAGCTATAAAGGGCCCCAAAATTACTAGTGTAAAACCATTCAAACGGGAAAACCAACGGTCTAATCTATATAAAAAAAACGAGAAACACGTATAAATTACATAAACAAACAACAACTACTGTACATCAGATTCCTGACTTAGGACAGGTGCAAACATTTGCAGCATAATCTACTGAAAAGTTAAATATCTTATTATTGTCTAAAAAAAACCAGTCTATATTAATGTATACTGGTTTAAATGAATTTTATGATATATGAGCCAAAGTTAAAACCAATATTTGACAAATAATTTTGTGACTTTACTCGACCCTATTTCAAATTAAGACTGTTCAATCCTGGTAGGTGTTGGGTTATTACAATATAGTCCTAAGTTGTATTATTTTCAAGTTGAAAGTATTGAAATGTTTTTGTAGATTTTGATGTAAAGTTTATTTATTTTAGGGATATGGAACACATATGATGAATCATTTAAAGGACTACCACCTGAAACACAGTATTATACATTTCCTGACATTTGCTGATGAGTATGCTATAGGATACTTCAAGAAACAGGTAAGATGTTAACAAAACATCCGATAAATGCATTTACATGTATTACATTGGTTGCAATGAAATAAAAACCGATAATTTCACATGTGAAATAAATGTGGTTATTTCACTCCTGCGACATCATACAACAATAGGCGTTGTCAAAACTTTGATAACATCATGAAAACAAATTGTGAAAAGGTAGAAAAATATATAGTTCCTTACATTTTCTACTTTAGTTTCAATAAAATAAAAGCATTTGCCAATGTAATAAAAAGAATAACTAACCAAAGAATTCAAATATAGAAAAATAGTGAACTCGTGACTGAAAAACACTGATGATTAACTCATGTGCTACCCGCATTCATAAATTAATGTGTTGTTCGGTAACTTGTTGAATATTTTTCTCTTTTTAATTTTTTGATTTAGTTATTTTATAAGTATTAAGAAGAACTAGTGCTTAGATACAGGAACTGTATTTCAAGCAAATTTCTAAGAACCAAACTTTAAGTAAAAGAGTTTATGAGCTATAAAAATCTAATGGTATATAATTATAAACTATAATGAAAGTATTATTTATTATTTCAGGGATTTTCCAAGGAGATAAAGCTACCAAAATCTGCATATTTAGGTTACATAAAGGATTATGAAGGAGCCACCTTGATGGGATGTGAATTGAATCCTAAAATATGTTATACAAACTTTTCTAGTGTTATCAGGAAACAGAAAGAGGTAGACATAAATTATTTGTTTACATTTTCTTTAACTTTTTAGATTCATATGTTTAAAAGTAGAAAAACATGATTTGTTATCTGAAGATTGTATGCAATTTTGTGAATGTAAATACAAGATGATAAATATTATTCTGGTCAAGTTTTTACTAACTTTTATTGTTAAAATTTATAAGATTAACATTTATTTAAAGATCAAAACTAAACTTTTCCTCTTAGTATTGAATCAGAATTATTCTATTACACTAGAACAAACATGAGAGCATGTACTGGTACTAGCTATTTATTTAAATCTTTAATAGATTGTAAAAAAGATTATAGAGAGAAAACAGAAACAGATGGAGAAAGTGTATCCTGGTCTGAAATGTTTTAAAGAAGGTGTAAGACAGATTCCTGTAGAAAGTATACCTGGTTTACAGGAGATGGGATGGAAAGCTACACCAGAAGAAAAGTGTGTATTCTACAACTAGCAAAGTGTTTGGATTGCTAATTTTCACTAAATTTAAAAAAAAAAATGTTTTTTTGAAATAACTGATTTGATAATTATGCATATCAAACAGTATTATATATTTAAGATTGAAAATGAAAATAAGGAATGTGTCAAAAAAACAACCACTCGACCAAAGAGCAGACATACAGCTGAAGGCCACCGATGCATACAGATTCAACACCATTACAAATGATTAATGCTGTAAAAATTATTCATATAAAAAAATGATAAAACAAGGGTGTAAATTATGCTTTATAATTACTGTGTTTTTGTGGGTATCAATTTTCGTGTTTTGAGCAATATTTTTATGTTCGTGGGTTTTTAAATTCGTGGCTTTTAGTGTTCTTATAAAAAAAAATGAAAAAAATAAAGCCTTTAGACACAAAGGTTACAAATAGTCTGAATTGAAGGAAATTGCAAAGTAAACATTGAACCATGTTAATCGTAGTGACAACACTAATTAACCCAAGATAAAGTGATTAAAGGCCATCAAAGGTGTTAATTAGGCAATAAACATGTCACCTAAAGAAAACAGTAACACAAACAAATGCTATAAACGTATCTTGAATTGTCAAGCCCATCATGAAATTATTATTTCCAATGTGTACGAGAACTATGAGGATATAAAATGAACACTTTATCATACCAGCATATCAATACCGGAAATCTGACTTTCATCGATCAAAAATATTTTTTATGAGAATTGAAAGATCAAAAGTTGTACAGTCTAGGTTATTTAAGATTAAATGGGTATAATCCTGCATGCAAGTGTAGTTTTGTGACTGCTATTAAAGTATTCTATTCTCAGATTTGGCGTTATTGAAAACATTCTCTAGATCATATCAGTAGTCAAACCTACATTGGGATCTTTCCATGTCTTGATTTGGACAATGGTTGTTCTATTTCGTTGGACACTTAAATTCGTGGATAAAGTCATCCACGAAAACCACGAAAATTGTTACCCCACAAATATAAGTACTTTCACAGTACTGTATCACACAGCAATTTTTTTTTTTTATCAAAGTATGAAATTTGCTCACATGAAAATAAGTAATCAACACCAATAACACATAACGTCAGCTATATCAATAGACTTTTAAAGTTAGATGGAAATTGCAAATAAGTTATTATATGGAACTATTTTATTTTAGCCCAGAGCCACCAATGGACCCTGACCAGCTGTTAACGGTGCTGAAAACAATGTTAAATCAAGTCAGAGTAAGTTTGGTCCATTTAATGTAAAAATTTGTTATGTTATTTGTACAATTTTTTATATAAATATTTATTGTTTCACACAATAATTCTTTTTAAGGTAAATTTTACTTAATTATTGATTTTATGTCAAAGATATTGAGTAATAACTATCAAACAACAAAACTGTTTTCTTTGAAATTCCCATTTTATTATTAAACGACTGCAACAACATTTGCGGTCGTATATCAAGTAAATAGAAATCTATGAAATTTAAACACAAGATTTATAACCACAAATGGAAGGCCGGGATTGATTTTGGGGGTTATGGTCCCAACAATGTTTGAATTAGGGGCCAAAAAGGGCCCAAGTAAGCATTTTTCTAGTTTCCAGACAATAACTTGTGGAAAGTTGTATGGATCTCATCTGAAATTATACCACAAGTTTCCATACAACAAAGGGATGGTTAAGATTGGCTTTTGGGGGTAATGGCTCAAACAGTTTAGGAATTAATGGCAAAAAAGGTGCAAAAACAAGTGTTTCTTGGTTGATGGACAATTACTTTAAAAGTACAATGTTGTGTTTAATTACCTCCCTTAAACTACTTTTAAATTATGTATAAAGAAATGTTTTGTCGTGAGGTGATCAGCTGTCAATTTTTGTTTTGAACTTACTGTTTTAAAAAGCAACAAAGAAAGATGGGGTATATCTGGGTTTGTTTTTTTTTTGTTGGGGGGAAGGGGGTAGGGTTAATTTGCAACAGCATGGTGTATTGCCAAAATGCACAAAAGCAAAAAAAATGAATATAAATTCAAATCATATAACCTTATCTAAGTTCTTTGACTACACTTATTCTGTGTCAGAAACTTATTATGTGTCAAATATTTAATCACAATCCAAATTCAGACCTGTATCAAGAGCGAATATCGTGTCCATTTATGCCCTAACTGTTTAGGGTTTGGCCTCTGCGGTCGTATCCAACTGCGCTTGGAAAAGCAATTTATTTTTAATTGTGTTACAAACTTTTAATGGCCGAATACAGCCAAAAGTATGTCTGTATTAAAACACATTTTAAAAGTATCCAGTGAGTTGAAAGATTTTTCAGTAAAAGCAGCAGTTGTCCTTTATATGACCTCATTATTAACAAATTTGTCTCAGACTTTATATATCTGAATTTTTGAATCAGAACTATTGTTCAAATTCTTTCTTAAAGGCTTCATCCTCACCAACAAGAATGATGCTGTGTTATCCACATAATATAAATACACTTAAATATAGTTCTTGTATCTAAATGAATATGCTTCATAAATGAACTTGGTTATTCTCTTTGATATACTCCCCATTTCCATTCTCATTTTCATCGGTTGTATCTTTAGAGCATTTTTATTGAAGTATTTATGTCAGTAGTTATGTCATTTATACGAAGTAAGAGTACTGCTACAATGCTAAAATGATCTTCAACTGATGGAGTTTAAATTGGAAGCACCACCTCTTTAATGCCAGTCTATAATTACCATATGGTATCACTTTTAACTTTTATAATTTAGCAGACACTTTATTACACAACTCAACACTGATTTAAGTAGCTTGTTTATTTCATGAATATAGTCTGGTAGCTTATCTTCCCACAACATTTAAAAAAAAAAAAACAGAAAACTCTGAATTTCATGGTCAAACAAAATATTTTATAAAATGAAATAAAAGTATAAGTCTGAAGATAATCGTAGTAAGTCTTATTTACTTAACATATATGTCATTGTATTAAATTCCAAGGGACAATAACTGGTAAACAAGGGCAACTTGGCCTTGACCACTAGGGTAGCCATGACAACGTATATATAATGTTTGTACAACTTTTGGTTATCTTTATGTTTATCATTTAGGTATATCATGTACATTTAGGAGATAACTGTATTGTATTTTAAGCTCCAACAACATCAAATGGTGATTGTCGCAAATTAAGTTTACTGGCGACATGTTAGGGGAGCCAGTAAACAGGTATTTGCGACCATCAAATCACCAAATGATGCTGTCAGAGCTGAAAATACAATATTGTTATCTCGATTCTAATGAAACTGACAGATAAAAACGTCAAAAAAATCTGGCATTCATCGTCTGCACTTGCATGTACTTTTCTTAGCATCAATTGTGAATTGATGCTTGAAAATTGGAAATGTTATCCAATCAAAATTAATGTTACAGTCGTGTTGCATTAAAATATTAGTTGTTTATTTGTTTGTACATTGTATCTGCAAATTTTATATATATTAAACACAGTACTTGATCAATCAAATTATGATAACTGGCGTCTTACTTTATTTTATATATTAAGTCATAACATTTTGATATAACCTTTTGATAAGACCCAAGTGGCTGGGTTTTACAACGTTCCATAATAGTGTTTGAAATCTAATACAATATACAAAAATTTTGTAGGCTCATTCCAGTGCCTGGCCATTCTTAAAACCTGTGGAGAAAAATGAAGCCCCAGACTATTATGAACACATAAAATTCCCAATGGGTAAGTTACACTTACGTAGATATTGACTTAACTGATGCATTTAGTCTGTCGGGTATATTTTTTTTATTACATTACCGGTATAATTTGTAAAGGATATTAGACATTTCTATGAGTGCTGTCCTATTTCTCTTAATATAAGTGCCTCTTTAGGTGATAATAAATTGACATCTAATGGGAACAAATTTGCGTTTTAATGCAGAGCTAAGAAATAATGTGATGTTAGAAAGGGGGAAAAGTTTAAAGTTGTTTATATATATTGTTTTAACTGTTAAAGATGATTATTAATGATAACTAAATAAAGAATTATTATCATTCAGTATTATGTTCTTAGAATGCTTACTCGCTGTTACGTTAATAGATGTGGTATGAGTGCCAATTAGACAACTCTCCATTTAAGTCACAATTTGTAAAAGTTAACCATTTTATGTCAAATACGGCCCTCAACATGGAGCCTTGGCTCACACTGGTTAGCAAACTATATAGGTCCCCAAAAATGACTAGTGTAAAACAGGAAAACCAATGGTCTAATATATATTAAAATCTAGACACAAGAAACACCTATGAACCATATTAGCAATGACAACCTCTGAACCGAGTTTGTAATAAAAATGAGCAACATGATGGGTGCCACATGTGGAGCAGGATCTGTTTACCCTTCCAGAGCACCTGAGATAACCCCCAGTTTTTGGTGGGGTTAGTGTTGCTTAGTCTAGATTTCGATGTTGTGTCTTTTTTACTATTATTTGTCTGTTTGTCTTTTTATTTTTTAGCCATGGTGTTGTCAGTTTATTTTCGATCTATGAGTTTGCTGTCCCTCTGGTATCTTTTGCCCCTCTTTCCTGACTTAAGACAGGCACATACAAATGCAGCAGGTTTAAACGTTTAAACATACACCAACCTTGACCCTAATCTGAAATAATAGTGTAACTCAACATAGAAAGACGCACTAAAATATCAGTTGAAATGGCTCAACTCAATCAAAAGACATAACAAAAACAAGTAAAAAACACACTGAACGAATAAGTTTTATCTATGACACAATGTATATAGTAATATTTGTTTATTGTACTCAATTTTGTATTCTATACCGTTAATCCATAACAAAAATATTGAAACATTCTATATTTATTTTTAGATTTGAAAACCATGGGAGATAGAATAAAGAATCGGTACTATTGTCATAAGAAATTATTCATGGCAGATATGAACAGAATTTTTACTAACTGTAGATCTTACAATAAACCAGATACAGAGTATTATAAGTGTGCCAATGTTACAGAAAAATTCTTCCAAACAAAATGGAAAGATGCTGGATTAGGAGAGAAAACATGAAAAAATTTAAGAAATTTAGTTGATGGAAAAACACAAGATTTTTTATAAAATCAAGTCATTTCTGATGTGAACATGGTCATCTGATTTGAAAACAAGGAAGTAAATTGTAGAAAACTAATTAAATGATATTTCTATGTTCCTGTTAGTATATACCAGTCTCAAACAATGATACAAAAGGACAATGATCATGAGTATTTTTCTGAATGTTTCTGTTAGTATATATCATAAACAGTCTCAAACAATGATACGGAAGGACAATGATCTGTTTTACTGGATCTGCAATAAAGGATGTTAATGTTATTGATGATAATGTAAAATGATGTTATGTTACTGTATAAACATGTCAAATAAAGAAAAAAGCCTATGTGGTGTTATATTTCTCCTAAAGCTGTTCTGTCTTCTGAATCAGTTGGTTGCATTTTGCAAGAAAAATTTAGCTGTGTGCAACATAGCCTGACATTCCAGTAACTGTAGAAATTCTGCCCTTCATTCTTGTTTACAAACTATCCAAACCTACCTTTTGATTCATTGAAAATTTGTTATGGTCCTGAAAATATCAGAAATATTTGTCACTGGATATGATGCAATAGGCACTTATAGAGTTGTATTTGTTAATCTTTTTACATGGTCACAACAGAAAATGTCCTAATTTCATTATGTTGGAATGATTTTGATAAAAAAATCATTGTTTCTTAACAAAATAGCTTCATATTTGCTCATAAGAAGACAGAGAAGAAAGTAACAATTGAAGTACAGCTCTTCATAAGAATCAGGCAGAGTGCCATATACACGTGATTTATGAGGGTTTCAGATTTTATCTATAAATGGCCTAGAAGAAGCAGTAACCACATACTGCTCAAAAAATAAATTTGAGTGGGAAAATATGAGTGGTTGCCATGGTAACGGACACTATTTTTTTGGGGTTGTTAAGAGTGGTAAAATCTTTCAAAAATCAGCTAAATCACTACAATTCAGAGCCTGATTACGAATAGAATCAAGCATTTTTCATTAATTATCATATGTTACATAGATACAACTTGGTTTAAGCTTCATTTTAGTTAAGATTGCATGTAAACCAAATTTGTAATTTTTTTGAAAAATTTTGCCAAAAAATGCATATTTTCAACTTTTCTGAATTTGGGATTTTTGCAAAATTATCAAATTTTCTCGGGTGTTTTTAAGAAAACTGCAAATGTGTACAGCATAGTTAGCACTGTAGTTATGAAGTTTGGATACTACTTTACCAAATTAAATAAAAAATGCTTGGGACCTTTTTCAGTTTGATCACCATAGCAACCATGTTTTTCCTTGGAAACGGAGTTATTATTTGCAGAATATAGCAGTTTAAGAGCTTAAATGTACTGAATTGTTTCATAACCGATAAAAAAAATACATAGAAGCATACGCTAACTCTAAATCACCATCAGTAAGAGTTGCTGACTTCAATAGTTACCATGGAAACACATATTATCCATAGCAACATCTATTTTAAAATCTATCAATGGATTTATGTATTGTAAAAAAAAATACATATATAGAGAGTTAATATTCAAATTTGAATATGACAGCATGCTTTTCTTCACTCACAATCTCTTCTGTTCTTTTCAGAAGGTTCAACAAATGTAATATATAATGTAACATTGGGGTTGGAAGGTTGGGAAAAAACTGGTTGGTGTAGGATATATAATCCAATAAACTGGAAAACAAACATTTAGCAGAGGTCTAGTGAAGCCATCTGACCATAACACATCATATTTAGGTTTAGTTAAAAATCATCATATTTAGGTTTAGTTAAAAAAAAAATCATACATGTAGATTCTTGAAACGATAACGTTTGGTCGTAGAACCTGATTATGAATAGAATCAAACTTTTTTTCAGAAATTTCATATATAACATCGATATAACTGGGGGTTTAGCTTCAGAGCTTAGTAAAGATAACAGTTTAATCGACTGTTAGATTTTTTTGTAAAAATATACTAAAAAGCACATATATTCATTTTTGTTGAAATATGGAGTTTTTATGAAATTATCAATTTTTTTCGTGTGTTTTTCCGAAAAGTGCAAATATGTAAAGCATATAAAAATGCAAGCATTGTAGTAACAAAATTTGAATACTACTTGACCAAAATAAATAGAATATTGCGTGTTGCTCTCTTGAATTTTATCACCATATTAACGTATTTTCCCCTTGGAAACACAGATATTATTTGTTGAATTTTGCAGTATAGGAAATTCAATGTTCTCAATTGTTTCCAAACCTTTATAAAAAATACATAAAAGCATATATATACTCTAACTCTAAACTACAATCCTTAAGTATTAAAACAATAGTAGCCATGGTAACAAATATCACCAACACCCAATCAAAAGATATATAATATAGTTTTATGTTAAAAATTATATATAAATAAGTTTGATAATGTTAATTTTTCTAATGGGAATATAACTGCATGCTTTGCTTTGTCTCACTCTCAGTCCTGTCTTTGCTCCTTGAGAAGACTCAACAAATCTAAATATATACACTGTGGCATTTTGGGGGAGTAGTGGAGGTTGGGTGGTTTTTGTTTGAATCTTTCATAGATCCTTATGAGGAAAATTGAGAGGTTTAGCTATAAAACTAGGTTTAATCTACCATTTTTTATATAAGAAAATGTTTGTACCAAGTCGGTAATATATGACAGTTTTTATCTATTCGTTAGATGTATTTAAGGTTTTGATTTTGCCATTTGCTTAGGGATTTTCCATTCAGAATTTTCCTCAGTGTTCCGTATATTTGTTATTAGCTCACTTGACCTGAAAGGTCAAGTGAGCTTTTCTCATCACTTGGCGTCCGTCGTCCGGCGTCTGTCGTCCTGCGTCCGTCGTCTGTAAACTTTTACAAAAATCTTCTCCTCTGAAACTACTTGGCCAAATTTAACCAAACTTGGCTACAATCATCCTAGGGGTATGTAGTTTAAAAAATGTGTCCGATGACTTGGCCATCAAACCAAGATGGCCACCATGGCTAAAAATAGAACACGGGGGTAAAATGCAGTTTTTGGCTTATAACTCAAAAATCAAAGAATTTAGAGCAAATCTGACAGGATAAAATGGATTATCAGGTCATCTATCTGCCCTGAAATTTTCAGATGAATCGGACAACCCGTTGTTGGGTTGCTGCCCCTGAATTGGTAATTTTAAGGAAATTTTGCTGTTTTTGGTTATTATTATAGATAGAGATAAACTGTAAACAGCAATAATGTTCAACAAAGTAAGATTTACAAATAAGTCAAAATGACTGAAATGGTCAGTTGACCCCTGTAGGAGTTATTGCCCTTTATAGTCAATTTTTAACCAATTTTCGTAAATCTTAGTAATCTTTTACAAAAATCTTCTCCTCTGAAACTACTGGGCCAAATTTACCCAAACTTGGCAACAATCATCTTTGGGGTATCCAGATAAAAAAAAATGTGTCCGGTGACCCGGCCATCCAACCAAGATGGCCGCCACGGTTAAAAATAGAACATAGGGGTAAAATTCAGTTTTTGGCTTATAACTCAAAAACCAAAGCATTTAGAGCAAATCTGACGGAATTTAATTGTTTATCAGGTTATTATCTTGAATACTATTATAAAGAGAGATAAACTGTAAACAGCAATAATGTTCAGCAAGGTAAGATCTACAAATAAGTCAACACGACCAAAATTGTCAGAGAACTCCTTAAGGAGTTATTGTCCTTTATAGTCAATATTGAACAACTTTTCGTCATTTTTGTAACTTGTACAAAAATCTTCTTTTCTAAAACTATGGACCAAATTTAACCAAACTTGGCCACAATCATTACTAGGGTATCTATTTTAAAAAAGTGTCTAATTACCCTGTCTGCCAACCAAGATGGCCGACATCAGTAAATACAGTAACAGGTGAGCGACACAGGCTCTTAAGAGCCTCTAGTTTTACTTTTTCCTACAACGTTTTGTCAGGTTTTGTTTCAATCTGGAAATCTATAATTATTCATAAAATTTTACTAACAGATGATGGACTTCATGGGGATTGCAATAGCTCATTCTAACTTTTGTCAAGGTCCATATAATTTTTGAAAGTATAGCTCTTACAATATAATGTCCTTTACCACTGGTAGGAAATTTTCCTAGCGCAATATCACTCCCAAGTCAAGAGCCTGTATGTATGTGTTTTAAATTTTTTTTCGTTCACTTTTTGTACATACATTAGGCCGTTAGGTTTTCTTGTTTGAATTGTTTTACATTGTCATTTTGGGACCTTTTACAGCAGACTATGTATCATGGGCTTTGCTCATTGTTGAAAGCTGCATGATAACCTACAGTTGTTAATTTCTATGTCTTTTTTGTCTTTTGTGGAGAGTTGTCTCATTGGAAATTATACCACATCTTTTTTTTATATTAACAGAAACGATAAAAAATAATCTACACTAAAGTCGAAAAATATTATATGGTATGTATGACAGAAAAAAAAGGTTCTCCTAAGATGAAAAAGTTACTTTTAAAAATTTCGTCAGTTAACCAGGTCATTTAAGGCAAACTATACAGTTCTAACCTTGTCTGGTTCTGGGTTTTAAACATTTTTAAAGTATCAAACAAAAAAGTGACGGCAACAAATTCAAACTTGATATCTGTTTTGTGTTTATCAGCATTGCGTATATTTTTCATAACATTTGGTTGAGGCAAACTAAAATTAGAAAATGGAAACAAACTTTGAGATGACTACCGTACTGACAGACATGGGTAAAACTTACTCCCCCCAACATTGCGGCGCGGCCATAAAGTGTATATTTTAGTTTTTGCCCTTGTACCTTGAATAGATAAAATGTTTGCAATGCGCGAGACACTGAAATTTGTTCTTTTATTTCACATGGGACGTTAAAGTCTTATATTCAACTTGTTAGGACTAGAAAGCATTGATATTTACAAAGACAAATAAGATTGGTATTTACTGCGCTATTTCTAGTGTTGCTGTTAATTGAATAATACCATGTGTGTATTTTGTCTTGAAATTAACTGTTATTAATCTTGTATTTCTTCACACGTTCTCAGTTTAGTGGTTTCATTCCAAATCTCGGGATTACTGCACAATCTTTTATAAAGGTTACAGAGACAGATACAGAAAATAGGGGCGTAATTGAAGAAAAGGTTAAAAAAAGACATTGAGAGTAGCATAACGATTTTTTTGAAGATTCAACCTAAACAAATGATACATTTTTACATGTTGACTATCTTAAAGGAGAAGAAGGGGATTTCAGAAGGATTAGAAGTGTGCTTCAGCTGACCCCCCCCCCCCCCCCCCTTGCACACACACACACACACACACACACACCACATAACAAGATATAATGTTATCGGAAGCATGAACATATGAGATGTTACAGTATGTAGTACGGTGCATAGTAAGAAATGATTCATAATTAATACAATTATTTTGTACAATAATTTTGTTTTGATAATTTTGCCGGTAATAGCATAATCATTTTATCCGGTAGCACAATTCTAACTTAGCAGATGTATCTATTCATCTTTCTCGGAGATCCTGAATTCCAATTGCGGAATAGTACTACAACAAAGGAGTTATTTCATGATATGCTAATAGCTATTTATTAAGAGGATTCCATTATACTGGACTTCTAATATCAACGATTACCAATTGACTATTATTATTTTTTAAGTCCCCACCGACTTAATATTTGTTCAATTTGTCTGTCCGTCTACCCACCCGTCCATCACACTTCAGATTCAGTTTAGAAATGCTTTGACCAAATGATTCTATTTTTGGTTTATAAGCTTATTATTATGTTACAGGTCAAGTTTGTGAAATATGCTTGTGGGATAACATCTCAAACTTGTGTGTGCTCTAAGAAATTAAGAATTTTCTTACAACTGTTAAGGGCCATATTAATCTTGCCTTAGGTTTGCCCGGCTATTGCAATCCAATGAAGTTCATCATCTGTTAACTTTTAAAAATTGATTATCAGATTATGATGAACTCGAAATTAATTCCGACAAAACGCAATTATCTTTTCAAGGATCAACTTGTATGAAACATTTGAAAAAAATAATATACCCCCCTTTTTCCCAACTCTCCAACCCCAATGTTACATAATATATCACATTTATTAAACTGTCTGAAAAAAACATCAGACAAGACTGCGAGTGAAGCTAAGAATAAAGTCATATTCCAATTTGAAAATAAACACCCCCAATTTGTGTATTTTTTTACATAAATTTCCATTTATGCAGTTTTTAGATGGATGTTGCTATGGATAATCTTTGTTTCCATGGTAATAATTGAAGGCAACAACACTTGACGATAGTAATTTAAAGTTTGCGTTAGCTTTTATGTATTTTCTTATCGGTTATGAAACAATTCAGGACATTAAACTGCTATATTCTGCAAATAATAACTCAGTTTCCAAGGAAAAAAATGGTTGCTATGGTGATCAAACTGAAAAAGGTCCCAAGCATTTTTCTATTTAATTTGGTAAAGTAGTATCCAAACTTCATAACTACAGTGCTAACTATGCAGTACACATTTCTCAAAAACACCCGAGAAAATTTGATAATTTCACAAAAATCCCAAATTCAGAAAAGTTGAAGATATGCATTTTTTGCCAACATTTTTCAAAAAATTTACAAATTTGATTTACATGCAATTTTAACTAAAATGAAGCTTAAACCAAGTTGTATCAACATTACATATGAAACTTGATAAAATATACTTGATTCTATTAAATATCAGGCTCTGAATTGTAGGGATTAAGGTGATTTTTGAAAGATTTTACCACGCTTAACAACCCAAAAATAGAGTCTCCGTTACCATGGCAACCACTCATATTTTCCCACTCAAATTTTTTTTTAGCAGTATTCAAGGAATGCTTCTACCAGGCAATTTATAGTAAAAATCTGAAAGCCTCATATATCGCACTCTGCCTGGTTCTTACAAAGAGCTGTACTGAAATAATGAGCCTGATAAAGACAGACAAAACCATGGCAAAAGATAGAGAAATACAAACCACTACCTGATCCAAATGTGTCACCTATCGTTTTGCTCATGCAAGTACAGATCAGGTGATTAATTAGACGTGGCAATGTTGCAATAAGGGGCAAAAAATATACGTCTGTTTAAGGTATACATACTTTAAAAAAAGGGTAGGTAGGTTGGTATTTCCATTTTATTTTATTTTTTCATTTTATTTTTTTGTGACCTGGTTTTGAGTAATGCGGTTTCGTCCTATCATGGTCTGAGATGATCATGGGCGGAGTTTACCAGTATTTTAAATGATTGGATAATATCCCTTTTGTTATTGGTTGGAAATGTGGCGGCAAAGTGATTATTTCATCACACCAGTCACACAATTCCTTAAAACAGCTATCATATTCACGATTGTAAACATTGGGATGTATCAGGCAATTGATTTATATTATTGGCAACACTAACTTCACTTTTTGACACGAGTTCAGTTTATTTTTCACTTTTAAGAGGGAAAAAAATGACTTAGGGAGGGTGCTCAAAAGTAGGGTCGGTCAGATAACCATAAACAAGCAAATATTTTTTTTTTGGCCTAAAGCAAAAGATGAAAGACTATGATATAATATAAGCATCATAGCATCTGTTAAAGTTTGTTAAGATATGACTTCAACATAACCATGCAATAGCCACCTTGAAACAATTACCTTCTATCAAGAAAATAATGATATGCAACACAAACTCTTGAATATTGAATCAACTGGGAGATGTATACTCCATATATACGGTATATGAATTTGCTGCTTTAATGTTGCTACAAAGAAATGGGAAGTTCACAATGAGAATATTGAAATATATTTTGTAGTAAAATTTAGTTCTCAACCAACCTCATTGTCAACTTTTATATGTTAATCCAGTTATGACTGAATTGTATATTTTAAATCCTTTATTTCATTTCAAGTTCATTGAGATAGATGCAGCCGACATAGTCACCAATCTATTAATTGTTTAGTGAAAAGACATCATCTAAACAGAGGAAAGGGAAGTTGGGATAAGGCCAAATTCTTTTCATTTTTATGCCCTATTTATAGGCATTGTGTTTTCTGGTCTGTCCGTCTGTTCGTTCGTTCGTCCATCCGTCCGTCTGTCCCGCTTCAGGTTAAAGTTTTTGGTCGAGGTAGTTTTTGATGAAGTTGAATTCTAATGAAACCTAGTACACATGTTCTTTATGATATGATCTTTCTAATTTTAATGCCAAATTAGAGATTTTATCCCATTTTCACGGTCAACCGAACATAGAAAATGATAATGCGAATGGGGCAGCCGTGTACTTAGGACACATTCTTGTTCTTTAGAGGCTTAATTAGGAAGTCTGCCTTATAAGAAAACAAAGAAAAGTCTGCAACCGGTTTTGATTGCTAATGAAATAGATGTTATAAACATGTAAAGAGGTTTTGACAAGCATTTGGCATACCCAGTAATATAACGTTATTTAAAAGGACTGTTATATGTATCTGTATCAAGCAAAATGATAGAAGTTCCTCATTATTGTTTGTAATTCCAAATTCTAACATATTGACTGGTACATTTCTTTATTTAAAATCCTTGGTAGAAATCCACTGCCATAAACATCTTCTAACCATATGAAGGTCATTTTTTAGCTCATCATTAATTGATCAAATAAATTTGATGGACGTTATGGAGGGATTTTTTCGATCACAGTATGGTGCAAACTTTTAAAACTGATACTCCAATATAGATTTATCATATGCTAGGGTGATGTTTAAATATTTTAGAAACATTCCTAACAATGGTAAACACCTTGATTTATTTTTACTTCTGCCAAAGATGTTGAATCAATGATGGAATGTTTATAATATTTTGATTGTAAACTTTAATTACAAATCCTGAATTACTGCAGAAGTTGTTGACCAAAAACAAACAAAAATACAAGTTTATATGTTTAATTACTATTACAATCCTTAAAATTATTACATTGTACAAAGTCCATTTATTTTCGACTCACGTGATTGATCCTCTGTTATGAAGGAAGTTTGCTCTAGTACAAAAGAATATTCAACGTGTTCATTTTCCAAAATTCAAATGAATCCTTGTATTGAACGGATCTGTTGTCTTACCAGTTGTTTCTGAAGAAATATGTACAAAAACCTACTTAAAAATATCTTTTCCGTACATTTGTGCAGCAAATGACCGTCCTGCTTGTGTTCGGATGTGTTAAGGGCGAGGTTTGCTAGCCATAAATAGTTATCAAAGGTACCAGGCCATTTTTTCCCTAAAATGTCTTTTATCAAATCAAGAATATGGCAGTTGTTATCTAAAAGTTCGTTTCTATGTATGTTGCCTTGATGTTTGTTTTTTATGCTCTCAGTCTTTCTGTTGTTCCGTTATTTTCTTCTTATTGTTGATGTGTTTCCCTCGATTTTAGTTTTAAAACCGGATTTGTTTTCTGTAAATCGATTTATGAATTTTGAACAGCGGTATACTACTGTTGCCTTTATTTCCACCAAAAATTATTCAAACTCTGGAGTAATATTCATTTTCTTTTAATATAGGTGATTTTAAAGTTCTTTTATTGAAATAAGGTAATTTATATAAGGTATCCAAGGATTTCTTAAGACTTAATCTTCTACACCTTCCTCTCGATAATCCAAACATTTGCAACAGTCCTCATTTTTTTTAATCTTTACTTTCAGAGGAAATACGATTACATGCAAATATCAAATTTAAGTACTGTACATGTCCTTCACATTTGACTTTCAATATGAAAGACTATTGGTACTTTAAAATTGTACTTGTTTGGCTTTATAACTTTTTATCTGTGCGTCACTGTGGGTCTTAATATGTATACCAAACGCGGCGTATTAAATTACCTGGTACCTTTGATGACTATTTACACCACTGGGTCGATGCCACTGCTGGTGGTCTCTTCGTCCCCGAATGTATCACCAGCCCTGTAGTCAGTACTTCGGTGTTGACATAATTATCAATTATATGGTAATTTTTTATTAATTTCCTGTTTAATAACATAAAAATAAAAGAAACATAGAAATTACAATTACAAAATAAATTGAGGACCCAAAATTCCAAATAGTTGTGCCAAATACAGCTAAGGTAATTTAAGCGTCACATTAGCCCTTTGATAACTATTGAGCTATTTCTTGGAAACCAGTTTTTATTGGTTGAGAAAGCCGGAGTGCATGGAGAAATCGACCTTCGATAGTGAAACTGATAATCCTGGTCAATTAAGATTAGAGTCGAGTGCGTCCACACGAGCTAGGTTCGAACTCACAACCTCAGTGTTCACTTGCTAGTTTTTACATTAGTAACTACTTCGACCAGTTGGCCACCGAGCCCCCTGTCAACAAAGAAGTTAATGACCTAATCAAAATGGATAGGAATGTGTATATAAAGGGTTTAAAGAATCAGTTTAAAAAGGAAAAGGATGAAATCACACTTGAATTTTTGTATATTTATGAATTTTACAAAACAAGTAAAATCAGAAAAATACTGACCTCCGAGGAAAATTCAAAACGGAAAGTTACTAATCAACTGGCAAAATCAAATGATAAATCAAATCAAACGAATGGACAACAACTGTCATATTCCTGACATGAATATCAATAATTTGGTCATTTTTATAAATTTCCTGTTTAAAATATTTTGAATTTTTCAAAAAACTTAGGATTTTCTTATCCCAGGCATAGATTACCGTAGCCGTATTTGGCATAACTTTTTGGAATTTTGGATCCTCAATGCTCTTCAACTTTGTACTTGTTTGGCTTTATAAATATTTTGATATGAGCGTCACTGATGAGTCTTATGTAGACGAAACGCGCGTTTGACGTACTAAATTATAAACCTGGTACCTTTGATAACTATTTACACCACTGGGTCGATGCCACTGCTGGTGGACGTTTCGTCCCCGAGGGTATCAGCAGCCCAGTAGTCAACACTTCGGTGTTGACATGAATATCAATAATGTGGTCATTTTTATAAATTTCCTGTTTAAAAAATATTGAATTTTTAAAAAAACTAAGGATTTTCTTACCCCAGGCATAGATTACCTTAGCCGTATTTGGCATAATTTTTTGGAATTTTGGATCCTCAATGCTCATCAACTTTGTACTCGTTTGGCTTTATAAATATTTTGATATGAGCGTCACTGATGAGTCTTATGTAGACGAAACGCGCGTATGGCGTACTAAATTATAAACCTGGTACTTTTGATAACTATTGGTACAGTTGAAAATAACAATTTAAAAATATTGTGCGTCTAGAAAGCTTTTTGTGTGCTTACCTACTTCGGGAACACTCAAACTTGAGATTTGAAATGCCATGGATGTACGAATACACAGAAACGTTAGTAGTTAAATAACCATTGCTTAAGTATCATTATTTGCCCCTGACAAAAGGCTATTCAAAATTAATTATTTCTGTATTCATAATACTAGTATAAGAAATTGTAAGATTCCGGGATAATTTTACTATAGTGTCGTATAATGCCTATGGTGGATACACAGCAGTAAAGAAGATTTGTGGTAATTGTTGCTCATATAAAACGTTTGACACAAAATAGCCTGATAGGAGGAAGTATAAATTTGCAATAGAATATCGAATGTTACATCTATTAAACCCCGATGATACATTGTATGATCCTGTTTCGTTTTATTCTGATTTATCACATCATAATAGATTAATGAAATTTGAACATTGGTAAATTACTGTTGCCTTGATTAAAATCAGTGATCATTTACCAATTGTTTCAGACAGTATTCAATAAAAGCAGGAGGTTTTGCATATAATTTGAATCTGTGACCGTTTTCTTGACTTGCAACTTTCTGTCCTTGCAGAGCAAATCCATTGTAGAAATAAAGCAGTCTAAGTTTGGTTAAGCCAGACGCGCGTTTTGCCAGTGGCGCTCGAATCAAAACAGTAGGGTTGCTAATTTAAATAGGAAATGCTTTAAATAAAGGCAACAGTAGTATACCGCTGTTCAAAACTCATAAATCCATGGACAAAAAACAAAATCGGGGTAACAAACTAAAACCGAGGGAAACGCATTAAATATAAGAGGAGAACAACGACACAACACCGAAACGCAACACACATAGAAACGGACCAAGCAACAGACAAAACACCACGAGAATAACAAATATAACATCAAAACCAAATACATGAATTTGGGATAGACAAGTACCGTGCCACGTCTTATCTCAAAAATAAGAGAAAACACAAACGACTCAACGTTAAAATGCAACACACACAGAAACGAACAATATTATAACAATGGCCATCTTCCTGACTTGGTACAGGACACTTTTAAAGGGGAATAAAAGTGGTGGGTTGAACCTGGTTTTATGGCATGCCAAACCTCGCACTTTAATGGCAAAGTTAAATATAACATTGAAATGACAACATAATATTACAGGACTACAATACAAATAAAAAGGAGACCATATTAGACAAAGAAAAGCATGATTAATAGATAACAAAAAGCATCAGGTTTAAAATTCAATACGCCAAAAACGCGTCTTGTCCACACAAGACTCACTAGTGACGCCCAGATATAAAAGATCGAAAGTGAAAAAAGTACAAAGTTGTACAGCACTGAAGATCAAAAGTTGAAAAGGTTTTGCCAAATACGGCATTGTTTGTATGCCCGGGATAAGAACATTCTTATTATATAGAACAATTCATGCTATTGCAAATAGTAAATTTTATCAAATGAATATGAAAGAGATATACATAATGAAACTGAAGTATTAACTAATTACAGAAAACTAAACCCGAATACATAACGCCCAGATATAAAAGATCGAAAGTGAAAAAGTACAAAGTTGTACAGCACTGAAGATCAAAAGTTGAAAAGGTTTTGCCAAATACGGCATTGTTTTTATGCCCGGGATAAGAACACTTTTATATAGAACGATTCATGCTATTGCAAACAGTAAATTTTAACAAATGAATGTGAAAGATATATTCATAATGAAACTGAAGTATTAACTTATTACAGAAAACTAAACCCGAATACATGATGCCAAGTTCAATACAGCATAGACACACCCGATTCAGTCCAGGCGCCAACGCAATTAAAAAAAAAATGACGTCACATACGATGGCGAAAAGGCAAACGTTATGCCACATTTGAATTTATGAAATTTAGAAACAGCATGACGTCACACATGAAAAACTATAATTCAAAAGTGAGATAGAATTAGGATTGCTTTAAGATTATATTAGAACTAAATACTGATAATTTATTAAAACAAAATGCATATTGCAATACTTATTAATAGCAATTAACTGTAATATATATATATATATATGTCCAGTTTGTTATGAATCCAACTTCAAACGTAATTAATCGTACAAAATTAAATATAATAAATAAAGGCGGTGATTAATTTTTCCATCCGTAACACCTAAATATAATAAAAAGACGTCAACACATTTGACAAAATGAGAATTACAAATATAACATTAAACATGTAAACTAAATACATGAATTTGGGATAAACAAGTACAGAAACACGTCTTATAGTAATACGAATTCACATTCAGCAAAACAGGCTGCCATTCTAAGTTAAGACAGTGTTCTTTCTTTGTATTAGTACAGGAGAAATTTGAGAACACTTATCTTATAGGGACAGTGTACTAGTAACTATATATTATTGTAATACTCATGGATCATTAGATATATTGTAAGTAACAGTTAAGATTATTGGGTTGTGAATTAATAGGTCACCGATCATGACTAATTATCATTGTTACTTTTACTATTCTCTTTTTATTTGTTGCAAAAAAATAACCTTATCGGTTTTTAACTACAAACAAGCCAAAAGACTATTAGTGGGATCTCTCACATAGAGTAGTTCATGTAGATCTTGTCAGCAATTTTTAAGTTTGCGGAAATTCGTTTCACGTTTGAGGAATATATTTTTGACAGTTTTAGATAATTCATTAACATTCAGAGGTATGGACGAGGCCAGAAGAATTACGCGGAATCTATCATTTATCAAGAAAACTGTAACTGAAATTGATAGTGTTATAGATATATTAATAGAAGAGGACATCCTTGGGATGGGAGAAAGAAATCTGATATTAATGGATGAGGATCCTATCCATTCAGTACTAGAAATAGTTATAAAGAAACAGGCATATAAGAAGTTTACAAAGGCATTACAGAGTACTGGAAATGAAAGAATAGTAGCAAAACTGGAAGCGACAGACTTACGATTAGGTAAATATGTTGTCATTACGTATAATACTTATGGCATGTGGTGTTAATATCTTTTAGGGGAAAACAATTTGTGCATACTTACAAATGTATTCCTTTTTCATAATTCTTGGCAGAACCCTTCATTATAAAAGAGGGACGAAAGATACCAAAGGGACAGTCAAACTCATAAATCTAAAACAAACTGACAACGCCATGGCTAAAAATGAAAAAGACAAACAGAAAAACAATAGTACACATGACACAACATAGAAAACTAAAGAATAAACAACACGAACCCCACAAAAAACTAGGGGTGATCTCAGGTGCTCCGGAAGGGTAAGCAGATCCTGCTCCACATGTGGCACCCCTCGTGTTGCTTATGTGATTACAAATCCGGTAAATAGTATAATTCGGTAGGTCACATTCATGAAAGGGAAGGGGATTGTAGTTACGACGTAAGGAACATATCCGATATCATTTGTGAAACGGTTATTCCATAACGGTCAACCAACTCGTGATGGCGTCCGTAAAATTTACGAAGGGATGATTTCAACTTCACCATTTGGAACTCTTGGTTTAATAGCTTCCTTGTGAGCAGTAACCCTCTATCAAGAAAATCATGATAGGAAACGCAAGCACGGGAATATCGTATCAATTGGGAGATATATACCCCGTATGCAGGTGCTGCTGGAATGTTGCTACTTAGAAATGGAAAGTTCACAATTGGAAAGCTGAAATCATCTCTTTTGTCGTAAAGTTTTGTTTTCAACCGACCCTCATTGTCAATTTCTAGATGTAAGTCAAGATATGAAGCCGACTTAACTGTATCTGTAGTATCCTTTATCTCCAATTCGATGGGATAGATGCGTTCCACATAGTCACCAAATTTTGAATTGTTTAGTGAAAGAACGTCATCTATATAGCGGAAAGTAGAGTTAAAGGATATTGCTAACTTCTTATCTTTCTTCCTAAGAAGTTCCTGCATGAAGTCAGCCTCATAATAATAAAGAAACAAGTCGGCAAGTAGAGGGGCACAGTTTGTTCCCATTGGGATGCCGACAGTCTGTTGAAAAACACGTCCTCCGAACGTTACAAATATGTTGTCAATCAAGAAATCAAGCATCTTGATAATATCGGTTTCAGATAATCTACGCGACCGACATTGTTTGTGACACGTTTTTTTTTTTTTGTTTTTTTTTTAAAACAAACTGTGTGTCGGGGTCGGATAAGAAATTGAATTATCAGGTTAAACAAAACAATCGCAGCATTATTTTGTATGTACATAGTCTAGCAGGGCTAACACTGTTTTATGTTACCTTTCCGGAGCATCTCAGATCAATCCAAGATTTAAATGAGGTTAGTTTTTTTGTCAGTATTAATTTTTGTGTTTTGTATAATGTTTGTTTGTTGTTTGTTTTTTTTTTTTTTTTATTTATTTTCACAATAACATTGTCTTATTATCACCGACTTATGAGTTTGAATATGCCTTTTGGGATATTCTGCCTCTTTTTTCGATGAAAGAATATATAAGTTTATCAATTCAATTTTCAGAAAAGGAGTCGAGTATGTCTAGTACAGACCAGGTGAGTACACATTTGGGTAGTTAAATTCTTAAATCTTGGTAATACTATATGAATAATATCTTGGAAGTGAATACAAAAAAGTTAATTTGATTCACCTTAATAAAATCAACCAGATGGCGTAGCTTTATACGACCGCAGAGGTTGAACCCTGAACGGTTGGGGCAAGTATGGACACAACATTCAAGCTGGATTCAGCTCTAAATTTGGATTGTGATTAAATAGTTGACACAGCATAGGTTTCTGACACAGAATGAATGTGTTCTAATGAACTTAAAATTTTTGTTTTCTCTTAGAGCAATTCACTATGCTGTTGAATATTAATCCTCTCAAAAAAATGTTTGAAGAAATTTTCTTTTTTATTTATGAAATTTCAAATGAGAAAAATTGAACCCAATTTTTTTAATCACATCCCCCTTTCCCTTATTCCAAAACTAATCTCAATTAAAATTTCTAATGGAGTTTGCAACAATAACTACTCATTTAAATACATCATAAAATATTAAGATGTAAATAAACTGCTTGTTATCACTGAATGGTAAAGATTATTTTAATTTATCAGTTGGTAGTAAAACGTGAATATACATTGTATATTGTATATAACAAAGATTTAAGTTGATTCTGGACAAAGAAAGATAACTCCAATTAAAAAAAAATCTTGCTATTGCACAATATTTTGCAATTAGATATTTCTTGCTTACTATTCTGGACAAAGAAAGATAACTCTAATTAAAAAAAAAATTGCTATTTCACAATATTGTGCAATTAGATATTTCTTGCCATTGCGCAATACTGTGCAATTGAAAAGACTTGCTATTGCACAATACTTAATATAATAATTTTAGATCCTGATTTGGACCAACTTGAAAACTGGGCCCATAATAAAAAATCTAAGTACATTTTTGGATTCAGCATATCAAAGAACCCCAAGATTTCAATTTTTGTTAAAATCAGACTAAGTTTAATTTTGGACCCTTTGGACTTTAGTGTAGACCAATTTGAAAACAGGACCAAAAATGAAGAATCTACATACACAGTTAGATTTGGTATATCAAAGAACCCCATTTATTCAATTTTTGATGAAATCAAACAAAGTTTAATTTTGGACCCCAATTTGGACCAACTTGAAAACTGGGCCAATAATCAAGAATCTAAGTACATTTTTAGATTCAGCATATCAAAGAACCTAACTGATTCATTTTTTGTCAAAATCAAACTAAGTTTAATTTTGGACCCTTTGGACCTTAATGTAGACCAATTTGAAAACGGGACCAAAAGTTAAGAATCTACATACACAGTCATGACAGTTAGATTCGGCATATCAAAGAACCCCAATTATTCAATTTTGATGAAATCAAACAAAGTTTAATTTTGGACCCTTTGGGCCCCTTATTCTGTTGGGACCAAAACTCCCAAAATCAATACCAACCTTCCTTTTATGGTCATAAACATTGTGTTTAAATTTCATTGATTTCTATTTACTTAAACTAAAGTTATTGTGCGAAAACCAAGAATAATGCTTATTTGGGCCCTTTTTTGGCCCCTAATTCCTAAACTGTTGAAACCAAAACTCCCAAAATCAATCCCAACTATTCTTTTGTGGTCATAAACCTTGTGTCAAAATTTCATAGATTTCTATTAACTTAAACTAAAGTTATAGTGCGAAAACCAAGAAAATGCTTATTTAGGCCCTTTTTGGCCCCTAATTCCTAAAATGTTGAAACCAAAACTCCCAAAATCAATACCAACCTTCCTTTTGTGGTCATAAACCTTGTGTTAAAATTTCATAGATTTCCATTCACTTTTACTAAAGTTAGAGTGCGAAAACTAAAAGTATTCGGACGACGACGACGACGCAGACGACGACGACGACGACGACGACGACGACGACGCCAACGTGATAGCAATATACGACGAAAATTTTTTCAAATTTTGCGGTCGTATAAAAATACAAGCCAAACGGTTTTTGACGTTTTCAAATATACATATCTAAAAAAAAAACAAACTTTTAACAGTGACCTTTAGCTACCACGTGTTATTTTCAATATATAATTTATTAAGTGTTTATCAATGGTAGAAATCAAAATTCTAATGCAACAACGTTTGGAACGTTCATTTTGATTGGATAACGTCACTTTCTTACATGGCATCAATTGACAATTGATGCTATGGGACGTACGCGCAAGTGCAGACGGCATATGACAGATTTTAAATACATGTTTTAACGTTGTTTTCTGTCAGTTTCATTAGAATGGAGATAACAATATTGTATTTTAAGCTCCGACGGCATCAATTTGGGATTTGATGGTCGCAAATACGCCCCTAAAAGAAAGTTTGATCATAATAAAATATCCATACAACAATTTGAAAGTGATATGCATCTATAATTTAAGATTTTTTGTATGTTTATAGGACAATATGTATACAGATACTGATTATAAACAACACAAGGCTGCCATTCTGCAGACTGAACTTGACAATTTAACAAAAGAAAATAATAATCTCAAGCAACAACAAGCACAAATTCGAAAAGATCTTAATTCTAACCAACAGAAATTGCTCGATCTTAACCGAGAAGCTTGTAAATATCAGAAAGACAATTTAGAATTGAGTCAGAGATTATCCAATCTTAGAAGGGGTGATTTGGTTAATTCTGTTTTTAATGATCTTGAGGATGAGTTAAAGAGGAAAGAGAATAGAAACACAAAAGTTAAGAAAGAACTTGATTTGAAAAATGACGAAGTAACGCATTTGAAAAATCAGTTAGATGAACTCAAAAAAGATGTAGACGAAAAGACCGACCAAATAGCAATGCTCAGCAGGGAAATGAAACATTTACGTGAGGAACATACTTCAGCAAGGACTGAAAGGAGAGAACTAAAACTTAAAGTTGAAAACATCAATAAAAATTTTGAAGACAAAATTCAAAATATGATAAATGTTATATCAGAAAATAAAGTCAGAACTCCAAGACAATCTACCTTTACACGCATAGCAGCGCATTCAAGGAATCAAATCAAAGAAAGGGGTCAAAATAGGGAAAGTTCCATTTTGCCAACGCTTCAAGGAAAAACATCGGGTACACCGAGGTCAAACAATACACATAATTCAACTAGAGATTCTCCCATCAGTCCTAGAGCGAGAGTTACACGCCAACATCAATTTATCTCACCTCAATTTGTGTTTTCAGCTAAACCCCAAGCACAATGGAAATAATTAATTACTAGTAGATTGACTTATTTTCTTGCATTTATTTATTTATTTTTGTTGTTGTTGCATATGTGATTATATGTTATGAAACGTTTTTAATTTATTTTTTTCGGCTTATTTTCAACTGTTAGTTGAAGAAATCTGACATATTGAATACCGTTATAAAAAAGGAGTACTAGATCCTTTATAATGATTATGAAAATAAAACTTTACAACATTGGTGCGTCTATAATCGCTTTCTGGGTTAAACATCATTAGGAACGCCCAACCTACCGTTAAACTAGAAAGCAAAGGATGTATAAATATTTGTATACACTTGAAGCTTAAAGCTAAAAGCAAAAATATATATGAAGATGATAAGGAAAATTTTGTCTTAAGGATTAAACACCTTAGTTTTATAATTATTGTTTAATTTTTAAACGGCAAATTTAAGAATTTTTTCTATAAAGCACTGATATAGGTTTTGAGCCCTTCAGAGACGTGTTGTCCCCTGGCAGCGGCATCAACTCAGTTAAACGAAGAGTTCACATTTTCTGAATTATTCAACCTCAAAAGAATGGCGAGAGATAATAGAGAGACATTCTACCTAATAAGTCAGAAATAAATTGACAGCCCCAGTGAAAATAACGACAAGACATGCAGACAAACTATAGTACACACAACACAACATTGATAGCCAAAAACTGGGCAACACGTACACAACCAAACACTGGGGATCTCAGATACTCTGGGGAAGTAAGCAGACCCTGCTTCACATATGGCACCCGTCGTGTTGCTCATGTTAGTTCAAACCCGGTAGTTGGTATAATTTGGTAGGTCACATTCATCAAAAAGGGGACGGTATTGTAGTAGCAACATTGAGAACATATCCGGTATCATCTGTGAAATGGATATTCAACATCATCTATATAGCGGAAAGTAAAGTAAAATTATACCTCTTACTTCTTTCTGCCTTAGAAGTTCCTGTATGAAGTTGTCCTCGTATAAATGAAGGAACAAGTCGGCAAAAAGAAGCACACAGTTTGTTTCCATGGACATGCCGATTTTTTTGTTCGTGTAAATATTAAAATGTGACTATAACATTAAAAGCAATCGACACGTATAGAATCTGAGCAATATGAATTCCTTATTAAAATAAAGTGGAAATAGTATGGTGTGTTCTGATAGCATGAAAGAATGGCGAAAGATAACAGAGGGACATAAAAACTCATAAAATCGAAAATAATCTAATGGATAAAAAAGAAAAAGACAAACACACAAACACGCAAATAATAGTACACAAGATACAACATAGAAAAAAATAGATTAAACAACACGAACCACAACACAAACTTGGGGTGATCTTATTTGCTCCGGAAAGGTAAGTAAGGTTTATGACAAAATGTGGCATACATCGTGCGCTGTTATACGGCAAAAATAAATTATGCAGAAATGTTTTGCATTAAACTGAATATATAAAATATTTATTGCATTCAATCGTGAATATCTTGATATCCAGAAATTATTTTTTAACAGAAGAGTCTAGCACGGAGTTGAGAAGGGTTTAGGTTAACAGATGAATATTGCTTTATTGAAATTTCTTTCCATAAAACGTTAACCTTGGGAAAGCTTGTATCTAAAGATCGACATTAATCTGATGCAACATAAAATTTCAATCCTGGTATATATGATGAGTTTATTTATACATTTAATAAAACAATAACCGTAAACAAGAAAAATATACACGAATCAAACTAAAGTTCCGATGGAAAAATAACAAGTACATTTGGTTTGCTTAACATGCGACATCTTATCATTCAATAGTAATATTGAATCTAGTCAAACTCTGAAAGGGGTGTAGGTATAAAAACATTTATTCAAAGTCAGAAGTGCAATATTCGATCTAGATTAAACAATTCAGTCACGATGAGTGCCACATTTTGTGCAGAACCTACTTATCCCTGCGGACTACATGAGATGACCAGCAGTTTTTTTTCTTGTGCTCGTGTTCCTTCGTCTTCGATCTTGAATGTTGTGATTTGTAGAATCTTGTTTACGCTTTCGCCATTTTCGTGTTGTTTACCATGAAGATGTCAACATAAAATAAGAAGGGAGATGTAGTAAGATTGCAAAACAGACAACTATATACCTGTGACCACATAGCGCAGATATTAGAAACTATAGGTTAGTTATTCTTAAAGTAACCTCCTTATTTCATATTTAAACATTAAAAGATACATGCTCTTCTCGACAAACTGAAATATATCAGTATCATTTAATGGAAGATGAAATGTGACCTACCGAATTAGACTTTTATCTTAATTGTAGATTTTTACCTATTGTGTATGTTTGTTTTGTTCACGCATCAGTATCAATATTATCAAATTTGATGCGACTTTCGTACAAGTGAGAGGCTATAAAACCAGGTTCAATCGACCATTGTCTACATTTGAAAATGCCTGTACCAAGTCAGGAATACGACAGTCGTTGTGCATTCGTTTTTGATGTTTTGTCATTTGATTTTGCCATGTAATTAGGGACTTTCCGATTTTATTTTCCTCGGAGATCAGTATTTTTGTGATTTTACTTTATAGACCTTTATACAACAGGGTTATTCAAACTCGTTTGTCATTTTGCATTTTTGACATTTACACGCTTTCGTAATTTCTAAACTTAGAAAGTGACTATTCTGTTACAGGGTTATTTTGATAAAATTAAAGGGAAATTTAGCTATTTGTTCGTTATTGCTCTCATTTTCTTGTTCTTTGTTTTTGGTCAATGGACAAGAAGAATGAACCTTATGTTGAAAAGCCATGTAATAATGCATGTCAAAAGATTATAAGATCATAATATCTTCTTACAGGAATTATGCCAATGCATATAAATAATTATGATTCACAATGACAAATTTTACATTTTTAAAGGGGCCTGTTAGATTTAGAAATACACAGTTTGGAGGCAAGATGTCAGACGACGACAAAGTTCTTACAAGAAACTTGTCCTTTATCAAGGACAACATAACAGACATGGATGGTGTAATGGACAAACTGATTGAAGATGACATACTGCGACTTGAAGACAGGTCTAGAATTCTGGCAAATAGAAACCCGCGTCTTCAAATTCATGCGATATTGGAAATTGTTGTGAAGAAAGGAGCATATGACAACTTTATTAGAGCATTAGAGACCTCTGGAAATAGTCACATCATAGAACGTTTAGAAAATATAGATTATAACTGCGGTATGTATGTATATATATGTATGTATTTAATAAAATATGGTATTTAAAATTATATTACAACGCCATTATTTGAAAATGTATATTTTTTTTTATCTTGTTCTATTTTAAGTTAATGAAATTCCATCTCTATAATAGAATATTCTTATAAATTCATAATTAATTCTTTAAAAAATTTCATTTATATTCTTCTCGTTTTAGAAAAGACAGACTTGTCAAAAGAAGATATACAAGAAGAGATTGACCAGGTAATCATTTTTGATTTTATAAGAATTCACTCATAGAGCATTGAAATACTTATAGATCGTTTGAAATACTAATGGTTTTCTACATCAGGAATAGATTACCGTAGCTGTATTTGTCAAAAGATTCCGCAGTGCTCTTCAACTTCGTAATTTATTTGGCCTTTTAAATCCTATTTTCATTCGAGCGTCACTGATGGGTCTTTTGTATACGAAACGCGCGTCTGGCGTAAATACAAAATTTCAATCCTGGTATCTATGATGAGTTTCTTGACATAACAACATTGCTGTTTATGCAAGAAATTGTTCTGTTTTTTTATGTTAAAATGCTCCGAAAAACATTCTCAGATTTATCTTTTCGATACCAACATGTTTATTAAATCTTTCGGCAAAATGGACGCTGGGTTTGCATCTTTACTTATTGTTTCCTATGCCCTATTGTGACTTTTATCGAATAAGCATGGATTTGCTTGGCGTGTGATGCACGCATAGAAGGAGACGCTCCGTTAGTATTGCATGCGATCCCTTCGTGATTTTGTTCGTTTGTCTTGATTTGTAGTTCTTAATTCTTAATGTATTTACAATATTCTAAAATCGGTAAACTAATGTTGTCTCTTATCTATCATCAGATGCGTTATACGACGTGTTCTACTAGTGAAGCAGTTTATCTTGTTTTGTCTGGGTAAATCTCAAAAGAAGATTAAAAAAGACAACACCATAAAAAACACAAACAAATAACACAACCAAATAGTACAAATAAACATTTGAATGTACGGAATATGTTCGAATTATAATTAAACATGTACAAAAAAACCTCAAAAACCCCAAAATATTCAAAACAATTCAAAGGATCAAACACGATCACGAATTAGACCAAAAAGCTAATTTTAGTATACCATAGGATGATAATGATAATGATGATGATAATAAAAATGTAATGGAAATTCAAACATGTTTTAAGATACTTTATAAGTTTGAGTCTTTCTTATATATTTCAGAGCGATGGATGTGAAAACAATAGGAACCACACCAAAACTGAGCAAAGTGACAAACTACAGAAGCAGCTGAAAAATATGCAGAGTGAGAACGAACACTTGAGAGTCCAACAAAAAAGTGTAAGAATGGAACTGGAGTCGAAACAAAGGAAGATGCAAGAACTTAACAAAGAAGTAAACGGTTTTAAAGCACAGAATAAACAGCTGAATGAGAGACTTAAACTGCTTTGTAATAGTGATAAACTTAAGGACAGATTAAGCAACATTGAATTAGAAGTTAGAAAAAAGGATACAGAACATGGACTCTTAGAGACGGAAATACAAGAAAAAGAGAATGAAGTACAACAACTTCAAGACGATTGCTACAAACTTAGATTGGAATTAGCAGAAAAGACCGACCAGCTTGTAGCTTTAAGCGACCAAATGAAAGCACTGCGAGAGGACCTTGGAGTTGCAAGGAAAGAACGTTATGAATTAAAGGTGAAGTTAGATGAAATGAACGTGAATTTAGATGATAAATGGAAGCTTATGATGAATGTGTTGGAGAATAAATTAAATCAGAGTCGACGAATACCTACGAGACTATCATCCGAACAAAAAGAACCAATACTTCCAACAATAAGATCAAACCAAACAACACCTTTGAAATTCGTGGATAACCGTTATAGTCTAACACCAAAGGACAAAATAAAATTACGAACACAACAATCTCAAGCTGTGACCCCGAAAAATGTTGTGAGAGATAAAAAGACAGCTTTCTGTGGAACAAAACCAAGATCTTTCAATAAATTTTTAAAATAAATCAAACTGGAAGGTTATATTATCATGTCTTATTATTTTTTCTGCCTTAGAAATGTTACTGAATAAACACAGTAGTAATTCTATCGACAACCGATGTAGTTTGATAAATTAGTCTTTTGTAGACGATTGCGCGTCTGGCGTACTAAATTATAATCCTGGTACCTTTGATAACTATTAAGACGAATGTATGCAAATTCACAAAAAGACAAAACAAAACAAAACAAAAAACAATTCTTACAATTTCTTCAAACAGCAAAGAAATAGTCGGATGTCAAAGATAAATAGGTCATGTGCATTATTACAAAAAGACAAAACAAAACAAAACAAAAAAACAATTCTTACAATTTCTTCAAACAGCAAAGAAATAGCCGGATGTCAAAGATAAATAGGTCATGTGCATTATTACAAAAAGACAAAACAAAACAAAACAAAAAACAATTCTTACAATTTCTTCAAACAGCAAAGAAATAGTCGGATGTCAAAGATAAATAGGTCATGTGCATTATTATGGCTGTTTTTCGGATCTCAGATCTAATGTTCAATTTTTGTTCTTTCAAATTATGGGCTTAACATTTTTATCGGCATTAATTTATTGGAACATGCTCATTATCCTGAGATCAAGCGTGAGGTGGCAGGTACTAGTTCCTAGCATCTGTGCCATTGTCCCACGCAGTATTCAAAAAAACTTTGGATATTTTTGTCACTTCATTGGACAGTGATAAATAAAAAGATTTAAAAGTTTGCATTACACAATGATACCTTTCCTGTTTACATTGATATGCAACTTTCATGGTTTTATCCTTGTTTGACATGAAAAATCTAGAGTCCCAGATACATACTGTTTTAAGACTAGCTATACATTTTTATCATGTTTTCCATTGGTCAAAAGAGGTGGTTATTTAAGGACTCTGCAAAGTGTCAAACTGGTTTTTGCCACCTGAGATAAAGCTTTTCATTTATTTTTGATGATACAATTATGTCTATTTACAACAATATCTATCAAAACATTACTATCTAAAAAAAATAGTATATGCTTAAAAACAAATATTTTGATAAGATTTAAATCTTTGATAAAAATTATAATTGATAATTTATCATGAATTATCATACTGCTATTCTTTAACCTTGACCAGGCCTGGATGAAGACATTTTCGAAGAAAGAAATAAAATAACATAGAAGTGTACTTTCTGGATTATCTAGCCCAAAGCCTCATGCCAAGTATTGTTATTGCTTCAAATCATTCGATATAAAAAAAAAATACATTAAACATCTTCTAAGAAACAATTTCCGCGACTTTGATCGTATTTTTTAACTAATGAGCACGGGAGATCCTTAACTAATTTACAGTTTTTTGCGGACAAATCTAATTAACAATTGAACACCACAAAGGAGCATAAATAGTTCCATATGAATAGTACATAAATGCGGGTCAGAGGCGGATTTAGGGGGGGGGGCAGGGGGCCCGGGCCCCCCTTTTTGGAAAAAAAAATGGTTGCTTATATTGGGAATCACTGAAGCGTGACTGGATCGGGCCCCCGCTTAGGTCAGTCAGTGGGCTCCCACTTATGAAAATTTCTGGATCCGCCACTGCGGGTTCTCGTACACTTTTCTATCCCAAATTCATGTATTTGGTTTTGATGTTATATTTGTTATTCTCATCGGATTTTGTCTAATGCTGAGTCCGTTTCTGTGCGTGTTACATTTTAATGTTGTGTCGTTGTTCTCCTCTTATATTTAATGCGTTTCCCTCAGTTTTGGTTTGTTACCCCAGTTTTGTTTTTTGTCCATAGATTTACTAGTTTTGAACAGCGGTATACTACTGTTGCCTTTAATTATACCATCTCGCATATTAAAAGCGCATGATGCAGAAATGGCCTAATGTGTTCCTTTCGTAATTTTGAGCTATCGAAAATCAAAATTGCGGAACATGTTTTATCAGAATCCTTGGTAATATCGAATAAAAGAGACTGCTTATATTAAGAATTTGCTACAGGTTGTCTATCACTGTGCAATTACAGTTTATCAAAGAACCCAATGGGGAGAAACAGAGGTCTCTTTTTGACAGAAAACACTGACAAACATCCCAACATATTATCCACATTGATCTGTGTCCACACTTTTATAGTTCTTTAAATAAACAAAACAAAAACGCAAAAAGGGATAAAAATCATTAATTTAGGACAATTAATACTAAGAAAATAATTTCCAATAAACTTATCAAAACTTATTTGTTGATCGTATATGGCTGATCTATTTCCGCTTAAATAGTATTCAAACATAATAATTTCCATGAAAATAGTTTACAGTATATCTATTTATGTAATGGCAATTTATCGTATCTATGTCCCAGGTTGTCTATATCTTCATTTTTTTTAAATATCAAAGACTAACAGCTAGTTTTTTATATATAGAAACCATTATTTTATTAAAATGCTTATTGTATTCAGTCGATGCTATACAAATAAAAGTCTTTGCTGTTCTCATCAAAAGAAACATTTTGTTTTATGGTATATAACAGGAGTGATTTATATTGTACTGTGTGCAAATTATTACTTGTACATATATAAATTAGTCTTTTATATCATTTTTATATAAGGCCTTGGAGAATTCGAGAAAAAACCCATTTTCAATTAAAGAATTAAAATACATTTGTAAAACAAAAACAAAGGTGTACTTTCTTGCTCATCTAGCTAGTCCCATGTACATTCTATGCATTAAGATATCGTCACTTTGAACTATAAGGAATCTTCTAAGAAACAGTTTTAAATATGTGAACGAAATTTTTCACCAATTATACTGGGATGATCCTTAACTACTGTGTCCAAGTAAGAAATGTCCACTACAACGAACATGATTAGAAAAATATGAGAAGAAAACTCATACAGGTTCTTATATATTTACCATCTAGCATGTATGTTTAATTTTACATACAATTAATGCAGAAATGAAGGTTATGTGTACCTCTACCAATTTTGAACTTTGACTTTTATCCAAAAGCATATTTCAATAGAATCATTTGGTAATCCATATAACATGTATATGAAGTATTTCTTCAATAATATTATTGAACATAAAAAACAAAATAGTGTATAACCGACACTATAATTTTTTACTTTTTGGTACTGGTCTGATATTGAGGATGGCTGTCGTTGTGGAACACAGTTTAACATAGAACATTATAGGAAAACCCCATAGAAAACTTTTTTGTTAGAAAACACTATCACACATAATATCCACACTGATCTGTGCCCACACTTGTACAAAAAAATATTACTATAAACCAATATTTTGAATATTTATGATGACCGTTTACTTTTTTGCTATCTTTATAAACCTTAGAGACAACTAGTGCTGTTATGTATTTTAGCATGCAGTGAAAACAAAGTTATAGAAAATTTCCGTTGATTTTCACCTGTATGCAATGTTAATTCATATTTTCCTAAACCTGATTCATCCCTCAGTTTGCATTGGGAATTATTTCAAAAGATATCGTGCCATTTTAAAAGCAGGTGATCAAAACCTTAGTCCTTACTAGTCTACATAGTTATATAACTAGTAATAAAGTACTAGATTTTGGGCTTTCCGGTAAATAGGTCTTCCTTAACTGACTTAACTAGGCTAAGACTACACGAAACATTGATAACTTTATTTTGCTTTCGTGACACATTCGTTAACTCCATTTAAATGTTAAGGATGAAAGCTGCTCTGTTACAAAATAATAAGTGTTTTTTTTAAATTGTTAAAAACTGTAAATATGAAAACAAATGAACTATTAAAAAAAATAGAAAAAAAATTGGCGGGAAATAATTATCTCTAGATTTTTCATACATTTATCATTGGCATTTTTTGTCTTTCAATATCTACGACAAAATAACAAGGATTTAACTTTACATAATAATCTTAAAGAAGGAAAAGTAGGGGCTCAATATTTATTAGCACTACATGGATAAAAGCAGAGGATTCCAATATTGTTATGTTGCCTTGTAAAACTCGGATGAACACCACACCGAATGTTCATGGAAGTAAACATGGAAAAAGAATCTCCAGAAAAAGCAAAGAAAAGGAAAATCGACGACGACGGCGATGGGGATAAAGCTAGAGAAGAAAGTGAATCATTTAATGGATTCAAAGTAAAAGCTGTCATAAATGAAAATGCGAGACAAAAATACCTATTTCTTCATTGTACAAAAAATGATGAAGATGCTGTTGTGCTGTTGGAGAAAACACCTTTTGATTCATCTATGACAGATCAAATTTTGTCAGACAACACCAAGATCAGACAGACTTTACAAAATGATATTTACCACACTTACTCAGCTCTTCTGCCTGAAAATCTCAATGGTAATTTTTTTTATAAAAATAACAGTAAAGGGGGGGGACCTCTGGATTCATGTTTTTAAGCCAGGGATTTCGGGATCAGGACCCCTTCAACCCCCTCAGTAAATAGGTATAAAAGATCCTTTTACATAATTATGAAAATGTAAACTTGAATGTACAATGTATATGTGTACCAGTAATGAATTCATTTTTATATGTTGATAATCAATGGCGGCTCCAGGGGGTTGGTTCCGTGGGTTGAAACCCCCCTTATTATGGATGATCAATACATTTGAATGGAGACATATATTTGAAACCCCCTTTTATCCTGGGTTATCTCCCCCTTTTATAAATGACTGGATCCGCTCCTGATTAGCCACTGAAAATGGTTATTTGTGCTATTGATCTATAATCAACCATGATTAAATTTAATTTTATAATTTCACACACAAAAATGTTGCTAAGCATAGTTACAAATGTATACTAAAGCATGTACAGTGGCTGAAAAAAGAAACTTTACAAATTGAAAGTTAAAAGGGCTTGACTATAACTCAGTCTTTCCTCCACATGATATTATCAACTGTTCAGTTATCTTTGCTTCATATTTTAGGTGTGAAAGCTACAGTGATCTGTCCTGCCTCAGAAAAACATATCAAAAAGTATACTGAACAAGAGTCATTTGTAATACAAGAAACAGCAGAGTTGTATACCAAAGTCACTTTACCATACTTAGAGAAACATGCATTTAGCACAAAGGTTAGTTCATAGAAAAGTTTAGCGAAATTCATCCTATCAATAGAATGCAAATCAAACCCTAGAATGGAAAAAAGGACAGGACAGGAGTTAAGGATGACCCACTTTGCAAAACTTAAAGAAAAACAGGTAAATTTTCGCTAAAATGGGCTATTGAAAATACTGGTGAACGGATTAATCCGGTGCTAAAATGGGTTCTAATGTTGACACTCAAATGTCCCCTAGTAGTTTTAAATTTTTTTCGCTAAAATGTCCTGCGCCCCATATCATTGAGTCCATGCATTGCTAAGGGTGTATTTCAACTTTTTGTATTTTGGATATATGTTTTAGTATGGTCTAAATCAAATATGAGAATTTGACAGCTAATGTCTTTTTACTTGCATAATTATTTTGAAATAATTTTTATTTGCTATTTAGACATGTTAGGATGTGAATTTAAATGATTTGTATATTTTTTATTTTAGTGGGTTTATAATATCTTAGAAAAGAAGAAAGAAGCAGACAGAATTGTGTTTGAAAATGCAGATCCAGATACAGGGTTTATCCTATTACCAGACATGAAATGGGATGGCAAGGACTTAAATAGCCTATATCTTCAAGCCATTGTACATAAGCATGGACTCAAGTCAGTCAGGGATCTGAACAAATCCCATTTACCTCTGTTAAACAACATATTGGAGGAAGGTGCAGTAAGTAATAATTTTATATTTTAATAGTTTGGGATAATTTTTATGCCACTGATGGAGGCTGTTTCTTGAATCATGTCTTTCACTGGAAAAGATCAACAAATATACACACCCTTATTATGCTAGATATCATTTCCCAGATGAAAGGCATGCATGTATCTCTGCACATATAAATTTTCAAGCATATTTTTTGGAATGTCATTCTGCAGTGGTGTGTCAAAATTAATTATTTTAATTATTTTCTATAAATATGTAATCTTGATTCAGTTGTGACTGAATTTCGATGACCAACTAATTAGATTTTAATATGTTGAATATTTGGTGCAGTATAGCATCTTCTTTTTTCACATGTTTGCTCAACATGTGTTGGAAGTAAAGATGCATACATTTTGGTCATGTGGTAATGGAAGTCACATGACAGATATAAATAACATAATATCTTGAAACCTGCATATTGTCATGTTTTAAAAAATCACCAGATTGATCACATGGTGAACCTCTTTGTTTATAGATATAAAAAGATGTGGTAAGAGTGCCAATGGGACAACTCCTCATCTAAATCTATGTTTTGATTTGAAAGCATTTTAAAAGTATGATTAAGTAATGGTGAATAAAACTATAAAAATAATCTAAAGTTTGACTCACATCTTCAAAGAGAAATGTTGACACACCCATTTGATGTCTTAGGCCAATTTAGTTTAGACCAACACAACATGAGTAATCACCTTAATTTTTTAGTTTATACTGATATGTCTGTATTTTCAGGATGTGATCAACCAAGAATATGGTATACCAAAGTCCAAACTTCGAATATACATCCATTACCAACCTTCATATTATCATCTACATGTTCATTTTAATCATATCAACTTAGAATCTCCTGGCTTTGATGCTGACAGAGCTCATTTATTGGTGGATGTTATTGAAAATATTGAAATGAATGACAGTTACTACCAGGATAAAACACTAGTTTACAGAGTAAGAGAACAAGATGAACTCTATAAACTTTATCAAGATGAAGGATACTTCGTTGATTTTCCGATAAATACAAGCATATCATCAAATTCATCTTTGACCGCAGCATCATAAATAGATGTAAATCTAGTCTTCATTCTTTGTATGAATATTGTTGTTTAAATGACAGTGTAGTACAGTGTTTATTAATTTCATTTCATTTCAAACATTTTGATTTCTCATGAAAAAAAGAGATTTAGGAGTTTACTTGAAATTTCAAACTAAAGTCAGTCATTTATCATTATTTATTGTAAATTTATTCATGCATTTATAATTTGTATCCATAATGTCTACTGGTAGTACAATTGCAAAACTATTGTGATTTGGGGATTTTTAGGAAAAATTGACAATAATTATACAAAAATTGAGAGAATATATTTTTGCAATGAATATATCATTTCTTTATTTGTGCATTAAATCAAAACAGTTTTGTATTTTTTAACTTTGCAATATTAAATATTTTGAAGAAGTGTTTAGAATTAGCTTAATATTAAGATGAATTATATTCCTGAGTCTGACTTTATACCTATTCCAGGTAAAAATGTATGAGAGGGTTTGATATTATTTCTATGAGCCACGGAAGGTGGGACATAGGTAATAATTTTCAGGCAGCAGTGATGGGGTCTTCAAATTGTTTAAGTTCTTCGCTTAAAAATTCAATGTTTGAATGAAGTTTCATTACTATTAGTACATATTGGTTTGAAAACTATTGTGAGGCCCTGCTCCGTAGGTCATGGTCCAGTGAATTTAAATGAGTTATAAATTCTCAATATTAATGAGGTTTCTGCTGAAGTTAGTTTGATAGGTACTACTTGTGATCAATGATGTTTTCTACTTTAAGTTAGTTTACCATGAGTTATTCAATGCAGAGAGTAGAATATATTAAAGTGTGAAAAATTGAAGTTGAAGACTGTATATATATATATATTGTCTCAATCTTAATTTTGTTTGTATCTCAATTAATGTGTACCCAACAACTCATTTTATGCATATTTTAATATTGTTGAAATAATAAAGCTGTAAGAGAACTGTTAGTAGTACTATCAAATTAACAGGATAACCTAACACTTTATGTTTTACATAGGACCCTTGGTTAGAAATTTGTTTTAGGCCCCAAAATGTGAGAAGAAGAATTGTACGAAAAGGACACTATTCGATTGCTTTGAATTTTTTCAAATTTTAAAGGGAATTTTGTTTCATGAATTGCAGGACTTCTGACCTTGAAACTCAAGACTTGGGTCATAGGATATGGTAAAGGTTATTCAATTTTATGACAAGAGTGCACACACTGAAAAGTCTTGCCTTCTTTACTGACCATTAATTTTATGTTGATAGTCCTAAATATAAAGTTTTACTTCTACAAGTATCACATAAACTTAGCATGATCCAAGAAAATGAGGTCATTGTCAGATTAACCAAACAGGAGATACATGTACACCTTACAATTATTAAATACACCTAAGATAGTTGACCTATTGCTTATGATTATAGTTTTTAAGAAACAGACTTAACATGGGAAACTAAACATGGACCAATGAACAATGAAAATGAGGTCAAGGTCAGATGAACTATGCTGGAAAAACATGTACACATCATAATCAATCTAGTTGACCTATTGGTATAGTATCTAAGAAACAAACTTAACATTGACCATTTAACCATAAAAACAAGGTAAAGGTCAGATGATACCTGCTAGACATTAATATACACCATACAATCCTTCCCTACAACAAATATACTTGACGTATTGCTTATGTGAAGAAAAACAGACCAAAACACAAAAACTTACCACGGAGCAATGAATTGTGAAAAAGAGGTCAAATTCAAATAAAACCTGCCACACTGACATGTTTATCCTAAAATATTTCCATACAAATATAGTTGACCTATTGCATATACCATAGTAGTAGAAAAAAAGACAAAATCACAAAAACTTAACTTTGACCACTGAACCATAAAAATGGGGTCAAGGTCAGATGAGACCTGCCAGTTGGACATGTGCACCTTACATTCATTCCATGCACCAAACATAGTAGACATATTGGTTATAGTATCTGATATATGGACTTTACCTGGTTCTATGATCCATGTATGAGGCCAAGGACAGATGAAAACTGTCTGATAGGCATAATAAGAAATAAGAAATTATCATTACTAAAAATCTTTACTTTCTTTTCAAGTAGTAAGTGAACCATGAAAAGTAGGTTAAGGACAATATACATATGACAGGTGGAAACTTCATAACATAATGCATCTATATATTAAGTATGAAGCATCCAGGTCTTCCACCTTGTAAAATATACATCTCTTAAGAAGTAAGCTAAAGCCGCCACCAGATCACTATTCCTATGTTGTGCTTTCAGCAACAAAAGTTGCAGGCTCGACGAAAAAAAACAACAACTCATACCTTTACTGCTATTGCAACTATTTCTTAAATTAATGACATTACTCTGATCTTAAATCTAAAAGTTTGTCGGTCTGAATTTGTTCAAGTTGATATACACCCTCAGTGGCGGATCCAGAACTTTTCATAAGCGGGGACATGCTGACTGACCTAATGGGGAGCCTGCTCCCGTCATGCTTCAGTGATTCCCTATATATGTATAATCAACCAAATTTTCACCACCAAAGGGGCACCCCTGGATCCGCCTATGACCCTATATACCATACCATATACCATATCTTGAGAGAATTTTTTCTTGATGATGTTATAAATTAAAAGCTTATAATAATAAAATTGTAGTAAATTTACAGTTTTCTTAGATAGGAAGCACAATCCTTTATAAATTAGGAGTTTGTTTTTCCAATACAAACATTAACCAATAGGCTAATTAACAAAGTTATTTGGGAATCACTGTTGAAAGATGGACAATAAATAAAGAGGTTCCTGAATGTTGTAACTGGTAACAGATGGTACATTACACATTGGTAGTACTTGTTTCTGCAAATTGGAGAATGTCTCATGTAGGTTGATTATCAGCTCATCACATTTTTCTACAGCTGGTTTTGGTTGGTTGCCTTGTAAAGGTTGCCTATCACAAGAAGAGCAACAATCAGCTGACCTTTTCATCCAGCAACATATGGAACTTTTGAATCAAGTACATGATTACTAATGACAGCTGTGAGTTTTATTTGTAAAAGGGATCTGTTATAAATACTGTAAATTCAGAAACTTTAGCAATGTTTTTATTATAATGAAAAATGCCAGAGTTATAATCGCAATAATTTCAACTTCCATTTTGAAATATTTTATATGAATCAAACAGGATTTTTCTGAGAATCACAAAAATTAAAATTGCATTTTAGTCAAAAATGACAAAATCACTATAATAAATGCACACCATTATTTCAGTATTTACAGTAAGATGTGAAATGATTGCCAATGAGACTAATATCAAACAAAGTCCAAATGATGTTGATTTAAGCAATTATAGCTTACTGTATGGCCTTCAACAATGAGTAAACCTTTACTGTATATACAGTTTGAAATCAGTTTTTCTATATGGTGCAGAGTCATGGAGGGTTATCAAATCTGACTTCAACAAACTATCATCATTCCATAATACATGTCTTCTTAAAATTTGCAAGATCTTCTGGCCAAAAACCATCAGTAATAAAGACCTCTACAACCTTACTTTACAAAGAGACATCAGAGCAGAAATTAAAGAAAGGCAATGGAAATGGATTCTAAGAAAAGACAAAGATAGCTCTATGTTGGACACCAGCAGAGGGGAAAAGGAAAAGAAAGAGAGCGAGACCGAAAGAGACATGGCAACGCACAATAGAGAGTGAACTGAGAATCATAGGAATGACATGGGGAGAAGCAGAAAGAAAGGCACAAGACAGGCAACAGTGGAGGGCTTTGGTGGTGGCCTCATGTGCAAATGTGCACGAAGAGGATTAAGTTAAGTATATAAAGCTATAAAAGGTAGTGATATGTTATAACTGAGAAAAATAGTTCAAGCTAAGGGACAAAGACTATCTGGTATAAAAACATAGGCATATTTAAGATATTTTAAATATTTATTGTAACATAAAAAAGTTATATTATGGAAAATGTAAAAATACTCTAACTTAAAATGAGGTTAAACAACTTAATGATTAAAACTAATTGTATACAATGTACCAAGATATTTTTCTGTATAACAATGCAACAATCTACAGCATAACAGCAATAGTAATATGTGCTCACTAAAATGTTCTAAGTGGTCTATTTAAATTGTTCATTTCATAAAAAGCTCTTTAACCAAGTATAATAAGTTGTTACTATATATTGCTTAATTCATTCAAAGGTAAGTCACCTGAAGCAAGCTATTTCATTTCCACAACATTATCCATTGTCAAGTTGCAAAAAAAGCAAATGCTTGTAACTTGTAATGCCTTTCTGATATAAATTGATAAACAAGTGTATAATTTTTCAAAATGCTAAATATATTTTGACCACTCACTTTCTGTATATCAATGAATTATTTTGAAGCAATAAAAATGTATTAATGAGATGTTAAAATCTACTCTAATACTTCTATATCACATTTAATGAATAATAAAATCTGTTTACTAAATAAAAAAAAATAATAATACATTATTAGTAATTTTCACAAATGTTCATTTATTAATTCCTAAATCCCTTTGATTGAGTAAACTGATCAAGTTGGAAGACTTATTAATCTAATAACCAGATGCTCCGCAGGGCGCAGCTATATACGACCGCAGAGGTTGAACCCTGAACAGTTGGGGCAAGTATGTACACAACATTTAAGCTGGATTCAGCTCTAAATTTGGATTGTGATTAAATAGTTGACACAGCATAGGTTTCTGACACAGAATGAATGTGGTCTAATGAACTTAAAATATTTTTTTTGCCTTTGAGCAATTCACTATGCTGTTGAATATTAATCCTCTCAAAAAAATGTTTGAAGAAATTTTCTTTTTATTTATGAAATCTGAAATGAGAAAAATTTAACCCCCTCCCCCATTTTATTTTCACATCCCCCTTTCCCTTTTTCCAAAACTGATCTCAATTCAAATTCCTAATGGAGTTTGCAACAATAACTACTCATTTAAATACATCATAAAATATTAAAATGTAAAATAAAGTGCTTGTTATCACTGAATGGTAAAGATTGTTTTAATTTATCAGTTGGTAGTAAAAGTGAATATACATTGTATATTGTATAAAACAATGATTTAAGTTGATTCAACTACTATTCTGGACAAAGAAAGATAACTCCAATTGAAAATTTCTTGCTATTGCACAATATTGTGCAATTAGATATTTCTTGCTATTGCGCAATACTGTGCAACTGAAAATTGCTTGCTATTGCACAATACTGTGCAATTGAAGATTTCTTGCTATTGCTGAATACTGTGCAATTGAAAATTTCTTGCTATTGCACAATACTTAATATAATAATTTTGGATCCTGATTTGAACAAACTTGAAAACTGGGCCCATAATCAAAAATCTAAGTATATGTTTAGATTCAGCATATCAAAAAAGCCCAAGAATTCAATTTTTGTTAAAATCAAACTTAGTTTAATATTGGACCTTAATGTAGACCAATTTGAAAACGGGACCAAAAATTAAGAATCTACATACACAGTTAGATTCGGCATATCAAAGAACCCCAATTATTCAATTTTTGATGAAATCAAACAAAGTTCAATTTTGGACCCTTTGGGCCCCTTATTCCTAAACTGTTGGGACCAAACCTCCCAAAATCAAACCCAACCTTCCTTTTATGGTCATAAACCTTGTGTTTAAATTTCATAGATTTCTATTTACTTATACTAAAGTTATGGTGCGAAAACCAAGAATAATGCTTATTTGGGCCCCTTTTTGGCCCCTAATTCCTAAACTGTTGGGACCAAAACTCCCAAAATCAATCCCAACCTTCCTTTTGTGTTCATAAACCTTGTGTTTAAATTTCATTGATTTCTATTTACTTATACTAAAGTTATTGTACGAAAACCAAGAATAATGCTTATTTGGGCCCTTTTTTGGCCCCTAATTCCTAAACTGTTGGAACCAAAACTCCCAAAATCAATCCCAACCTTCCTTTTGTGGTCATAAACCTTGTGTCAAAATTTCATAGATTTCAATTTACTTAAACTAAAGTTATAGTGCGAAAACCAAGAAAATGCTTATTTGGGCCCTTTTTGGCCCCTAATTCCTAAAATGTTTGGACCAAGACTCCCAAAATCAATCCCAACCTTCCTTTTGTGGTCATAAACCTTGTGTTAAAATTTCATAGATTTCTACTCACTTTTACTAAAGTTAGAGTGCGCAAACTAAAAGTATTCGGACGACGACGACGACGATGCCAACGTGATAGCAATATACGATGAAAAATCAAAATTTTTGCGGTCGTATAAAAACCCTGTACCCTAGTTGAAGTAACATATGCAATGTATGGAAATGGAATAAAAAAACATTGAAAAGACTACCCGTACTCTTGCAGAAAAATGAAAAAAGAAAATAAAGTATTGGTAAACAAACAATTTGTGAAAAGTAAAGAAAAATAATGACAGATAGTATCAGATTATTACATGGCATTTTTCATATCGCATGTATTATCAGCCCTAGGTTCAATATCAGCCCAAGAGCCGCATGGCTCGAGGGCTGATATTGACCGAGGGCTGATAATACATGCGATATGAAAAATGACATGTTATGATCTTTTTATCATATGCTTCAACAATGGAGAAAAATCAGATTCATATATTGATCCTTGTACGTGGTTCCCAAATAGAAGTTCAAAGATTGAAAAGTTCACGGACGTCGGACCCAAATTTAGTACATTCGATATCAAATCTTTCTACCATATGCCTCAACCGAGGAGAAAACATTTTTAATATGGACGACACGACAAACCAAAAAAAAAAAAACAATATAAATAATGAACACTGTTTGGAAAAGTTAGCCTTTTCAAAGTAACTTTCTAAATTATGTTTGAAACTTATAAAGAATGCGTTTATTTAATAATTTGTCTATTTTTTTTTTTATTTTTTTATTTTTTTTTTTTTTTGTTATTATTGTACACAATATACTTTTCAGTATCTAAATAATTGTTTTGTACACTATTTCGTAATGCTTTTCACTGAAAACGTAGCATTGAGGTGTATTTTCCGGAATTTGCTGAATATCACCGGAATGCCATGTGATAACGTTACGACAAGGCATGTGATAACAATCGAAGCATGTGATAAACTTTTCATATCAGCCCACTAAGCACCAATTCGAAAAATATGGAATTTACGTTAATTTAATGCTATTATCATACAGTAAAAATCAAATGTCATTTAGTCTAAGTATATGATAAATATATTTATCGAATCTCACTTATCTGGTTTGCAATTGTCAATTTCTAATATCAGTGGCTTCCTCATGCCTTAAGCTCAATGGCAAGGCTTGGTTGACTTGTGATTAAAAATAAACCATATCATTCATTACCACAGTACAATAAAAGCACACTAACGACAGATAATTAAAGGTCAGCTTATATTATTGTTTAAGTGAAGATCTTGTATTCAATCTATTAAATTGAGGATTACACCACTCATCAGAAGAAGCAAAGGTCACAATGATGATAAGCACAAAAATAAAAATTGAATTTTAAAAATTTGCTGTGACGCTTCTGATTTAATATGGCATCTAGGACAACAACCGATTATACTAAAAGAGAGATAGTTGTGTTAATCCAAACAGTTTTAAATTTATTAACCATAATGGGTTGTTAATTATTCTGTGAAGACTATTTTTAATATTTTACAAATTTTTCTGTTTTTTGTCCTTTTTAAATAATTCAAAATGTCAGTGAAATTTTCTCAACATATTTCATCTGCCAAAGTTCATTGGCTTCACAACATTCTTGTGTATGTAAAAAGGATAATATCTAATAAATAAAGTAAAATAATGTAATGCACATTTAAGTTTTAAAATATATACACAGTTGATTATATAAAAATCAAGGCATTATTCAGACTGATCACTGTAAAATACATTGCACATCAAATATCTTTAGTACAGCATCAAGATTTTCAGATTGCAATGAAAATCTTGATCATTAAAGATTAGAAAGAAGTAAGAACGCAACACTTCAGAGGAACTGATGTGTTCTGACTACTTTTTAATTTTCTATGCTGAATTAGAGTACCCTAAATGCCTTATGTGTCCAACTTAACCACAAGTCGAGGGTTCACATATTTTTTAATTGATTAAAAGAATCTCATTGCCAACTCCTTTAAAGAAACATGGCAGATACATAGAATCCACCACTGCATCAAGGAGAGCTTAATTCTGAATTGTTCCACATGTTCCCAATCCCATTGGTCATGGACAATAACAAATTTTTGTGCCAAATAACTATGTTTTATATCATATGGCTGGGAAAATGATGAACACATTAAGTCCGTTAATTTGAAAATGTTTACATAGGTGGAGCTGTTGTTCTAGGTCTTGGTTTGACACCTTTTTTCTTCATGTACTGCAGAAACTGATCAGGAATTTCCGCCAAAACTTCTTTAGCAAGAGCAGACTGACTAGTGAGCATACTGGTACCATTTCTAATAAAGTCCCGGAAAGGAACAAACTAAAATGAAATAGAAATATATTAATAAAAGTATAACAATAAATACTTGACAAAGGGAAATTAACAGTGATCTTGAAATACATGTGTCATAAAATTTTCTTGTCCATTTTATTAAAATTAAATCAATAAGATGAGGTGATTTCAAAACCTTTTCTTGCATATTTCATTTAAAATATAGTAAGTATCTCCATACATAAAGTTTATTCACATATATGTTATGGCTATTGTCTTGTGAGAGGTACTACTTGTTTATTATTAAATTTACCTGTACAATATCTCTATCAGCATACTGTCCATTAGACGACACTCTTACATCATCACCATCCAATATGTTCATTGCTAGAATGTATAAAATAGGGAAAATGCTGAGCTTGAGTATACTAGTATACTGTAAATTCAGAAATTATTGCGATGTTTTTGTTATTGCGAAAAATGTGACAGTGTTACAATTGCAATAATTTAATATTGCATTTTAAAAATTTTTATATGAATTAAACAGGATTTTTCTCAATATTGCAAAAAATTAAAAACGCATTTTAGTCTAAAATGATAAAATAACAATAATAAATGCATGCAACTATTTCTGAATTTACAGTAATACAGAATATTTTAAGGTTCTTTCAGGGTGAAATTTCATACCACATTGGCAGAGCTTTTACAAGGTGTATTTTAATAACAGTTACATTTTCACAAGACTAAAAAAATTGTTAAGTCAAAGTCATATATTTTCCTAAAATGATCCATATATAAAATTGTGCATCCTTATTTCATATTTGTATTATGATAGTTTATTGAGAGGTAAAAGTCTAAACTATCATTCTCTCAGCTATGTGTTATAAAACTTATCATACTGAATGTAATGTAGCACTACAAATGAATATTATCCCTTGTAAAAAAATCTTCACCAATAATTTAACCTTTACTAATTCATTTGATATTGTGACGGGATTGCTTCCCTTAGAACACTTGGTAGATACTTAGTCAGCCGTAAGCGGTTGAGCTAAGGAAGTACTTCTTTAGCTCAGTCGGTTTACGCGCTGCCTTGTAACACAGAGGTCCCGGGTTCGAGTCCCGGTGGAGACAAGCAATTTTGTAATGAAATTCGTGCTCTCCGGTTACATTGGCGCCCAACTAAAAAACCCACGGTAGTTAGAGAGGAATTCTAGCTAGGGTATATTTGTGTGAGAGTCATAATGGTATGATGACTCTTGAGGTGGGGGAAGTGTGACGGGATTGCTTCCCTTAGAACACTTGGTAGATACTTAGTCAGCCGTAAGCGGTTGAGCTAAGGAAGTACTTCTTTAGCTCAGTCGGTATACGCGCTGCCTTGTAACACAGAGGAACCGGGTTCGAGTCCCGGTGGAGACAAGCAATTTTGTAATGAAATTCGTGCTCTCCGGTTACAATATAAAAAAAAAATATAGAATTTTGATTGTGTTTACCTTCAAAATCTGCTTCTCCAACCCCAACAATTATAATAGACATAGGTAATCTAGATGCCTGAAAAATCAAGAGATAAACAATGTACATGTATATCATATTAGTCCTCAATTATAAATAAACAATAAAAGTACATATGATAACTTTACCATGTATTCACAGCATCCCTGATAGGATCATGATTCTGTCTTATTTTCTAACAAGGGTTGCTACAGATTAAAAATAAATCCTAACGGAAATAATGACTTTGGCAATCTTTCCAAAAAGAAAGCGAATATCAGTTTGTTTTTTTTGGTCAGAAGAGGGGAACAAGTTGTTCAGTTCTTTAGTTATCTGTGTATTATTTTGTTGACTATTGTTGGTCTTTTTATCATGGTGTTGTCTGTTGTTTCTTCCACTCCTGGAATTTAATTACCCTTTGGTATTTTGTGCCTTATTTTACATTTCAACATGAACTAACTTTTGAGTAAAATAAACCTCAAAATTGGGATTTCAATGGACAACTCTTTATTTGAATAAATCAATTTATGTTATTGTAGTATGAATATGCAAGATATTTGTAATATATTGACAATACTGAATGTTGATAACCCTAATATTGGACAGTACAACAGGCCACATCAAGCATCAACAAAAGACCCCTCTGAGAAAACATGTCTGAATAGACTGACTTGGTACAGCCACAAAATGTGGTGGGGTTAAATCTTTTCTAGCTTGACTGCTGGTGATAAACACCACTATCTGCCAGATAGCAATATATCACATAGCCAATTTTATTAGTGGAAGAAGCAGGGGTATCTAGAGACATCCCCAACCTCTAGCAGGAAATTAGCATTCCTAGTGGTTCTAGATATGACTTACTTGTACAATGGCATTTTTAGTTTGTTCCATGTCCGTGATTACTCCATCTGTTATGATTAAAAGTACATGATAATTTGACCCATCTTGCTGTTGTGCTGCAAAGCTGAAAAATAAAAAAACAAATTAATCTTAAAAGTCTGTGAAGATCTCATTAAATCCAGTTTGTGTTGGGCAGTTAGGGATATGACTAATCCATTTTCTAGATAGGATAGGTCTTTCTTTTGCCTTTGGAAGCACTGAAAATCTATGAGATAAGTCATATATATTTTTAAGATCTTTTGAATATTTTATTAAAAATCTGGTTTAAGAGGAAATATGGATACAAAATGCCCCTTCATGAGTAAGAATGGCAAAGATAACGTTTGATATGGGAAGGCCCTAAAATTATAATAAAAGGAGCGTGATCTCAGAGAGTTTCTTTGACACCCATTTAATGAGAAATTATTTTTGTGTGTTTAAACTTTAAAAACACGGAATATAGATTATTTTCTTCAGTATAAGCAGCAAGTTTGGTTCAATTTAGTATGTGGTTCATTAAAAAATGAATGTCAGCATTGCAGAGTGAAACAAAGGAGACACCCGAAATTACCATTTTGTTGAGTGATCCCACAAACAAATGTTCTTAAACAGGTAAAACAATGATAAAAATATATTTTAATCTATAGCATGACATCAAACAGTTCTATACAATGGTCATTGTACAATTGCATGTCTGTCTATTTATTTTTATATTTATGTTTATATTAGGTTTTTTTAGTGTAAGAAGTTTTCTGAGGTAATCTTGATGGATAATTATACGGTGTTGAGTTTAAGATATGCATGCACTGATACATTATAACAAGTCTATGCATTGTTTAATTGTTTCTATTGGACTTTTTGTTATTTGATTATTCATTTTGATATGTAATATATAATTATAAATATATGTCCCCTGCGTTGCTCATATTTTATCTATCCAAGGTACAATAGCAATGGCTAAAAATAGCATTTTTTATTTTTTTTCTATAATTTTTTTTATTACATGTAACATATGTAATATCTCAAGACAAATGAAAGCTTCAGAGCAAATGCCATGTGATTTCCATTATAGTTTCAATTTCCAAAGGGCTTAACTCAATAAAAATATTTTCAAAATAGTCAGACATTACTGATATGAACCTGTGATATAAGTTTCATAAAATTCTGGCAATAATTGAAGACATGAGAGCACTAACATTAAAATTTTCCATATGATCAATATTTTCAAGGGGCATAACTCTTTTTAAAAATAATTGATCAGCACTGATTTATGAATCTTTGAGTACATTGCTTATATGAACCTATGATATAAATTTCATAAAAATCTAGCAAAAGTTGTATTTATTAAAGTGCTCTCAAGGCAATTTTCCATATAATCAAAATTTTTAAGGGGCACAACTTTTTAAAAACTATTGATAGGCACTGATTTTCAAATTTATCAATGACATTGCTGATATAAACCTATGATATAAGTTTCATAAATATCTGGCAAGAATTGTACATGTGAGAGTGCTGATAAAACAGGATGGACAGATGGACTGATAAACACACAGATGGATTTCCATGTCGTCAGCAACATTTTTATACAGGGGGGAAAAAAATCCTATATGATAATTTGGGTGAACATGAAATTAACAGCTAATTCCTCCCCTTTAAATTATTTAAATCAAAATAATAAAATCAAAATTAATAATGCAAAAATCGAACTAATGATTCCATGAAGTAACACTGCAATGAAGTCACTTATTCAAAAGGTATTACAGATGCAAAATGCAAATAGTTACACTTATTGACAACAAACAAACAAAGGCACAAAACACAAACAAATAGTTAATAAAAAAATGGACAAATTGACATAATAATCGCTATGCACTTTCATTTTAGTAAGCTGCATATATATATTTATGAATTTTCTATAACAGGAGCTGGTATTTTTACTCACAATTGCTTATTTAACTGGAAAACATACACAAAAATAAATTTCCACTATGCTTGTTAATAATTTAAAAATGTTTATCTTACCTTTGGAATATTCCATTAAAAACAGTGAAAAGTAATACATTGTATAGCATAACCTTTTCTGATCTTTGCTTCAAAATTTTCACACTGAAATTTTATTTTTACTGGTTCAAAATTTAAAAACAATATGATTTGTATTGGGGAGACAACTCATATAATTAAGTGATGTAGCTAGAAAACATGTGCAATGATCCTGTTAAATATATTTCCATATCCTGTTTCAAAATTTAAACAGTTTTCTAGCCAGCCACTTCATTCTTTTCCAAGTAATATCTTTACAGTATATAAGAACTTGGCACACTGTACCTATTAGTTATTGCTTATTCTCAAATAAACTCTAAATTTTGAACATATATTACTTACCCTGCTACCCGATTTATAACAGGAGAAAAGTTTGTTGGTCCATATAATTGTACATTTTTTAAGGAATGATAATAAGCATCTAAAACTCCTTTTATACCCTGACACTGAGGATCATTAGGATTGAAATTCTGAAAAATAACAAAATGAGAATTCATATTTATTTTGAAACATATACTGATAAAACACATTCCAAATTTAAACATTTGACTGTAAATTTACAAAATGAGTGCATTTACTTCTGCAGATCTTTGACAACAATAATGGTAGATGTTTAACCCTTTCACCGATTGCTGCCCAGACAGAAGCTACTCTGAGACGATGGCTTCCCTGGCTACTATTACTCAAGTGGGAGATCTTCATAATAAATGTCAATAAAAACTTGTTTGTAGTTATTTGTGTATTTATTTCATTCACTAACACCATGTTCACAGTTTTGTTCATGTTTTGATAATTTTTTCTTCATAAAATATTCAATTTTCAAATTTTCGGCATTATCTAGGTGAAATTCTCAAAATTCTGCTCTTTGACCCCAAATCGTAATTTTTTAACCCAAAACGACAAAATTTTGAAAAATTTTATGAGGCTGTACAAATTCCTCACACTGAATGTTGTCCATTCCAAGTGTTTTGTACATAAAACGCCATTTTATGTCAAAAAAGTATACTAGTTTGGCTTTAATTCTTCTATCTTCTTTTAAAAAAAATGTTCCCTCATTTCAAATTCTCGTAAATTCCGTAAATTTCCTCTGATCGTGCAAACCAGAGGATTAAAGGCAAAAATTAAGATGTGCTCTGGGATGCATGAAATTTATAGCATTATTTTCATTTTCAAGCACTGGATCAATACCTTTGCCAGTATACTGCTAGTCCTAGAGATAATCATCCAAGCAGTAATCTATGCTATGCTATGCCACTGATATGATTCATAACAAACATTTCCACTGATGAAAGCCTACTTACTAGGTTAATCCATAAAAGTGTCATTCATAAAATAAAATTTGTATGCCAGATCTGTGATGTTTGTACAATCAACATTTTTAACAAAGAATTTCCAACAATTTAAAGTTACTGGACAGTACTAGATAAACAATAAAGCAATCCTTTAAAAGTTTTGCTTTTTTATGCTATGCTATGCCACTGATATGATTCATAACAAACATTTCCATTGAATAATTAAGAAACTACCGTATAAGATAATAAGATTCCAACTCCCTCTATCAAAGTTGATTTAGCATAAGTGTTTCTCCTTTTTATATAGAGATTAGACCATTGATTTCCCAGTTTGAATGGTTTTACACATCATTTTTGGGGCCCTTTATAGCTTTCTGTTCACTGTAGGCCTAGGCTCCGTGTGGAAAGCCGTACTTTGACCTATAAAGGTTTACTTTTACAAATTGCGACTTGGATGTAGTGTGGTCTCATTGGCACTCATACAACATCTTCTTATATCCATTTAGTAGATTTTCTAAAATTCATTTTAGGTCTCATTTGGTCTCATTTTAGGTCTCATACAGCTTGCCAAGTATTTATACATCCCTAACTTTTAAATTTGGGATTTGGGTGTACCTGATGAAAGCCTACCTACTAGGTAAATCCATAAAAGTGTCATTCATAAAATAAAATTTGTATGCCAGATCTGTGATGTTTGTACAATCAACATTTTTAACAAAGAATTTCCAACAATTTAAAGTTACTGGACAGTACTAGAGAAACAATAAAGCAATGCTTTAAAAGAAACATGACAGTTATCCTAAATATGACAAACCTCCATTAGGTATCCATAAATGACTTATAAACACAAAATGATGACCATAGATTTAATTGAAAGATCTTTTGCAATTGGTATTCATTTAATAATTGAATGCTTCTTGTTGTAAATTTATTGGGGTGTAAAAGCGTTGACCGAAGTACATTTTGTATGAAGCGCGGAAGCGCTTCATTCTAAAAATGTGCGCACGGTCAACGCTTTTACAACCCTATGAAGTTACAAAAAGAAACATTCAATACTTATAATTACATTTTTTAGCTATGATCAAGAAAAAATGAATTTTATATTGTTTTTATTTAATTCACCTGTGCACTTTATTGTGGGACCACGTGTTATCATGAATGAAAAGTTTTATTGAGTGATGCAATTGCTTACGGAATAACATGTGATGTTCTGTTATCCAATCAGAATAAAGTATTATATTGAAACATACATTTAATGTAATTATTATGTTTTATAATATCTGTATAGGACATAAATCTTACCAAAGCAAAGTCATGATAAACATTATTATCACTCATTCTAGCACCAAATCCTAAGGCAGGAAACAATTTATCACTGAAAGCATATAATTATTTGAAAATATGTAAATGTCAAGAGATTAAATGGGAAGTGAAAAAAATACATGTACATGTATAAAGTTTGGACATTACAATATGTAATTTTGTTTCAATGTCTAATCTAATAAAAGCAACTGAAACTTCAACATCTATTCAAACTATATTCAAATTAATATATATTTCTTTTTTCAACTTTTGCTAAAGTTGTGAGTTTCTTGTATGATAATAATGATTGCAATAGTTTATTATTTATAATAATTTTACACCGACTCTATATACAATGGTTATAAACAGGACAATTTTTTGCTTTGTGTGGTATCCATTTTAATATTTTTTGCTCTTTATTGCTCTCTCAAAAGGTTCTTTTTTTCTTCATATTTCCAATATTCTGATACAACTTTAATAAAAATACCTGTCATAGTCTTGAATTATCTCCCCTACAGCCATGATTGCAGCAGAATACTGATTAGGAGAACCATAAGGGTTAAGATAATGTAGTGATGATGGGTTACTTGGGTTTCCATTGGATGCAGTAAAATCTATTGCTACTGTGAAATTCATTTGTGTGCTGCTAAAAGGGAACAAAACATTATCAAAACTTTAAAATCCTTAGAAAGAAAACTCATTTTACAATAAGTAATAGGAAAGATATTGAATTGTTTTTTTTCTCTAAAAATACTTATCAATTAAAACTGTACATGATGCAAACCAAATAAGTATACTGAATTTTGTCTTATATAATTGGATTAAAGGAATATTTTTAGGACTTTGCTATTATGTAACGTCTGCTAATGTTCTGATATCAAAATGTCAACAGCCTTATGAGCAGATTGATCTTTACTAGTTTTTTTTTTGTATAATTCCTTTTTTAGTTTGTAGAAATTTAATTGAAGTTGTGTACAAAACATAGACATGTACCTGTTTTCCTTTCTTTTAAATGAAATATTTCTGTAAGCAAAGTTTAAAAATAATTGTACATTTTGTTCTTACCCTGTCTGGATGTAATCTAAAAATGTATGTTGATATTCTATTTTGTTTGACATTAGATACACCTAAAAGTAAAAAAAATCAATATCCTTCACAAATGTGTTCTTTTCATGATTTAAAACAACCAAATCTAAAAACAGCATCATTTAATTAGATGATACAATATACTTCTATTAATAAAGTTTTGTGTTTATTGCCATAGAACGATTTAAACAAAATTGTTTCATATTTTTTTTAAAAACTCTACTTAAAATAAATGAATAATGTGTCTTAGAACATGAATGCTCCCACACAAGCTCTGCAATTTTTCAAGTAGAAAAGTGGCATAACTCTAGAAATGATCTTGACATACTGCCATTTTTTTTTTACTATGTCTGCATGTTTTGGTTTCTCAGCATTCTGTATGAGTTTCATAAAATTTGGATGAGGAAAACTTAACTTAGAGTGCTGATACGAAAATGGGGTGGAAGGAAGAATGGTCAAGGGTTACACTTAATGCCCCCCATTGCCTACATTAAGGGCATGAAAAGAAAAGTGATCTTTATAACTTAAGAAGATTTTTATGTGTATATCCCTATTATAATCATTCACAAAATCTTTAAAAAAAAGTCTATTATTTAACAAATTTAGTGTCTATCAACATAAACAGCTGTGTATATCAAATTCCATAGTATAGTATTATTCTAAATCATAAAACTATACTTACTTATTGTGATAATTATCAAAACTTATATTCTAATTCTTGCTACAGGAATCTTACTATCTTTTCTCACATCATTGTCAGTTGTCAAACATTCATGATAATAAATGTACATATTAAATTCTGAATAACAGTAATTACATTTTGCCTTCATTCTGTCTAAATGTTTTCATTTATGCAGCAATTTTCCCCCCAAATAGCCCAAGTAATATAACAATGTCAACAAAGTGAAATTGATCAGTAGCAAGTAAACTGAGATATTAAAATTTTGTCTTTATTGATATTGTTTCTACATACCTGTCCCGAGTCTACATACTTTTTCTTCTTTTCTTTCTTCTTTGGATTTATAAGCTGTTAAGATAGTTAACAGCAGTGAAATACTAAATGTTACTGCATTTACATTAAATGACAGCAAAGTAATAAACCAAGAAACAACATGACTTTTTTTTTATATCTCAAGTGACTTCACCTATCTATATTGATATAAACACAAGACAATAATTACCAATTCAATAAAAGACAGTCGCTTTCACAAAAATTGTTATTTTCTTACCGGTAATTCTAATTTTTTTTTTGGTCACTTTTTTTTTTAGATACAATGTATATGTAAAAATATATTTTAATAATTGAAAAATACCCGAAAGAAAGATAGGAAAATATATGACATTGATTCTGTTAACTTTCAAATTTGTTAGAAAATTCTAAAACAGCATATAATTAGTAAATTTTGGTGGTTTATCAGGTGCACATCAAGTTTGAGAGGGAAGGGGGCTTTTTTTGTCTATAATTGTAAAAAAAAAAGTGGCAATCAAAGGGAGACAATTTTTTATTAACATTTTATGCCAAGTAAAACCTATATTTTTTCTATCTAAGAATCTGAGCAGAATCGGGCGATAAACTATATACAGTGTATCCTGCATAATTCGACACCTGAGTATTCCAACATCCTGTTTTAGCCGACACATTTTGATGGTCCCAAAATATGCCTATCCCTGCAGAAAAAAACTGAGTATTCTATCACCCTGCTTAATTCAACATTTTTTCTGGTCCTTCAGTGAGTTGATTAATTCAGGTTACACTGTACCTGAAGTTGTGACTGAATATCTACTTCGCATCTAACTTGTCATATATTTTTACCTTTCTTTGGTGTTTTTAGCTTGGTATGAAAATATAAAACAGCCTTTGAGGATTTTTCAATCATTCTTTTCTGTACAATTTATGAACAATTTCAATTTCCTACTATCATGAATAATTAGTACCTACACCATACTGATTACTGGATCCTGGTCCTCTACTGATTTCACTTATTGTTGTGGTAAATTCTCCAATCAGATCAACACTGTAAAAAAGGAAATATATTTATACATAAACAAGAATGTGTCCCCAGTACACGTTTGCCCCATCTGCACTATCTTTTTCTAAGTTCAGTGGACCGTGAAAATCAGGGGAAGTCTCTAATTTGGTATCAAAATTAGAAACAATATATCATAGGGAACATGTGTACTAAGTTTCAAGTTGATTGGACTTCAACTTCATCAAAATCTACCTGGACCAAAAACTTTAACCTGAAGTGGGACGAACGGACGGACAAATGAATGAACAAGGGACAGATGAATAGACACACAGACCAGAAAACATAATGCCCATAAATGGGGCATAAAAACATGTCTGCTTCCAGAAGACAGTTATTAAGCAGATTAAAGTTTTGTTCCATTAAAAAGAGGCTAATATAAATCTTAAATTTTTTATCATAAACTCTGTCTTTTATTCAGATTTGTCATTTTCCAACAGTTGAAACTAAGTTCATAAATTTCCAAAAGTGATATTGGGTATCTAATCATTCTTAGTTAGAAATGTTCATGTATTTTAGGTTATCATTAAAATCAGTCTCTATTGGAGTATTCTTCACAGAATCATTTTTCAATACTCTGCATATTGGTGGCATAAATTATGGTAAATAAAAGGGGATAAACAATATGTTTCATTATAGAGTGCTGTTTATCTCATATGCTTGAAAGGATAAAGACTTTGAATACCTAAAATATATGTTGCAACATCATGAACATTGGTTGAATAAAAATGATTTCTGAAAATGTAAAAAAACAGTTGTTCAAGAAAAAAAAATAATGAGAAGATTTTCTTTGATGGAAGAATTCAAAAAAAATTAACCAAATACTATTTGCTAATTTTGTTTTTTATCCACCAACTTTTGAAATTTATATGTAAACCTTTTTTAAAGCCCAATTATAACTTTTTGAAACATATTCTGTACATATTCAAAAACTATGGCAGAACACCTTTCAATTTATATTCATATTACTAGTCTACATTCTACAAAATACTGATTTTATTTACCTGCCATCACTGTTCCAGTCATTACATACAACCTTGATTACTCTGAAAAGATATCAAAGGTCCAATTAAATGCATTTACAGGAAATACCACATTTACACAGTTCCCTTGAAAATGTTTTATCAAAACAATTGCCTATCTTTAGTATTTCTAGCAATAGTTTCATTAACACCATTTTGTATGTGTTAGTTGTCTCATTCTAATTTTGACATTAACTTAAATGAAGATGGTTCAGTTTATGGACCTGGGCACTTGAGAAAAACTAAGTTTTTGAATAGGTTCATGCATGCTCTGTCTTCCATTTTTCCATGTAGCGTTTTGTTAGCTGTTGTTTGTCTTTTCTTCACATTTCCTCTTTAGCCATGATGTTGTTCCTTTTTTATTCTTCATTTAGCAATTTTATTGTCTCTTTTTTAAACATCTTTACATATTTGTCATAGTTTTTCATAAATAATTATAGTACCTTGGCCATAATTACAAATGTTTTTGGATGTACAAATCCTACATTTCTAAAAAAAAAATCACCTGTAATTTTTATTATAATTTTTTACTGTAAAAATATGTCGACATATTATAATTTTTAAGATTAAATTTGTTAGAAACTAATGAAAAATAGAGGTCTTGCACACAACTTACAATTTCTCTATACTGGGTAATGAAAGAAAACAATTATCTATACCTCGCATGATCTCCATTACATAATGTCTTCACTGGTACAGTAAATGGCTGCCATGTTGGGTTTAATGAGTTTTTAATTACTTCTGTACGATGAACAACAGTGAAACTACAACAAAAGATTAAAAGTACCCATACTTTATAAGAAAAACAAATTATTATCAGCTAACAGCTTCCTTGTGCATACTCAAAACAATTTTCAAGACTTATTCTTTAAAGATCATTTACACCGTAAAAGTTTAAACATAGAAAAGTGGTATATATACCGGTAGTTACAAACACAAAATGTGTTACATATTTGCGTACTGTGTATATAAATCATCAAATGTTAATGAGAGATAAAAGGAGACTGAAGTATAAAATTGTTTATTTTACTGGTAAGGGTCGTTCAATTTATACATTAAAACATCTCAGAAATGTATACATGTACTTGAATAATTTCTATGCATAACTAACTTTTGAAATTCTATTTATAAGCAAATAAAACAATATATTTCCACTAACATGCTGAACAAAATACAGGTCAGCCAGCAAGAAGGTGAATCATTAAAATAAAGTTTTTTACTGGTTATGACAGGACAATGTCTGACTTTTTTAAAACAGTCCTTGATCAAAAAAAGAATTAAAAAATTTCAGGTTCACCTTAAAAATTATTGTCTGTCTGGGTTAATAGGGAAAATACACTTACATTTAGTAGTAACATTGAAAACAAAATCTAGATAATTTAATAAATGACTCATTTTATAATTGCATGATGGTTAAAACCGATTGGATCATTACAAGACTCATATTCTTATATATTTAAAAACCTACCTGCCATCCTCATTTGATCTTTGAAATTCTAAGTAGGGATCTGATTTCCCAAAGAAATCTTTTTTGTCTAATTTGTTAGCTTTAAACTGTAGAGTGATGATTTCCTGTTAAAAAATATTTTTTTTAGGCATTTACTGTTTGTTTCTTTATCACAACTAAAACTTGTCAATAGAAAGCTAATAAAAACTAATTATCAAATGTTTGTTTAGTATGTTATACAAGCAGACCAAGTGAAAGTGTGAGCTACTGCTCACTGAATATACCCTTGCCCAAATATTTCGGTAAACAGGAAGTTGTTGAGTGATAAATCTAAAAACACATCACACAGTGAAGCTGACTTATATACAACCTGAAACCAATTTTCAGAAATCATCAGTGGCGGATCCAGAAATTTTCATAAGTGGGGGCCCACTGACTGACCTAAGAGGGGACCTGCTCCAGTCACGCTTCAATGATTCCCTATATAAGCAACCAATTTTTTTCCCAAAAAAGGGGGGGCCTGGGCTTGCAAGTGCAATATGATATACATGTACTGCAAGGGACAGTTTTCATTAATTTTTGTGCAATAACCCTTTTTTATGTTTTATAAGATAGTATCAAATTTTACAGTAAAATTCATAACACCTTGTTCAAAACATGCATCCCTTATTATATCAGTAGTAAGGATGTGATACCTATTTCTGTCATCTTGTTTATCTTCTGTTCGCTTGGGTGCAAATATTATTTTACTCAGAACTTCTCTGTGTAACCAACTTTAAGGAGAAACTATAGAATGCAATATCAGTCAAGATACAGTATTTTTTACTCTTCGAAAATGGCCTACTTTAAAAGAATATTCATAAAGAAGAACAGTAAAACTGTGGATAATTTCATAAGATCTGAGGTTGCCAATTTGCCAGAGTCAGGGGTTTATCTGGGTATTTTGGGAAAAGGACCCTGGCCAGTTTTGGGAATTCTTTAGCGCAGTTTTCAATGAAATTGGGAGAAACAACCAATATACCAGATGTTAGTTTTAGTGTGTTTAGTTCATTAAATTTGTTTTTAAATATAACAACATGGCATTAAAGTTTATTTGAGTATCAAAATAATGAGTTCTAACTTTTTAAAGGATTGTTATTTTTTTTTATTTTGACATGAAAATTTGTGAACTAAAATATTTTGAGTTCTGTATAAAATATATCCTGTTTCTATTTTCTTTTATATATATCTTTTATTTTTCAATTTTAGTGTTGCTATGATAGCTGTCACATGTTTGGTTCTTTTCATTTTTTATTAACTGTATTTGATTGACAAACCAGGAATTATATACTTGTCCGTTTCCGGATTTGATCTGGTTTTAGTATTTTCCCACACTTCCTGTTTATTTATAGCAGCCATTGTTTGTCAAATGTTGTTTGTCGGCCTCAGATCACAATTAATTCCCTTTGTTCGTGGTCTAGGAATATAGTTCCCAATTATTATATGGGGTATTTCTTCCCAAGTAATCTGTCTACTGTTTTCTTTGAAATGTTTACTATTTGAGTGGTCCTTAATAGTTATCCCACGATGACGCGGTGTGTCAGTGTAAGATCACCCCGATGGCCGGAGGCCAGAGGGTGATCTAACACTGACACACCAAGTCCGAGTGGGATAACTATTTTACATCCCAGCTGTTTTAGATTAGACGAAAAACCATTTACAATTCATAAAATCTTGTTTAGAACGCTACACAACCATTATAATATACTTTTTACATTACTATATAATTTATACCCTTTTTGACCCCCGAACACGATGAGTAGATATCAAACAATGTCAACTCGCCCCACTGGCCAATCGGCCCAACCCATATCGCCACTTTATGAAAAAAATCGCCCCCCTCTTGTTTACCGACTTGCCCCACTTTTGAAAAAGTGTAAAATCAAACTGAACAATCACTGACAACTCACTTATTAACGAAAAGGGTTTAAACCCCATTAAATAAAGGTCTGCCAACTCGCCCCACTTAAAAAAATATCTTGCTTCCTTTAAGTATGTTAAATTACTAATAGTTCGTATCCAATCGTCTTGGTGTAGTGGTTGTGTCGTGGCTTGATATGCGAAAGGTCTTGAGTTCGAATCCCAGCATATACACTGGATTTTTTCTACGTGAAATTTGATAGATAGTCTTTTCCATATTTAATTATAAGTTTTATAGTGGATTTGACATTCCCGCCAAAATGTTACAGAACAAAGGAAAGCATGCAAAACAAAGAAACTCAAACTGGTATGATCTGATAGGGGTGATCCGGCTCAGATCACCCCAGTTAGAACAAAGGAGCTGGGATGTAATATCAGTTGCATATATATTTAAATAAGTAAAACATGTGGAAAAAAATGATTGTTGAAAGTGAAAGTAGTGATTTGGCCAAAATGAAAGTAGGGTAGAAATCAGCCTTCGTCATTTGTTCAAGATTCAAATCCTACCATTGGCATGCTAATAGGGCCCTCAAAAGAAAAAGCACTGATGGATTGTACTGGGACAAGCATATTTTATTAGAATAATAATGGTCTATAAGCAGTTAAATTTATTTCATGTTTGTGGCGGTGCAATTTTTTTAATTCAATTTGACTTTAACTTAAAAATGCATTGTAGCCAAGGGGAAGAATAATTGTGTTCTGAGGCCTGTCATTCAATATGTTTCAACTTGAATTTACACATTACTTGTTGACAATTTTTGACATAAAGCTAGCTGTTGAATAAAATAAACATCTCTGTCATGAATAGTAAAGATGAAAATAAATTTTGTGATCATTTGGGAATTTTACTCCCAAAATTGGGAAAAATGTAGGGTTTTTGCCGTTGGGAATGGGTCCGAAAACCGGACCCTGTGGAATGCTAGAAAAATCCATGAGAGTCTACACAGCTTTATTATTAAAATCCTTTAAGGTAAAACTCACTTTGCAGTTGCTCATTTCTTCTGCTCGAACTGAAAATAAAAAATAAAACATACAATAGCACATTTATTGTCATGTGGGAAATTTTGGCAAAGTCACCCCTCCCCACTAGTATCAAGATTAAGGTTAAATTGCCTTTCGTGTAAAATTGGTGTTTATAAAAGATCAGAATCAGGGATAAGAAAATATGAAACAGAATTCTTGAGAACAGGTTAGATTCATAAACAGTAATGAAATCAAACGTTTCTCACATAAATTATTTGTGACATGAAATTTAAAATTTAACTCAACTTACTGATAATGTCTCCATTCTTTGCAACTGGTCCCCTATAAAATATGAATTCTATATTGAAAATAAATAAATAAACAGAGTTCCAAAAACACCCCCATTGCAAATGTTTTATCTTTCCAAGGTAGAAGGACAATAACTAAATAAAACACTTTTTTTGGAAGCGTTAACAAGACTATTTTTCATAAATTTAATATTTCCAAGGGCATAACTCTACTAAGGAAAACAACAAGGGCAGATCATTATATGTTTGAAATCCCATTTGCAGATATTGAAATTGGACCACATACCAAATATACACCTTATCGCTATTTGTCCGCCATTACTGGGTATCAAACAGGTTCCCGTAAAATTTTGACGTAATAAAACAAAATATCTGACGCCACAATGGAAAAGTAATTGTTGTATGCGTCAAAAGTTCAAGCGGCCAGGTCAGCCGGGATTAGCAATAAGGTGTATTAAAGTTCTTAATATACTGTGGATTCATTTATTTATGTGGATATCAATTTTTTGTGGATTGAGAAAAAGTTGCATTTTCATGGAAATTTTAGTTTTAGGTTTTTGAAATCTCTGCATACAAATTTACAGTGGATTTGTAATTCGTTAAACATTTGAATTAGTGGTTCACCTGTTACCACAAAACTGACGAAAAATTGGTATCCAACAAATTATAATGAATCCACAATATCAAATATTAGAGTTCATTTTAATAAATACACCAAATAATTAAACTTTCATCAATGCAAGTCCTTTCCAAATTAATGATGCATAACTAAAATGGCAGTTTATACATTTGAGATACATAACTTATGTACAGTAACATTATACAAAATACTAAATAGACCTTACAAAAAACATATTGTTTGTTTATGACTTCACTGTTAAAGTAAAGAAACACAGATGTTCTTTGGAGCAAATACTTTATTTGGGAATTTGTGAACTTTCTTTTTTCTATAACTATTGTACAAATTTATGATTATCAAATGTTGTTGTTGTATTTCTTTATATTTATATATTATAACTCAGTATATTTAGGAGAGGATTATTTCAGTTGTGATAACTTGTGTCTGATTATTTTTGTTATATGCAAAAACAAATAAAATATGATTAAATGAAATAAACCACTACTTATAGTATCGCTTACTTGAGTGGTCTCTTCATAACTCCATTTGGTGATCCAACAATTTCTCCTAATGACACTTCTATTCTTCCTATAAAATCCTAAAAAAAAAGGCATTCATTATTGTAACCTCTTCTTGCAAAGTTTTGTTCAGTTCAGCATAATTAACCTTTCAAACAATATCTTATACTGTAATGCCTTATATCATATTCTCTAAATTTATATACTGACCCAAAATTCTTCTCATCCAAACATCTCTGATGAGAGGAATAAGTAGCATTAATAAAGAAGCTAGAAGGCTTTGAGTATTATTTAAAGTTGAGAAAGAAATGTTACAAATAAGGCAACAGTAGTACACCGCTGTTCAAAATTCATAAATCTTTAGAGAAAAAACAAATCCGGGTTACAAACTAAAACTGAGGGAAACGTATCAAATATAAGAGAACTACGACACAACAGAGACACATCAGCGAAATGTAACACACACAGAAACGAACTAAAAGGTAACATATCCAACTATCTCCGTCATCACGTGACTTTTACACTTAAGTTGTATATCATTAATGGCCGATTGATTATCAATGAAAGTGAACGGGGTACATAGATAAAACGGTCATAACTTTTTTGTTATAATGTATATTTTCCCTCCCAACCCCGCGTTTTACAGTTAATAAATTTTTACAATTAAATATGTTTTAAGTTTCAGTTCAGAAATATGATTTCGTGCTTCGAAATAAGTTTGAAAATTGAGGTGACATAGCCACACAGCCTCCGTTGACATCTTCGTTAAAACTCGATAAAATTGAAATGGGACCTTTTTGTAAAATCAATTTTCTCAACTAATTTATTGTTACTTATATCCTCCCAACCCCTTAAAAGATCGACAACATATTCATTTAAACGAAATCGCAAACCATATCAGTTCAGGTATTAAACCTTTTGCTTCGAAAATTTGGTTGAAAAGTTCATATTTTGGCAGTCTTCAGCAATATTTTCAAAATGGCGGCCACTGTTGAAGGTTCACAACGACACGACATGCCGGTATTAATTTAGTTATAAATCAAAAAGTAATATTTCAAAAATTTATCAAAGTGTGTCTTTTTGTACTTAAGAAATTTCTCTTTTCACATGTTCTTCAATATATTTATTAGAAACAGTCACACTAAAAAGAAAGATTTACATGCACCGACCATGCAGTTTACATGTACATTGTTAGCTTGGGGCGACATGGGAATATATATTTTTGAAGATTTGTACGATGAAAATCGAAAAATTGTTAGATGCATGTCTTTTAAATAATTGTCTTACCTTAATGCAGCATAGAATTACACATTGTTTCCCTCTGTTAAAGTGGATACATGCTATTTGTTTTGATAAAATTTCGAAGTTACATATAACAAAATGGCGACCAAATAATTTTCAAACGTAGACGATGTTCGACACTTATTTTGCACATGCAAATAATTCAATAAGATTTAACTGTTTGCATTGCAATTAAATATGACACGTTATTGTAACTTGTATGATAATCGAGGAAAGCTAGATTGTGGAGATATTAATTAAGTCATCAACGTGATCAAAGAAAACAAACATGGCAACGTGGCCTAATCACGATGAAGTTTTGACAAGACCTAATACATATATTAGTGTTATACGATTGTTTATGAAATCATTTTATTATAATATTTTATATTAACAAAAGGAAACCACGGATGGATGGTAACAAAGATGAAATATCTATATATATATTTTTTGAAATCATTACACGGGTAACCAGTACATTTTACATAATCCAAATTAAACCAGTCACATACAGAGTTATCGAACCTAATTATGACTGGAATAGTTGCATATGCAATGGCCATTTTCCTGACTTGGTACACAGTTCATTTTATGAAAAAATAGTGGGTTGAACCTGGTTTTGTGGCATGCCAAACCTCCCGCTTTAATGGCAGTGTTAATTATAACATTAAAATGACAACATTACACGACAGGGTTACAATAAATAAACAGATAAATGGGAGAAAATATAGGACAGAGAAACAAACATGTATTTCTTACAATCATGACAATATATATATATATATATATAATTTAGTCTGAATCATTGCTTTTAAATTACAACTAAGTATTAATTGAAACTATAAAAAAATGGTATTAAATAATTGATTTAGCAGTAAAATTTTCTGTGTCTTCTGGCTTTAAACATGCCATTAAAATATCAAATGCTTTGAAATTCTGAGTGTTTACTTACTAGTAATTTTGCAACATCAAATACTACTGCAATTTTTACAGATCATAAATTGAAATTGACAAATCTGATTAAATGTGTTAATATTGATTGTTGCTTCCTTTATGTTCAGTAGCAAATATTTCATGCATTTTGGCTTGATGCAACAATTGTTTGTAACAGTCAAATGTACTTTCAATGCTCCTGAAGTTTTCATTCATTCTTTATAACTTACATGTGCATCAAGTCTAGCTGTTTTGGCATCTACATCATATCTGAAAATAATGAACATTTTAAAAATATGTATACCATGTATTTCTTACAATCATGACAATATATATCAATAATTTAGTCTGAATCATTGCTTTTTAAATCATGTCCCTTTATAAACATTCCTTCACCTAGGTTTTTTTTTCCATCAAGTCTTTTTGTTTCTTTTAACTTCATTTTCCTCGAAATTATTTTTGTGTTAATTATTTTTTACTAGTTAATATCCATTTTCTATGAAGAGAAACCAATATATATACTTTACAAATCAAATTTATTTAAATAACACAATTTTTTTATTTTAAATTTACAATTGATTGAAAAAGCTCAAAAGTGATAGAAAAAGAAAAGGGTTCTTAAAGACAATAATCAGTAAATATACACATTTATCATATGTTTAGTACAAAATACAGCAGTTTTGTATATCTAATAAAGGTTCTTTTTTCCAGTCTGTATCACCTACCCTGTATCGCATACCCCGTATCGCATGGCTAAACCCGTTTCGCATACCCCGTATCGCATAGCAAAACCTGTATCGCATACCTAGCATGACGTCACAATTCAAATGACGTCAACGTTTGACCTATGACGTTCAGTTGCTGTATTTCCTGGCATAGGAAAAAAATGAGTTTTCACAACAACAAAAAGTGTCCTATCATTTCAACTAAAATCGGTATTTTTTCCAAAAATTAATACCCATGGTCTTTAACATATATTGAGAATGTAATAAGATTATAGGGGGCATTACGATGTGGATATTAAGCAAATAAGGATGTCTACATAAAAAAAAAAGTCAGCTTGAAAATTAAAGGAAAATCATAATAGACATAATATAATTGAAAATGGTAATGGGGAATGTGTCAAAGAGACAACAACCCAACCATAGAGCAGACAATAGCTGATATCCACCAATGCTAGCTTATAATTTCAGACGATTTAAAAAAAATGGATATCCCATGAATCTGATTCTATTAAAATATATGATAAACAGAATAATACATGGCAAAATCCGTATCGCATGCTGTATCACCACTCGACCAATATCAGCCTATGTATTATTCTATATGTATATCCATTAACTATAAATAAAGGGAAAAGATAAATGTTGAGTTGAACCTGTTTTTTTGGTTGGCAAAACCTCTTATAACCAGATGCTCCGCAGGGCGCAGCTTTATACGACGGCAGAGGTCGTACCCTGAACAGTTGGGGCAAGTATGGACACAACATTCAAGCTTGATACAGCTCTGAATTTGGATTGTGATTGAATAGTTGACACAGAATGAATGTGGTCTAATGAACTTTTAAAAAAAAATTGAAATCTGAAATGATAAATTTTTTACCCCCACCCCTTCCCATTTTTTTTCACCTCCCCCAATCCCTTATTCCAAAAATAATCTCAATTCAAATTTCTAATTAATTTGGCAACAATAACTACTCATTTAAATACATCATAAAGTATTTAAATATAAAATAACTTACAGTCATGGTTAAAATTAATATTAATTAACAGTAACATCTAAAAATAAATTTACAGCTACACATCTCAAGACAATTATCACTTCCTTTAACATATTTTTCAAGCAGTGTAAGGGTTTTAATCAAGTAATCAAACATATATATGTTGTGTACAAAAATATTGTACAAATTATAATTTGTATTTTGCCTTTGTACAAAAAGTGCCTGTACAAATTACAGTACAAAATTTGACCAAAATTCACTTATAACTTGTACAACAGTTTTAAATATGAATTTTGGTAAAAAATGCATTGATTCACAGGATAAAATTGTAATTTACTGACCACACATTAAACCTTATTAACAAAATACACCGTTTTCACACAACTACAAAAGGCAGATTGATTTTTCGAAATTTTTGAGAGAAAAAAGTAAACAATTCAAATTTTTAATACATAAACCACTTTTCCTTTAGAAAAAAAATATCATTCAATAGTACTGCATAATTAGTTCTTGTCGCTATTTGGACTTTTTTTTAAATTCAGAAACTTTGAATATTTGTAAAATTTGATATTATTGACCGTGAAAGATCGTGAAAAGGATCTCGAAAGATTTGTTGCCACTTATTCGTTATTTCAAAAAGTCCATGGAAACAATCAAAGATTTCTTTAAACAAGTGATGATTTATATTTGTAATTGGTACATCAAAAGATTGAATTTACATGACTTATTCCACTTCAATTTTGTTTGTGAAAAGATAAATGGTTCAATGCCATTTGGTCTGATGATTTTATAATACTACACCAACTAGTTTTCTTATAAAAATAAAAGTCTGTCTGTCTGTTCTGCATAAGTTGTATTTTGTTTTTAAAGTTTGTAATGCCTCAACTGATTTCCGTTAAGTTTCATGCACAGTCATAGATATTTATAAAACAAAGATCCTTGTTGAAAATAAAAAATTGATAAAAAACGACAGAAAAACAACTGACATATTCCTGACTTTAGCAAAGTCATATTCCTAACCAAATCTATGTTTAATCTCCGCTTTCTTTTTGGGATATTTATTTGTCTTAACGCCTAACTGAGGCAGTGAAATACACATTTTTATTCACAGCAACGATTCATGAGCTTCAACGCTTGCTATGTGAAGCAGTTAAAATTTGCCTGTTGAAAACAGGTCGTCATTGATTTGAGAGTCAAAAAATGTTGTGCAATACTCGATTCCATAAATCACTACATCACCTGCTTAAACGAATGATAAAGAACTACTTTTGAATTTTGTAACTTATATGTACTGTGAGGTCATTTAATAGCAATTCAATAATGGGTATCAATGCTTTTTTCACAAAAATCCATATGATAAACTATTGTACAAGTTATAAGTGATTTTTTGCCCGTTTTTATACAAATTGTAATTTGTACAAGCACTTTTTGTACAAATCAAAATACAAATTATAATTTGTACAATATTTTTGTACAAATTATAATTTGTACAAAATGATAACTTGTACACAACATATATAACAGTATTCTTTAAATTTTAATTGGAATTGGATTACCTCCCTTACACTGCTTTTAAATTTTCTAAATTGTCCTTTAACAAGAAAAACCCTTGTTTTCCCCTCTTTTTTTGCCCCTAATTGCTTAATGATTTGATCCATTACCCCCTATAACCATCCCATGTAGTATGGAAACTTGTTGTATAATTTCAGAGATAGTTATACACTTAAACACAAGTTATTGACTGAAAACTACAAAATTGCTTATTTTGGCCCCTCACTTATTGAAACCCCCCTTGGAGCAAGAACCCCAAAACTCAATTCCAGCCTTTCTTTTTTAGAAACCTTGTAGTATAATTTCAGAGAGATCCATACACTTAAACACAAGTTATTGTCTGTAAACTAGAAAAAATGCTTCTTTTTTAACCTTTTTTGGCCCCTTATTTCTAAATGTTCAGGAATATAAACCCCAAACTGACACCAAGCCTTCCCTTCATTTATATATGGGCCCTTGTGGTACAATGTCAAGAGAGATCCATACCCATACAGTTATACATAAGTTATTGTCCCAAAACTTCAAAAATGTTTGTTTTTGACCCCTTTTTGGCCCTTAATTCCTAGATTGTTGGCCCCATAACGCTTTAAATAAATCCTTACCTTCTACTTAATGGTAGGAACATTGTGGTACAATTTCAGAGTAATTGAAATACTTATACACAACTTATTGTCCTGAAACTAGATAAATGTATGTTTTGGGCCCCTTTGGGCCCCTTATTCCTAAACTGATGGGACCATAACCCCAAAAAATCAATCCCAACCTTCCTTTTGTGGTTATAAACATTGTATTAAAATTTTATTGATTTCTATTTACTTATACTAAAGTTATTATCCTGAAACCATTCGTCTTCGGACAACGAAGTGATACCAATATACATGTAGGACCAAAAAATTTTTCGCGGTCGTATAAAAAGTTACAAATTATTAATACCATTCTTAGTATGTACAAAAATGTGATGTTACAGATAATGAGAAATGCATGTTTGTTTTGTTGTCTGATTGATTGGTGTTTGTTTTGTTTGAATAAAGACACGGTTTGTAGTATACATTTACAATAAACAAATATTTTGGGAGAAATCTTTTACAAAATTGTTTCATCCAATACTAAACACACATTATTTCTTTGATAAGTTATACATTGAGAGTGGCTAGAGGCTACATGAAACAGTACCTCCCCTCCCCTTTTCTTAGCTAACTGTATTAACATGAATATTTCCTTACACTTCAAATTTGAGTTTTTGACTTTCCTCAAAAAAATAATTCATCACAAACTTCTTCACAAAATCTGGATTCAAGTTATCCTGAATGACCTCTGACCTTCCAAACTGAAAAAGATATTAAAACATAAAAATACAATCAAGTAGTTCAATCATATCAATTTTTCCAATAAATTATTTTGATAGTTCAAAAACCAACCTATTCGAATTAACAAACAAACAAACAAACAAACAAATATTTTATTTGCCAATCACGGTGCCCAGAATGAGCAGAATAATTATAATATAATTTTCAAACATAATGTAAAGTAAATTCAAAATAGGTTAAACAAAGTACATAATATGATTGATTTTGATTTAGTTGATTGATATAATATTAAAGAAAATGAAGTAGGCAATTTGTAAATAATAAACATATATAATACAATATGACCAATAGTCTGTTATTCTGGTCCCTTTATTGGACAGCACACCTCGTAGTATATACTAACAAATTCAGCATTTTTTTCTGATAGAAAGTGCAAGTGCACTAAATACATACCAAGAAGTAAAGTTGATACTTTGGAAAGACCATAAATAATCAAATATCATGCATAACAAGGCAAAACAATTTTACAGCAAACCATTTATTATTCTTTTGTGGAAAATAGTATTAAATTGATCTAGCATTTTTTGGAATTGCACTTTTTTTTACATTACCATATTGACACTATATATTAAAGCTGTTGAAAGACACAATGTTTACTATATGATTGATAGATGGTATTGTTTCATAGCAACAGTCAACAGATATACTAAGTTTGGTAAGCAATCATTAAACTACGTTAATTATTACTGTGTTTTATTTCATTATGGCCTTTGTTATAATAAAAAAAAAATATTTACACATACTTTAACTATAATATATATGTACAATAGTACAAGACTCACTACAAGTGTATGTATCAATTATACTAGAAAACACCCGCGAAATCGCGGGCATATACAGCTTGTGAACTGTTGTAGGATGATTTTTTGTAAAAGATATTATGTATGGAGAATTTCATAAAAGGTATCAAAAACCCTCTCCCTTTTTCCAAAGTCCGATATTTGTTTCCTTTCTGTTAAATTCAATTATTTTCGTGATTCTGGCCTCAGACCACAATTATTCTTCTCCTTTGCTACAATGCTTCTTTCGGTAAAAGTCAAATCAAATTAAAAAATTTGCACCGTTTCAAACATGAAATAAATGTAACTGCTTATATATAGACCATTATTAGTCTAATAAAATATGCTTCTAGGACAATCTATCGGTGTTTTTCCTTTTGAGAGCCTTATTAACATACCAATGGTAGGATATGAATGTATAAATGACTAAGACCGACAAAGGCTAATTTGAAGGGTGGTCGGAGGGGTCCTGATCCCGAAATCCCGGGCTTAAAACATGAAATCCCGAGATGCAGAATTTAAAGAAATTCATATCCCGAAATCCCGAAATCTAAAAATATATTCCCGGATCCCATAAGGATCAATCTCCAAATCCCGAGCTTAAAAACACCTGATCCCGACGCCCCGAAAAAGGTCCTGCCTCCCTTTAATCTCTACCTTAAATTCATTTTTCCAAATCACTATTTTCCCTTTCAACAATAAATTTGTATGCCCCACTTATGGGCAATATGTTTTCTAGTCTGTGCATCCGTGCGTTCGTTCGTTCAGTCGTCCGTCCGTCCGTCTATCCCGCTTCAGGTTAAAGTTTTTGGTTGAGGTAGTTTTAAATGAAGTTGAGCATGTTTTACTTATTCTAATATATATGCAAGTGGTATGACCCCTTAAATAGTAAACATTTCAAAGAAAACAGTAGACAAAATCAGGGACTTTCTATACTAACATAGAAAGTCTCTGACAGAATACCGAGAGTCTCTATATATTAAAGTAGTATAATCGTAGTAGATAAACGTGAAAATTAATTGTCCTCTCTAAGGCAGAGGTATAACAGTTGTGATTCTTGGGGATCTAAACACCATGATATGAAACGCAAAAAATAATTGTCCTCTCTAAGGAGGTATAATAGTTGTGATTCTTGCGATCTAAACACCATGATATGGAGAACGCTCTGCAGGGTTTATTTATTTTTCATTTTTGTTATCTATCATACGATTGGTTGTACTTGTGTCACATGTTTTCCTTATTTTGATACATATGCAACTGGTATGACCCCTTAAAAAGTAAACATTTCAAAGAAAACAGTAGACAGAATACAGAGAATCTCTATATATTAAGTTATAGATAATGCATATTTTAAGGTTTTTCTTGTCGTAGAACACACCGAGGGGTGTCAGGATTGATCAAATGAAAGACCGACCGGAGTATAATCGTACATGTAGTTTACATGTAGATAAACGCGAAAAATAATTGTCCTTTATAAGGAGGTATAATAATTGTGATTCTTGCGATCTAAACACCATGATATGGAGAACGCTCTGATTGGCTTATTTATTTTTCATTTTAGTTATCTATCATACGATTGGTTGTATTTGTGCATGTTTCAAACCGGAAGTCTTATCTAAGACTAAAAGTCAGTCTGATGACGGAATCATATCCGGACTCCTTTTTTGTCGTTTTTCTCCCAAAATAACTTAATCTGAATAATCATAAGAATGGATGACAAATCCGACTATGCATGTTACCTATAGGACACAGAGGCATGATGATTGATTTATTGTGGAAGGAAGAGAAGCGACACACAAAATGAGGTCTTCTCGTTTAATAGTATAGATATATGATATCAACCTTTAAGAATAGAAAAAACTTACTTCATAGTACTGATCTGATTTTGAATCTTTACAAAATACTACAACCATTGGATCAGACTTGGACAGCATATCACAGTCTCTTAAACTCCTGAAAAGATCATACAATGTAACAGTTACATTCATAAGGAGGACAGTGAAACAATAGCCTCTGCACACATGGCACATGTGGACTCAACATAATCATAGCTGTAACAGTATCTTCTTTTGGTGCAAATTTTCCTTCTCTTTGGTATTGTCAAGATTGATTGAGGTAATTTCAAAAGAAGAAGAAGCTACAGATGTTTGCACTTGTATATCATGGTAGAATGTTTCTGAAGACTGCATTCCTTCCATTCTATCAATACATGTAAGTTTTATTTAAGTTTAATATTGTATACGTCTTGTCCAGTAGGATTTAAATGAATAAAACATGTAGAAATCAAGGACATCCAGGTCAAAGTCAGGAGCAACTTTGACCAACCGAGACCCCCAAAGTAACAATTCTATTTTAAACTCTGGTCTGGGTACCAGAGATGTGTGTACATTGTAAGAGGGTGAAAATCACCCTTCTGATGTACTGATATTTTAAGCACCCTGATTGAGAATAGAACTCTGGACTTACAGCACTGTAATCATCGGTCTTAACCACTAGACCCTGAACTCACATGAATGTTTATATGTTTTGCCTTTTTGGTACCACGCCCCTCTTGATTCAGGAGAGATTTTAAATAAATACAAACAATTGGCATGTATGTTTAGCAAAATAAAAGATAGTTAGTTCAATATATGTATATTCTGAAACTATCGACAGATGCTTTAGTACATGTAAACCATGTGAAAGTATAAAAATAAATTATGTTTAAAAAAATATAACAAAATGTGACTGTTTTCCCCCGTATCAATAACCTTCATTACCTGCATGATACACTGATTTCTACTTGAGATGACGGAACTGCTGATGAGCCGGCCTGAAATTGTTGTCCTTGTGGGTATGCCATGACTAGTCTTTAAATGCGAAGTAACAAAAGTATTTTGAAATTTTCAAGTTAATTTTGTAAACAGGAAGTAAAAGATTCTAATTTTAGCTCTCTTGTCGGTTGCGATATGTATTTCCGAATTTACAATTTATGACATTTCCTATTTTGAAAATGATCGAAATATAAAAAAAAAATAATAAGTTATTTGTTCATTATTTTCCCAATTATATAAATCTATTTACTCGATAAACCCTATCACAATCAATTTTATAATTGGCAATTTGTTTTCAATGACATAAGTAACTGATTGTAAAACGAAAGAAGAAACAGAAAGTAGAGATGTGAAATGAGTTTTATTATTCCTCAGCTATCCACAAAACAGGAGGTTGATGAAGTCATTAGGAAAACAGAAGATGTGGTTCTTGTTTTGAGATTTGGCAGGGAAAATGATGTCACGTGTATGCAACTGGATCATATAGTAAGAAAAATATTCAGAAATGTATTTTGCAGGTGTTGACTGTTGTGCATTATCAAGGTTTTTGTGCCAAAAGAAAAAAACAACATACATAATAAAATATTCAAAGCTTGTCTGATTGGTAATTTTACACGATGCACTATTTTCAAAGTCCTTATTACTTAAATAGTCTGAACATTAACCAACCTTAAGCCGCCCAGGAAAAACTGTTGAACCTTGTCAATTGAAATCAAACAGACCTTGTCAGGAGCAGGGTTCACTCATATCTTAAGAGTTCACAACACTGCAGACGAAGTATATAAACCTCTATTATTCAACAATCTATCAATAAAATTGAGAATGGAAATGGGGAATGTTTAAAAAAATGTAACAAGATTTTCTGAGAGCTTCGTTTACATCATTATATCCTTGATAGACAATCACGGATACTGTCGCACCTGTATGAATTATCCATTAAATGTTGGTCATTAATGAAGGAATGTTACAGACTATGAAAAATATTTTTTTATTGGGGGTAAGAAATAGAAATCTTGGATAATTGACTGTTTTAAATGGAAAATGTTATTTATTTAATAGTATATATCCTTGCGAGAGTAGTCAATCGAGCAATGTTGTAGGACCAATCAATTCCATTATTATTTTTTTTTGTTTTTTGTTTGAATTGAATTGGAATGAAATAGTCTAGATGTTCTGGTACAATAATTTAATGTGATTTGAATATCCTACATATTGTACATACTTAGAAAGCTAAATATTATTATTGTGCTTAGTCCCTTAGCCACATGTTGCCAGGAAGTATTAAAAAATGTATTATGATGCTGTGTATTTACTTATACATGTACTATAATCTTGGATTTTTTTTTATTCTTTGTAGTTGTCAAAGCTTATTCCAGAGTTGAGGAAAATGGCAGCAATTTATACAGTAGATGTTGATAGTATTCCAGTCTACACCAGATACTTTGACATTACACTTATACCATCAACTATCTTCTTTTTCAATGCCCAGCATATAAAAGTTGATTGGGGGTAAGATCTAAGAAATAAAAAATATTGATAAACCAAGTTCCATGAAATAAATGTTTCATCCATCTTATAGCATTTCTATTTGATTTGAAAAGAGAAAAAGGTTTACGGTAAATAGAAATATCGCCTAAAGTGATCTAAAATGATAAATGGTTTTTATGAATGACAACAGCAGTAATGTCTTAGTTATGATAAATGTTTTTTTTTATGAATGATGACTGCGGTAATTGCTAATAATATTAGAATTAAAAATGTTTGTCCAATTTGAGTTTTAATTTTATTTTGAGTTATCTCCCATATTATTTCGATGGATCACTCAAACTACATATTCTTATTTCTACCGTCTACAATTTTGGAGAGTGTCCTTTGTTGAATATGTACATAGACCAAGGTGAGTTACACAAGCTCCTTAGAGCCTCTAGTTTGTGTTTTTGTGGCTATGTCATCTCATGAAAAGCATGTTTTAAATTTTCCTGCTATATTTTTTTGTAAAAAAATCTTATGGCAGTAAAACCTGTGCCTAGAGATATCTGTTTAGTTGAGTGGAATGTATGAATATAAAGCCATCTTAGGTTTGATGTTGAACATTCAATCTAATGAGTTGTGTCTGGAGAGGCCATATTTATGTACTATAAAAAAAAAACCTTGAACCAAACTTTGAGGGTGTGTGTAATGGCCTGTGGCAAAGCAAAATTTGTGATCACGAATATCCAGCTATTTTCTCCTTAGTGGTCCAAATTTCAGGTCCTCTATTCTGGTGACTCTTTTATAAATTATAATGTGCTCTTTAAAGTCCTGAATATCAATGAAATATATGTTAGCAAACACCATTCAATAAATCATGTTTATTGTGATGTTTTCAAACTGTAATACCATTCAACAAGGAGCCTAGGCTTACAAAAAACAACAAGCTATAAAGAGCCTAAAAAATGACAAGTGTAAAAGCATTCAAACAGGAAAACCAACGCACTAATATTTATAAAAAACAAGAAAAATTACTGAAATCCGAGGACAATTCAAAATGAATAGTTCATAATCAAATGACAAAATCAAAAGATCAAACACATAAAATGTATGGTTTAAAACAACTGTAGAGATTTACATGTAATATCTGTGTTTAAAGAGGCTCGAGGGTATAAAAAATTCTGCAAAATTTTAAACATTATTTTTTTCATTACAAATTTTATTATTTGTTACTTTATGATATGGTAAAAAAAGTACCTCAACAAAAATGCATCTTATTGTGAGCTTAAATGAACGGTGACCCAATATTTTTATTTTATTTTTCTATAAAGTATAGGATAAAGTTTATTTATAGAAAAAAATAGCCAAATCCCATATTTAAAAAAAATAAATTTAAATTATACCCGAGCTCCCTTAATGAGGAAACAATTGATTTGATATTGGAATATATTATTTCTTTACAGGACTCCTGATCACACCAAATTTATTGGAAGTTTTAAAACTAAACAAGATTTTATAGATGTTGTGGAGATGATCTTTAGAGGTGCAATGAAGGGCAAAGTGATGATCAAAAGTCCATTAGATCAAGAAAATATTCCAAAATATGACCTTGTGTATAAAGATATATAGAGCTGACAATCTGTATGTGATATTTCACAAACATTGTGTATTTGTTTATTATCCATTGCTGGCAGGTCAGTTAATAGAAGTTTAGAAGAGATGTAAGCCAGGTATTCATAAGTGAAAAAGCTAAAAAAAAATAAAATGAACCAATTTTACTATGAATTTTCATTATCATAATTATGATGTATATAGTTATAAGATGGGGTATGAGTACCAATGAGACATCTCTCCATCCAAGTCAAAATTTTGTTAAGTAAACTGTTATAGGTCAAAACAGTTTCAACACTGAGCCTTGTCTCACACTGAACAGCAAGCTATAAAGGGCCCCAAAATAACTATTGTAAAACCATTCAAAAGGAAAACCAACAGTCTAATTTATATAAAAAACAGGAAACAATAAACACTTATGAACCACATCAACAAACGACAACTGCTGAACATGCAAGTATTGTCGTTTTTTCTGTTACAATGATACATTCCAAATTCCATCCAAGCATAAGCTAGTGCTAATGCTTAATGTCCATTTGCACATAACATGTCCCTGGAAGGATTGGACTGAATTGTCACCTGTATGTTTTTAAACATTTTCCTTGTGAATCTATGGTTAATTCATTTCCGATCCCTCTGCGAGCACAGGCAAGTGCTAATTTTTGTTAATTGTTTGGACATAACAAGTACCTGAAAAGATATAAGATTGTTGGCCTAGATCTGTTGTCCGGATCTTTGATGTCTGTTTTTTTTTATCTTCGTCTGTGGTGTTATTTCGATGATCTCTCTCCAAGCACAGGCTAGTGCTAATGTTATAATATCATTAGCACATAGTAAGTACCTGGAAAGATTTCAAAAATATTTTCTCGGCTTCTCTTCTCTAGCTTTTTCAAAGTTTCGGCTGTATTTCTCTAAAGATGTTATTTTTCGATCCCCTCTCCAAGCACAGACTAGTGCTAATGGAAATTTATCATTAGCACTTAGTAAGTACCGGGGAAGATTTCAGATTCTCTGTGACTTTGTTCTTCTGATGAATATTTCGTTCTGACAGTTTTTCACCAAAATCTTTGTATTTAAAGACTGAGGTGTCAACACTTGATTAGTGTCATATTGCATCTCTTGTCTGAGCTTCTGAGGTTTGAAGAGCATATGAGAAAGTCGTCCAATTTCGATTAATGTCATAATTGATGAGATCGATGTTTGTATCCCAAGCCAAGTTTTCACCATTTTGGCTGACAGTAATCACGAATATTTTTAAATGTGATACTTTAAACCACAGTAATGAAAATAGTCTTCTTTTTTCCTTTTTTAACAAATTTTATATATTTGAAACCTAGCCGAAAATGTGATGTTTTACGACCAAAATAAATGATGACATTTAAACTTGTCTCCCAGTACAGACTAGTGCTTGTAACTATTCTTAAACTAGCGCATAATAAGTACTTTGGGACAAATTTAAGATGAACATTCATCAACCTGTTTATTTTTCTCATGTAGAAAGACATCCATGACCTTTGATACGATGATACTTTCCAAATTCCCTCCAAGCACAAGCTAGTGCTAATGCTTATTGTCCATTGGCACATAACATGTCCCTGGAAGGATTTTGGACTGACAGGCTAGTGCTAATTTTTGTTAATCGTTTGAAAATAACAAGTACCTGGGAAGATATCAGATTGTTGGCGTAGATCTGTTGTCCGGATCTTTGTTGTCTGTTTCTTTTTCTCTTCGTCTGTGGTGTTATTTCGATGATCTCTCTCCAAGCACAGGCTAGTGCTAATGTTATAATATCATTAGCACATAGTAAGTACCTGGAAAGATTTCAAAAATATTTTCTCGGCTTCTCTTCTCTGGCTTTTTCAAAGTTTCGGCTGTATTTCTCTAAAGATGTTATTTTCCGATCCCCTCTCCAAGCACAGACTAGTGCTAATGTAAATTTATCATTAGCACTTAGTAAGTACCCGGGAAGATTTCAGATTCTCTGTGACTTTGTTCTTCTGATGAATATTTCGTTCTGACAGTTTTTCACCAAAATCTTTGTATTTAAAGACTGAGGTGTAAACACTTGATAAGTGTCATAATGCATATCTTGTCTGAGCTTCTGATGTTTGAAGAGCATATGAGAAAGTCGTCCAATTTCGATTAATGTCATAATTGATGAGATCGATGTTTGTATCCAAAGCCAAGTTTTCACCATTTTCGCCGACATTAATCACGAATATTTTCAAATATGATATTTTAAACCTCAGAAATGAATATAGTATTTTTTTACAAACTTGGTATATTTGAAACCTAGACGAAGGATGTGATGTTTTTCGGCCAAAATAAATGATGACATTTAAAGTTGTCTCCCAGAACAGACTAGTGCTTGTAACTATTCTTAAAATAGCACATAATAAGTACTTAATTGGGGACAAATTTAAGATGAACATTCATCAACCTGTTTATTTTTCTCATGTAGAAAGACATCCATGACCTTTGATACGATGATACTTTCCAAATTCCCTCCAAGCACAAGCTACTGCTAATGCTTATTGTCCATTGGCACATAACATGTCCCTGGAAGGATTTTGGACTGACAGGCTGGTGCTAATTTTTGTTAATCGTTTGAAAATAACAAGTACCTGGGAAGATATCAGATTGTTGGCGTAGATCTGTTGTCCGTATCTTTGTTGTCTGTTTTTTTTTTCTCTTCGTCTGTGGTGTTATTTCGATGATCTCTCTCCAAGCACAGGCTAGTGCTAATGTTATAATATCATTAGCACATAGTAAGTACCTGGAAAGATTTCAAAAATATTTTCTCGGCTTCTCTTCTTTAGCTTTTTCAAAGTTTCGGCTGTATTTCTCTAAAGATGTTATTTTTCGATCCCCTCTCCAAGCACAGACTAGTGCTAATGGAAATTTATCATTAGCACTTAGTAAGTACCGGGGAAGATTTCAGATTCTCTGTGACTTTGTTCTTCTGATGAATATTTCGTTCTGACAGTTTTTCACCAAAATCTTTGTATTTAAAGACTGAGGTGTCAACACTTGATTAGTGTCATATTGCATCTCTTGTCTGAGCTTCTGAGGTTTGAAGAGCATATGAGAAAGTCGTCCAATTTCGATTAATGTCATAATTGATGAGATCGATGTTTGTATCCCAAGCCAAGTTTTCACCATTTTGGCTGACAGTAATCACGAATATTTTTATTGTGATACTTTAAACCACAGTAATGAAAATAGTCTTCTTTTTTCCTTTTTTAACAAACTTGATATATTTGAAACCTAGCCGAAAATGTGATGTTTTTCGACCAAAATAAATGATGACATTTAAACTTGTCTCCCAGTACGGACTAGTGCTTGTAACTATTCTTAAACTAGCGCATAATAAGTACTTAGGGACAAATTTAAGCATTCATCAACCTGTTTATTTTTCTCATGTAGAAAGACATCCATGACCTTTGATACGATGATACTTTCCAAATTCCCTCCAAGCACAAGCTAGTGCTAATGCTTATTGTCCATTGGCACATAACATGTCCCTGAAAGGATTTTGGACTGACAGGCTAGTGCTAATTTTTGTTAATCGTTTGAAAATAACAAGTACCTGGGAAGATATCAGATTGTTGGCGTAGATCTGTTATCCCACCGGATCTTTGTTGTCTGTTTCTTTTTCTCTTCGTCTGTGGTGTTATTTCGATGATCTCTCTCCAAGCACAGGCTAGTGCTAATGTTATAATATCATTAGCACATAGTAAGTACCTTGAAAGATTTCAAAAATATTTTCTCGGCTTCTCTTCTCTAGCTTTTTCAAAGTTTCGGCTGTATTTCTCTAAAGATGTTATTTTTCGATCCCCTCTCCAAGCACAGACTAGTGCTAATGGAAATTTATCATTAGCACTTAGTAAGTACCGGGGAAGATTTCAGATTCTCTGTGACTTTGTTCTTCTGATGAATATTTCGTTCTGACAGTTTTTCACCAAAATCTTTGTATTTAAAGACTGAGGTGTCAACACTTGATTAGTGTCATATTGCATCTCTTGTCTGAGCTTCTGAGGTTTGAAGAGCATATGAGAAAGTCGTCCAATTTCGATTAATGTCATAATTGATGAGATCGATGTTTGTATCCCAAGCCAAGTTTTCACCATCTTGGCTGACAGTAATCACGAATATTTTTAAATGTGATACTTTAAACCACAGTAATGAAAATAGTCTTCTTTTTTCCTTTTTTAACAAACTTGATATATTTGAAACCTAGCCGAAAATGTAATGTTTTTCGACCAAAATAAATGATGACATTTAAACTTGTCTCCCAGTACGGAGTAGTGCTTGTAACTATTCTTAAACTAGCGCATAATAAGTACTTAGGGACAAATTTAAGATGAACATTCATCAACCTGTTTATTTTTCTCATGTAGAAAGACATCCATGACCTTTGATACGATGATACTTTCCAAATTCCCTCCAAGCACAAGCTAGTGCTAATGCTTATTGTCCATTGGCACATAACATGTCCCTGAAAGGATTTTGGACTGACAGGCTAGTGCTAATTTTTGTTAATCGTTTTTTGAAAATTACAAGTACCTGGGAAGATATCAGATTGTTGGCGTAGATCTGTTGTCCGTATCTTTGTTGTCTGTTTTTTTTCTCTTCGTCTGTGGTGTTATTTCGATGATCTCTCTCCAAGCACAGGCTAGTGCTAATGTTATAATATCATTAGCACATAGTAAGTACCTGGAAAGATTTCAAAAATATTTTCTCGGCTTCTCTTCTCTGGCTTTTTCAAAGTTTCGGCTGTATTTCTCTATAGATGTTATTTTTCGATCCCCTCTCCAAGCACAGACTAGTGCTAATGTACATTTATCATTAGCACTTAGTAAGTACCCGGGAAGATTTCAGATTCTCTGTGACTTTGTTCTTCTGATGAATATTTCGTTCTGGCAGTTTTTCACCAAAATCTTTGTATTTAAAGACTGAGGTGTCAACACTTGATAAGTGTCATATTGCATTTCTTGTCTGAGCTTCTGATGTTTGAATAGCATATGAGAAAGTCGTCCAATTTCGATTAATGTCATAATTGATGAGATCGATGTTTGTATCCCAAGCCAAGTTTTCACCATTTTGGCTGACAGTAATCACGAATATTTTTTAAATGTGATACTTTAAACCACAGTAATGAAAATAGTCTTCTTTTTTCCTTTTTTAACAAACTTGATATATTTGAAACCTAGCCGAAAATGTGATGTTTTTCGACCAAAATAAATGATGACATTTAAACTTGTCTCCCAGTACGGACTAGTTCTTGTAACTATTCTTAAACTAGCGCATAATAAGTACTTAGGGACAAATTTAAGATGAACATTCATCAACCTGTTTATTTTTCTCATGTAGAAAGACATCCATGACCTTTGATACGATGATACTTTCCGAATTCCCTCCAAGCACAAGCTAGTGCTAATGCTTATTGTCCATTGGCACATAACATGTCCCTGGAAGTATTTTGGACTGACAGGCTAGTGCTAATTTTTGTTAATCGTTTGAAAATAACAAGTACCTGGGAAGATATCAGATTGTTGGCGTAGATCTGTTGTCCGGATCTGTGTTGTCTGTTTCTTTTGCTATTCGTCTGTGGTGTTATTTCGATGATCTCTCTCCAAGCACAGGGAAGTGCTAATGTTATAATATCATTAGCACATAGTAAGTACCTGGAAAGATTTCAAAAATATTTTCTCGGCTTCTCTTCTCTGGCTTTTTCAAAGTTTCGACTGTATTTCTCTAAAGATGTTATTTTCCGATCCCCACTCCAAGCACAGCTAGTGCTAATGCTTATTGTCCATTGGCACATAACATGTCCCTGGAAGGATTTTGTACTCACAGGCTAGTGCTAATTTTTGTTAATCGTTTGAAAATAACAAGTACCTTGGAAGATATCAGATTGTTGGCGTAGATCTGTTGTCCGGATCTGTGTTGTCTGTTTCTTTTTCTCTTCGTCTGTTGTGTTATTTCGATGATCTCTCTCCAAGCACAGGGAAGTGCTAATGTTATAATATCATTAGCACATAGTAAGTACCTGGAAAGATTTCAAAAATATTGTCTCGGGTTCTCTTCTCTGGCTTTTTCAAAGTTTCGGCTGTATTTCTCTAAAGATGTTATTTTCCGATCCCCTCTCCAAGCACAGACAAGTGCTAATGGAAATTTATCATCACCCGGGAAGATTTCAGATTCTCTGTGACTTTGTTCTTCTGATGAATATTTCGTTCTGACAGTTTTTCACCAAAATCTTTGTATTTAAAGACTGAGGTGTCAACACTTGATAAGAATCATATTGCATCTAATGTTTGAGCTTCTGATGTTTGAAGAGCATATGAGAAAGTCGTCCATTTTCGATTAATCTCATAATTGATGAGATCGATGTTTGTATCCCAAGCCAAGTTTTCACTATTTTCGCTGACAATAATCACGAATATTTTTAAATGTTATACTTTCAACCACAGTAATGAAAATAGTCTTCTTTTTTCTTTTTTTTAACAAATTGATATATTTGAAACCTAGCCGAAAATGAGATGTTTTTCGACCAAAATAAATGATGTCATTTAAACTTGTCTCCCAGTACAGACTAGTCCTTGTAACTATTCTTAAACTAGCGCATAATAAATACTTGGGGGCAAATTTAAGATGAACATTCATCAACCTGTATATTTTTCTCATGTAGAAAGATATCCGAGACCTTTGATACGATGATACTTTCCAAATTCCCTCCAAGCACAAGCTAGTGCTAATGCTTATTGTCCATTGGCACATAACATGTCCCTGGAAGGATTTTGGACTGACAGGCTTGTGCTAATTTTTGTTAATCGTTTGAAAATTAGAAGTACCTGGGAAGATATCAGATTGTTGGTGTAGATCTGTTGTCCGGATCTTTGTTGTCTGTTTCTTTTTCTTTTCGTCTGTGGTGTTATTATAATGATGGAAAATTGCATGTTGTAAAAATAAAATAAAATAAAGTAAACTTAGATAAATAAACTAATAAATAAATAAAATTGAATTATATTGCATTGCTAAAGCTTCAAGACAAAGTAGATGACGTAAGATTTTAAAGTTATAAAATTATAGTTTCGTCTTTTTGTAAATAATATAGTTAATCTCATTTCTAGAGTTCTTTTGATCATAGCTATTAATCTGACGTTGAGAAATAAATTAAATAAACTGTCATCTTTTAAAAGAATAAAAATGTTTGTAATTTGCCGTAGGAAAATAAACCTAAAGTGTTTCTATTGTCCAATTAATAATTCTGTAAAGTAAGTAAAGATTTTGATAATCCTTTAATTGCTTTTACGTAACTAAATAAAATATATGTCAATCATATAAATCTTAATAAAAAGAGAATAGTTAACCAATAAAAAGTAACTTTAGAAAATTCAAAATTGACGCTAAAATTTCATAGGTGAATAAAATAATTCCAATCAGCACGTGATGTTGGGGTTAAAAAGGGAAGACCGCAACCTCCCAACATCACATATCACACTTACATGTAGATAGCTGTTTGGAATAAATAATTGAAACATCATTGTATTTTATTCACCAGGTATGTAAATTGTTAAAGTATAAACTATTTTCAAATGAATTTTAAAAGTAAGAATTTGTCTTTCGATTTAATAACTTTGATATTTAAAACTTAAATTAAATTTATAAAAGATTTTTATTATCTGAAATAAGTTAAAACAAAGTTTAAATCAATAGATCACATATCACACTTCAATGTAGATAGCTGTTTGGAATAAATAATTGAAACATCATTGTATTTTATTCACCAGCGCCAGGCCTCGAAAGTACAAGTGTCCGAGATGAGGGACACGCCAGAAGAAGGCATAACATAGACCTGAATATGAGCGAGCTAGTATTCCCCAGATTCTCCGAAAGAAGTTAGAATCCCCGTATACATAATAGCGAGTCAGAGCAGTCCCTAAGTGAAAGATGCCAGTCCCCCGATATTCAAGTTTACTAACGTTGTGGAGGGAAAGGGGAGACAACCTGATAGAGCAGCGATTCTTCCCCCTTCTCCTGCATTACATTATTTCGATGATCTCTCTCCAAGCACAGGCTAGTGCTAATGTTATAATATCATTAGCACATAGTAAGTACCTGGAAAGATTTCAAAAATATTGTCTCGGGTTCTCTTCTCTGGCTTTTTCAAAGTTTCGGCTGTATTTCTCTAAAGATGTTATTTTCCGATCCCCTCTCCAAGCACAGACAAGTGCTAATGGAAATTTATCATTAGCACTTAGTAAGTACCCGGGAAGATTTCAGATTCTCTGTGACTTTGTTCTTCTGATGAATATTTCGTTCTGACAGTTTTTCACCAAAATCTTTGTATTTAAAGACTGAGGTGTCAACACTTGATAAGAATCATATTGCATCTAATGTTTGAGCTTCTGATGTTTGAAGAGCATATGAGAAAGTCGTCCATTTTCGATTAATCTCATAATTGATGAGATCGATGTTTGTATCCCAAGCCAAGTTTTCACTATTTTCGCTGACAATAATCACGATTATTTTTAAATGTGATACTTTCAACCACAGTAATGAAAATAGTCTTCTTTTTTCTTTTTTTTAACAAATTGATATATTTGAAACCTAGCCGAAAATGTGATGTTTTTCCGACCAAAATAAATGATGACATTTAAACTTGTCTCCCAGTACAGACTAGTCCTTGTAACTATTCTTAAAATAGCGCATAATAAATACTTGGGGGCAAATTTAAGATGAACATTCATCAACCTGTTTATTTTTCTCATGTAGAAAGATATCCGAGACCTTTGATACGATGATACTTTCCAAATTCCCTCCAAGCACAAGCTAGTGCTAATGCTTATTGTCCATTGGCACATAACATGTCCCTGGAAGGATTTTGGACTGACAGGCTAGTGCTAATTTTTGTTAATCGTTTGAAAATTAGAAGTACCTGGGAAGATATCAGATTGTTGGCGTAGATCTGTTGTCCGGATCTTTGTTGTCTGTTTCTTTTTCTTTTCGTCTGTGGTGTTATTTCGATGATCTCTCTCCAAGCACAGGCTAGTGCTAATGTTATAATATCATTAGCACATAGTAAGTACCTGGAAAGATTTCAAAATATTGTCTCGGCTTCTCTTCTCTGGCTTTTTCAAAGTTTCGGCTGTATTTCTCTAAAGATGTTATTTTCCGATCCCCTCTCCAAGCACATACTAGTGCTAATGGAAATTTATCATTAGCACTTAGTAAGTACCCGGGAAGATTTCAGATTCTCTGTGACTTTGTTCTTGTGATGAATATTTCGCTCTGACAGTTTTTCACCAAAATCTTTGTATTTAAAGACTGAGGTGTCAACACTTGATAAGTGTCATATTGCATCTCTTGTCTGAGCTTCTGATGTTTGAAGAGCATATGAGAAAGTCGTCCAATTTCGATTAATGTCATATATATATCTTTATTTCCTCCAATAATGAAGAGCATTAGTTAGATCGATAGTTAAAGTAAAGTTGGAAGATAGGACAGTATATTTACAAACAATATATCAAAATTAACCTTTACACAATTATATAAACGTGAAGAATGCGTAACAAGAGAATAAAATTAAATGTTTATCAGCCTAAGAAAGTAGCAATGTTCACACAGTAGAATCTTTTACACAACTAATTGTCTAATATGTAGAAATTGTTCTATTCATCCAATTCAAGTCGCACACATCCAGTATATGTTTGTGATGCAGGCCTTTTGAAACATAGTCCGTTCATCTTCGTTTAGATCAAAGTCTGTATGACATGATAAGATGCATGCTAAAAAGTCTTCGTCAGTTAAACTATGTAGATAGGCACTGAATTCGATTGGACCTATATCTATTAAATCACACCAAAACTTGTCCCTTTTTGACTGGAAAGTTTCACAAGAGAGTACAATGTGAATAGTTATATCACCGAAAAACCTTCCGCACTTGTCACACAGAAAAAACGGTTCTTCATATGGACGGGTTAAGGTACACAGATTGACAATAAAACGGCACTGTTCTATAAGTAATGGATGTTTTCGGCTAAAAGTCCAAGCAGGATGAAGACCTTTTGAAAGTGTATGTATACGACTGAAGAATTTAAAATCTTTGTCTATTTGTGTCCTGAAACGCCACAATGATTCCTCGGTTTCTTGGACGGCAACTTTAACTGTTTTCTTCCATTGAATGTAAGTTGGGAAATGACCTGTACTCAGGTAAGTATCAAAGTCTGATAATCTATAATTGACCAAAATTCTATGTATATCAGGAATAAATCCAAGCTGGTGTTTAACACAGTTATATTTAAATTCCATAGCTCGGGTAAGAAATATCTGCTTTGGAAGCATTGAGTCTTTCATTAATATTAACTTTCCAAGAAATAATAATTTCCGTTCATCTATGTATGACTCGGCGGACTTCCATCCAATCAACGCAGTTACCATATCAGATCTAGTTTGCCTTGGTAATCCCTGTATAGATTTACACACATACCGATGTGCACGTTCTAGTAATAAAATCTCGGTGTTGGTAATTTCGGTCCACAATTCACATCCGAAAAAAGCTTTCGTGAAACATACCTGACGAACTATACGGTTACAAGTGTCAATACTGATAACAGAAGGATGTAAACCTGATTTGATCAACCCTAATGCTGAAGATCTTAATGTTCTGCAGGCTTGAAGTGTTCTGTCCATAGAATTAAGATTACTGTTCAATAGGACTCCTACATGCCTAGCGGAAATTTCCAATTGTATGCTGCTGTTGTACAGTAGAATATCCGTATGTTGTTTTGATTTGGAAAAATTAAGTTGAATGCTTTTTAGTGGATTAAACTTAAATTTCCAATCAATGCTATAATTTTCGCAAATTGTAACCATCGTCTGCATGTTACAACAGTTAGTACTGATCAAAGCGATATCATCTGCTTGAACTGGTGATGAAATATGAATGTCCGTTACGAGTATGCCACGTCTACAATCGGAAAGCTCTTCTAACAAGTCATTAATGTATAACAAATACAATTTAGATGATAAGCTGCTCCCTTGGCGAACACCACGGTAAACTGGGAAGAAACGTGAGATTTGTCCGTTGTAAAGAACTGCACTTTTAGCGTCCGAGTACATATTAGCTATAAGCAACCATAATTTTCCAGTTACTCCATATTCAAGCAGTTTGTACAACAATCCGTTGTGCCAAACAGTGTCAAATGCTTTTGTTGAATCAAGTAAAACAACTATAACTTTTCCAAGTCTTTCAATATGGTGATAAATGGATTCATGAATATTGAATGATGTATGTAAACACGATAGACACTGCTGATATGCCGTTTGCTGTGGGTTTGGAAAGCATTTGTTGTCTTTTTTCAATTCAAGTTTTAAATCAATGATTTTATCAAACACTTTTCCAATATACGGTGCTAAACTTATTCCTCGATATGAGTTTGGATCACTTTTACATTTTTTCCCTCCTTTAAATAAAGGAACAATCAAACTTGATTTCCAAGATTTTGGAGAATAAAAGTTGTAACAAACTAAGTTGAAAAGTTTTGTCATGTGATTTCTCAAACTGTTGCCGCCGTATTTCAGATGTTCATATTCGATGTTATCTAATCCAGACGCTTTATTATTTTTTAGGCACTTCAATACCTTTTCCACTTCGTTAACTGTAATATTTAGCTTAGTGTTGTTATAAAATGTTCCTCTGAAATCTTTGTGAGCAACCTCAACAGTCTTGGTTATCGCCCGTTCCTTGTCACTAACCGGTTCTGATTCAGTATTTTGTTTGAAGATTGACTCGAAGTGCTCTGCCCATCCATCTAAGATATCATCCTGGGTCGAACATTGTCTCCCATTTACAATTAGTCTTGATAAGCAGCTTTTAGACTTTTTATTTTTGTTCAGAAATGACCAGAGACGTTTTTTTATCTATATCGAAATCCTTTTCGAGTGAATTATATGTTTCTTGCATATGCTTTTGATATGCATTTCGTAATTCCCGTCGGAAGTTTCTTTTGGCTGATTTGTATTCTTGAAATATGACGTGTTCACCTCTTGGCCTATTACAAGAAATCCATTGTTGGCGTTTTGAAGCCATATTTTCATGCAGCGCATTTACTTGATGAGTCCAGTATGGTTTAAGGTATTTTACGAAAGTTTTGTGTGGTAAAGTTTCTGTTTCAGCTTGTTGTATTGCATCAACGATGTTCGAGTAATAACACTCTATATCACAATTAGAACATCCTAAACTCGGTATCTCCACGCCCCAAAGATGCTGTGAAGTTGCAAAAGAGAAGTCTTCCAAATTGTTCTTTTCTCTAGCCTTGTTCCATGATACCTTGGATTGTTGTATTATAGTTTCCGTGTCTGCATTTACTGTATTGTCTAATATTAGCTTGGCTATAATTGGATGATGATCCGAAACATTAAACGAATGATCGTCTAACACTCTTGCAGAATCAATCAGACTGATATTATCCTTTGATATCAAAATATGGTCTATAGCAGTAGATGGACCACTTTCATAAGACTGGAATGTAAATGTATTTCCTTCACCAAAGGGTTGTAAATGTAAGGAAACGAGACGCAATTCGTCCAAAAATTTCGCAAATGTTAATGATCGTTTATCTCTAACGGAATTAAATGATCTCGGACCAATTACTTTGGCGTTTATATCTCCAAGAATGATGACTATACCTAGCTGAGAGTATATCATGTATATGTCGTACAGTCGCTCAACGTAATTTCTAAAATGTTCGAATGGCTTTGACGATGCAGGTAAGTATACACAGAAGCAATATATATTCTCGGAGTGAATGGTGTGAATTTCTATTCCTGTTATACGCGTGTCCTCTATATCAATACTTTCAACATATTTGACAATTGAAGATTTAACAATAAAAGTCACACCCCCTTCCATGCGAATTTTAAACGCTTCAGGGTAGCTATCATCAACACATTTTGGATTTACAGAAGAATAAGTCGAATCAATACTTTCGAGTACATTTACACAGTGTCTACGCAACCAATGTTCCTGTAAAGCACATATATCAACATCGTGGTTTTTCAAGCACTCCACCAAATATGGGACACTTGACATAATCCCTCTACAATTCCATGACATAAATGTTAGTTTGCTGGACATGTTCATTAAAGTGTCACATAAGATATAGATGATTACTAGATATATTAATTTGTTAATTGCCATATTTTTCATTCTTATAGCTGTTTCTTTCTTGTAGCTGACGACGGGATAACCAACGTTTGAAAAAAATGCCGTTTGGCCAAAAGTTAGAATCATACACTCTTTCTTTTTCTGAGTGTCGAACATTTAGTTGAGCAGAGTTACTATATAATCCTTTGGTGAAAAATCGAATATAGGTGAACTTGATATTGTTTTCAAGTAGGAAGTCTCGCATGTCACTTTCGGTGCAGTCTTTCCTAATTACTCCGACATACAAACGTTCGACTCGTTTATCCGATACTCCCCTAAAATTGTTTAACGAAACCATGTTTTGATCACTCGATATAACAACTTCAATGTGTTCTGTTGAGGATTGAGTCTGTGTTTGCTTTTTCCCCATGATTTTCTATAGTCTTGGACATTTCAAATGAACTGAATTCTGACATACTACTATCATCGATGACTGTGTCTATATTTGTAGAATTATCAGTAACTATATCTTTTGTTCCATTATACTGATGTTCAGTTGTCGACTTTTCTTGGTCTTTATCTGTTAGCTCTGCCATTTGAAATTTTGACAGACGTTTTGGACTCACGAAAGAAATGAGATCAATGTCGCTGTCTGTACTTATTTTCGGGGACTTTGGATAGTTCTTTGTTTTTGTTTTTGTCTTCTTCATGTCACCACTTTTGTGTAAATCTGAGATACTGCTGTTGTTCACTTTGATGTCTGATTTAACTGTGTCTATTTCGTCACTCAAATCATATATATCTTTTCTCACTAATTTTAAGTTAGCACGTAAAGCATCTACTCCGCTAAATTTCGAGTCTTCCAGCCTTGATATCCTAGAATCTACAGACTTTTCGAAGATTTTCAACGCATTAATATCTTCTTTTACTGACTGTATCTTGGTTGAGTTATTTCCTGTTTCGGTTGCAAGAGAACTTATTACTGTGTCGATTTCTGAAATATCCTTTTTGACCTCAATCAAGTTTTGACTATTTTGCTTAGTCTGATTGTTTTCATCTGTAAGAGTTTTGATTTCGCATCTTATTTCGGCCATGAATTCAACTAAAGCAGAGTCAGATTTGTCAATCGAATTTTGAAGTCGGTATATTTTATCTGATTGTTTCTTCACGACATCTTTTAACGTTTCATTTTCTTTAATCATATCTCGTATCCTTTTATCAATATTATCGATATCTTGTGCGTTTTCACCTTTCATCGTCATTATATCGCGATCCAACCGTGCTAAGCCTTCTTTGAGGAACAAGTCGTTGGAACTGTCTGTTCCTACATCTTGTCCGTTATCAGATGATCTACAGTTTTGTGATTGCCTTGGTCCTTGCGATTTTGGAATATTAATAGTTTCTAGCAATTCGTCGTTACAGTTGTCATTCAATGCAACATACAAAATAAAGCAATCTTTGGCTAATTTTTGTAATAATGTGTCCCCATTTTTTGAACGTGCTCCATATCGCTTTTTCAAAGTTGCTGTCTTGTATGGAAAATTTTCCCGATCTCTAACTTCCGAAAAGAAACGCATTCTTAATTCTTCAAGTTTATGTGTATCACTACTGGTTGTTTGGATTAGTTTTGAAATGAAGGTTTCTTTTGGGCAGCCTCTGAAATTTTCATCGAAGTTATTGATTATTGCATCTTGAGATGATATATCCATATAATTAAACACTAAATCGTCGGGTCCTTCAAACTCATTAAAATCATCCCTCGTTTTATTTTGTGTCAGATCCATTTCATTATTCGTTTCTATGTGACTATCATCTTGACCGTATTGCAAATACAACGAACCAACTGCTTGGAGCTCAGTAATCGTGTAAGAGTCGTTCATAATAACTGAGTATAGTAATGCGTATTCGGATAGTTTCGCAAGTCCTTTTCTGTATGTAAACGTTTCGTCTGCTATTAACTGTAGAAATCATATACAAGTATACCGTATTCCGCTGTCGGCAATTAAAAGAGTCCAAAGTCCAACTTAATAATTACGGACGATCGTTGACCATAGAGTACACACTATATACCCTTAGTGAGTTGTTTTCACTGTTGTGTTGTGCATATTGTTTCATATATTCTGTTTTATACGAATTATAGATAAATGTTTTAACTCACAAATTTGAATATTAGCAATCCTGGTAAAATAGAATAAGCATCCAGTTCATAAATAAATCCAGAAAAATCGATTTAACACTAAAAATCCAAATATTAATGCGAGACAAATTTCGACACACCTGATCGTATGGGACACAAAAATGTTTAAACCACAGTAATGAAAATAGTTTTCTTTTTTCTTTTTTTAACAAACTTGATATATTTGAAAGCTAGCCGAAAATGTGATGTTTTTCGACCAAAACAAATGATGACATTTAAACTTGTCTCCCAGTACAGACTAGTGCTTGTAACTATTCTTAAACTAGCGCATAATAAGTACTTGAGGACAAATTTAAGATGAACATTCATCAAACTGTTTATTTTTCTAATGTAGAAAGACATCCATGACCTTTGATACGATGATACTTTCCAAATTCCCTCCAAGCACAAGCTATTGCTAATGCTTATTGTCCATTGGCACATAACATGTCCCTGAAAGGATTTTGGACTGACAGGCTAGTGCTAATTTTTGTTAATCGTTTGAAAATAACAAGTACCTGGGAAGATATCAGATTGTTGGCGTAGATCTGTTGTCCCACCGGATCTTTGTTGTCTGTTTCTTTTTCTCTTCGTCTGTGGTGTTATTTCGATGATCTCTCTCCAAGCACAGGCTAGTGCTAATGTTATAATATCATTAGCACATAGTAAGTACCTGGAAAGATTTCAAAAATATTTTCTCGGCTTCTCTTCTCTGGCTTTTTCAAAGTTTCGGCTGTATTTCTCTAAAGATGTTATTTTCCGATCCCCTCTCCAAGCACAGACTAGTGCTAATGGAAATTTATCATTAGCACTTAGTAAGTACCGGGGAAGATTTCAGATTCTCTGTGACTTTGTTCTTCTGATGAATATTTCGTTCTGACAGTTTTTCATCAAAATCTTTGTATTTAAAGACTGAGGTGTGAACACTTGATAAGTGTCATAATGCATATCTTGTCTGAGCTTCTGATGTTTGAAGAGCATATGAGAAAGTCGTCCAATTTCGATTAATGCCATAATTGATGAGATCGATGTTTGTATCCCAAGCCAAGTTTTCACCATTTTTGCTGACAGTAATCACGAATATCTTTAAATGTGATACTTTAAACCACAGTAATGAAAATAGTCTTCTTTTTTCTTTTCTTTTTTAACAAACTTGATATATTTGAAACCTAGACGAAAATGTGATGTTTTTCGACCAAAATAAATGATGACATTTAAACTTGTCTCCCAGTACAGACTAGTGCTTGTAACTATTCTTAAACTAGCGCATAATAAGTACTTGAGGACAAATTTAAGATGAACATTCATCAACCTGTTTATTTTTCTCATTTAGAAAGACATCCATGACCTTTAAAACGATGATACTTTCTAAATTCCCTCCAAGCACAAGCTAGTGCTAATGCTTATTGTCCATTGGCACATAACATGTCCCTGGAAGGATTTTGGACTGACAAGCTATTGCTAAATTTTGTTAATCGTTTGAAAATAACAAGTACCTGGGAAGATATCAGATTGTTGGCGTAGATCTGTTGTCCGGATCTTTGTTGTCTGTTTCTTTTTCTTTTCGTCTGTGGTGTTATTTCGATGATCTCTCTCCAAGCACAGGCTAGTGCTAATGTTATAATAGCATTAGCACATAGTAAGTACCTGGAAAGATTTCAAAATATTGTCTCGGCTTCTCTTCTCTGGCTTTTTCAAAGTTTCGGCTGTATTTCTCTAAAGATGTTATTTTCCGATCCCCTCTCCAAGCACATACTAGTGCTAATGGAAATTTATCATTAGCACTTAGTAAGTACCCGGGAAGATTTCAGATTCTCTGTGACTTTGTTCTTGTAATGAATATTTCGCTCTGACAGTTTTTCACCAAAATCTTTGTATTTAAAGACTGAGGTGTCAACACTTGATAAGTGTCATATTGCATCTCTTGTCTGAGCTTCTGATGTTTGAAGAGCATATGAGAAAGTCGTCCATTTTCGATTAATCTCATAATTGATGAGATCGATGTTTGTATCCCAAGCCAAGTTTTCACTATTTTCGCTGACAATAATCACGAATATTTTTAAATGTGATACTTTCAACCACAGTAATGAAAATAGTCTTCTTTTTTCTTTTTTTTAACAAATTGATATATTTGAAACCTAGCCGAAAATGAGATGTTTTTCGACCAAAATAAATGATGACATTTAAACTTGTCTCCCAGTACAGACTAGTCCTTGTAACTATTCTTAAAATAGCGCATAATAAATACTTGGGGGCAAATTTAAGATGAACATTCATCAACCTGTATATTTTTCTCATGTAGAAAGATATCCGAGACCTTTGATACGATGATACTTTCCAAATTCCCTCCAAGCACAAGCTAGTGCTAATGCTTATTGTCCATTGGCACATAACATGTCCCTGGAAGGATTTTGGACTGACAGGCTTGCGCTAATTTTTGTTAATCGTTTGAAAATTAGAAGTACCTGGGAAGATATCAGATTGTTGGCGTAGATCTGTTGTCCGGATCTTTGTTGTCTGTTTCTTTTTCTTTTCGTCTGTGGTGTTATTTCGATGATCTCTCTCCAAGCACAGGCTAGTGCTAATGTTATAATATCATTAGCACATAGTAAGTACCTGGAAAGATTTCAAAATATTGTCTCGGCTTCTCTTCTCTGGCTTTTTCAAAGTTTCGGCTGTATTTCTCTAAAGATGTTATTTTCCGATCCCCTCTCCAAGCACATACTAGTGCTAATGGAAATTTATCATTAGCACTTAGTAAGTACCCGGGAAGATTTCAGATTCTCTGTGACTTTGTTCTTGTGATGAATATTTCGCTCTGACAGTTTTTCACCAAAATCTTTGTATTTAAAGACTGAGGTGTCAACACTTGATAAGTGTCATATTGCATCTCTTGTCTGAGCTTCTGATGTTTGAAGAGCATATGAGAAAGTCGTCCAATTTCGATTAATGTCATAATTGATGAGATCGATGTTTGTATCCCAAGCCAAGTTTTCACCGTTTTCGCTGACAATAATCACGAATATTTTTAAATGTGATACTGTAAACCACAGTAATGAAAATAGTTTTCTTTTTTCTTTTTTTAACAAACTTGATATATTTGAAAGCTAGCCGAAAATGTGATGTTTTTCGACCAAAACAAATGATGACATTTAAACTTGTCTCCCAGTACAGACTAGTGCTTGTAACTATTCTTAAACTAGCGCATAATAAGTACTTGAGGACAAATTTAAGATGAACATTCATCAACCTGTTTATTTTTCTCATGTAGAAAGATATCCGAGACCTTTGATACGATGATACTTTCCAAATTCCCTCCAAGCACAAGCTAGTGCTAATGCTTATTGTCCATTGGCACATAACATGTCCCTGGAAGGATTTTGGACTGACAGGCTAGTGCTAATTTTTGTTAATCGTTTGAAAATAACAAGTACCTGGGAAGATATCAGATTGTTGGCGTAGATCTGTTGTCCGGATCTTTGTTGTCTGTTTCTTTTTCTCTTCGTCTGTGGTGTTATTTTGATGATCTCTCTCCAAGCACAGGCTAGTGCTAATGTTATAATATCATTAGCACATAGTAAGTACCTGGAAAGATTTCAAAAATATTGTCTCGGCTTCTCTTCGCTGGCTTTTTCAAAGTTTCGGCTGTATTTCTCTAAAGATGTTATTTTCCGATCCCCTCTCCAAGCACAGACTAGTGCTAATGTACATTTATCATTAGCACTTAGTAAGTACCCGGGAAGATTTCAGATTCTCTGTGACTTTGTTCTTCTGATGAATATTTCGTTCTGACAGTTTTTCACCAAAATCTTTGTATTTAAAGACTGAGGTGTCAACACTTGATAAGTGTCATATTGCATCTCTTGTCTGAGCTTCTGATGTTTGAAGAGCATATGAGAAAGTCGTCCAATTTCGATTAATGTCATAATTGATGAGATCGATGTTTGTATCCCAAGCCAAGTTTTCACCATTTTCGATGACAATAATCACGAATATTTTTAAATGTGATACTTTAAACCACAGTAATGAAAATAGTCTTCTTTTTTCTTTTTTTTTAACAAACTTGATATATTTGAAACCTAGACGAAAATGTGATGTTTTTCGACCAAAATAAATGATGAAATTTAAACTTGTCTCCCAGTACAGACTAGTGCTTGTAACTATTCTTAAACTAGCGCATAATAAGTACTTGGGGACAAATTTAAGATGAACATTCATCAATCTATTTATTTTTCTCATGTAGAAAGACATCCATGACCTTTGATACGATGATACTTTCCAAATTCCCTCCAAGCACAAGCTAGTGCTAATGCTTATTGTCCATTGGCACATAACATGTCCCTGGAAGGATTTTGGACTGACAGGCTAGTGCTAATTTTTGTTAATCGTTTGAAAATAACAAGTACCTGGGAAGATATCAGATTGTTGGCGTAGATCTGTTGTCCGGATCTTTGTTGTCTGTTTCTTTTTCTCTTCGTCTGTGGTGTTATTTTGATGATCTCTCTCCAAGCACAGGCTAGTGCTAATGTTATAATATCATTAGCACATAGTAAGTACCTGGAACGATTTCAAAAATATTGTCTTGGCTTCTCTTCGCTGGCTTTTTCAAAGTTTCGGCTGTATTTCTCTAAAGATGTTATTTTCCGATCCCCTCTCCAAGCACAGACTAGTGCTAATGTACATTTATCATTAGCACTTAGTAAGTACCCGGGAAGATTTCAGATTCTCTGTGACTTTGTTCTTCTGATGAATATTTCGTTCTGACAGTTTTTCACCAAAATCTTTGTATTTAAAGACTGAGGTGTCAACACTTGATAAGTGTCATATTGCATCTCTTGTCTGAGCTTCTGATGTTTGAAGAGCATATGAGAAAGTCGTCCAATTTCGATTAATGTCATAATTGATGAGATCGATGTTTGTATCCCAAGCCAAGTTTTCACCATTTTCGATGACAATAATCACGAATATTTTTAAATGTGATACTTTAAACCACAGTAATGAAAATAGTCTTCTTTTTTCTTTTTTTTAACAAACTTGATATATTTGAAACCTAGACGAAAATGTGATGTTTTTCGACCAAAATAAATGATGAAATTTAAACTTGTCTCCCAGTACAGACTAGTGCTTGTAACTATTCTTAAACTAGCGCATAATAAGTACTTGGGGACAAATTTAAGATGAACATTCATCAATCTATTTATTTTTCTCATGTAGAAAGACATCCATGACCTTTGATACGATGATACTTTCCAAATTCCCTCCAAGCACAAGCTAGTGCTAATGCTTATTGTCCATTGGCACATAACATGTCCCTGGAAGGATTTTGGACTGACAGGCTAGTGCTAATTTTTGTTAATCGTTTGAAAATAACAAGTACCTGGGAAGATATCAGATTGTTGGCGTAGATCTGTTGTCCGGATCTCTGTTGTCTGTTTCTTTTTCTCTTCGTCTGTGGTGTTATTTTGATGATCTCTCTCCAAGCACAGGCTAGTGCTAATGTTATAATATCATTAGCACATAGTAAGTACCTGGAACGATTTCAAAAATATTGTCTCGGCTTCTCTTCGCTGGCTTTTTCAAAGTTTCGGCTGTATTTCTCTAAAGATGTTATTTTCCGATCCCCTCTCCAAGCACAGACTAGTGCTAATGTACATTTATCATTAGCACTTAGTAAGTACCCGGGAAGATTTCAGATTCTCTGTGACTTTGTTCTTCTGATGAATATTTCGTTCTGACAGTTTTTCACCAAAATCTTTGTATTTAAAGACTGAGGTGTAAACACTTGATAAGTGTCATATTGCATCTCTTGTCTGAGCTTCTGATGTTTGAAGAGCATATGAGAAAGTCGTCCAATTTCGATTAATGTCATAATTGATGAGATCGATGTTTGTATCCCAAGCCAAGTTTTCACCATTTTCGATGACAATAATCACGAATATTTTTAAATGTGATACTTTAATCCACAGTAATGAAAATAGTCTTCTTTTTTCTTTTTTTTAACAAACTTGATATATTTGAAACCTAGACGAAAATGTGATGTTTTTCGACCAAAATAAATGATGAAATTTAAACCTGTCTCCCAGTACAGACTAGTGCTTGTAACTATTCTTAAACTAGCGCATAATAAGTACTTGGGGACAAATTTAAGATGAACATTCATCAATCTATTTATTTTTCTCATGTAGAAAGACATCCATGACCTTTTATACGATGATACTTTCCAAATTCCCTCCAAGCACAAGCTAGTGCTAATGCTTATTGTCCATTGACACATAACATGTCCCTGGAAGGATTTTGGACTGACAGGCTAGTGCTAATTTTTGTTAATCGTTTGAAAATAACAAGTACCTGGGAAGATATCAGATTGTTGGCGTAGATCTGTTGTCCGGATCTTTGTTGTCTGTTTCTTTTTCTCTTCGTCTGTGGTGTTATTTTGATGATCTCTCTCCAAGCACAGGCTAGTGCTAATGGTATAATATCATTAGGACATAGTAAGTACCTGGAACGATTTCAAAAATATTGTCTCGGCTTCTCTTCGCTGGCTTTTTCAAAGTTTCGGCTGTATTTCTCTAAAGATGTTATTTTCCGATCCCCTCTCCAAGCACAGACTAGTGCTAATGTACATTTATCATTAGCACTTAGTAAGTACCCGGGAAGATTTCAGATTCTCTGTGACTTTGTTCTTCTGATGAATATTTCGTTCTGACAGTTTTTCACCAAAATCTTTGTATTTAAAGACTGAGGTGTCAACACTTGATAAGTGTCATATTGCATCTCTTGTCTGAGCTTCTGATGTTTGAAGAGCATATGAGAAAGTCGTCCAATTTCGATTAATGTCATAATTGATGAGATCGATGTTTGTATCCCAAGCCAAGTTTTCACCATTTTCGATGACAATAATCACGAATATTTTTAAATGTGATACTTTAATCCACAGTAATGAAAATAGTCTTCTTTTTTCTTTTTTTTAACAAACTTGATATAATTTGAAACCTAGACGAAAATGTGATGTTTTTCGACCAAAATAAATGATGAAATTTAAACTTGTCTCCCAGTACAGACTAGTGCTTGTAACTATTCTTAAACTAGCGCATAATAAGTACTTGGGGACAAATTTAAGATGAACATTCATCAATCTATTTATTTTTCTCATGTAGAAAGACATCCATGACCTTTGATACGATGATACTTTCCAAATTCCCTCCAAGCACAAGCTAGTGCTAATGCTTATTGTCCATTGACACATAACATGTCCCTGGAAGGATTTTGGACTGACAGGCTAGTGCTAATTTTTGTTAATCGTTTGAAAATAACAAGTACCTGGGAAGATATCAGATTGTTGGCGTAGATCTGTTGTCCGGATCTGTGTTGTCTGTTTCTTTTTCTATTCGTCTGTGGTGTTATTTCGATGATCTCTCTCCAAGTAAAGGCTAGTGCTAATGTTATAATATCATTAGCACATAGTAAGTACCTGGAAAGATTTCAAAAATATTTTCTCGGCTTCTCTTCTCTGGCTTTTTCAAAGTTTCGGCTGTATTTCTCTAAAGATGTTATTTTCCGATCCCCTCTCCAAGCACAGCTAGTGCTAATGCTTATTGTCCATTGGCACTTAACATGTCCCTGGAAGGATTTTGTACTCACAGGCTAGTGCTAATTTTTGTTAATCGTTTGAAAATAACAAGTACCTTGGAAGATATCAGATTGTTGGCGTAGATCTGTTGTCCGGATCTGTGTTGTCTGTTTCTTTTTCTCTTCGTCTGTTGTGTTATTTCGATGATCTCTCTCCAAGCACAGGGAAGTGCTAATGTTATAATATCATTAGCACATAGTAAGTACCTGGAAAGATTTCAAAAATATTGTCTCGGGTTCTCTTCTCTGGCTTTTTCAAAGTTTCGGCTGTATTTCTCTAAAGATGTTATTTTCCGATCCCCTCTCCAAGCACATACAAGTGCTAATGGAAATTTATCATTAGCACTTAGTAAGTACCCGGGAAGATTTCAGATTCTCTGTGACTTTGTTCTTCTGATGAATATTTCGTTCTGACAGTTTTTCACCAAAATCTTTGTATTTAAAGACTGAGGTGTCAACACTTGATAAGAATCATATTGCATCTAATGTTTGAGCTTCTGATGTTTGAAGAGCATATGAGAAAGTCGTCCATTTTCGATTAATCTCATAATTGATGAGATCGATGTTTGTATCCCAAGCCAAGTTTTCACTATTTTCGCTGACAATAATCACGAATATTTTTAAATGTGATACTTTCAACCACAGTAATGAAAATAGTCTTCTTTTTTCTTTTTTTAACAAATTGATATATTTGAAACCTAGCCGAAAATGTGATGTTTTTCGACCAAAATAAATGATGACATTTAAACTTGTCTCCCAATACAGACTAGTCCTTGTAACTATTCTTAAAATAGCGCATAATAAATACTTGGGGGGAAAATTTAAGATGAACATTCATCAACCTGTATATTTTTCTCATGTAGAAAGATATCCGAGACCTTTGATACGATGATACTTTCCAAATTCCCTCCAAGCACAAGCTAGTGCTAATGCTTATTGTCCATTGGCACATAACATGTCCCTGGAAGGATTTTGGACTGACAGGCTTGTGCTAATTTTTGTTAATCGTTTGAAAATTAGAAGTACCTGGGAAGATATCAGATTGTTGGCGTAGATCTGTTGTCCGGATCTTTCTTGGCTGTTTCTTTTTCTCTTCGTCTGTGGTGTTATTTCGATGATCTCTCTCCAAGCACAGACTAGTGCTAATGTTATAATATCATTAGCACATAGTAAGTACCTGGAAAGATTTCAAAAATATTTTCTCGGCTTCTCTTCTCTGGCTTTTTCAAAGTTTCGGCTGTATTTCTCTAAAGATGTTATTTTCCAATCCCCTCTCCAAGCACAGACTAGTGCTAATGTAAGTTTATCATTAGCACTTAGTAAGTACCCGGGAAGATTTCAGATTCTCTGTGACTTTGTTCTTCTGATGAATATTTCGTTCTGACAGTTTTTCACCAAAATCTTTGTATTTAAAGACTGATATGTCAACACTTATTAAGTGTCATATTGCATCTCTTGTCTGAGCTTCTGATTTTTGAAGAGCATATGAGAAAGTCGTCCAATTTCTATTAATGTCATAATTGATGAGATCGATGTTTGTATCCCAAGCCAAGTTTTCACCATTTTCGCTGACAATAATCACGAATATTTTTAAATGTGATACTTTAAACCACAGTAATGAAAATAGGCTTCTTTTTTCTTTTTTTAACAAACTTGATATATTTGAAACCTAGCCGAAAATGTGATGTTTTTTCGACCAAAATAAATGATGACATTTAAACTTGTCTCCCAGTACAGACTAGTGCTTGTAACTATTCTTAAACTAGCGCATAATAAGTACTTGGGGCCAAATTTAAGATGAACATTCATCAACCTGTTTATTTTTTTTCATGTAGAAAGACATCCATGACCTTTGATTCGATGATACTTTCCAAATTTCCTCCAAGCACAAGCTAGTGCTAATGCTTATTGTCCATTGGCACATAACATGTCCCTGGAAGGATTTTGGACTGACAGGCTAGTGCTAATTTTTAATAATCGTTTGAAATTACAAGTACCTGGGAAGATATCAGATTGTTGGCGTAGATCTGTTGTCCGGATCTTTCTTGGCTGTTTCTTTTTCTCTTCGTCTGTGGTGTTATTTCGATGATCTCTCTCCAAGCACAGGCTAGTGCTAATGTTATAATATCATTAGCACATAGTAACTACCTGAAAAGATTTCAAAATATTGTCTCGGCTTCTCTTCTCTGGCTTTTTCAAAGTTTCGGCTGTATTTCTCTAAAGATGTTATTTTCCGATCCCCTCTCCAAGCACATACTAGTGCTAATGGAAATTTATCATTAGCACTTAGTAAGTACCGGGAAGATTTCAGATTCTCTGTGACTTTGTTCTTCTGATGAATATTTCGTTCTGACAGTTTTTCACCAAAATCTTTGTATTTAAAGACTGAGGTGTCAACACTTGATAAGTGTCATATTGCATCTCTTGTCTGAGCTTCTGATGTTTGAAGAGCATATGAGAAAGTCGTACAATTTCGATTAATGTCATAATTGATGAGATCGATGTTTGTATCCCAAGCCAAGTTTTCATCATTTTCGCTGACAATAATCACGAATATTTTCAAATGTGATACTTTAAACCACAGTAATGAAAATAGTCTTCTTTTTTCTTTTTTTAACAAACTTGATATATTTGAAACCTAGCCGAAAATGTGATGTTTTTCGACCAAAATAAATGATGACATTTAAACTTGTCTCCCAGTACAGACTAGTGCTTGTAACTATTCTTAAACTAGCGCATAATAAGTACTTGGGGACAAATTTAAGATGAACATTCATCAACCTGTTTATTTTTCTCATGTAGAAAGACATCCATGACCTTTGATACGATGATAATTTCCAAATTCCCTCCAAGCACAAGCTAGTGCTAATGCTTATTGTCCATTGGCACATAACATGTCCCTGGAAGGATTTTGGACTGACAGGCTAGTGCTAATTTTTGTTAATCGTTTGAAAATAACAAGTACCTGGGAAGATATCAGATTGTTGGCGTAGATCTGTTGTCCGGATCTTTCTTGGCTGTTTCTTTTTCTCTTCGTCTGTGGTGTTATTTCGATGATCTCTCTCCAAGCACAGACTAGTGCTAATGTTATAATATCATTAGCACATAGTAAGTACCTGGAAAGATTTCAAAAATATTTTCTCGGCTTCTCTTCTCTGGCTTTTTCAAAGTTTCGGCTGTATTTCTCTAAAGATGTTATTTTCCAATCCCCTCTCCAAGCACAGACTAGTGCTAATGTAAATTTATCATTAGCACTTAGTAAGTACCCGGGAAGATTTCAGATTCTCTGTGACTTTGTTCTTCTGATGAATATTTCGTTCTGACAGTTTTTCACCAAAATCTTTGTATTTAAAGACTGAGGTGTCAACACTTATTAAGTGTCATATTGCATCTCTTGTCTGAGCTTCTGATTTTTGAAGAGCATATGAGAAAGTCGTCCAATTTCTATTAATGTCATAATTGATGAGATCGATGTTTGTATCCCAAGCCAAGTTTTCACCATTTTCGCTGACAATAATCACGAATATTTTTAAATGTGATACTTTAAACCACAGTAATGAAAATAGGCTTCTTTTTTCTTTTTTTAACAAACTTGATATATTTGAAACCTAGCCGAAAATGTGATGTTTTTTCGACCAAAATAAATGATGACATTTAAACTTGTCTCCCAGTACAGACTAGTGCTTGTAACTATTCTTAAACTAGCGCATAATAAGTACTTGGGGCCAAATTTAAGATGAACATTCATCAACCTGTTTATTTTTCTCATGTAGAAAGACATCCATGACCTTTGATTCGATGATACTTTCCAAATTTCCTCCAAGCACAAGCTAGTGCTAATGCTTATTGTCCATTGGCACATAACATGTCCCTGGAAGGATTTTGGACTGACAGGCTAGTGCTAATTTTTAATAATCGTTTGAAAATAACAAGTACCTGGGAAGATATCAGATTGTTGGCGTAGATCTGTTGTCCGGATCTTTCTTGGCTGTTTCTTTTTCTCTTCGTCTGTGGTGTTATTTCGATGATCTCTCTCCAAGCACAGGCTAGTGCTAATGTTATAGTATCATAAGCACATAGTAAGTACCTGGAAAGATTTCAAAAATATTTTCTCGGCTTCTCTTCTCTGCCTTTTTCAAAGTTACGGCTGTATTTCTCTAAAGATGTTATTTTCCGATCCCCTCTCCAAGCACAGCTAGTGCTAATGCTTATTGTCCATTGGCACATAACATGTCCCTGGAAGGATTTTGTACTCACAGGCTAGTACTAATTTTTGTTAATCGTTTGAAAATATCAAGTACCTTGGAAGATATCAGATTGTTGGCGTGGATCTGTTATCCGGATCTGTGTTGTCTGTTTCTTTTTCTCTTCGTCTGTGGTGTTATTTCGATGATCTCTCTCCAAGCACAGGGAAGTGCTAATGTTATAATATCATTAGCACATAGTAAGTACCTGGAAAGATTTCAATAATATTGTCTCGGCTTCTCTTCTCTGGCTTTTTCAAAGTTTCGGTTGTATTTCTCTAAAGATGTTATTTTCCGATCCCCTCTCCAAGCACATACTAGTGCTAATGGAAATTTATCATTAGCACTTAGTAAGTACCCGGGAAGATTTCAGATTCTCTGTGACTTTGTTCTTCTGATGAATATTTCGTTCTGACAGTTTTTCACCAAAATCTTTGTATTTAAAGACTGAGGTGTCAACACTTGATAAGTGTCATATTGCATCTCTTGTCTGAGCTTCTGATGTTTGAAGAGCATATGAGAAAGTCGTCCAATTTCGATTAATGTCATAATTGATGAGATCGATGTTTGTATCCCAAGCCAAGTTTTCACCGTTTTCGCTGACAATAATCACGAATATTTTTAAATGTGATACTTTAAACCACAGTAATGAAAATAGTTTTCTTTTTTCTTTTTTTAACAAACTTGATATATTTGAAAGCTAGCCGAAAATGTGATGTTTTTCGACCAAAACAAATGATGACATTTAAACTTGTCTCCCAATACAGACTAGTGCTTGTAACTATTCTTAAAATAGTGCATAATAAGTACTTAGGGACAAATTTAAGATGAACATTCATCAACCTGTTTATTTTTCTCATGTAGAAAGACATTCATGACCTTTGATACGTTGATACTTTCCAGATTCCCTCCAAGCACAAGCTAATGCTAATGCTTATTGTCCATTAGCGCATAACATGTCCCTGGAAGGATTTTGGACTGACAGGCTTGTGCTAATTTTTGTTAATCGTTTGAAAATTAGAAGTACCTGGGAAGATATCAGATTGTTGGCGTAGATCTGTTGTCCGGATCTTTGTTGTCTGTTTCTTTTTCTCTTCGTCTGTGGTGTTATTTTGATGATCTCTCTCCAAGCACAGGCTAGTGCTAATGTTATAATATCATTAGCACATAGTAAGTACCTGGAACGATTTCAAAAATATTGTCTCGGCTTCTCTTCGCTGGCTTTTTCAAAGTTTCGGCTGTATTTCTGTAAAGATGTTATTTTCCGATCCCCTCTCCAAGCACAGACTAGTGCTAATGTACATTTATCATTAGCACTTAGTAAGTACCCGGGAAGATTTCAGATTCTCTGTGACTTTGTTCTTCTGATGAATATTTCGTTCTGACAGTTTTTCACCAAAATCTTTGTATTTAAAGACTGAGGTGTAAACACTTGATAAGTATCATATTGCATCTCTTGTCTGAGCTTCTGATGTTTGAAGAGCATATGAGAAAGTCGTCCAATTTCGATTAATGTCATAATTGATGAGATCGATGTTTGTATCCCAAGCCAAGTTTTCACCATTTTCGATGACAATAATCACGAATATTTTTAAATGTGATACTTTAATCCACAGTAATGAAAATAGTCTTCTTTTTTTTTTTTTTGTTAACAAACTTGATATATTTGAAACCTAGACGAAAATGTGATGTTTTTCGACCAAAATAAATGATGAAATTTAAACTTGTCTCCCAGTACAGACTAGTGCTTGTAACTATTCTTAAACTAGCGCATAATAAGTACTTGGGGCCAAATTTAAGATGAACATTCATCAACCTGTTTATTTTTCTCATGTAGAAAGATATCCGAGACCTTTGATACGATGATACTTTCCAAATTCCCTCCAAGCACAAGCTAGTGCTAATGCTTATTGTCCATTGACACATAACATGTCCCTGGAAGGATTTTGGACTGACAGGCTAGTGCTAATTTTTGTTAATCGTTTGAAAATAACAAGTACCTGGGAAGATATCAGATTGTTGGCGTAGATCTGTTGTCCGGATCTTTGTTGTCTGTTTTTTTTTCTCTTCGTCTGTGGTGTTATTTTGATGATCTCTCTCCAAGCACAGGCTAGTGCTAATGTTATAATATCATTAGCACATAGTAAGTACCTGGAAAGATTTCAAAAATATTTTCTCGGCTTCTCTTCGCTGGCTTTTTCAAAGTTTCGGCTGTATTTCTCTAAAGATGTTATTTTCCGATCCCCTCTCCAAGCACAGACTAGTGCTAATGTACATTTATCATTAGCACTTAGTAAGTACCCGGGAAGATTTCAGATTCTCTGTGACTTTGTTCTTCTGATGAATATTTCGTTCTGACAGTTTTTCACCAAAATCTTTGTATTTAAAGACTGAGGTGTAAACACTTGATAAGTGTCATATTGCATCTCTTGTCTGAGCTTCTGATGTTTGAAGAGCATATGAGAAAGTCGTCCAATTTCGATTAATGTCATAATTGATGAGATCGATGTTTGTATCCCAAGCCAAGTTTTCACCATTTTCGATGACAATAATCACGAATATTTTTAAATGTGATACTTTAATCCACAGTAATGAAAATAGTCTTCTTTTTTCTTTTTTTTAACAAACTTGATATATTTGAAACCTAGACGAAAATGTGATGTTTTTCGACCAAAATAAATGATGAAATTTAAACTTGTCTCCCAGTACAGACTAGTGCTTGTAACTATTCTTAAACTAGCGCATAATAAGTACTTGGGGACAAATTTAAGATGAACATTCATCAATCTATTTATTTTTCTCATGTAGAAAGACATCCATGACCTTTGATACGATGATACTTTCCAAATTCCCTCCAAGCACAAGCTAGTGCTAATGCTTATTGTCCATTGGCACATAACATGTCCCTGGAAGGATTTTGTACTCACAGGCTAGTACTAATTTTTGTTAATCGTTTGAAAATAACAAGTACCTTGGAAGATATCAGATTGTTGGCGTAGATCTGTTGTCCGGATCTGTGTTGTCTGTTTCTTTTTCTCTTCGTTTGTTGTGTTATTTCGATGATCTCTCTCCAAGCACAGGGAAGTGCTAATGTTATAATATCATTAGCACATAGTAAGTACCTGGAAAGATTTCAAAAATATTGTCTCGGGTTCTCTTCTCTGGCTTTTTCAAAGTTTCGGCTGTATTTCTCTAAAGATGTTATTTTCCGATCCCCTCTCCAAGCACAGACAAGTGCTAATGGAAATTTATCATTAGCACTTAGTAAATACCCGGGAAGATTTCAGATTCTCTGTGACTTTGTTCTTCTGATGAATATTTCGTTCTGACAGTTTTTCACCAAAATCTTTGTATTTAAAGACTGAGGTGTCAACACTTGATAAGAATCATATTGCATCTAATGTTTGAGCTTCTGATGTTTGAAGAGCATATGAGAAAGTCGTCCATTTTCGATTAATCACATAATTGATGAGATCGATGTTTGTATCCCAAGCCAAGTTTTCACTATTTTCGCTGACAATAATCACGAATATTTTTAAATGTGATACTTTCAACCACAGTAATGAAAATAGTCTTCTTTTTTCTTTTTTTTAACAAATTGATATATTTGAAACCTAGCCGAAAATGTGATGTTTTTCGACCAAAATAAATGATGACATTTAAACTTGTCTCCCAGTACAGACTAGTCCTTGTAACTATTCTTAAAATAGCGCATAATAAATACTTGGGGGCAAATTTAAGATGAACATTCATCAACCTGTTTATTTTTCTCATGTAGAAAGATATCCGAGACCTTTGATACGATGATACTTTCCAAATTCCCTCCAAGCACAAGCTAATGCTAATGCTTATTGTCCATTGGCGCATAACATGTCCCTGGAAGGATTTTGGACTGACAGGCTAGTGCTAATTTTTGTTAATCGTTTAAAAATAACAAGTACATGGGAAGATATCAGATTGTTGGCGTAGATCTGTTGTCTATTTCTTTTTCTCTTCGTCTGTGGTGTTATTTCGATGATCTCTCTCCAAGCACAGGCTAGTGCTAATGTTATAATATCATTAGCACATAGTAACTACCTGAAAAGATTTCAAAATATTGTCTCGGCTTCTCTTCTCTGGCTTTTTCAAAGTTTCGGCTGTATTTCTCTAAAGATGTTATTTTCCGATCCCCTCTCCAAGCACATACTAGTGCTAATGGAAATTTATCATTAGCACTTAGTAAGTACCCGGGAAGATTTCAGATTCTCTGTGACTTTGTTCTTCTGATGAATATTTCGTTCTGACAGATTTTCACCAAAATCTTTGTATTTAAAGACTGAGGTGTCAACACTTGATAAGTGTCATATTGCATCTCTTGTCTGAGCTTCTGATGTTTGAAGAGCATATGAGAAAGTCGTCCAATTTCGATTAATGTCATAATTGATGAGATGGATGTTTGTATCCCAAGCCAAGTTTTCACCGTTTTCGCTGACAATAATCACGAATATTTTTAAATGTGATACTTTAAACCACAGTAATGAAAATAGTCTTCTTTTTTCTTTTTTTAACAAACTTGATATATTTGAAACCTAGCTGAAAATGTGATGTTTTTCGACCAAAACAAATGATGACATTTAAACTTGTCTCCCAGTACAGACTAGTGCTTGTAGCTATTCTTAAAATAGCGCATAATAAGTACTTGGGGACAAATTTGAGATGAACATTCATCAACCTGTTTATTTTTCTCATGTAGAAAGACATTCATGACCTTTGATACGTTGATACTTTCCAAATTCCCTCCAAGCACAAGCTAATGCTAATGCTTATTGTCCATTGGCGCATAACATGTCCCTGGAAGGATTTTGGACTGACAGGCTAGTGCTAATTTTTGTTAATCGTTTGAAAATAACAAGTACCTAGGAAGATATCAGATTGTTGGCGTAGATCTGTTGTCTGTTTCTTTTTCTCTTCGTCTGTGGTGTTATTTCGATGATCTCTCTCCAAGCACAGGCTAGTGCTAATGTTATAATATCATTAGCACATAGTAACTACCTGAAAAGATTTCAAAATATTGTCTCGGCTTCTCTTCTCTGGCTTTTTCAAAGTTTCGGCTGTATTTCTCTAAAGATGTTATTTTCCTATGCCCTCTCCAAGCACAGAATAGTGCTAATGTAAATTTATCATTAGCAGTTAGTAAGTACCGGGGAAGATTTCAGGTTCTCTGTGACTTTGTTCTTCTGATGAATATTTCGTTCTGACAGTTTTTCACCAAAATCTTTGTATTTAAAGACTGAGGTGTCAACACTTGATATTGTCATATTGCATCTCTTGTCTGAGCTTCTGATGTTTGAAGAGCATATGAGAAAGTCGTCCAATTTCGATTAATGTCATAATTGATGAGATCGATGTTTGTACCCCAAGCCAAGTTTTCACCATTTTCGTTGACAATAATCACAAATATTTTTAAATGTGATACTTTTTAAACCACAGTAATGAATACGGATTCAATGAGGTCGAGTAATTCACTTGCACGTGAATAATTCATCATCAATGTTTGTTTTTGAAAAATTTAAACCAGACTGGCTGCTGAAAGCGAATTATTATTATTTTACTATTTCACTTTCATTAGTGATTGAACAAAACAAAACAAAATGTATATTTTTTTTATTTTTATATATATATCTCGTAGCTAGTGCCCCTTTAAATTGAAACAAAACATTTACTATATTTACATTTAAAAATATGTTATGAGGCATGTTTATCACGACACAAAGTGTGGCTGAGTTGCGCGAAACATACTTTATATGTGCTTTTCATGACACCTGTCACAACCAATGCAAAATAAAGAGCGATTTGTATGGTTAGTTTGAGACAAAACGGCTAGCCTATCTGTACAGTCATAGAAGTATGGGATTTAAGGCATGGGTCTTAAATCCCATTTTTTAAAACCGACACAAAAATAAATCCAGAATTAACAGAACAAATAGACATGTAAGTAACAAATGATCAAATCATGTCCTTTCCGTACTGTCCTCTGTTATTCAATTTCCATCGTGCCATCGTGATTCAATCAAGAACGGGGCTAGTTTTCCGACTGCAAAAAATAAGTTTTATTTTTTAAATCAGTCTCTGAATTTTACTTTAACCTTGAACTTCTTGTGCGTGTTTGATTAGATCAATGCCCCCGGGAGATAGCGTCTAATGATCGGTGATAACCTTATACCTGTGGTCTTAACACCTGACAGAAGAGATGAAGCTTAGAACCAGAGACAAATATTGTATTATATGTCTATCACTCTCTGTAAGAACTAATCATGTTTTAAAATTTAGTCAGTTGGTAGTTTTCACATAGATTATTAGAGGCATTTGTCAAGATTTAAATTTCTGTCGGTATTCAAATTATGATGTTACAGAAATGAAAATCAGTAGCTTAAGATCTATGAAAATAAGTACATGTATAAGCATTTTGCAATGAAGATACAGATAGTCTTGTTGTTTGTTAAAAACTACATAGGCAAACCCGCTTAATTCCTTCATTTATTAGTGATGGGTTGTGCCTTGAAACACAGGTATAACGTATGTTTTGTACAATTCAGCAGCTATGTTTCTATTGCTAGTGATTTTAAAATAAGTTTCATTTATTACCCTTTTCTATAACTTTGTTTAAATTGTTAATTTGTTTTCTATCACCTGGTGAGGAAGAATAATTCAAAACTTGTGTAACTATTACTCTTTTCAGAAAATGTGAATTTTGTGAAATGCAATTTCTTAGCCCCTATGAAAAGCTGAAAATCAATTTTGAAAAGAAGTATTTGATGCTTGGCATGATCTTCAAAATATACAAAATGAACCCCAAATTAACACATGCCATATATGGAAGAATAAAATAAAGATTGGTAACCAATCCGTTTTATGAAGATGAAGGTGAAAATCATTTTTGACGATTTTTTCTAACGAAAACCAGTGCCATGGGGGCAATTTTTTTTTTTTTTACTCTTTTTCATGAAATTTACTATGGCACTTAAAACACAATAGATTAAGAGAAATTAACAACACAATGACGAACATCGACTTAGCCCTGATTTGATCATGTGCAACTTACATGTATATTTGTTCTGTTAGTTCTGGATTTGTTTTGACGGTATTTAAAAATTGAGATGTTGCAGAAATAAAAGTTAGTGGCTTGAGACCCATTGCTTAAGTACAACCATGCTAGTATGACTGTACATATAGGCTAGTCCTTTTGCCTACTACTAAGCATACAAATCGCTCTTTATTTATTTATTATTTGTGTCATTCAAATATAAAGTATGTTTCACGAAACTCAGCCTATCTTTTTATCGTGATAGAGGCATTTTTCATCAACTATTATTAAAGTGTATTTAGTAAAAGTATTGTTTTAAAGTATGGAAAACCGTTAGCGTACCTATTTAATCGGAGCTATACATGAAGTCCTTGCTAGGATTAACATGCTTTAGAAAAATGGGCAAAAAGAGACGAATAAAGGTTAGAAAATTATGAATAGATAGAAATGGACTTACACAATTATAAACAATAAAGAATAATTTGGAAGCCAAAATATAAAAAATGAAAATAATGACAGAAATTTATAAAAAATAGAATAACCGGTACAAAATCATTATGAATAAAGAATTAAGTGCCCGCAATTGAGACCTTCGTGCTCTAAAGAACAATAATCTCCATAAAAAAAAGAGAATTTGTTCATTCCTCATATTCTTCATTTTAAAGTCTTGTGTTTCTTTTGTAATAATCCATATAGGAAATGTAAACAAGGGATTAAATCACGTTCAGTTGTAAAACCATAAAACTTATAAGCTTCATGTCAATATCCATAAACCCTCTTGAGTTTTAAAAAATGTTCAATTTGATGAAATTAACATTTCAAAATGTCATAAAAAAAAATTCTAAAATGTTCATCTTCTTGTCTCATTGAAATTATCCTGCATCCTTATTCTGATTGGTTACATTTTTCTTCTTTTAAACCTTTTTTGCGTTCATCTTCTAGTGTAATAAAAAGTGCGTATCATTGATTGAATCAATAAAAAAAAATTAAGTTGGTATGAAGTTAAAAACAAATAGATTTTATTAACACGATCATGTAAGCAGTATTCAACCACCATATCGTCATCTTATCAATTTTGTAAAAAATATAATTTGTCCCAGCGTCAATGTTTTCTGTGTTAAGATTATGGTTAAAAACACATACATGAGTAATATGTATAAATCAATTTGAATTTGAATTTTTGTATTTGTATTAAGCCTCTTCTTCCTCGCATCTTTCCATATTCGAAATATTCGTAATTTCCTTTTACGTAAATTCAGAGTACATGTTTAATTCATTTTTTTTCTATTTTTTAGTGCATTCTATGCATTGTTTCCAGAGGCGGATTAAGGGGGGGCCGACCCCCTGGTCCCCCCTTTTTGGGAAAAAAATTGGTTGCTTATATAGGGAATCACTGAAGCGTGACTGGAGCGGGCCCCCTCTTATTTCAGTCAGTGGGCCCCTACTTATGAAAATTTCTGGATCCGCCACTGGTTTCCATATCTTTATAATCATTAGTCTTCATAAAAACGCTAAGAAAGTTTCCGATACCAAGTCAGGAATATGAAAGTTGTTATCCGTTCGTTTCATGTGTTTGAGTTTTTGATTTTGCCATTTTATTAGGGACTTTCCATTTTGATTTTTGTATATTTGTTATTTTTCCTCGGAGTTCACTACTTGTCAATATTTGTATTAAGCCTTTTCTTCTTCGCATCTGTTCATGTTCGAAATATTCGTAATTTCCTTTACGTAAATTCAGAGTACATTTCTTATTGATTTTTTCTATTTTTTAGTTCATTCTATGCAATGCTTCCAATTTTTTTTATCTTTATAATCATAAGTCTTTATAAACAGAAAGTTTTTAGAAAGTTGCCTGTCCCAAGTGAGGAATATGGCAGTTGTTATTTATTCATGTGATGTGTTTGAGTTTTTGAATTTGCCATTTGATTAGTGACTTTCCGTTTTGATTTTGCCATTTGATTAGGGACTTTCCGTTTTGATTTTGCCATTTGATAAGTGACTTTCTGTTTTGATTTTGCCATTTTGTTATGGACTCTCCATTTTGATTTTGCCATTTGATTATTGACTTTCCGTTTTGATTTTGCCATTTGATTAGTGACTTTCCGTTTTGATTTTGCCATTTGATTACGTTTTGATTTTTCCTCGGAGTACAGTACTTTTGTGATTTTACTTTTTACGAGGTTGTAATTGCAATTATTTATCTGAAAATCGTACAGCTTTGTACTTTGTTTTAAGGATTAGAAGGAATATTTTTTTTTTTTTTTTGAATTTTCGAATAGCAGGAAAACACCGATGACTCATGCATTTGTGTTTGATATAATTAGATGTATTCTGAAACTGTCGTGAATGTAAGAATGTAGGAGACATGAAATTAGTTTAGTATTATTATTGAAATTTAATACATTCGTCATTCTCAAATATTGCTTGCTATATCACATTTTTAGTGATTTTTTATTCGTTTATCGAATAAATATCCGCCCATGAAATATGAATATAAAAGACGGTAAAATACACACATCATCATTGAATATAAAAGATCAGGTAACCCAACTTTATAAGTGTTGCATTAAAAGGAGCATATGCAGGAGGGAGCATACAAAGAAATAATTTAGGTTTGTTCAAATAATGTTTAAATAATCGTTTAGTAGGGCAGCTTAATTTCGTTGGAAAAAGTTTTTAAATCAAAAAATCAAATTCAAATAAAAACGAATTTCAATTAAATAAATACAGTCGACTCTAGTTATCTCGAAGTCAAACGAACCAGAAAAATATTTCGAGATACCAATAGTTTGATTCACAAGAATACTAGACACGCCTGGTTTCAATCAAATCGCAACCAAAGTGTAAAGCGAAAAAAAATGTACTGGCACTTCCTGTTGAGCTTTTCTGGTACAAACTATCCACAATTTAGATAGGTAGGTTCGACTTTTCATCAATTTGTTGTCAATCTGTAAATATTTTGTTTAATAGGAGAATGTCATGCCAGAAATAACTGAATGAGAGCTTTCCTCGTTCATTACTCAGATCAGTGTGATTTGAAATTGCATCGGAATGAATTTTCACCCAGTTCATTTATATGATTTTAGTTAAAGCAACATTTATACAGGATTTTTTTTTTCAATTTGATTTAGAAGAAATACCGACATCGTAAGATAATGCAAATAATTACACAATTACTAAAACCAATGTATATTAATATTCTTGTAATTGTTATAAACTGCATTAAATAACATAATTACAAACATAATCTCGAATTATATATAATTTTGTGAAATTTACTTGTGACGTCACTTTTTGTATCGTTTATTCATTCGTGTGACGGACAGTTCGCAATTCTAGTATGCTGTTTTTTGTGTACTGTCTTCAATTATTTTAGGTATTCGTTGTAATTTACGTGTTAACATGTCGAAATGTACTATCATATTATTTATTTACGTATATCTCTGTCCTGAGTGTTCTTGCATTTATTTGTACCGTATTCCTGTCATTTAATGTTGTCAGTTTAGCGTTATATCTAATAATGTCACACAGTGCGAGATTTGGCTAGGCTCAAAACCAGATTCATCCAACCATTTTTTCTTAAAATGTCTTGTACAAAGTCAGGAATATGGCAGTTGTTTTATAATACAACGGACAATAGTTCGTTTCTATGTATGTCGCATTGTCGTCTGTTTTGTTGCAATTCAGTGTATCTGTTGTTTCGTTGTTTCCTCTTATAGTTGATATGTAGCGGCCGCCTTTAGTTTGTAACCCGGATTCGTTTTTTCTCAATCGATTTATGACTTTTAAACAGCTGTATCCCCTTGTTTCTTTTTGCACACACACACTTCCTTAGTGTGCCAATTCACTGGGACCGAATTGCGAACGCTATATGTGAACTTTTGCCTAAACCCTACAACGCTCGACCTGAGGGAGACGTTTAGCGCTATAAAACCAGCTTCAATGCACCATTTTCTACATTTGAAAATGTACAAAGTCAGGAATATGACAGTTGTTGTCCATTCGTTTGATGTGTTTTATCATTTGATTTTGCCATTTGATTGGGGACTTTCCGTTTTGAATTTTCTTTTGAGTTCAGTATTTTTGTGGTTTTACTTTTTACATCTACAGCGTATTATTACATCTTGATCACTAGACCTTACATCTTGAGCGCTAGACCTTACATCTTGAGCGCTAGACCTTACATCTTGAGCGCTAGACCTTACATCTTGAGCGCTAGACCTTACATCTTGAGAACTTGACCTTACATCTTGAGCGCTAGACCTTACATCTTGATTGCTAGATCTTACATCTTGATCGCTAGACCTTACATCTTGAGCGCTAGACCTTACATCTTGATCGCTAGACCTTACATCTTGATCGCTAGACCTTACATTTTGAGCACTAGGACTTACATCTTGATCGCTAAACCTTACATCTTGATCGCTAGACCTTACATCTTGATCGCTAACCCTTACATCTTGAGCGCTAGACCCTACATCTTGATCTGTAGACCTTACATCTTGATCGCTAGACCTTACATATTGATCTCTAAACCTTACATCTTGATCGCTAGACCATACATCTTGTGCACTAGACCTTACATCTTGATCGCTAAACCTTACATCTTGAGCGCTAGACCTTACATCTTGAGCGCTAAACATTACATATTGAACGCTAGACCTTACATGTTGATCTCTAGACCTTACATCTTGAGCGCTAAACCTTACATCTTGATCGCTAGACATTACATCTTGAGCTCTAGACCTTACATCTTGAGCGCTAGAATTCGTTTCTCCAGCGCTTACTTAACATCTTCGGATTACGAGACTGTCATACAAGTCAGCTTTGGAAGATTTTTGTTGGTATTAAATGTTACTCAATAAAGAATATGTCCTTCTACTTAATAGTTCAAGTTGGGTGGTTATTCAAATTGTTTTTTCCGAAAGAGCTTTAAATTAAAGATGTACCAAATAGAGTTTAGTCTGTTTCACGTCTTTATTCTAACGATACACTAGGTTTTTTTTACCCCAACCACAGAGTGATTTAGTCGTGATAATCACACTTTTCAGAATTTCGATTTTGGATGCTATTCTTGTTAATCCAAAATTTTGCATCCTACTCCGCTGATGATTGTTATGTTATATGAAGACGTAGACACTCTCTCCGAATGGATTAAGGCAGTGAGGTCGTTGATACAAATCAGAATAAAGAAACTGATTGGGTCTATCAATATCCAATATCCAAAGACCCAAATGTTGCAAAACACTTATCCTACCTCCATGACAAATATGTTGTTGTCCCCGCAGATAAAACCCCAAACAACATCGTGTTTGTGTGTAAATAATTTAAAACAACACGTTTATAAATTTCTAGAGTACTAGTATATTAACTGCTTGATAAACGAATGTTCTATGTTCCTTTGGAATTTCAACCAAAGATGAAGAACTGGATCTTCCATTCCTGTAATGGATACATAAACTACATAAGTGTCCTTACAAACAAAGGTATATTGCTGGGTCTTCCAAGTGCACCACGAAACCTCTTTCTCAATTATTAACTTAATAATTATCTATTTTATCAGCAATCAAAGCCGGGCTTCAAAGTTATTGTGAAACTGCCTATTCTAGAGGTTGCGTGAATCAGATGTGGATTCTAAAAAAATCCAAAGATTATACATAAAATCTAACTCTCTTTCATATTGCATTAGAATTAAAACATTTGACCTTTCTACACTTTACACAAGTATTCCACTTTCTTAACTAAAAGACACATTGAAAGAGTTGGTATTGCTTTGTTTCATAAAAAAAAATTGTAAGGGTTCCGAGGAAACCAATGTCTCGCCTACATTTGCTGTAAATCGCAGGCTCAACAAAAATGAGGTAAAAAATCAATAAAAATATTCCTCTTGATACTTTCTTTTGATTTTAAGAAGCTTCTATCCAAGTTTGGTAAAAATCCAGGATAGTTTATGAATCTAATAAATGTTTTAAAACCTCTAACTGCAGACTGTATGTAATGTAATGTATTGAAGAAAAACTAAGTCCATTTATAAGTAAAATACAGGTACACAGATAAAAACAAATTACAAAATTTCCTTCTAGATACTAGATTTTAATCATAAACAAGCTTTTGTCCAAGTTTAATACAAATCAAAAATAGTATAAGAAAGTTATTAAAATCTTAAAAACTTTAACTACAGAGTGAATGTGTTGTTTCCCGACAAAAAATCTAAGTCCATTTAAAAGTGAAATACAGAAAAAATGGATTAATTTTTTCACAAAATTTACTTCTGGATACTAGCTTATGACCATAAACACGCATCTGTCCAAGTTTGGTACAAACCCAGGATAGTTTAAGAAAGTTATTAAAATTTGAATAACTTTAACCACAGAATTAATGTAATTTTCCCGGCAGAAAATCTAAGTCCTTTTATCAGTAAAATACCAATGATCGAAATCCAGTATAGTTTAAGAAAGTTATTAAAATTTTAAAAACTTTAACCAGAGAGTGAATATTTGTGGACGCCACCGCAGCCGCCGACGCCGACAGAATGTAGGATCGCTATGTATCCTTTTTCCACTAAAGTCGAAGGCTCGACAAAAAGAATGGCCAACTTGACTTAGAGAGAGATAAATCCTACTTTGTAAAGGATAACTCTGATTCAAACAAAAAAATCTCCGAATCTGACATTATCAAGATGCTTGATTTCTTGATTGACAACATATTTGTTATGTTCGGAGGACGTGTTTTTCAATAGACTGTCGGCATTCCAATGGTAGGCAACTGTGTCCCTCTTCTTGCCGACTTGTTTTCTTTATTATTATTAGGCTGTCTTCATACAGGAACTTCTTAGGAAGAAATATAAGAAGTTAGCAATATCTTTTAACTTAACTTTCCGCTATATAGATCATGTTCTTTCACTAAATAATTCAAAATTTGGTGATTATGTTAAAAATATCTATCCAATCGAACTAGAGATAAAGGATACAACAGATACAATTAAGTCGGCCTCATGTCTTGACTTATATCTAGACATTGACAATGAGGGTCGGTTGAAAACATAACTTTACGACAAAAGAGATGATTTCATCTTTCCAATTGTGAACTTTCCATTTCTAAGTAGCAACATTCCAGCAGCACCTGCATACGGGGTATATATCTCTCAATTGCTACAATATTGCCGTGCTTGTGTTTCCTATCATGATTTTCTTGATAGAGGGTTGCTGCTCACAAGGAAGCTATTAAACCAAGAGTTCTAAATGGTGAAGTTCATCCCTTCGTAAATTTTACGGACGCTATCATGAGTTGGCTGACCATTACAAAATAACTGTTTCGCAGATGATATCGGATATGGTCCTTATGTCGTAATTACAATCCCCTTCCCTTTCATGAATGTGACCTACCAAATTAGACACATGTGAAGCAGGATCTGCTTACCCTTCCGGAGCACCTGAAATCACCCCTAGTTTTTGGTGGGGTTCGTGTTGCTTATTCTTTAGTTTTCTTTGTTGTGTCATGTGTACTATTCTTTGTTTGTCTTTTTCATTTTTAGCCATGGCGTTGTCAGTTTATTTTCGATTTATGAGTTTGACTGTCCCTCTGGTATCTTTCGTCCCTCTTTTATCCTTTCAGTGTAGCATAGTTACAGCAGTGCTTACATGCTGAGTTTTTTTCCAAAGTTGATACAATATTCGTAATCTTTCAATTCCTGCCACAATTTTTTTGATAGAAGGTTATTACGTATTAGAAAGTTTCCACGTGGTAAAATTAAAGACATCTTTTAGAAGGTGTCAACGCTGAAAACAATTACCTGATTCTTGGGGTTTGCGTTTCACAATCTTTCGTTATTTTGAGTACCAGTAGTTTTTCGGCCATTGTTTTCGTTGTCTCTCTTATTGGTCATATACATGCATGTTGCCATCTGCTTTGTTAGGCTTGATTTTTGATTGTACCATTTGTTATTGTCTCTCATTTGTTTATCATTAAAGTTTCTTACACATATATTATATTAAACAGTGTATGACGGAAACGTAACTCCGATCGTGCGAGGGCTGTAAGGCCAGTTAAGGAAGTTAAGCACTTCCATCATCATGTGACTCTTCGGTGAAATAAAAAAATTCTAATAATTGGTGTTTTATCGTTTCAGATTGAGTATGGGATCACCTGACTGGATGACAAAAGAAATGAAAAGATATATAGAACAGGCGAAAATATATGAATCAAATATAGATCTACGCAAATATTTGTGGTACTCTCTAAAACAACTATATACACATACCGAAACTACATATATTCTTTATATACTCCCAATACTAGTAGCTATATCTCTTACTTTCTTCATATGCCTGGTATCAATTGTCAAAGAAGAGAAGACCGTCAATTCGTATATATTTTTATTATTACAAGCCCTATTTGACCTTTTGGGTATATCAGTTCAAAATATTTCATTTTGGATGGTATTTGTAATCTCTGATAAGAATGATTATATACCTTTTCAATACTGTGAAGTTTACCGCACGTGCTCCATTTTCATTCCACAATCCTTATATATGATATCCCAATGGATGAAAGTGTTCATGACAATACACCAGTTTGCAATCTTTTATTTTTCAGTAAGAGCTGTCACCCTTGTGTCTAAGACGAGAATTGTAATAAGCATTTGTATAGTCACTGGTTTATTGATTCCGTTAACAATTGTAACAAAATTTGACATGAAATTTGTCAAAGCATTTTATAGAAATACTGAAACAGGGTCCATAGAATATTATTGTAAGATTGTAGACTATGAAATAATTGGGGATTATAGAAACTTAATTACTTTTGTCGTTAAAGACTTCCTTCCATTGGTAATGTATATAGCATTTGGTGTTGGACTATCATATCAAATTCAGAAGAGGAGGATTCTAAGAAGACAGTTACAAAACAATATGAGTACAGATTCAAGTCTTGAAAACCTGGCAAAAGCTCATAACTTTAGTTCGTTTATTTTTGTTCTAACATGCTTACCACATTTTGTTGTAGATTTTATTGTGGTTTTTAACTCGTTTGGAACAGAAATTGTATTATTCTACGAAATTGAGGTTACATTAATTGTACTTTCTATATTGAAAACCATCTGTCAGCTCATGAACATCACGGCTGTTGTACTTGTATTTCTATGTTTAAATAGAGACATGAGACAAACACTTATAAACAAATTTCGTGCACTGGTTCCATGCATTCGATAAAAAACAAAAACAAAAGCACTTGAACGTCTTCGTTATAATTGTATCATGTTGTTATTAGTATTGTATTTTATTTTTTAAATTAAATGAGATATGACTACAGTATTCTAAAAATGTTATTCATAATGGTGATAAGCACGACATGCAGATATTGTTTTTATTTTACAAAACAAGTTATCATGTACTGGTAACATACCTTATAAGTGTTGTGCAAACTAATTGGTTGTTTTATATCTGTATATATTGCCTGTTCCAAGTAAGGAACATGACATTTGTTATCCATTCATTTCAAGTGTTTGAGCTTTTGATGTTGCCATTTAATTATAGACTTTCCGTTTGGAATTTTTCTCTACGTTTGGTATTTTTGTGATCTTACTTTTTCTGTGATTCACTATTGCAATATATGTACTGATTGTGAACACAAAATATTATCACTTGCTTTTAAGTTTGAAAGCAGCGACAAATATATTGCAATGTTAACATATTTTATTTGATTTAGAAATGATAAGTGAAAGGTTTATTGAAGTTTTTACCAAATGTTTACAAAGCAAAAAAGTGGTTCGACAATATTTAAAAAAACACTAAATATTTTATCCAACTGTAAGGTATTGCAATTTGGTTCTGCCAAAATGTTGACAATAGATTCACGTCATTACCCTTTTTTGGTATTTTTCATAATGCAGTCGATTGGAGGATCAGGCTAAAGAATTATATGTTTTGTTGATTAACACTCCAAACAGTATTTGAATGATTTAAAGTTACAAATTGATCATGGCAGTTTTTTTAAAGATAATATTTATATTTTGCAGCAAATGTAGCATCAACATAAATAGAAACAAACATAACACATATGTATCTTATATCACATTGTCTGACGACGTGCGTATTTCGTATCATCGTATCAATGTTGTCTATCGATATAAAAGGGTGTCTCATTATAGATTTCTCTGTCGACATACACGTATATCTCATAACAGCTATTAATATGTTCTCTTATATAGGAGATGTTAAGACTATTTGAAATCAGACTGTTTATCTGATATTACATACTGTTACTAATATATGTTAAATGATAAGGTGTATTGTGCATCATATGACTTTATGTAGACGTTGGAATCATAACATCTGTTGTCAAAAATGTAATTCTGAATAAATTAAAAATATCAGGTTGTTTCAAATATTATTTTATTTTGTCCAGAAATAATAAAGGTAAACCATCACTAAGATACCAGGTTTATATTTATTACGCCAAACGCGTGCCGAATAGAATGTAGGGTCGCTATGTCTCGTTTTTTCCACTAAAGTCGAAGGCTCGACAAAAAAAATGGCCAACTTGACTTAGGGAGGGATAAATCCTACTTTGTAAAGGAAAACTCTGATTCAAACAAAAAAATCTCTGAATCTGACATTATCAAGATGCTTGATTTCTTGATTGACAACATATTTGTTACGTTCGGAGGACGTGTTTTTCAATAGACTGTCGGCATTCCAATGGGAACCAATTGTGTCCCTCTTCTTGCCGACTTGTTTTCTTTATTATTATGAGGCTGACTTCATACAAGAACTTAGGAAGAAATATAAGAAGTTTGTAATATCTTTTAACTTAACTTTCCGCTATATAGATCATGTTCTTTCACTAAATAATTCAAAATTTGGTGATTATGTTGAAAACATAACTTTACGACAACAGAGATGATTTCATCTTTCCAATTGTGAACTTTCCATTTCTAAGTAGATTTCATCTTTCCAATTGTGAACTTTCCATTTCTAAGTAGCAACATTCCAGCAGCACCTGCATACGGGGTATATATCTCCCAATTTTACGCTATTGCCGTGCTTGTGTTTACTATCATGATTTTCTTGATAGAGGGTTGCTGCTCACAAGGAAGCTATTAAACCAAGAGTTCTAAATGGTGAAGTTCATCCCTTCGTAAATTTTACGGACGCTATCATGAGTTGGTTGACCATTACAAAATAACCGTTTCGCAGATGATATCGAAAATGTTCCTTATGTCGTAATTACAATCCCCTTCCCTTTCATGAATGTGACCTACCGAATTAGACACATGTGAAGCAGGATCTGCTTACCCTTCCGGAGCACCTGAAATCACCCCTAGTTTTTGGTGGGGTTCGTGTTGCTTATTCTTTAGTTTGCTTTGTTGTGTCATGTGTACTATTCTTTGTTTGTCTTTTTCAGTTTTAGCCATGGCTTTGTCAGTTTATTTTCGATTTATGAGTTTGACTGTCCATCTGGTATCTTTCGTCCCTCTTTTATCGTTTGAGTGTAGCATAGTTACAGCAGTGCTTACATGCTGAGTTTTTTTTCCAAAGTTTGATTCAATATTCGTAATCTTTCAATTTCTGTCTCATTTGTTTTGATAGAAGGTTATTTCTTATTAGAAAGTTTCCACATGGTAAAATTAAAGACATCTTTTAGAAGGTGTCAACGCTGAAAACAATAACCTGATTCTTGGGGTTTGCGTTTCACAATCTTTCGTTATTTTGTGTACTAGTAGTTTTTCGGCCATTGTTTTCGTTGTCTCTCTTATTGGTCATATACATGCATGTTGCCATCTGCTTTGTTAGGCTTGATTTTTGATTGTACCATTTGTTATTGTCTCTCATTTGTTTATCATTAAAGTTTCTTACACATATATTATATCAAACAGTGTATGACGGAAGCGTGACTCCGATCGTGCGAGGGCTGTAAGGCCAGTCAAGGTAGTTAAGCACTTCCATCATCACGTGACTCTTCGGTGAAATAAAAAAATTCTAATAATTGGTGTTTTATCGTTTCAGATTGAGTATGGGATCACCTGACTGGATAACAAAAGAAATGAAAAGATATATAGAACAGGCGAAAATATATGAATCAAATATAGATCTACGCAAATATTTGTGGTACTCTCTAAAACAACTATATACACATACCGAAACTACATATATTCTTTATATACTCCCAATACTAGTAGCTATATCACTTACTTTCTTCATATGCCTGGTATCAATTGTCAAAGAAGAGAAGACCGTCAATTCGTATATATTTTTATTATTACAAGCCCTATTTGACCTTTTGGGTATATCAGTTCAAAATATTTCATTTTGGATGGTATTTGTAATCTCTGATAAGAATGATTATATACCTTTTCAATACTGTGAAGTTTACCGCACGTGCTCCATTTTCATTCCACAATCCTTATATATGATATCCCAATGGATGAAAGTGTTCATGACAATACACCAGTTTGCAATCTTTTATTTTTCAGTAAGAGCTGTCACCCTTGTGTCTAAGACGAGAATTGTAATAAGCATTTGTATAGTCACTGGTTTATTGATTCCGTTAACAATTGTAACAAAATTTGACATGAAATTTGTCAAAGCATTTTATAGAAATACTGAAACAGGGTCCATAGAATATTATTGTAAGATTGTAGACTATGAAATAATTGGGGATTATAGAAACTTAATTACTTTTGTCGTTAAAGACTTCCTTCCATTGGTAATGTATATAGCATTTGGTGTTGGACTATCATATCAAATTCAGAAGAGGAGGATTCTAAGAAGACAGTTACAAAACAATATGAGTACAGATTCAAGTCTTGAAAACCTGGCAAAAGCTCATAACTTTAGTTCGTTTATTTTTGTTCTAACATGCTTACCACATTTTGTTGTAGATTTTATTGTGGTTTTTAACTCATTTGGAACAGAAATTGTATTATTCCACGAAATTGAGGTTACATTAATTGTACTTTCTATATTGAAAACCATCTGTCAGCTCATGAACATCACGGCTGTTGTACTTGTATTTCTATATTTAAATAGAGACATGAGACAAACACTTATAAACAAATTTCGTGCACTGGTTCCATGCATTCGATAAAAAACAAAAACAAAAGCACTTGAACGTCTTCGTTATAATTGTATCATGTTGTTATTAGTATTGTATTTTATTTTTTTAATTAAATGAGATATGACTACAGTATTCTAAAAATGTTATTCATAATGGTGATAAGCACGACATGCAGATATTGTTTTTATTTTACAAAACAAGTTATCATGTACTGGTAACATACCTTATAAGTGTTGTGCAAACTAATTGGTTGATTTATATCTGTATATATTGCCTGTTCCAAGTAAGGAACATGACATTTGTTATCCATTCATTTCAAGTGTTTGAGCTTTTGATATTGCCATTTAATTATAGACTTTCCGTTTGGAATTTTTCTCTACGTTTGGTATTTTTGTGATCTTACTTTTTCTGTGATTCACTATTGCAATATATGTACTGATTGTGAACACAAAATATTATCACTTGCTTTTAAGTTTGAAAGCAGCGACAAATATATTGCAATGTTAACATATTTTATTTGATTTAGAAATGATAAGTGAAAGGTTTATTGAAGTTTTTACCAAATGTTTACAAAGCAAAAAAGTGGTTCGACAATATTTAAAAAAACACTAAATATTTTATCCAACTGTAAGGTATTGCAATTTGGTTCAGCCAAAATGTTGACAATAGATTCACGTCATTACCCTTTTTTGGTATTTTTTCATAATGCAGTCGATTGGAGGATCAGGCTAAAGAATTATATGTTTTGTTGATTAACACTCCAAACAGTATTTGAATGATTTAAAGTTACAAATTGATCATGGCAGTTTTTTTAAAGATAATATTTATATTTTGCAGCAAATGTAGCATCAACATAAATAGAAACAAACATAACACATATGTATCTTATATCACATTGTCTGACGACGTGCGTATTTCGTATCATCGTATCAATGTTGTCTATCGATATAAAAGGGTGTCTCATTATAGATTTCTCTGTCGACATGCACGTATATCTCATAACAGCTATTAATATGTTCTCTTATATAGGAGATGTTAAGACTATTTGAAATCAGACTGTTTATCTGATATTACATACTGTTACTAATATATGTTAAATGATAAGGTGTATTGTGCATCATATGACTTTGTGTAGACGTTGGAATCATAACATCTGTTGTCAAAAATGTAATTCTAAATAAATTAAAAATATCAGGTTGTTTCAAATATTATTTTATTTTGTCCAGAAATAATAAAGGTAAACCATCACAACGATACCAGGTTTATATTTATTACGCCAAACGCGTGCCGAATAGAATGTAGGGTCGCTATGTCTCGTTTTTTCAACTAAAGTCGAAGGCTCGACAAAAAGAATGGCCAACTTGACTTAGGGAGGGATAAATCCTACTTTGTAAAGGATAACTCTGATTCAAACAAAAAAATCTCTGAATCTGACATTATCAAGATGCTTGATTTCTTGATTGACAACATATTTGTTACGTTCGGAGGACGTGTTTTTCAATAGACTGTCGGCATTCCAATGGGAACCAATTGTGTCCCTTTTCTTGCCGACTTGTTTTCTTTTTATTATGAGGCTGATTTTATACAGGAACTTCTTAGGAAGAAATATAAGAAGTTAGCAATATCTTTTAACTTAACTTTCCGCTATATAGATCATGTTCTTTCACTAAATAATTCAAAATTTAGTGATTATGTTGAAAACATCTATCCAATCGAACTAGAGATTAAGGATACAACAGATACAATTAAGTCGACCTCATATCTTGACTTACATCTAGACGTTGACAATTAGGGTCGGTTGAAAACATAACTTTACGGCAAAAGAGATGATTTCAGCTTTCCAATTGTGAACTTTCCATTTCTAAGTAGCAACATTCCAGCAGCACCTGCATACGGGGTATATATCTCCCAATTGCTACGATATTGCCGTGCTTGTGTTTCCTATCATGATTTTCTTGATAGAGGGTTGCTGCTCACAAGGAAGCTATTAAACCAAGAGTTCTTAATGGTGAAGTTCATCCCTTCGTAAATTTTACGGACGCTATCATGAGTTGGTTGACCATTACAAAATAACCGTTTCGCAGATGATATCGGATATGTTCCTTATGTCTTAATTACAATCTCCTTCCCTTTCATGAATGTGACCTACCGACACATGTGAAGCAGGATCTGCTTACCCTTCCGGAGCACCTGAAATCACCCCTAGTTTTTGGTGGGGTTCGTGTTGCTTATTCTTAAGTTTTCTTTGTTGTGTCATGTGTACTATTCTTTGTTTGTCTTTTTCATTTTTAGCCATGGCGTTCTCAGTTTATTTTCGATTGAGTGTACCATAGTTACTTTCGTTTGAGTGTAGCATAGTTACAGCAGCGCTTACATGTTGAGTTTTTTTCAAAAGTTTGATTCAATATTCGTAATCTTTCAATTTCTGCCTCATTTGTTTTGATAGAAGGTTATTACTTATTAGAAATTTTCCACATGGTAAAATTAAAGACATCTTTTAGAAGGTGTCAACGCTGAAAACAATAACCTGATTCTTGGGGTTTGCGTTTCACAATCTTTCGTTATTTTGAGTACCAGTAGTTTTTCGGCCATTGTTTTCGTTGTCTCTCTTATTGGTCATATACATGCATGTTGCCATCTGCTTTGTTAGGCTTGATTTTTGATTGTACCATTTGTTATTGTCTCTCATTTGTTTATCATTAAAGTTTCTTACACATATATTATATTAAACAGTGTATGACGGAAACGTAACTCCGATCGTGCGAGGGCTGTAAGGCCAGTCAAGGTAGCACTTCCATCATCACGTGACTCTTCGGTGAAATAAAAAAATTCTAATAATTGGTGTTTTATCGTTTCAGATTGAGTATGGGATCACCTGACTGGATGACAAAAGAAATGAAAAGATATATAGAACAGGCGAAAATATATGAATCAAATATAGATCTACGCAAATATTTGTGGTACTCTCCAAAACAACTATATACACATACCGAAACTACACATATTCTTTATATACTCCCAATACTAAGATATCTTATTTAGTTTAAAAGATATCTTATTTAGTTAATCAGATATCTTATTAAGTTTATAAGATATCTTATAAACTATATAAGATATCTTTTATATAGTTTCTAATAAAGATATCTTATAAACTTAATAAGATATCTGATTAACTAAATAAGATATCTTTTAAACTAAATAAGATATCTTCTTTTCTTTTTACGTATTGAAATAAAGTATCCCTGTATGTTTGAAAAAAGATTAACCAATCATAAAATCAAAAGCAATTCAGATCGAGATTGCTAATTTGTATCTGTTATCTGTAATAGATTCTGCCAGTATAGGCACACCTCCAATGGAGTGGAATAAAACATTAAGTGTCCTTCACCACCCACTAACAGTAATATATAAATAAAATTGACTTCTGTTTCGCCACCGTTATGTACATGATAATTATATAATTTCACAATAAAAAGAGACAATTATCTTTGATTTTTATTCGCATGCACCAAAAATTTATAATTGGTTAACTGTAAACAACAGTATTTGATTCGATTACAACTGTGATACATGTGGAGATTCGAACCCTGATCATCAGCATATTAATGCCAATATAATTACTGTGGACTAAAGCTTTGTATAAATACTTGTTTTCTCCATTTTTGTTATCAAGCCTTAAATTCTATTGACAAACATTTATTCTCGGCTATATTAAATGGAAGTGCATGTTATACAGATAAGGCCGTTGGTTTCCCCGTTTGAATTGTTTTACACTATAAATATAGCTAGAAATCTTTATAACTTGCTGTTCGGTGTGAGCCAAAGCTCCGGGTTGAAGGCCGTACCTTGACCTATAATGGTTTACTTTATAATTTTTTTTACTTGAATGGAGAGTTTTCTCATTTCCACTCATACCACATCTTCCTTTGTCTATGTTGTTGAAATACAAATGACTAAAATGGGAAAAGGGGGGGGGGGGGATATGTGCATTTCCACGGAAGTTTTAAATGATTATTTTACGATTAACAAAAGAAAAAAAGGCAATTCCTTGCTTCCTATCAATATGAATGAAATTTGTTTAATTGTAATTGTTTATTGTTTTATAGATTTTTATTCAATATATGAAATTTATATAAGATATCTTATTTAATTATTGAGATATAATATTTAATTATTGAGATATAATATTTAATAATAAAGATATCTTATTTAATAAAAGAGATATCTTATTTAATAATAGAGATATCTTATTATTATATCTTACACGACGGGTGCCACATGTGGAGCAGGATCTGCTTACCCTTCCGGAGCACCTGAGATCACCTCTAGTTTTTGGTGGGGTTCGTGTTGTTTATTCTTTAGTTTTCTATGTTGTGTCATGTGTACTATTGTTTTTCTGTTTGTCTCTTTCATTTTTAGCCATGGCGTTGTCAGTTTGTTTTAGATTTATGAGTTTGACTGTCCCTTTGGTATCTTTCGTCCCTCTTTTATTTAATAATAGAGATATCTTATTTAATAAACATAAAAGATAAACTCAAAATGCTCTAAATGCTCTCCCTTTCAGAATTCGGCAGTCAGAAATAGTGACAAGAATGATACTTAGTCCACAAATGGATATGAGACAAAAATTAGGGAAAGTTTCACATTCTTTAAATCAATCCCTTTTTTTCATCACGATCTTTCCTTGATTATCACTTGCATCAAAGTCAACAGATTCTATATAAAGTAAAATAAAATTATCAATATGTCATATTTCAAATAGTTTGACCCCCCCCCCCCCCCCCCAAAAAAAAAGGGAACTCCAAGTAAAATTCAAAACGGAAAGTCCCTAATCAAAACGAAACGCGCGTCTGACGTACTAAATTATAATCCTGGTACCTTTGATAACTATTTACACCACTGGGTCGATGCCACTGCTGGTGGACGTTTCGTCCCCCGAGGGTATCACCGGCCCAGTAGTCAACATTTCGGTGTTGAAATGAATATCAATAATGTGGTCATTTTTATAAATTTCCTGTTTACAAAACTGAGGATTTTCTTATCCAAGGCATAGATTACCTTAGCCATATTTGGCACAACTTTTTGGAATTTTGGATCCTCAATGCTCTTCAACTTTGTACTTTTTGACTTTATAAATATTTTGATATGAGCGTCACTGATGAGTCTTATGGAGACGAAACGCGCGTCTGGCGTACTAAATTATAATTCTGGTACCTTTGATAACTATGTTTAGGGCAACGCAAATCGAAAAGTTGACAAATACAATTAAGAGCACACATGCATGGACGCAGCGTAAAAAAACTTTCCTGCACTCCAAGCAGGACACTTAATCGATTTTTTTGTCAAATATAAAAATGAGATCTTAACTTCTCGGTATGTTTGATGTATATATTCCTTTACAAAATATAGGAAATACCTTTACCACGAAGGGGGGGGGTGTGTAACTTCGATATTTTTTTGTAGGGGTGTGCCATTTTTGCCTAAAAAAACGTACCTATTTTTATATAACATTCACTGAAATTCAGTACCTACAGTTATATAAATATTTAAGAAAGAATGACCTCTACTTATATACAATATTTAAAATATGGCCCATGCTTATATAAGCTCTAACTCATCATCACTCATAATTCATAAATATACCAGCTACCCTTAAGTTTTTATATATGAATTGACATCGTTTGATGCACATATATGTTATTGTTATATATGATATGTAGATGACATACCCCAAATCAATATACAGTTATCAAACGTAAATGCATTTTAATATAGGATGTCATTAAAAAGGAGGGTCATTTTTATATAAAATCTCGCAAAATTATGACCCATATTTTTGGCACATCCCCGTATACCCAATAATAGGAAGTTACCTCCCCCTAACTGTGCCTTTAAGTACATTCATTTCCTTTATAAATACTAAGGCTTTTCTACCTCAGGAATATACTACCTTTAGCTGTAATTTTACAACACGGGGGAACTAGCGGTAGATTTGAATAAATAAGAAATACACTGGTCAGGGGCGGATGCAGGAATTTTCGAAAGGGGGGGGTGCTAACCCAGGGCACCCAGGGCAAAAGGGGGGGGGGTGCAAAACATATGTCCCGATACAAATGCATTGATCGGCAAAAATAAAGTGGGGGTGCGCACCCCCGGAACCCCCCCCCCCCCCCCTGGATCCGCCACTGCTGGTTGTACTTTCATTGTTCTATTGTTGAACCCAAACTTAATCAATTTTATTACATAAATCAAAGTTACATATGGAAGTCCATAAAACAATAACAACGGCATAGTCCGCTTGAAAGTCCTTAAAAGTAGCAATACGAGTTCCGTATTCTAACGTTCGGTAATCCTCACTGACTATAATTTCTGAATGTCTCTTTTTATAACAAATTTTGAGTTACTCTAATATAAAATGACACTAATTAATACAAATTTGACAAATTTGGTCTATTCAAGAGAACTTGTTAAGCTTAATCGGTTATCTCAAAATGACATTAAGTTCTTTTTTACTAATTGTACTTTAAGCAGATTACAACATATGGATTTGTGAAAGTTTGTAACAACATAAAACAGTATTAAAAAACATGAAATAAAATCACAAAAATTTACACCCTGACAATTTGGCAAAACTTTTAGAATTTTTTTGAATCGAGCGTCATCGATGAGTCTTTTGTAGATGTAACGCGCGTCTGGTGTAAATATATATGTTTTTATCCTGGTATATATGCCGAGTTTATTTTCAACCACTGGGTCGATGCCACTGCTGATGGAGATTTATTTCCCCGAGGGTATCACCAGCCCAGTAGTCAGCACTTCTGTGTTGACTTGATTTATCATTGATATGTTCATAATTATAAATTAACTGTTAACAAAATTTTGATTTTTTTAAATACTAAGGCTTTTCTACCTCAGGAATAGATTACCTTAGCTGTATTTGGCAAAACTTTAAGGAGTTTTTGGTCCTCAATGCTCTTCAACTTCGAACTTTAATTGGCCTTTTAACATTTTTTTATTCGAGCGTCACTGATCATCAGATGTGTTTTTTGTAGACGAAACGCGCGTCTGGCGTAAATATAAAATTTTAATCCTGGTTTCTATGATGAGTTTATTTATCAATGTGATTTTCCGAGCCTCTTGCTGGCACCACTCCCGTGATTTTTTTTTTATCAATCGCAAGAACTTTTAATTAATAAGGTTAAAGTTACCAGGGTCTGACTGTCTGATATGCTTACTAACAAGGAAATGTATCTTCTTAGAGATATCACTGCTATGGCCATTAAGGCATTTGCGGAAGGCTACTTTGACACACAAACATATTAGAGGTCACAAATTAAATATTCTTAAATTTGAATAGCGTTTAAACTTTTGCAGGTCACATTGCGTCTTTGATATTTTCTGCTTTCTAAACACGTTTTTCTACTTGTCTATAGTCCGGTCTATTCAGACAGAGTTAGAGTTGACTCAGTCGTTTTTTAGTTATTCCTGTGTTTGAACATATTCGCTTGACTCTATAGTGTCTTAGTGTACGGGATGATTTTAGTAGAGTGAGCAGGATGGCAACTTTTTCGGGACAGGTATTGATGGAAATCGAGATGCTTAAGAAACGTATGTTTTTGATTATGATGCCTTCTGTTAAAGAGCTATATTCAGTTGTGTTTTTAATGTGAGATAAATGACGAAGATAAAAACCAGCGAATTCCGAAATATGTACAGTCGGATGAAACTATAGGTCTTTTAGTTCCGTTAATAAATGAGACTATAGGTCTATTAGTTCCGTTAATAAATGAGAGCAAATATGTATAATTCGTCTACATGCACTATATATCATGTACTGCATGTGTTACGACGTTAGATAAAAACTGACGAGGAGAGGTAGCACCCGGCCACCGAAAGCTTGATCTTTGTTGAGCCTATGTGGTCGGGTGGTCTAGCACGACGAGCATAGTACAAGGCGATTTGCTGCCACGATCTCTGTAGCACGAGTTCAAATTTTTGAAATTTTATAATTGTACAAGCGTCCCAGTGTTCGTTTTTGTCTATTTTGTTCATATACCTTATCAATTTTTTTTTTTATGTTTTGTGCATAAAATATCAAATAAGAGAATGAAACTACAGAATAACAAAAACATTGTTCATGAATCTTAAGGTAACGTAGTTGTTTGGTCAAGTTGTAAAAGGTCACAAATGAGTACGACTTAAGCTGTTAAACTGAGTTTTAGATGAAATGATATATATTTTGAATCAGATTTTATTTATGAATTAAATATAGTTTATCCTAAAACTATTTCAATACACTAATTTTTTTTACATAAAGTTTATTCTCAGTCCAGATAATTGATGACATCAATTATCCTTTTGTAAAACCAGATCATGAATTTCAATTTTAAGTGCCTCATAAAAACTACTGTTTGGCACATTTCTTAAATCAAATCCCGGATAAAACATTACAACTGGTTTGTTTTAGTTGACAGACTACAGAATTAACGGTGTATCAATTTTACATAATCTTCTTATTTATATTTTATCAAATGTCGTTCCTGGTATTAGACGAAACAAACTGATTATCCTTTATAATGATTAATTTACAGTCTAACAAAGTATTTAAGAGGGGAAAAGGTCAATCGCAGGTCTAGTTGTCAGTAACTGTTAATTTTTCTATGACGCGTTTCATCTAAAATTCCAATCAATTTTTCTATGACACTTTTCATCTAAAATTCCAATTAACAAATTTACGTGGAACTTGATCAACGTCTGTGCACGAAAATGATATGAGATACACATTTTCCTTTTATCATATGTTTCTAATTTAGTGCTGTATTGTTCTATCCGTTCTAAGCTTTCGGCAAGTCTAAATTGAATGAAAACAACGTTCAAACCTATGATTGCGTTTGATAGAAACCGCAATTTGTATACGCGTGCATGTAACAAATTCGTTGTAGAGGGGTCTAAATACAGTACAAACAACATTTTCCAAAAGACCAAAAGAGTGAACAAAATTAATTTTTACAAAACGCATTTGACTAACAGGTCGAACAACTGAACGATGTTCTTAAACCCTGCTGACTGCCATTGGCGATTGCCAAATAAATTGATCACAAGGTGTAACAAAATGGATCTCTATATTAGTTGAATATTAAGCTTTAAGTAGAAAACAATAAACTTGTGGCAAAAATGATAAACCACAACATGAGGTGCTAATTTTTTTTTACACCATATCCGGATTTCGACAATTAATGTCTCTTCAGTGATATTAGGGATCGGAAAGTATTTGGAAGGTCATTTTAGGATAGACTCTTGAATTTTAAACAGTTATAGGATGAACGGATTATAAACCGGAGAGAAAATTTATACAAGCCCAAACGATATAAATATAAACAAGTCTAAATTGAAAACAACGTTCAAACCTATGACTGTGTTGGACAAAAACCTCAATTTTTATACGTGCACATGTAACAAATTTCGTTGTAGAGAGGTCTAAATACAGGACAAACAACATTTTCCAAAATACCATATATATATATAAGTACGTCTGAGTCAGTGACAACTCTACAACAGATTTATCCATCGGATCACCAGCAATGATGATGATACATGGCTGTGAACATTATGTATATACAACTCGTCTAAACATCAACCCAACAATGTTAGATCTGTAAAATTTGCGAAATGTTCTTCCCTCGCCGGGATTCGAACTCATGCTTCTGAGATATCGTGACACCAAATCCATATATATATGAATATTTGGAAATGAGGGTTCGCATTACACCAAAACTATATATCAGAAAATTATGAACCAAAGTACATTTCGCGGTTAGTTTTCTAATATATTTTAATTTGATTTTCCGGTTTATCGATACTAGAAAGCAACCTGTATATACTATTTGGTTGCATAAATGCTATCATTGGGGGCTCGGGGGAAATCTTGGATAGTTTTTCCAATGCTCACGAATGACATCGAAGCTGTTTTTGAGAGATGGGTGTTAAGTAAAAACACATTTTTATTTTTATCTTTGTATTCTAACAGTTTACTCCTTGGGATATTTTTCGCTTTCTGAAAACTGTTTGAATAGTTCTGTGTTTATAGCTCCTTCTCTTCAAGTCGGTCTCGAGTTGACTCAAGTCTTTTTTTTAGTTGTGTCGTAGTGGCATTTTTTCTTGGTTTAGGGATCCAAGTACCTTTTTAAATAGTTTATCTGTAATTTCTGAGTCACTATATGAGCTTCTGTTGTAATGTTCCTTCGATGCGAATTAGTCCTCTGAAAAGTTGTTCAAGTTTATTAGATACAAAATGTATAATAAATTGTATTACAGATCAATTTAACTGAAATTTCGAAATAATATAAAAGTTCAATGGTAAATGGAATAAAACTTTAATATGTTAACTATTTTAAAAGGTCACGTTAATTTAATCTGTCAATATCCTATGTAATACAACACATTTATTATGCTCACTGACATTAAAGTTATCGGAACATAATGTTGATCAATGTTGGAAGAATAGTTTTTTGAAATAATTATAGGAACCTTACTGCAAAAACTTTCGATGATATTACACAGAAATTATTGAAAAAAACATCTGTTGAAAAACAATAAGAAAATATAATAAAAACGTGTCATTATCTAAAGTAAATATTTAAAATGGTAGCTTTCAATAGTTACTCTAAGAATACCAGTTGTTGATAGATATTCCCCGATTATTATGTAGGGTTGATGGTAAAATTGGTAAAGATGCAAGTATGTACAAACAATCATGTGCATTTGGTATATTTCATAAAAAAAAGTATTTTTATGATATTATTATGGATGATATAGAACTTTTGACACACAAAATTGAAACTGCACATGGGAAAGCAGACAGATTGTCATTGCATCGGCTGCTGAAATCTTGCTGTTAAGAGATGCAGCTGCAATGGAACATGCACGAACAAAAGATGTAAATGTAAAAAAATGACGTTCTTCGTAGCAGCAATTGTCACCAGTCGGTGAGATTGTCAAAATAGGATTCAGAAAGACAACTAGATAAAAACAGTAATTTCAATTGATTGAATGTTCATTATTCATGTAATTGTAATTAGTAATAACTTGAAATATAACTTAATAAAAGATCACAGTTGGACGCTATACCTACCTTGAAAAAGCTAAACTACGAGAAACACATTCTTGTAAAAACTGTTATTTACTTGAATATAAACTATATAAAACGTATTGACAAAATGTACAAATATACGTTATAACACTTTGTTCCTCTGATGAATATATTTCTTTCTGACACTTTTTTCAACAAAATCTTTGCATTTGAAGACCGAGTTATCAACAATGTTAAGTGTCATATGGCTGAGCTTCTGGTGTTTTAAGAGCATATGAGAAAGTCGTCCAATTTGATTAATGTCCTAATTGATTAGATCGATGTGATAACAGTTAAGAGTCGCCCCTAAGTGTTTTGGGTGAGGGGTTGGCCGTGAAGCACGCTATCGGTAAAAGTATAATAAAGCCGTCACCAAATACATCAATAGTCAGTATTCATATGGTTGCCCTCAAAACGTTCTGACCGATAATAACATGCAAGTAACTTGGGTTTCTTTTCTTTAAAAATGACTTATAATTTGGAATAAATGCATGCATGTTTAAAAGACTATGATAAGATAAATATACATAATATTTTAGTTTTTTTATATTGCAGAGGCGGATTTAGGGGGGGGGGGGGGGGCAGGGAGACCGCCCCTCTTTTCTGGGAAAAATTTGGTTGATTATATAGGGAATCACTATCACTGAAGCATGACCGGAGTGGGGCTCCACTTATGAAAATTTCTAGATCCGCCACTGTAATGCATTGATATAAGGAATACTTAGTTACTGTAGACTTGTCTATCCCTTGACGTCAATGTTATGGCCAAAGTGTTTATGGTCTGTTGACCTGTCGACTTGCTGATATATATACCAACATGTTTGTCCGATGACCTGTTGAACCTGTTCAGCTTAAAGTTATGTTTAGGCACAATTATTTGTTTTTCCTCGGCGTATCAATACATCAACAAAATACCGGAACTACATACACGTATATGCTATTTTTAGTGGGCCTAATAGACCACTTTCGAGTTCATCCGTCACCGGAAAAAACTCGTCAATTATACGCGCCTTTATAACGTCATTTACCAGATAGAGGGTGGTCGCCTGTATCCCTGCACGATTTACGTTCATCAAGCGTCTTAGTGATCGTCATTGTGCAGGATAAACTAGAAATAATGGTTGTTCTGTAGGTACTTACTGACAATTCCCTAATGACAACAATGCTGATTTTCAATTTTGAGAATTCAATTTGCCGAATAATTTGTACAATATAGAATTATAGTTTTCCAACCACTCGCTCTACATTGGAATGGATGTGACGACGTCCCTAAACACACAAATGACGTCACGTTCACTAAAACCAGAGTTTTTGACGGAAATGCATCGAACTCGAAAGATGTCTATTGTTTCAGTTCAAAGAATCAAGACAAGTTTTTTTATACCATGACGCCGGAGAATTTATAGTTTTGAATTTATATTTTCTCCCTTTTAACGTAGTTTCATGAAAAGTATTCTCCTCCGTTGTCAGTCATTCATACTTATGTTAGTTTGAAATATATGGAAAATGCTTAAAGGGGCATTCATTAGCTACGAGATATATAAAAAATCTAAAGTTTGATTTTTTTGTTTTGTTCAATCAATAATGAAAGTGAAATAGTGAAATAACAATTCGCTTTTTGCAGCCAAAAAGGTTCAATTTTGTCAAATTACACTAAGAAACATTGATAATTAGTTATTCACCTGCAAGTGAATGAGTCGACATCTTTAAATCCGTATTCATGTGAACTTCAATTTAACCCCTACTCAGCCTAGAGATTGACAACGCATGCATTGTACGTGTACTGGTTATTTAAAGAAAAAGAATGCCAACAAAGAAAGTGAAACTACGGTAAATCATTTGATTACTAATTCGATGCACATCAATCATTCTTATACGGTTAAAAGCAATGAGAAACATCTATTTTTAATCTATAAAATAAAATCAAACAGACCTATAAAAATTGCACGTGTTGGTTTAATCTATTCATATCTTTATTTATGTTTACATCGCTTATATGGTCATCTGAGGTCAAATCGATAGTTAATTAGATGGCGTCTGGACTAAAATACAAACGAAACGAACCTATATATTATCTACCCCATGCTCTGTAAACTGTTTATTTTAGACTTCTGATAGTTTGGATAAATGTTTTACATTGTTATAAATCAAATAAGAGAGTTTGAGTCAAATCGGTAATCATGAATTTGACAGCTATTGTCCCTTTAAGGAATACAAATCAAATCAAATCAAATATTTTATTGTCGTATAAACTTTACAGTCTGTGACCAACATGTATTAACACAATAAACATATATACATACATATTCAATTTTCAATTATTTTATTATTTTAAGCACATTATGCTTATCAGTGCAATAAATACAAATACATTTCTATAACACAACATGACATAATACATCAGAGAAGCAAATAAATATCAAGTATTGACCAATAACAGTTCGGTCTTCAGTGGCGGATCCAGAAATTTTCATAAATGGGGGCCCACTGACTGACCTAAGAGGGGGCCCGCTCCAGTCACGCTTCAGTGATTCCCTATATAAGCAACCAAATTGTTTCCCAAAAAGGGGGGCCCGGGCCCCCTGGGCCCCCCTCTAAATCCGCCTCTGGTCTTATGATTAATTAAGTGCATTAAACAAAAATTTACACAAATTACGCAAATCTTTTACATTTTCAGTGCTGAGAAGTTGCACTTATTTGAACGACGATAGACGTCTATAATAATAAGGTTTAATAAACTGTCTCCTTAAGTGTCTATAGCATTCACATTGTAAAACAAAATGGAATTCATCTTCAGTGATATTCAAAGTACAAAGAGTACACTTTCTATCTAACCTATTTACTCCATGATAACGGCCTACTTCAACAAACAAATTATGATTAGACAATCTAAGGCGAGTTAAATACACTCTAAAATTCATATGTTTAGTTAGATAATTCTGTAAACATACATTATTGACAATATATTTATATAAATAACACTTAGATGAAACGTTCATTTGATTATTCAAAGTCTGTTTTGCTTGATCATATATCCTTGTTTTTACAAATAATAATAAATTTGTATCAATAATCAAATTGTCTTGGTTATACCAGATCTCATTTAAACCTAAGTTAAATAATAATTGTTGTAGTTGATAAATCCAACTGCTTCTAATATTACAGAAATTATACAGTTGTTCCCTGTAGCAGTTTTTAAGAATACAGTTGCTTGTAGATAACAATTTTAACCAGTACTTCACTATTTTGTACATTCTAAAATATATAAAAGGATATCTACCCAATTCAAAATAAACCATACTATTTGTTGTACATTGTTTGACACCTAATATGTTTTTGCAAAAATCAAGTTGTATTTTTTCAATATTTGGAGCTTTATGGAAGCCCCATATTTCACAACCATAACATAAAATACTGCTAATGTAAGTATCAAATAAATTCAAATATGTAAAAACATTCAAGTACAATGACGAAACCTTCGACTTTAAACCAAAAACCGCTTTTCTACTTTGCTCAGCTAAATGTTTTTGAGCTTTAACAAATTTACCGTTAAAATTTAACAGTACACCAAGGTAACAAAATTCATCCACTATGTCAATAGCATTGTCATCATAATACCAAATTTCTTCGTCTTTTACAAAACCTCCGTTTCTAAATACCATAATTTTTGTTTTGGCAATATTTACAGTCAAACCCCATTTACAAGTATATAATAATAATGTGTCTAACATCTCTTGCAAGCCAATAACTGAATCAGAAAATAAAATCATATCATCAGCATACCAAACGGTAAGTCCCCTGCAATACAACTAATATTGTTTCAGCAAGCGTTCCATATGTACTAATTCGTGGTTATCACCCCTTGATTTCATTGTCAGTTGTTTGGGGTTTTACAGTCAAGACACAATCAGCTTGTAAGTAAAAATGATATGTAATTGATGTTTATTTAAAAAGAACTAAATTCAGTCGTCTATTAGAAATACTCAGTCGGCACATTCTATTATTTTTTTAATTAAAAGTAAGGAAATCAGTCGCTGATAATTCGAATTATTGAATGCCTGGTGGTACAAGTGGATTGTCGGATTAATCAAATCGAGAGCACACTAAAAAGTCACTTATAATTCATTATAATTCATTATTATTCAAATCTATTTATAAATCGAGATTGGATAAATCCGAGAATCATAAAGTAACTACTTTTAGAATACGTTTTTTACAATGAAATTATTTTTGATTAACGAAAATATCCTTCAAGTGCCTTTCACACTCCTAATTTCTACGTCAAGCAAATGTAAAATTAATATGTCAATTTCTCCAACACCTGTTCGCACATTTTCGATTCATCCATAGAGCTGAAAAAAATGTGTGTGACCTTTTGACTTGCCCAATTTGAAATCATCGGCAACAGTTGATTAAATATGTTCAAACAATGGGTCCAGAAAGGGTTTAATTGTTATGTTTAAGAATTTGAGTCTGGATTTAAAATCATTACTATGGATATATATATTTAAACGAAACGTGATTATCATTGATTATGGAACACCTAATTACCATATATATTCATTCGATTTATCATTCATGATAGTTGGTTTCGGAGTACGCGATTTTGGACATGATATGGTTACTTTAGACAGTTATTATCAGATGCAGATCCATGATATTGAGAATGGGGACACCTAGTCAACCGAAGGTGTGAGACTAGTAAAAAACGTATGCTTTAACCGAATGTATAATTATGCTCCATCCGTAAAGATCGCCACTGATGATAATTGTAATTTGTTAAAAACAACAATAAAAACTAACTTACAGAAGTACCTTTCCATATGATGGCATATCTAATCTTCAACAATCTAACAGTTTTATTTTGAATTACTAATTTTTGAACTTTTGTCTAAAACAGTAATACCACGCTGAACATGCATTATGCAGGCGCGTATCCAGCCATTTTAAAAAGGGGGTTCCCAACCCAGAGTAAAGGGGGGGGGGGGGGTTCCAACTATATGCTCCAATTCAAATGTATTGATCGGCCAAAAAAGGGGGGTTCCAACCTCCGGAACCCCCTCCCCCTTCTGGATCCGCCACTGTTATGATAATCAAAATGACATTGCAATAAAGTAGTATATAACATTGTTCCGAGTCGAGTTTTCTAATAGACATCAACCATGTCTCAAAAGGAGCTTAAATTCAGTCTTGCATTCACTTTTTGTGAAACATTTATAATTGTTATATTTCCTATTTTCCAATTTGCCAAATAGGAAATATAAGGGGGGGGGGGGGGGGCATATAACATAATGGCAACGATTGCCCAAGAAAAACATCTGTTTACAAATGGTTTATGTTTCGGCCGAAGTATCTTACACAATTTAATTTTTGAGCTGGAATAATATGGCTATTGCAGCTCACTTTGCAAGTTTGCGTTTTTAAACCTATCAAAATACATTTTGTTTCTCCCAAATGAAGGGACCCGGATATTAGTAGCTTGTTGTCATTTTAAGTTAAATAATACATAATAACCATTGACAGCTCTGCATTGACACCAAGACTTAAGTTCCTTTTCAAAATTTTCAGATATTACGTCCGAGTTCTTTACTAAAATAAAATTGTGCTATCATCGGCATATATACTAATAATAAACAATTGAAAATAATTGATTTAATTTCGGCTTTGAGTTGTAAATAGTGTCAAATAAGTTACTAAATTAGTTTCAAGATGAAACGTATATCTGAAGTCTACCAGAGAAATACAAGTTTTTAATTATTTTTACATAATTGTTTTCCAAAGAAAAGAACTATCTTTCAACTCTTTCCGGATGACCCGGTCTTCTCACCAAACAGAACGCAGCCATGTTTGCTACTATTTAAAATTAATACACATTGAAATATAGTTACCAAAAATCTTTTTGACTATATCTACCAATTACTTTGGTCAATTGCCTTCTCTTCAATCGATTTTTGTATATTTTTCTTGCTTTTTACTTTCAACAGATTCTAATAAATGTTTATTAATGTTATAAATCTGATCAAATTTCAGAGTATTAATGCAGTCACGTGTGATATGTCGACATCGGGCGAGTACTACTCATACAAAGAATATGTCAATCTGGAGCGAGAACTCTTACCAGTGATATGTCAGTCTGGAGCAAGAAGTCATTCAAATGAAATAATGTGTCTAAATTGAGCAAGAAGTCATATTGAGCGACAACTCATACATCTAGGGTATGTCAATCGGAAGTGAATACTCACATACTTATACAAACAGGTTTGTCAACCTGGTACTCATAAAAATAGTACACCTTAATAATGCTTTACATCTGGGACTATTATACTAGTTCCAGCATTAACAAGCGATTCTAGAAGAAACACTTTACATCTTTAAAAGAATACATACTGACATGACGGATACTAAATTTTCGAATGAAGAATGTGGGGACACGTATCTAGAGAGCTGGAACATAGAAAATCACATGAGAACGACCACTGGTGATAACACTCATCAATGTGACATATGTGATGAAACATTTAATCAGCTTGAAAACTTGCAAAAACACAGGATTGTACACACCGACAAACCGCATCAATGTTATATATGTGATAAAGCGTTCAAGAAGCTTGGTAACTTGAGCAAACACATGAAAATACACACTGAAGATAAACCTCATGTATGTGATATATGTGGTAAAAGGTTTATTCATCATTGTTACATGCAGTATCATATGAGAACACATGCTGGCGATAAACCCTATGATAAACCTCATCGGTGTAATATATGTGATAAAGCGTTCAATCAGCTTGGTAACTTGAACAAGCACATGAAAATACACACTGGAGATAAACCACATGCATGTGATATATGCGGTAAAAGGTTTATGCATCATTGTTACATGCAGTATCATATGAGAACACATACTGGCGATAAACCCTATGAATGTGATATATGTCATAAAAGGTTTAGTCTGCTTAGTAGCGTTCAAAAACACAAGAGAACACACACTGGCGATAAACCTTATAAATGTGATATATGTGGTAAAAGATTAGGACATTTAAATACTTTACGAAAACACACGAGAGCACACACTGGCGATAAACCTGATCAATCTGGTATCCTTGGTAATAGTAGCTTTCAAAATCACTTGAGAACACAAACAGGTGATAAACCTTTATTTGGTAATTTGTTAAGTGATCACAATGCCTATCGTACAGACTCGAGAACACATAGTGATGATAAACCTTCATTTGGTAATTTGTTAAGTGATCACAATGCCTATCGTACTGACTCGAGAACGCATAGTGATGATAAACCTTCATTTGGTAATTTGTTAAGTGATCACAATGCCTATCGTACAGACTCGAGAACACATACTGACGATAAACCTTACAAATGTGATATATGTGGTAAAGGATTTAGACATCTTTTCAGCTTACAGAGACACACGAGAAAGCATACTGGTGATAAACCTTATAAATGTGGTGTATGTGGAAAAGAATTTAGTCGAAGATATGTTCTTCAAAGCCACGTAACAATACACTCAAGTAATAAACCGTGTTCATGTGATGTATGTGGTAAACAGTTTATTGATAATCATAATTTGCGTATACACATGAGGTTTCATACTGGTGATAAACCTTTTAAATGTGGTGTGTGCGACAAAACATTTTGTCGGGTTGATTATCTTCAGAAACACATGAGAACACATACTGGTGATAAACCGTACAAGTGCGATGTGTGCGGTAAAGAATTTAGTGATCAAGGTGCCTATAATAGACACATGAGAATACACACTGGAGACAAACATAAAAAATGTGACGTGTGTGGTCAAGAGTTTGGTCGAAAAGAAGCTCTACAAAGGCACACGAAAACACACACTAGCGATTAAACATCTAAATGTGATGTGTGATATAGAGGATTCAGAATAACTATTTGAAAACACAATTGCTTATAACTTCATGATAATCTAATAAAGATGTTTTATTATGAAAATAAAAAAGGGTCTGATAGAACAAATGATTAAGCATGTGCACATTAGAACACATACTAGTGACAACCTTACATGTCTTACATGATTGTCTTATATATAGAAAATAGTTCACCGAAAAATATAATTAACGTAGAAACATGAAACGGGTAACAATCATAAAGTGTATAGCAAAGTATATACTAGTCATATATATAGTCTCTTGTTGAGAGTTGGTTCATTGGCAATCGACCCATATTTTCGTATTTTTCATATGTTGACCTATTTGAAGAATTTGTTTGGTCAATGTTTTTCTAAATACATTACCTTTATCTACTTTAGTTTTCCTAAAATACTCAACCTATTGTTCAAAGTTACAGATATTTTGAAGTTTAATACCGGAATCTAACTATTAAACTCTTTGTAACTAACTGTGTAACCCTCTGTAAATAAACAATTGATAAATTATTATTATTATTATTAATCGAATCTGGAAACAAGTTCATCAACTCTCAACATCATGGGCATTTGAACGAGATATTACCTGCCCGAGATTTTCGATTCGCCATATTGTTTTGACAGTGCCGGCGTGCCGTAATTGTGTATTTTCTGTAAGTTTTTATAGTTACTTGAAATGATATTCTACGGAAGCCGGTTAGTGTCAGGGTGGAGTTTTATATTGAAGTCGTTAGAACGACTTAGCTAAGTTGTTTAAACGAGTTAGCTAAGTTGTTGAAACGAGTTAGCTAAGTTGTTTAAACAAGTAAGCTTAGTTGTTAAAACAAGTTAGCTAAGTTGTTATAACAAAATAAATATGCTTAGTCGTTATAACAACTTAGCTAAGTCGTTTAAACAAGTTAGCTAAGTCAGTACATTCATATTAAAGCAAAGCATAATGTATAAAAGGGATATTTGTTTATATATTTAAATTGGTTCTCTCATTTGTGTCAACTTTTGTGATAGGAAATTTTGACATTGTTAAATGCTGTTCTGATCATGATTTTATTCATTGAAAATGATTTTAAACACATGTAAATCAAATTAATTATGTATACTGTAAATTAAGATATAATGAGGTTAATGGGTAAAGAAAGCATTTCATGCAATCAAAACCCAATGAAACTGACCTTCAAAGATTTATCACTAACCTACCAAAGCTCAAACTAAATAGTGCAGTGAAGTAATCATTCTTTAAATCCTATCTAGTCAATGTCAAACAATCTATTAATGATATTTTATATACTTATATGCTTATTCAGATTGACAATTTTAATACATAATCAGTATATAAATGCCAGAGACTGATAGTATTTATTATATGTTAAAAATAAGATCATGAACAAACTCCAACTCAAACTGATGTGATTTTCCCAATGACAAGAACTCATATTCTGATATATGATACATACATGTGTATACATGTATCTGTATGCAGATTTTTCTGAAAACTCAATTTATATGTTTGTCCATTCTTTAAAAAATACAATAATGACTGATTTATAGTATAGTTTATATAAATGTTATATCTTTAATAATACACATGAAACCAAACAATGTTATATTGCTACAAAAGAAATTGTTTAAATATCATATTTTAAGTAAAAATATTGCAGGCATCCACATCCTTAATGGTAAAATCTACATTTATCAAAGTAATAATCTTAGATATGAAATATTCAGTTAACCGAAAGAAGGTGACGATTTATCTTCAGTCACTCAATGCATTCTTAAAAAAATGTATTAAAACTATAAATTTTCGTGTAATATTTAGTTGAAGAAATAATTATTATATTTGTCATTTTGATAAAGAACATTAATGCATTGGGAAATCTAGTTTAACCAAATTACTCCCCTTCAACCATTTCAATTTAGAATTCTACCAAAGATATTCAGTTTTGTCAAAAATAAATTATTACTGTCATAGATAAAGGCAACAGTAGTATACCGCTGTTCGAAACTCATAAATCCATGGACAAAAAACCAAAATCGGGGTAACAAACTAAAACTGAGGGAAACGCATTAAATATATGAGGAGAACAACGACACAACATTAAAATGTAACACACACAGAAACGGACTAAGCATTAGACAAAATCCTGAATGAGAATAACAAATATAACATCAAAACCAAATACATGAATTTGGGATAGATAAGTACCGTGACACGTCTTATAGTAATGTGAATTCACACTCAAAAATAAAATAAAACAAACGACACAACGGAAACACAACGTTAAAATATAACACACACAGAAACGAACTATAATATAACAATGGCCATATTCCTGACTTGGTACAGGACATTTTTAAAGGAAAAAATGGTGGGTTGAACCTGGTTTTGTGGCATGCCAAACCTCCCTCTTTTATGGCCATGTGAAATATAACATTAAAATGACAACACAACATTACAGGACTACAATATAAATAAATAGGAGAACATAAATGACAAAGAAACAAACGAATAATAGCTAACAAAAGGCAACAAGTTTAAAATTTTAATACTTTAGAAGTGCAATTTGTCCAAACAAGACTTACTAGTGACGCCCAGATACAAAAGTTTGAAAGCCGAAACAAGTACAAAGTTGAACAGCATCGAGGACCAAAAGTTCAAAAACATTGTGCCAAAAACGGCCAGGGTTTTCTGTTAGGTACCAGAACATCCCTATTATTTAGAATAATTTATACTTTTGCAAACAGTAAATTTTATAAAATGACTATACAAAAGATATACGATAAAACTGAAGTATTTACTAATTACAGGAAACAACCGAAATACACTACATAACCCGACGAAATGCAGCACATCCGAATAAGTTTAAACATCAACGCCAAGTGACGTCAGATTTGAAATTGTAAAAAATGACAAAAAAATTACGTCACATATGAATTTGTAAAACAGATCATCAAAAAATGAAAAATGACGTCACATTTGAATGAATAAGATAGAATAAGGATTGCTTTAAGATTATATTTGAACTAAATATTGATATTACATTTAATAACAATGCACATTTAAATACTTATTAATAGCAAACTAAGGTAGCAATTAACTATATTATATGTCCGGTTTGTTTTGAATCTAAATTCAAACGTAAAACCATCGTACAGATTACGTTGAACAAAATGAAATCTAATTAATGAAGGCGGTGATTAATTTTCTTTACCATAACACATGAATATAAAAGAAAAGACGTGGTCACATTTGACAAAATCCGATGAGAATTACAAATATAACATTAAACATTTAAACTAAATACATGAATTTGGGATAGATAAGTACCGTAACACGTCTTATAGTAATGCGAATTCACACTTAGCAAAACAGTCACAATCGGTAATAAGTCACGTTTGGTAATTAAAAGATTAGACGACGTAATGACAAACAATCTACTATGTGGTAAAAATGTCCTAAGCTAGTTTGGTCAAAGACACATCGTATGGATCCACCAATTCGTTATGGTGTCCAAAAAAATTTACGGAGTGTCAATTTTAATCTGCCCTCCTCATAACATGAAATATGGGTTATTCAATGATAGAACATCATCAATATATCGGAAAGTAAAATTAAAGAATTTCGCAAGGTGCTTTTTCTTTTTGTCTTTTAGATGTGTCCAAGTGCAGAATATTTTTTTCTATAATTATCACATGATAAACCATCATTCATCAATCTGTAACAAAGCAATCTGAATCGGAATGCATTGTTTATAAGTCGTGTAAACAATTAAAAGGTATTGCAGGAATATTGTTGTTATTCCAGCTACAAACTTTAAGGTTGTGCATTTGTATATGTTTTTCTATAACACATTCAATTCATTCGTATCACAATGCTTTTGTTAAGCAATGTCCCTTTTGTACATACTAACATTTTTTTTTATGATGAAAAATGCAAATATTATATTATTATATTGCAAATATTATTATATTCATATAGTTACTGTCTTCCTCTGAGACTCACCTCTATGTACATAAGTTTATTTTATATTCAGATTTAATTTTCAAGTTAAAAAAAAAGGAGTCGTTTTGTACAATCATTCTGATGAATCTAGAGCAATTTAGAAGTCAAGGAAGTAAATTTGAAGGTCACCACGAATTCTATCTCTTTCCATCCAAACCTGTTTTTCTATTTTTGGGTCTTCATGTTGGGTTCTTGAGATCCGAACCTGCGCATCATGCCTTTCTATTCTTTGGTCTTCATGCTGGTATCTTTCACGTCGAAATTGGTTAACATCAATTGTTGGCCTACAATTATTAGTAATTGCTTTTTTAGTTTTTACGTTATAATGTGATGCCTTATTATACTCACTATTTTGCCTGTTCGTCTGTGAGACTTTTTATGTTGTACGATTGCCTCAACTGTTTTGTTCCTTTCGTTTTTGTTAATTATGACAAACAATCTCAGATTTAGAAAAAATAAAAACTTTAATCTAGTAATTAATTTAAGGAATGACTGTATTATTCGATCTGTCTATTCGAAATAACTTCAAAAATGTGGTGCACACTGAATAACCTGCGTAGCCTACGAGTTATTTTGAAGTGTGCACCACATTTTTTATGTTATTTCGAATAGACATAAAACAATATTACAGTAATTTCTTATAATTTAATCTAAATTCCATTTTAAACCGGAAAAACCACGATAAAACGTTGATGACGTCACGGTCACACACAATTATGTCTATGATCTAATTAACATAACAACGTCAGCCAATCAGAAGACGCGTCTCTCCGGCACAGTCGGTGTTGACACACGTGTACTTCCGGCAGAAAGAGGGTTAAATACACCATTCAAAAATGTTTACTGGTATCAAACTCAAATATTTATTGGTAAAATTGGTGTTAAAACCGGGCCAAATTTGTTTAAATTCACGAATTATGAGAAACATATGTTTTGCTACCATTTAAATAAGAATCAGTATGCAGATACAAGATGCATATGCAGATTCCTGGTGTTAAATTTGCAGTGAATTAAAATATTGTGGAAACTTCTTTTTTTTTCTAGAATAACCCATTTTATCCGGATTAATCTGTACACCTGTTTTTTTGACTGCACATTTCAGTAATTTATGCTGGCATAGGGTTTTATTTGTTTGCAACTCCAACGTTAACTGATAAAACATGTACTAAGTTGTTTTAGATATGATTTGATATACTGCATTCCAAAGTGCTACTCAATGGTTTTAAAAGCTTGTGGTCTTACTAGGCTTTCAATGCAATTCAATATGTAAGTATAATTTGCAATATAAAAATGAGTACCTGTTTTATTACCCCCACTTACCTAAAGATGCGCTTTGGTCGAGTAGTTGTTTCTTGTTCACATTCCCTGTTTCCATTCTCTATTCTAAATGTACATCAAAATATTAATAACTTTGATTTTTTAAACAACACTTGATGTTTACAAAAATGTATTGAGAACTCATCTTCCTTTAAATCCAAAATAATGAAAATTGACACCCTATAAACACGAATTGTGTGCTTCCTCTGTTTCTCACATAACAACTTCCAAGAGAGAGCCAAGCTGATAAGTCATTTTTCTAGTTTACTCGACGCATTAAGGTGGTAGACGTTAAAAGAATGTGTACTCCCCCTGATATCCAATTGAAATTATACAAAAGAAAAAAATGTATCAGAAAAGATAAAAATGATCAAATTAGTATATTCGAATTGTTTATTCTGTCCATTGCTTTAATAACTTAATAAAGGTGCTTTCTTGAGGACTGTTTGCATCTAACATACGTGTTTATGCTAAACTTATAGTCTTTGAGATATTCTAAACTATTACATTAAAAATAAAACTAACAAAACATTAGATTATTGTAGATGCAAATACATTTTGATAATTTATATGCATAACCATGAAACACACTTCACAGGAAGATTAAAAATTGATAATTTGCATCTAATCTCATTTTCAATTAAAATTTAAGCAATTCTTCTTTTTCTGAATTTGTTTTAAAAAAAGGGGAAAATGAGTTTACTTATATCCTTAGAATTTTCATAAAATCCCAATAGACTTTACCTGTGGGGTTTTTTTATGCAGGATAAGCTTTAAAACTAATTGTGTATTATCTATAAGGATATTTGTCTTCAAAATGAAATTGTTTAGTCTGTCCTTCAACATAATATTAAAGAAATAATTGATGCAAGTTATATTTTATTGTAGTTTTAACAATATCGCTATCGCTCGGACAAAAATAATCACGAATGTAATGCCTACTCATGTTAAAACTACAATAAAGTATAGCTTGCATCAATTATTTCGATTCTGAATAGGACAATTAAGGTAACGTCTATGTCCGATAAGTACAAGTGTAAACTAATTTGTGTAGGCTCTTCCATGAACCTCCCTTTTTTGTTTGTAAAGAAGCAAACGCTGGCACTGTGATTTTTCAGAGGGAGGAGTTTGAACAACCAGCATGAACGGTTGTCGTATCTAAGTCAAATATGTCAATTTCGGAATGCAACACATTACAGTCACAATAAATGACTTAGTAACATCATGTGCACCAATTAAGAGTTTGAAAGTGTTTTAAAGTTAAGGAAATATATTAAGTGCATGATAATTTGATAAAATTTGATAATTTGATAAAAGTCACTATTCTAAAGAAGTCAATATACGAATGTGCAAACAAATTGTATTATATTTAGAGCATGAGTTTGTTCACAAAGCGAAAGAAGCACGTCATATTACAATAAAATACAAATGTTTTTAAAGTTTTTTAAACTGTTCAAATTTACCCCTGACAACCGATCAGATATTTGTTAAACGTTGACAAAGGACCATAACGAACATTTTATGATACTTTATATTATAGCCAGGAGATTATATACACTTGTCTATTTAAACACATTTGTTCTGTGAAAGTGAGGCGATAGATACCAAAAGGAAGTTCAAACTCATATTAGTAGAAAATAAACTGACAACGCCATGGTTAAAAAGAAAAAAGTCAAATAGACATAAAGTACAAAAACAGAATACGAAATAAGAATCATAATAATGCTAGGTTGATACATTTGTCTGTTTTTAAGAACCAAATTGGTTACGCGTCATCCTTTCAATAAAACCCATTTTTGCGCTTGAAAAAAAATTTCGATGCGGTATGGGGAGATAATTGTGAGGGAAAAAATCCTGGCTCGACTGTTGTTAATCATCCTTGTATCACCATGGTTTCATTGAATTTTCATTAAATATTTCGTTCGTATTTCAATATTTAGATTTCTTACCTTGTATTGTTAGATTTCACTTTGCTATACATTAATCCAATGACCACAATGCTGAAGACTAGTAAAACTATAACTAAGACTATTGTCAAAACTGATTTCTTGTCATCTAAAACAAAACAAAAACATCAATGGAAACTACTTTGGAAGTCATTTAACTTTTTTTACTATTCGATACCTTTGAGTTGAGATCTAGATTAGATTTGTCCTTTTAAACTTTCATTTTCTGTCTGTGCAGTGTTTATAAAAAATGTTTGTTTGTTCTCATGTTTTCTGTTGAAGATTGTCATAAAGTTTTCTTCGAAATATGGGTTTTGTTTGGCCCTTAATATTATTTTTTCTTTGTGTATCACTGTATAATAGATTACAGCCGAAAAATAGATTAAGATAAAAAAAAAAATAAATGAGACGAAATTCAAGAATGAAAGAAAAGTATTTCTTTAACATCATTTAGTTGTCAGTTTATTTTCGACTTATCATTTTGAATGTCCGTCTGGTACTTTTGCATCTCTTTTCAGGAAGGCTTTTCGAAAATACTCCGAAATTTCCTTTGCATTTAACCGAGTCCATGCATTTTAAATTGTTTCTTATGAAAGTTTTGCAATTTCTATATCCGATTTAGTATTTATACAAATAATATACGAATTTTGTTCAAATTGGTGAATTATTAATTTGATTGCTAAAATATGCACCTTTAAGCGAAAGATGACCTTGAGTAGTTGTTTGAATAATGAATCTCGATAAGCCATCGGTAGTGCACACATGTTCAGTCGGGGAAACATTTCCGCCATCTGATAAAAGAAATAAGTTTGAGCATATTGTATTGCAAAATATACAAAAGCATCGAATCCAAGTTGTTCCAAACTACAAAGGTCCTCTTAACGTACCTTGTTTAGTACATAGATATAATAAACAAGCAATATAAACATACATTAGCAAAAAACTAATAAATGTACAAAGGTATTTAACAAAACGAAAATGAACAATTTACTGTATGAGGGAATTGTCTACTGAGGTATATTTTAGAAAAGGAAAAATATATGACTAAAATAAATCAAATTCATTCATCGGGTCCAATTGGCACAGTTCTTTTATTTATTGTTACTTTTTTAAAGTTACATAAAATAGTTGAACATATATTTTCGCATTCTGTTTATTTTTCTTCAGGATATTATTAGTTGAACATCAAAACTTTGAACTGATTCAAAATCGCCAATATGACCATGCAATTTATCAAAGGCTTCCAAAATGCAACGAATTTTTTTAGACTTTTTAAAAAAGTAATAAATTCCCCTATTTTTAAATGCCTTATTTAGTTCTATCTTATTCATTCAAATGACGTCATTTTTTATTTTTTGATGCTCTGTTTTTACTTTTTTTATCTTTTGGTCCTCGATGCTGTTCGACTTTGTGCTTGTTTCGGCTTTCAAACTTTTGTATCTGGGCATCACTAGTAGATCTTGTGTGGATAAAATGCACTTCTTGCGTATTAAAATTTTCAACTTGTTGCCTTTTGTTGGCTGTTGTTCGTGTGTTTCTTTTTCTCCAATTCATTTATATTGTAGTCCTGTAGTGTTGAGTTGTCATCTTAAAGTTATATTTCACATGGCTATAAAAGGGGAGGTTTGGCATGCCACAAAACCAGGTTCAACCCGCCATTTTTTTCTTTAAAAATGTCCTGTACCAAGTCAGGAATATGGCCATTGTTATATTATAGTTCGTTTCTGTACGTGTTACATTTTAACGTTGCGTCGTTTGTTTTCTCTTATTTTTAAGTGTAAATTCACATTGCGATAAGACGTGTCACGGTACTTGTCTATCCCAAATTCATGTATTTGGTTTTGATGTTATATTTGTTATTCTCGTGGGATTTTGTCTGTTGCTTGGTCCGTTTCTGTGTGTGTTACTTTGTAGTGTTGTGTCGTTGTTCTTCTCTTATATTTAATGCGTTTCCCTCAGTTTTAGTTTGTTACCCCGATTTTGTTTTTTGTCCATGGATTTATGAGTTTGAACATCGGTATACTACTGCTGCCTTTATTTATTGAACAATATTAACATGTTTACTAGTAAGTAGAAAACACAGTTTAGAAATTGAACAAGGCTTGAAGACGAAATGCATCTAAATTTGTAAGGTGTTTTGTGCCGCTTTTGATTCCATTACATAGTTGGAATTTTATTGTTAGTCGATTCTACTTGTAAAGAGGTATACACACCTGTAGCGTCATTAAATTTGTGTTTATAAAAGATGTTATTTTCCAAAAAAATGAATTAGTAAAAATGTTGTTGAATTCGTCATAACCTTTTGTACGTCAACACTAATTATATTATTGGCAACCTTATCAGCATGGACAAAAACAAATTCCTTGGTGAGTTCTTTTAACTTATGTGTAATACAAGAAATAGGACAAGTCTGGTTGTTGTTAGGAACAAAATGTTCTTTCAATTGTTTAATACGAATATCATTTCGATTTTTTTTCAGCTTTTTCTCGTTTGATCCGTTTCGAGCAATAAGTATGGAGTGAGTCGGAGACGATGTTACGACAATAATTCCAAGTAATATTTGACGGTGGACGATATTATGGTCCCTAACTGAGGAATGATTTCAACTCTCGGTCATTGACGATGTTAATGTCTCCTGTTATAACATTGGAACTCGGGCGATAAATTTATTTGGAATTACTGCAACTTCATGACGTAGGTGTATTGTCACAGATATTTATATCTTTTCACATTTCGTTATAATTAAACACATAATTCTGTGTAGATTTTTTTGTAAAAATGGCAAATAAGAGGGAGCTCAGTATTTTCAAAATAGCCAGGAGTTTGATCTTTAACGAAATGATAATTAAGAATACCAGAAATATTTACAAAATCAAAACTTTTATTGACATATTTGATTTTAATGACATGTTTTTTTTCTTCAGGGCGACAATTTTGGGAAAAATATTAAAATAACATTATGCAATTCTAATTCGGACGAATTTCATCCTAAGGACTGCAATATTGAATTGTGTTGGATTCCTCTTAAATTTGTGTAATTTATAAATAGGTAAAGAATAGAGTTTAGTCAAAAGATAATGTCTGACTTTGCTTTTTGAAATAGTAATTAGGTCTGAAATATTAGAATTGGCAGGAAATTTCTCGAATTGCGAATTAGTCTGCACCCATGAGAACGTTTTTTTTTTTTTGGAACAGTTTTTAGAACTATATGCGAATTGTTAAAAAATATCGGTTCTTTATATATTACCAATTCCCATATTATTATCATTTAGACCGATATGATATACTGTCTGTAATTATTAATTCCAACTTCTAAAGCGATAAAGGTGTCCTTTCGTGAGTTATGCTCTTCAACTTCGTACTTTATTTGACCTTTTTAATTTTTTTGGATTCGAGCGTCACTGATGAGTCTTCTGTAGACGAAACGCGCGTCTGGCGTAATTACAAAATTTAATCCTGGTATATATGACGAGTTTATTTATATGAATAGCGTCCTGTTTCACCTACGTACTAATAACGCATCCCGGTTTGTTTCATGTGTTGGTTTTTTCAAATTTTTAAAGGAAAATGAGAGAATATTAAAGGTTGATTCGAACGTAATGTTAGTTGAAAGACGTTGACATTATCGGTAGAAGGGTAACCACAATCTTCAATTGTACAATTGTAGTTCTTTTAGAAAAGTTTTTATTTGTAGATTGAAACCATTTGAATGAATTTGGTATTTAGTATTTTTTTATTTGTGAGTTGCATTTTGTTTTCCATATTTCCAATTGAAACGAGCAAAGACTGTCGGCAACAATATCAACCAACACACAGGAATTGAATCAAGTAAAAAGATAAAACTCTTCGGCTAAAGACATCAAACGCTATTAGTCATCAAGTATACGACAAAATACATAAACTACAAAATCAGAGGACAAAAACAAAAGACAATATATACCAGGGTACGTAGCGATGTCTGACTAAAAAGAAGAATAGAGCTGAATACTGAAATATTAGTCTAAGATGAACAATGTTAAGGTAATGAACACAGTGGCATTCTCGTTCGGACACACTCTCCATTAAATAAACTTGCATATAATTGTGAGAGCATTGATAAACATGCGGCAAAAAAAGGCACTCTACTGTCTCCACACGGCAATAAAACAAACTCTGCAGGAAAGAAATTTAAGATTGGAAACGATGCATTGTTGGACACTTTTCGACTTGTATGGTTTTCGAAACGAGGCTTGCCGAGCTGTTTTAATCTTATTTCGAGGTGATTTTTTTTTTCGATATTGTACTTACTTCGTATAAAACAAACAATGATGAATTGGACCAATAAAATAACTGTCAGAAAAGCCTTTTCGTAAGTATTTTAACAATAAAATTACAAACCATAAACCTTTACGCCAACTACACCATAAGGTCGAGTATAAGACCAGCTGCTGGTACTTCCTCCAGATTTATAGGCTCGTTTTATTATGCCGTTTCTTGACTGTGACCAGTATATGTAGCCGTTATATCCATCAATACCATACGGATAATGGCTATACGAGATGACTGTTTTAACATCCTTTCCATCTGATGTCATTGATTGAATATTCTGTGAGCCAGTATTTGTCCAGTATAATTTCTGCTCCTTGATATCTGAGAAGAAAGTTTTACTCATTTCATAACATGATAAGAGTCACTTTCAATTAACAATGTTTCAAACGCTAATATGTAAATGAAGAGATGTTAATGTTGTTGTTAATTCTAATGTTTTTCGTCTAGACAAATATAATATAGAATTGAGCATAGATCAGTGAATGTGACAAACACCCAACCTGATGGAAGAGCAGAAATAGTCCAAAGCTTCCAATTGGTCTTTTAAGCAGCCAGAAAATCCCACATCCGGATCAGGCTTATGCTGGCCCCTTAAAAATTATTTAAACTACTTCAGCGATATGAATGCCCCACTTAACTCCTTGTAGGGGTTTAGAATCATGCCCTCATAAATAAGTCCCTAGTTTATTAGGTAATATTATTGCAGTGTGTATTACTTGCAAAGGTCTTTCTTAAGGTGTAATACCACCATTGATTTCCCCCTATTAGTCTTTGTTAAATTTGCACTTTTCAAAAAATTTTGCAAAATTTATCTTTGTTTGAAATAAAGAAATACTTGGCATGAGTAAAGTTTTATCCTGTCCAGCACTATAGAAACAAATTCACATAACATTTAATTGCATAGAAGAAAATAACCATCACTGGAAGTAAACCAATCAAATTTCTCCCCTTATTTAACTTGTGTACAAGATTTAGTAACCATGTAATCTCAAGTTTACAAAATATTCTATAGAAACCCCAAATAAAAAAATAATGGTGCTTTCAAATACCCAAGACATATGTTTATGAAACAGAAATGTTTTACTGCAATAAAATGTAGGATTAATTACCTACAACTGTCAAATTCAAGGGAATATTCTTTTTCGACTTATTTTCGTGTACAACCGGATGTGACGTACCATGATTTAGTGGTAGTACACCTGAAAACTTTCCAAATTAATTAATCATGTTTTGTTCCTTAAATTGTAAGAAGGGAGATGAAATTTCATTGTATAAAAATTGGCCATGCATTTTAAGGTAAAATCATGTTGCGTCCAGTTGAAAAAAAAATAATTTTGATATATAATTTGTACACTAAACGAAATACTCCATATTGTAAAATTAAAATTGTGCAAGTGCACGTGTGACTTTTTTATTTGCATTCATTGCCCCCATTGTATTTAGACCGAATCAACTATGATTATCCTATATTAGTAACTGATGTTGATTTTACAGAAGGTTTTTACACACAAAAACACAAGGAACTGAACAAAACATATAGTTGATCATAGTTTTGTATTCTCGTGTGCTGCTATACGGGAAAACCACTTGGAGATAGTCAGACTATAGATTATTTTATCAATTGAAAATACTTGGACTTAGAAATTGAATGGAAGCGGTAGTTTTTATCTGAAATAAACTTCTTTTTTTTTATTATCAAGAAACGGAATCTGGCAAACGCTGATTTTGACACTTTGTCAGTAATAAGTAAAATCACAAAAGTACTGAACTCCGAGGACAATTTCAAACGGAAAGTCCCTAATCAAATGACAAAGTCAAATGATAAACACAACAACTGGCATATTCCTGACTTGGTACAGGCATTTTCAAATGTAGAAAATGGATTGAACCTGGTTTTATATCGCTTAACCTCTCACTTGCATGACAGTCGCATCAAATTCTATTATATTTACAACGATACGTAAACAAAACAGACATGATAGGTAAAATTTTCAAAATAGAGGTATATCAGTCATCACTGTGTCACAATCTCAATTAGATCAAAGACAAACAAATACTTAACAAATAAGCACAAAAAGTATAAAGTATCTATTGAGTTTAACTACTATATTCATTGCTTACTTTTATATGTATTTTAAATCAACCCATAAAGGATTGAAATATTTGATGTCCAGTGAAAGTTTCCTTTTAAATTACTCCCAACCCTAAAAATATTGATAATACAAAAAGAAATGAAGAAAGAAAGATTATTTGATGAAGAACAATTGAGCATTTGAAATAAAGAATAATGAAGCGTTCATTTTCAAACATTAATGCAAAATAATTGTTACTTTATCAAAACAATGTTAGACAACTCAAATCGATCATATATTAGGTACATGAGTTTTGTCGGTGAACATTATGGCTGGAATCTGGAGAATAAAAGTACATGATTTTTCTTTATGGTGTAGAAATTATGTAACCTGCTCGAAAATTCCAATTTCAAAGTATTGGAATACTTTGTTTAAACTTCAGTAACGTATTTTAGAAATTGCATAGGTTGGAATATTTTTATACGAAAGCATGATATGCCTAGGCGTGTGAATAGGAAAATAAGTTTTGCTTGTCCAAAAAGTTCGTTAAAAGCATAAAATATTTTGTAACAGCATCGGGTATAGTGAAAAATTAGAATAAAATAGTATATGCTATATATATATATATATATATATATATATATATATATATATATATATATATATATATATATATATATATATATAGGGGTAACATTTATCCAATGCCAACAAAAAGCATGTGGTTTTAGCTTGATGTTTGTCGATAGTACTTTACCTAGATATATTAGATTCGGATAGTCGGCGTTTGAGTACAAAGTTTGTCTGTTGGAACCATCCAATCCGATTTTTTCTATTTTTCCAGCGCCATTGTCAGTAAAATATATAACACTGAAAAAAAATTAAAAGAAAAGTAATGTCATTGATAACGCTTGACAATTCTACAAGTATTAGCAAGCCTCCCACTTTTATCAAAACTTGTAATTTGAATTGAGCTTCTCAAATACAGTGCTTTTAAGCTTTTAGGTTCCTTTCGGTTCACCTTTTAATATAATGTATTTCTTTTCATAATCGTTTTCCCATCCAGTTAATAATAATATACCAAAAACAAAAAGATTGAGCCAGGTTTGGCATGCTAGCTCACAAGAAACAAGCGTAAGAAAATAAATCGATTTAATGAAGTGTTTAATCACTTTTTAATTAAATTAAATACATGTAATAATCAAAGAAAGATAACAGTATTTTTGAATTTAAAATTATAGTGCAACAGTTAGCATTGATTGTAGAACTAAAAAGTTTTTATTTTTTATAGAAAAATATCCCATGAATTATCTTGCTAATATTACTTTAGTTGACCTTATTGTCAGGATTTTATTTCGTAACAGATAGCACTAAGTCATAAAAAGAAAACAGGTGATAACTATTTAAAGATCTAATTCATATAAGAGAATACTACACATTTGTATTTTTAAATGCGATAGTACTTTGCTATTTAAACCAAACTTATTCATTTTACCACGGTCATCGATCAGGGAAAATGACATTCTTTGAACGTAAATAAATCATCTCAGAAAGCTCATTTTAAATCATCTACAAAAGTATGAAGGGATTTTGAATTGAATGAATGAATGAATGAATCTTTATTGCATTAGCAACAACATCGCTTTAGCATAATACAAGGTATATACATATATGACACATATGACAGACTACAGAGAACAATTAAATAAATTAGATAATGCATTATTTGCTGTGCAATTAAGAACTTTTTTTTTCAAAAGATCATTTATGTATCACTCAAATAAAATAAATCATACTTGTACCTGTTCTCGACGTCCAAAGCTATTCCTAGTATATTGTGTATACTAGAGTCCTGTAAAATAACATATTGATTAAGTCCACATAGATCTGCTTTTGTTATTGAATCGGCATAGTCGTCAGCCCAGTAAATAAGATTATTGATGCTGTCAACCGCCACAGCACTAGGCCTATGGTCATCTTCTGCCTGTATTATTATCTCAGGAGAAGCTGTGTTGCCATTTGGTGGATAACGTATTCTAGAAATATACTTCTTTTTATTATTTGAGAGCCAAATAAGAAATGTTTCTTTTTCTAACCGGCTATTTTTAACATTCACGAACTAGCATAAAACTTTTGATGGTACGTTCGTTTAATGTGTTTGATTTTGCATTTAATAAAGCACTTTCCTATTTGAATTTTCCTTTCAAGTTCGGTACTTTCGTTATTCTATTTAATTTCATAATAAGCCCTGTAAATAAACAGAACCCTTTTTTCAAGATGGGTTAGTTAATAGTAATAGTAATATACCGCTGTTCAAAATACAGATCTAGAGTATAAATCACTGTTCTTTACAGGATTTCTAAATTTGTATATATATTATACGATATACAACATGTATTTGAATAAAAATAAAATCATTATGAACATACATATCGGTATATTAAAACTCGTTTACATTATTCCTACCAGTTTTTCTCCTCACGAAAAGGGAAAGTATTGTTCTAGCGGTAGTATATATGTTATAATATATTATAGCCTTGTTGGTCGGTTTTGGTCGCTAATAACAGTGCTGGAGGTGATGTAATAATGTCACAAAACCATGTGTTCCTAGTGATCGAAAGAGAAATGCAAAAAACAGATTTATCACTGTTGTGCAAATTATGCAAATAGATGTACTACTAATAACGTTGCAGTAAATACAAACCTAGAGAGTGCACGAGTATTGACATCAGTATAGTATAACAGACCAAGTCGAGTGTGATAATCTATCGCAGGATTTCCAAGGGCATCAACAATAACAGTAATATCCCCATTGTTCAAGTCCAATGAAATTAATCCATCACTGTTTTCTAAAGCTACAAAGAGCACTGGTTCGCTACCTAAAACACAAAGAGAGGTTTCTAAACAAGGAAATGCATGTTTATCAATTCAGGAATATATAACAGTTGTTTTCCATTCGTTTGATGTGTTTGGACTTGTGATTTTGCATTTAATAAAGCACTTTTCTATTGGAATTTTCTTTTAGAGTTCGGTACTTTCGTTATCTTATTTTTTTTCATTATTAATTTTTCTTTCTCATTCAAAAGCAGTTATTGCAAATATGATACAAATTTAATAATATAACATTAACGGTGTCAATTTTATTATAATGTTAGATTCACTTCCCGCCAATTAATGTCTTTTCACCAAAATATGTATATGCTACATGTAATATGCTTTATAATTTTGTAATAAGATATCGGGCATAATGTCATTTTAATGTAGGTTATACACATGATATAAAATTTGGATAATTGACAAATACTACCAGTAAGCACATTTTTATGTAATTCCTTTTGTTGTTATCAATTGTGACCATCTGTTTTTCTTCAAAAGGACTTTATATCCTATCAATCTTTTATTATAAATACATACCATGACCAAGATTCTTATATGATAATACAGTTTGTTGTATATTACTCTCAAACAAAGTGAACTGGATAATACTCAAAATATAGAATCTTGAGAAATCTCCTTTATAAGTTCAGCAATGAACTATTTACTTTCAACAGATATTGTACGTAAAACGAAAATGCAAACTAGGATTTTAGAGAAGTTGTCTTAATCGATTATGAAATCCGATTATCCCCATATCTTCCGAAATAACTGAATTTATATAATCTACGGTGTATATTTAAAATGATCTTTTTTTCATCACGAAAAATAAATGTTGAAATTATAACACATCCTTTCTCTTCTAATGTAGATATATATTATGCTCATACAACTAATTCAATCACCATTGATACTGGAAACCCATTAAAGCAGGATAGATGTGATTTTATTGGAATATTTTAATTTAACAGACTTTAACTGACGCTTACTTTTATTTAATTTGTTTACAAGGTACAATTTAAGACATCAAATACGATTTTTTTTTTATCAATAATTAAATGTGTCTGATGAGCTTCTAATAAACTGATCATTAAGCTCAAGTTTGAGGTTATATAAACACAATAAGATTTTCTTATTTGAATACTTTTTACACGCGAATTCACTTTAAAGTTTATTACTACCACTAAGTCATTGGCCTTGAGTGACAGTGGTTTTATTTTTTTCCGCGAGATTGCAGTTTTTTTTTCACACAAAAAACCTATATAAAAAGATAAGCAAAAAATATAAACAAGATCTGTGAATAAGTGAGAAGTTATAAGTCATTGCCTTTTGATGACGATCACTTACCATTTTTTTTTTAATTTGTAGTTTTAAAGACAGTACCAGATCAAAATCAACACGACTGACAAATTAGATTTTATTTCTTTTAATATACTATGTATGGAATTTTCTAAAATCTTGTAAAAGATTTTAAGTAGAAAGGTTTACGCCAATGGAATCGAATCCTTACGGCTTATGGGAGTTTTTGTCGCAAATCCGAAACACTTATATCTGCGAATAAAGTCAAAAGTAGTATGCCACTGTTCGAAAGTCATAATCAGAATAAGAGAAATTAAATCCGGATTGCAAACTTAAAACGAGGTGAACATGTCACCTATAACGGGAAACAATGGAACAACAGAAACACTGAGCTGCAACAAAAGCAACGCCAACATACATAGAAAGGGACTTTTTAAAATCAACTTTCATATTCCTGTGTTGGTAAAGGATAGTATAAGAATAAATGGTGGGTTGGACCTTGTTTTATAGCTAGCAAAACCTCCAACTTATATGACAACGTAAAAAAACCACTCAGAACACTCAGCAAGGAGAAATACTTAAATGGATTATATAATAATACATTACAGCATATGCACCGCAGAAACAACGGACATCTCTAATGAATGAACAACAGCACAGACCACCACAATCTACTGGTCAAATAAATGGATCAACCGCCACAAAAGGTGACTAATTTTCGTTGTGTATTATCACAAGTAATCTTGAACTTCATGTAAAGATTTCAAACGAGATGAAAAAAAAATCACAATTATTTTCATAGTACTAGAAAATACTTTTTTCGACGCCACTGCTGGTGGAGTTTTAATTCCCCAATGATAACACCAGCCCAGTAGCAGCTGTGCTGACATTAATCATCATTGATATGGTCATATTCATAAATTGACTGTTTACAAAACTTTTGAAATTTTGAAATACTAAGGCTTTTCTACCTCAGGAATAGATTACCTTAGCTGTATTTGGCAAAACTTTTAGGAATTTTGGTCCTCAATGCTCTTCAACATCGTACTTTATTTGGCCTTTTAAACTTTTTTGGATTTTAGCGTCACTGATGAGTTCTTTTGTATACGAAACGCGCGTTTGGCGTAAAAACAAAATTTAATCCTGGTATCAATGATGAGTTTATTTACAACCACTGAATCGACGCCACTGCTGGTGGAGTTTTAATTCCCCAAGGGTATCACCAACTCAGTAGTCAGCACTTTTGTGCTGACATGAATTATCATTGATATGGTCATGTATATGAATTAACTGTTTACAAAACTTTTGAATTTTTGAAATACTAATTAAGGCTTTTCTACCTCAGGAATATGAGTCACTGTGAAAACTGTGACAAAATAAAGGGTGGCACCTAAGTGAAACTTTCTTAAATGAAGAGATAAATGAAAAATGAACAGATTGATGTCCAATTTATATAATTCCAAGGCCGTCAGTTTGCCCTAGAAGCAACGAAGCAGCGCATCTATTTTGGACGGGCAAATATTCACTTTTTGATATGGGACGAGCTCTGACGTCCCACGGCCCCAGCTTGTCTGGCAAAACAGCCGTTGGACGTCAGAGTAATCTCGGACCATTCATTGGATTACATAAAACTGCTGGTAATCATTAGGACAACTGAAATTAAATTTTGATAAAACAGACAAAAAAAAACCCAACAACAACAAAAAAACAACATTGCAAAAGAATATTCACCCCTTCGCATCCTTTTTTTAACATTTATTTTTTCGAGCTAATTGAGATTTTTTTTTTACCTTTTGCTTCTACATCGACCATATTTCGAGCATAAGACAATTTTAGCATTGGTCACGTGCAGCAGCCATATGCATCTTGGGTGTTTTTATCAAATATAAATAAAATTTAAAACACCTCAAAGAGGTTGTGTGGTTTTTTTTTTGTGATTTTAATTTTTTATAATTCTTTCATGGTTTTACTAAAACGTTGAAGTAGAAATTGTCTTTGAACCAAAGATATGTATATACTTATTAATCGAATGGACCTTTTATGAATTGATTGAATATCGGACATGTATCCAATTAAGCCAACAAATTCAACAAAGATATACAATTCAATACAGGTGTAATACCACAAATTTATAAACGTCACATCCGGTTGCATAAGAAAAAGGGTCGAAAACAATATATTCCCTTGAGTTGTTGGAAATAATTCCTTTATTTGATTTCAGTAAGACATTTCTCGGTCATAAACATGTATCTTGGGTGTTACAAAGCACCAATATTTTTATTAGGTATTTCTACAGACTCTTTTGGGAACATCAAGATACAAGAACTTGGTTACTTAAGCTTGTACACATGTAAAATGGAGGTGAATGTTTGATTGGTTGACCTCCAGTGATGGTTATTTTCTTGTATGCAATGCAATGGTATGTAAAAAAAATCTATAATACTGGACGGGATAAAACTTTTATTATTGCTCATGCTAAGTATTTCTGTATTTGAATCTAAGACAAATTTTGCGCCAAATTTTTGGAAAAATGCAAATCTTACAGTATAGAAAAAATTAATGATGGTATTACACCTTAAATGTGGGTATCTTTGAAAAGAATACTTTTCCTACGTTTCTAATCATTTTAGGCTACATATTTTGCATACGAAAAAAATGATGTTAAAATAACAAAGTTCAAAAGGCCTATGTGTTGCATATATTTTATCTGTTCTGTCCAAGTACAACAAAAAAAATATTTTTGTTTTGGGAAATTTTTTAAAATTATCTTACTAGAGTGTTGAAGACTTGAGAGCAATTTTCCATATAATTAATATTTCTAATATTTTCAAGAGTCGTTGTTGTTATTTTCATTTGATATCGGAAAAGGTGAGCATGCGAGCAATGCAATTTTCTATATATAATCAATGTTCTCAAGGGGAATTTAATACAAATATTTGATCAGCACTGAATTTCTATCTTGTTCAAGAAATTGCTGATATAAACATATCATTTAACAGTTATAAAAAAATCTGACAAGAATTGTACAAAAGAGACTCATAACGATGCAAGTGTCCATATGATTAATGTTTTCAAGGGATATAACTCTTTTCAAACTAATTGGTTGGCACTGTTTTTCGAAATCCTCCAAGACATTTGGTCATATGATTTAAATCTATGATATAAGTTTCATAAAAATCTAACCAGAATTGTAATAATGAGAGGGCAAAAATGCAATTGTCCGTATAATTGATGTTTCCAAAAGGGCATAACTCTTTTAAAAATGACTCAGTTCGTCGACACTGATTTTCGACTGAACTCCTTCAAGACATTGCTCATACAATCCTGTCATATAAATTTAATAAAAAATCTGACAAGAAGTGTACAAATAAGTTCTAAAGATGCAATTTTCCTTACAGAAATATTTCCAATGGTAATAACTTTTGTAAAACATATTGATCGGCACTGATTTTCTAACGACCGTCCATGAATGGCTGATATAAACATATGATACAAGTTTCATAAAAAAAATTGGCAAAATTTAAACGTGAGAGCGCTAACGAGACTAGACAGACGGACGGACTGTATTTCTATGTGTTGCGCGGGAGATAAAAATACATAATATGTTTAAGTGTTAATTTCTTTTTTTATAACTTGAAGTCATACAAATAATACTTATATTTTAACAACGAATATTGTGTCAGTTACTTCTTCTTCTTTCTATTCTGAAGTAACGCTTTTATATCCTTTTATAGATAGAATATATGTACGTATATTTTAGAATTATTTAAATTATCTGAAGTTATAAGCATCCATACATTTGTAACGTAAAAAAACTAACCTTCAATGTATATGATATTTATGACGAAAAGGAAAATGAAGATTTTCGCAATTGTCTTATATGACATCGTATATATTGTCCAATTACTATTTATCAGTTTCTTCCAAAATGACATAAGATCTAGAGCAACACCATATCATAAATATGAACTAGATGTAAACCGCGGCGCATGTATCAATGAACAATGTAACTTTGCATAATAGAATCTTTTGTTCTTAAATTTTAACAAAATTATAACTGTTGAAATCTCTATACACATATTAGTTCTTCTATTATAGATATGGGTGCTTATACACTAAATTAAATTGACCACTGATACTATAAATAACAAGCCATGTATATATATATATAGACAGAATATACTCTAGTTTATTTACTATACAGAATACTGAACTCAGATACTTTATTTGCTCATGATTTATTTGAAAGAAAAAAGTGCAATTTAAGACATCAACTATGCATTTTAAAAAGATGTAGAAAATAATTTAAACAAAAGTACCAAATTAAAGGAATTTAAAAAGAGGAAAGATGTCCATAAACACTACGTTTGTCAAAATCAAACGTTATCAATCAATGGAACAAGTGGTAAACCGCTGTCATTTGGTGGTGCAATATTTTGTCGCTCCTGTTACCATTTTTCAAAAGAAATTTCGAGTTATTTAGAAATGGTTTCGATAAAATTTCAAGTGACCAATAAGATTGTTTTCAAGAGTAAAAACTTCCATATGTATTCATTCTGTGAAATTATAGATTAATTTGTCTCTAAAAATTGGTTTTCGAAGGTTAGAAAAATAACCATCAGTAATGCATGTCTTAGATAGCAAATCATATTGTTCAGCATTTTTTCCCTTTTCAAATAAACCCAACATCAAGCATCGAAAGGTTTTTTTTTAAAACTGGGAAATCAATGTAATTCATTGCAACCAATGTAATAAGACGTTTTAATTACATTTAGTACTAAATAATTCTAATATGACGTGCTTCTTTCGCTATGTAAACAACAATGTGTGAAAATTCTCGATATATCTATACTTAGCGCAGACTCAGAGATATACATAACAATGGATGTTACAAAATACCCCCACGTAAATCCACATGCATGTGAACCTATTTGCAAACGATTTGCCAATTTAACTGTATCAGAAATTGTAATAAAACAATAGACAAAAGAACTTTTATTCTTATTCGGATGCATAATAAAAAAAAAGTAATATACTGCAACTAGTTTATTTTCTAAATATAGAAACACAGCTATTTTGTGCAATGTCAATTTCATCATGGAACACTTTCTCCACAACCAGGGGTTCAGTAAGGGATGACAATAAGCTTGATACTTATGTTTATACTATTTTTAAAAGCTATCAATATACTAATTTAAGTTGCAATATAAAATCAATATTTAGTCAATGTCACAAAAATATAAACTTTTTTGTAACCATCGAAGTTCGTATAATATTGTATTAAAATGGAGACAACTATTGGGTTTGAGAATTATATTTTTTCAAGCGGTTATTAACGAAATAATCAATGCAAGCTAAAGGTTTATGAGAATGTTTGCGCTTTATCTAACCAGGAGTAAAAAAAGAACAGCTACACACCCTTCAGTGGCGGATCCAGAACTTTGCCTAAGGGGGGCCCGCTGACTGTCCTAAAGGGGGGGCCGCTCCAGTCATGTTTCAGTGATTCCCTATATATTTGAAATTTGTTCAGGACCAGACCCTGGTTCTTCGTTACATTTGGATTGAAAAGATTCAACGACTCATTGGTAGGGTTATGCCCCTATTAAAATTAACCGGTGTCGGTTGGCCACCAAAACTCAGAAACCGTAAGTTGTAGACACCTAGGATCTTCACCATTCATCATCAATTCATGTGACTATGAAAAATACCTCAAGGTCAAATGTGTATGTTGACCTTGACCTTTGACCTAACACCTTGTTATCAGAACATCTCAGAAACCATAATACTTACAGAAATTTTAAATAATGGAAAATGTTTGGGTCATTAAGACGCAACTTTGTTACATTTTGACCGAAGAGATTTGACCTTTCTCTAAGGGGCATAACCCCTGATTTAGGTTTCTGAAAAGACAAAATCAGCTTTTACTATATAACCAAAGGTCCTAGACCCACGGGGTCTTCAGCAATGACATTGGGGACTAATGACCTTGACAAAAGTCACAAGGTCAAAGGTCAAGGTCATGTCCCATATAGCGAATTATGTGTTTTTGACCTTATTTTAAGGATTTTTAGTGTTTTAAACATTTTCAGTGTGTTTTAAAGCTTTTTAAGGTTGACCTTGACCTTTGACCTTACAACTTTTTAGTCGATATCTCAAAAACTATTGTACTTACAGAAATAGTAAATAGTGAAAAACGTTGAGGTGGATTAGGCGCAACTTTTTTACATTTGACAATACATTCTACGTCTATTGGAACATGTATTTTACATTACAAAAGGAAAGACCTCTCAATTGTTCAAGAACAATTGACATTTTTATTTCTTTTTACTTTTTTTTTTACATTAAAAGCTTCTTCAGAATTTTTTTCCCCTCAAAACTGAAAATGGGTCCTAAATGAACGGTCATACAGGCGTGACACAATTTATTAAATGGCGTCATTGTTTGGGATGTGACGTCACAAACGTCGAGTTTTCATATTTCTGACACACGAAATGCAACTATTTAAAACCAGATGCTCCACAGGGCGCAGCTTTATACGACCGCAGAGGTTGAACCCTGAACGTTGGGGTAAGTATGGACACTAACATTCAAGCTGGATTCAGCTCTAAATTTGGATTGTGATTAAATAGTTGACACAGCATAGGTTTCTGACACAGAATGAATGTGGTATAATGAACTTAAAATATTCTTTTTGCCTTTGAGAAATTCACTATGCTGTTGTCTTGAATATTAATCCTCTCAAAAAAATCTCAATTCAAATTTCTAATGGAGTTTGCAACAATAACTACTCATTTAAATACATCATTAAAATGTAACATAAAGTGATTGTTATCACTGAATGGTAAAGATTGTTTTAATTTATCAGTTAGTAGTAAAAGTGAATATACATTAGTATATTGTATAAAACAATGATTTAAGTTGATTCAACTACTATTCTGTACAAAGAAAGATAACTCCAATTGAAAATTTCTTGCTATTGTACAATACTGTGCAATTGAAAATATTTGCTATTGCACAATACTGTGCAATTGAAAATTTCTTGCTATTGTGCAATACTGTGCAATTGAAAATTTCTTGCTATTGCACAATACTGTGCAATTGAAGATTTCTTGCTATTGCACAATACTTAATATAATAATTTTGGATCCTGATTTGAACCAACTTGAAAACTGGGCCCATAATAAAAAAATCTAAGAACATGTTTAGATTCAGCATATCAAAAAAGCCCAAGAATTCATTTTTTGTTAAAATCAAACTTAGTTTAATTTGAACCCTTTGGACTTTAATGTACACCAATTTGAAAACGAGACCAAAAATTAAGAATCTACATACACAGTTAGATTTGGCATATCAAAGAACCCCAATTATTCAATTTTTGATGAAATCAAACAAAGTTTAATTTTGGACCCCGATTTGGACCAACTTGAAAACTGGGCCGGTAATAAAAAATCTAAGTACATTTTTAGATTCAGCATATCAAAGAACCCCAAGGATTCATTGTTTGTGAAAATCAAACTAAGTTTAATTTTGGACCCTTTGGACTTTAATGTAGACCAATTTGAAAACGGTACCAAAAATTAAGAATCTACATACACAGTTAGATTCGGCATATCAAAGAACCCCAATTATTCAATTTTTGATGAAATCAAACAAGGTTCAATTTTGGACCCTTTGGGCCCTTATTCCTAAACTGTTGGGACCAAAACTCCCAAAATCAAACCCACCCTTACTTTTATGGTCATAAACCTTGTGTTAAAATTTCATAGATTTCTATTTACTTATACTAAAGTTATGGTGCGAAAACCAAGAAAATGCTTATTTTGGGCCCTTTTTAGCCCCTTATTCCTAAAATGTTGGGACCAAAACTCCCAAAATCAATCCCAACCTTCCTTTTGTGGTCATAAACCTTGTGTTAAAATTTCATAGATTTCTATTCACTTTTACTAAAGTTAGAGTGCGAAAACTAAAAGTATTCGGACGACGACGACACCAACGTGATACCAATATACGACCAAAAAATGTTCAATTTTTGCGGTCGTATAAAAAGAACTCAATGAAATACCATACAAAACACACAAAAAAATACAATAAACAAAATATTTTTAAAACAACAGCACGCAAATTGTAAGGTAACACAGGTGCTTAGGATTAGTAATTAACCATTCCTTAATTTTAAAGCTTTTAAAACAAGACAAAAGTAGAACTGAAGGTAACCCAGGTGCTAGGGATCAGAAAGCAGTTCATATATACTCTCCTGTTGAAATATATGATAAAGCGTATAAAACATGGCAAAATCCGTATCACATGCCGTATCACCCTCGACCAATATGATCCCTCGGGCCTAAAGGTCTTCTGGCTGATATTGGTACACACTTTAAATAAAGGCAACAGTAGTATACCGCTGTTCAAAACTCATAAATCCATGGACAAATAACAAAATAGGGGTAACAAACTAAAACTGAGGGAAACGCATTAAATATAAGAGAACAACGACAGAACATTAAAATGTAACATACACACACAGAAACAAACTAAGCATTAGACTGCAAAATTAAATCACAACCAGGTGCTCCGCAGGGCGCAGCTTTATACGACCGCAGAAGTCGAACCCTAAATAGTTTGGGCAAGTATGGACACAACATTCAAGCTTGATACAGCTCTGAATTTGGATTGTTATCATTTTTTTTTTTTACATAATATGAGGTTCTGACACAAAACAAATGTTTAGATCTTACAAATCTATTGCACAATATTGTGCAATTAAAGATTTCTTCAAACTTTCAAAAAAAATTGGAGGAGAAAAAAAAATGAAAACAATTCCAGCCTTTTTTTTGTATTAAAAAAACCTTGTAGTATAATTTCAGAGAGATCCATACACTTGAACAAAAGTTTTGTCTGTAAACTAGAAAAATGCTTCTTTTTGGTCCGTTTTTGGCACCTATTCCTATGTGTTCAGGGATATTAACCACAAACCGAATCAAGCCTTCCCTTCGTTATATGGAACCTTGTGGTATAATTTCAGGGAGATCCATATAGACTGATATAGTTATACATAAGTTATTGTCCCGAAACTACAAAAATGCTTGTTTTTGTCCCATAATTCAGTCGGAAACCCGGTTGAAATAGAACAAAAGAATCGAAGCTCTGTTAGAGAAGGCGATAAATGTGTACTGTATTGTTTACTATAGTGACAAAAATTTTAAAAGTTAATAGAAACAAACAAAATTACAATTTTCTTCTCAATTACGAGGTGTTTTATTTTAAAAACACCAAAAATCAGTTTTCAATTTATCTAGTACATAGTTTAGCAGAACAATTAGATTTCAAGTCGACGACATGGGCATCTTTCAAGTTGGATGAAGAAAATGCATAACCTCCGATTATTTTGAAAAAATTACCACGGACGGAAAATATATCAATCTATTAGTTCACAAATTTTCGTGTCTGCCCTTCCATTATGTGACTCGAAAAAAAAATTCCAAAAAATGGGTAACAATTGTATCGAAAAGAGAAAATCGAGTGCACCTTTTTATGTTGGGGCGTGTTTAAGTTGAATATTTTGTCTTGATATCGTACAAAGTAAGATTATTTCATACATCGTGTCGCTTCAGATTCTATTATTTTTACATATCAAAGCTACAGATTGACTTTATAACACAAAAACATAACAGTACTAAAAGATGAAATATATGAGTCAAGTGAAATACCTATCTAATGAGTCACAAAAACAGAGAAGGTGTGTTCGAATAGATATCTTTTTACTGAAAGTACATGACGACAGTCTTTCAAGTTGGATGCATATCTTTGAAAAAAATATATTTTTGTGTGTGTGAAAACTAGGGTTTATAGTCTTTATACACTGAAAAAATCTAGTCTGCCCTTCTACGAAATTTTTATGAATTTTGGAAAATTCCGCCTGACAACTGATCAGACAACAGTTTTAAGTTGAATAAATGCAGACAAGATCATTAACTGATGCTCATTAGCTAGTTGATACATTTGTCTTTTAAAATACAACTGACATATAAGGATCGTAATGGTGCAATGTTGATAAATTTATCGGTTTCCATGAGCAAAATTGGTAGCGCGTCATCCCTACAATGGCTTCCATTTCTACGATTGTGAAAATGAACTGGCGTAATGGGGAGATAATTCTAACGAAGTAGAATCCTGACGGATTCCTAGAATCTACTACCTTCTACTTAATGGTATGAACATTGTGGTACAATTTTAGAGCAATTGAAATACTTATACACAACTTATTGTCCTGAAACTAGATAAATGCAGGTTTTGGGCCCCTAATTCCTAAACCGACGGGACCATAACCCCCAATATCAATCCCAAGCTTCCTTTTGTGGTTATAATTATTGTCTTAAAATTTTATTGATTTCTTTTTACCAATACTAAAGTTATTATCCGGAAACCATCCGTTTTTCGGACAACGACGACGTGATACCAATATACGACTGCAAAAATTTTGCGGTCGTATAAAAATTAAGTTAAATTTAAGTACCAAACATGACCTTTCCCGAATATGACTGTTTTGCTGAATTCATATTTCTACAAGACAGGTCACGGTATCGGATTATCCCCAAACTCAATCCAAGCCTTCCTTGTGGTACAATGTAAGAGAGATCCATACACTTACACAATAATATTGTCCAGAAACTACAAAAATGCTAGTTTTTGGCCCTTAATACCTTCACTGTTGGCGTCATAACCTCCAAAATATATCCAAACCTTCTACTTGTGATATTAAACATTGTGGTACAATAGAAATACTTATACACATGTTAATATACTGAAAGTAGAAATGTTTATTTTGGGCCTCTTATTCCAAAATAGTTGGGACTTTCATCCCAACCTTCCTTTTGTGGTATTGAACCTTCTTATTTAATTTATAGAAATCCATTCACTTAAACTAAAGTTATTGTTCAGAAACCAAATGTGTCTTTGGATGACAACATACCATTATACGATCCCAAAACACATAAACTCGAACTATAACTACTGAACCATGAAAATGAGGTCAAGGTCAGATGACACCTGCCAGTTGGACATGTACACCTTACAGTCCTTCTACACACCCAAATATACTAGACCTATAGACTAGGCTTATAGTTTCTGAGATATGGACTTGACCACCAAAACTTAACCTTGCTCACTGATCCATGAAATGAGGTTGAGGTCAAGTGAAAACTGTCTGAAGGGCATGAGAACCTTGCAAGGTACGCACATACCAAATATAGTTATCCTATTAACTTATAAGAGAGAATTTAACATTACAAAAAATCTTTATTTTCTTTTCAAGTAGTCACTGAACCATGAAAAAGGACATTGGACATGTGACTGACTGAAACTTCGTAACACAAGGCATCCATATAAAAAGGTTTTAGGAAGCTAGCTAACACCGCCATATCACTTTCCCTATGTTAAGCTTTCTGCGACTAAAGTCACAGGCTCAACAAAAAGCACTTTTACATCAATATTCCAATGGTCTCCAACAGTTGTAATTTTGACACATTCAAATGTAAGCCATATGGATCAACATCAGAGTTTTAACTTGAGGCCTATTGTTGCATCAATGGCTCATTATGATCAAATCTCTACTGTATAAGCATAACGGAAATTTGAACAGTCAAACTGTGACCTAGCATATGGCAGCAATATTAAACTTTTAAAACATGTATTATTATTATTTTTTATTTCTCTAGCTCATAGTCTTCTTATGTCCTTGGCCTTTCCTTCTTTCCCTTGAAGAGAGCCCAGAGGGAAACATTAGCAACTTTGACGATCTTGAAACGGACACCGGGAATATCTCCAACAGCATGTCCTTTTCTACCAAATCCTGCTACCAAAACTTCGTCATTTTCCTAGGAAAAATACAATTTAACAATGTAGAAATGTAAATGCAATGTTTAATGACATAAACTCTTAGATCGGGGCTTGGAGTGTGAAACTTTTTGTTAAAGTTATTAATTTTTTTGTGCTTTGTTTTTCTGGAATAGTAAATTAGTCTAGCCTGTTGACCTTTTTTGAGTGTTTGTGCTTATACACCATTATTACACCATGTATTTGCTAGTCTCAAGTCAGTGTACTTGATTGAAATTTGTTGCTGTGTAATATTTTTGTTTTTTTATTTTGTATTGTACATGGATCAGGCTGTTAGTTTTGAATTGCTTAACATTTGTAATGTGGGGGACTTTTATACCTTGCTATGGTGGCCTGTGCCAAAATCTTTTTCATCTACTAGTCTGGAAATTTAACATCAACACTTGTCCCTACATGACTATAAAATTTTGAAAATTTTTACTAGTCCGAATCAATATTTTCTTGACTGGGGCATCAGATAAGAGGCGAACAGTACAGACTACTATGGTGTATGGGTTTTGATCATTGTTGAAGAATGTGCTGTGACTTTCTTGCAGTTTTTTTTTTAATTCTCTCAGTCTCTGGTGGAAATTTGTCTATTTGCAATCATACCCCATCTTCTTATTTCTATATTCATAGTGTTTCCTACTTACTTCAACGTAATTAAGACAACCATCATTAGGTACAAAGGCTGTAATCTTCTTGCCGTTCTTGATAAGTTGTACTCTGACACATTTTCTGATGGCAGAGTTAGGCTGCTTAGCTTCTACTCCACTGAAAAAGAAAATTGCAATTCATATAAAAAAAATCAAAATCTACAATGAAGCTTTTTTTTTAAAACAAACATCTATACAGGGACTTAACTCTTTTTCTCCAGGGGCCAGCTGGGCCCTTGAAATATTTTTTTCAGGGGCCCAGTTGAAATGTCAGGGGCCTAACCGATTTCTAAATTAATAAAATAAAACTCAAATATACTAATAAAGGAATTTTATGTAATCCTATATGTAATGTTTGAGTCGGGAAAGGATAATGTATGATAAGTTCATAATATTTGAATTATTGCCATCAGAAATATATCATAAGATTTGACAGTACTGATTCTTGAATATTTCCCGCCAAAATTGTCTCCCTTCAATTAGAACTTCCTGTTGAAAATAGGGCTGTTACCATAAATCATTAAATTTTATTTCAAATCCAAGCCATCCTTTAATAAGTGTTGATCAAAAATATTATTCTATTACTTTTCATTGAAGGTTGGTTCCCATGCTAGATATGATATTTATTTATGAGATTTTGCGTTTCGTTTTTTCTTTGAAGAACATGTTGTGTTTGTAAGTTTTTTTGTCAAATAAGGACTTGTAATAACTCCCTAAACAACTGGGATGTATTTTTGAAGCAATTCAAATTCAAAAGCGCAATGAAAACGAAAAAGATGATTAAATGTGTCTAATCGTGACTTCTCATCAAAAACTTAGTTGTCCAACTGAATTCTGTGTATTATAAGTACCTAACTGGTTACAGGAATTCCGCCGTTCTATTTTCCCTACTTAATCAGACAAACGGGACTCCATTGGAAAGTTTTTATACACCAGTTTTTTGTTTATTACATCGCGGGTAAAAGGATAGACATGGGATAATTCAATGCAAAATATATATTTGGCGCCATTTGGGCGATCAGAATGATAAATATATTCACCCAGCCGAAAATTTGCTCATTGGGCTACCATTAGGTTTAGTCCCTGCTATATATTCTATTCATCTATGCAGGAAACCCTGTACAGTAAGGTATGCACTAAAACAAACTTCTCCTCATTCACACAATTTTATGCAAAAGATAACTTGCCTCCTTAATTCTTTCTCAATCTTATCAAAAAGAACCATGGTACCTTTGCTAACAGTTTTGCAACGTTTTCCAATAAAGAATTTCTGATAATGTTCAAACATTGTATATTAAAATCATTATAACATTTGAATGTCTATTTAACTTACACTTTTTCCAACACAATTCCTTTTGCGTGGGAAGAACCTTGGAAAGGTTTACACCATCTTGAAGGCAAATGAGCCTTCTTGTAGTCTTTGTCATGCCATTTCTGTTCTCTTCTGTGATTTCTCTGCTTCCTAGCAGTTCTCAAACCTCTAGGTTTACCTATGTAAAAATAGCGAGAGTATTAAAAATAAGATAACATTTCTACAGGATGGGCACAACCCACCAAATAGGTAACCGACTCTGTTCCCCAAATGAGTAACAATCCCTTATTTGAGTAATCATTTTGATAGTGCTAAAATCTAAACCTTCTAAACTAAGTCTATTTTCTTAAAATGGCACATATTAATAAAAAATGCAGCAATTTTTCCAAAAGATGATTATCCCTATCTTGATTTACTGAGAAGATACAAGCCTATGAAAACTTAGAAAATTTTACTATTTTCAAGGCTACTAACATTTTAAAAATCCATAATAAAAATATAGTTCTTTGGAAGTTGTTGTTTGATTTTCTACAAATTTGTGCCATTTTAACTTAAAAGACACATTATTAGAAAAATATTGTTTTTAGCACTATGAAATAATTTCTAAAATGGAGATTGTTACTCATTTGGGGAATAGTTCCCCATTTGGCAGGTTCTCTTCTAAGCGCACAGCTCATAGTTTAAGCACAAGTTTAATTACAAGGCAGCAGTAATCCAGGTAGTTACATGAAATTCAGTTTTGGTTTGTCCCTTAGTAAAGCTTTCAGTCAAATGAAGCATATGCCCCACTAGGCACTACAACAAATGCAGGTATTTTTTAATACTTTAAACCCAGAACTTGTTTATTTCTTGACCTAGTATTCTAAATTTATGGCACTTTTTTAAATAAAAAATATTTTATCTTTTGATCACTGTAAAAGTACAAGAAGGTTCAAGCAACTGCTATTTCTGAATCTTTTTTCAATCTTGCTTCTTTGTATGTTATATGGTTTAGCATGGTGTCTACTTTTCAAAAAACGAAAAAGTACTGACCATCAGGTTTGTTTATTCATTTCCTCGACACTTGTCCAATTTCTATGGGTCTTATTTGGGGTCTAAGCAAGACAAGGGATTGCCAATTTTTCGTAAGCATGACACATGAAATACATTTGTACAAATTATTGTGCTGTGAAAACGGGAAATAAAGTCTAGCTGGACAATGGAAATTACAAAAATATGAGAATTGCTTATGTACATAGTTTAAGTGGGATACGGGAATCTGACAAAACAGTAAGCTGGACCTGGGATCCAAATTATGAGACCCCCTTTTTAATGCCTTTTGTAGACATATGAAAAAATTAAAAAGGCATTTTAACTGTAAGAGGTTTCTATCATTTGGACTTTAAAGATATAATTATATGATCTATAATTGTTGGTAATCATATTAAAAAGATAAAGGACACATGGTGACAAATGGAACTCATCAGTCGACGAGTCGTGGAAGAAAATGAACATTGTGTTTAATACTTTACTGTTAAGTGTATTCATAGATTACTATATTGTTTTTAAAATAATGTGTCTGCAGTCATTTCTTTGACACCCAGACACATTTTAATTCCTTTGTCAAGTGTTTTAAACTATCACAGACTCCGAGTGGCAAGAAAGCATGACGTCTTTTTTGCACAGTATATTAAGCGTTGTGATTTTAAAGAAAATAATAAAGCGGCGAAAATTGTTTCTAATAGGAAAATATTTTTTAATGTTTGCTGGGAGGTATTTTATATTGTCAAATTACTTTTATATGAACGCCAAAAGCTTTTATTTGTTAACCACGTGCAAAATCTACTAACCCATGATGGCGACAAAATTAGAAAGGATGTTCTCGAGGTGATCTCGCGAGAAAAATAATTTGGATTTGATCTGGTGTCCGGTCTATTCTGTCGCTTATTCCTCTAGATATAGATCCAGTTTATGAAATTTATAAAAAAGAAAAGCAATCGTGAACTCTTAGAGTCATTCTCTGTTTTTAAAGCACCAAAATGACAAGGAAATGGTATGTCATTGGTGGGGTTCGTGTTGTTTATAACATTATTCATATAAAAAAAATGTTAAAAAAATAAGTGTTACTATTTAAAAAGACTTTTTTTTTCGATTCAAAAACTGAAAAAAAAAAACTGTGTCTTTTAAACAATCTTAAGGGAAGGAAGTAATTGTCATATATTATATAAAAATTTAAAAAGGGGCACAAGCTACAAGATATCATATCAGATATATACAAAATCTTTTTTTTTTTTTTTTGGTTCAATCATTAATAAACTTAACAGCCAGTATATATTAAAGTTCAATTTTGACAAAATAAACTAAGAAACATTGAAGATTAATTATTCACTTGCAAGTGAATCATTCGACCTCCTTGAATCCTTATTCATGTGAACTTCAATTAAACTCCTTAGCCAGAGATTGGTAATGCATAAATCGTGCATGATCAGTCTTTTAAAGGAAAAGAATGTCAACATTGAAAGTGAAACAAAGGTAAATAATTTGATTGACTGATTCGATCAACAAAAATTATTCTTACATAGGTAAAAACGATGATTGACATATATTTTTAATCTATAATATGAAATTAAATAGACATTGAAAAATCTAATTGCACGATTACGCTTTATCTATTTAATCTATATTTATGTTGATATACCTTTAATATATGGTCATCGGAAGTTTTACGAGGTCAACTCGATATTCAATTAGATGGCGCCTAGACTAAAATGCACACGCAACGAAGCTACATATTTTCGATCCCATGCTCTGTAAATTGTTTAATTTCGACTTTTAATAATTTGGATAAATATTGTTTATGGTTATAAATCAAATATGAGAATTTGAGTCAAATGGATGAACATAAATTTGACATCTAGTGTCCCTTTAAGGCCAAATAATACTACATAAACTGTATTCAAAGAGTATAACATTAGTTATTACTGACCAATATCCAGATCAGACATCGGAGTCGAATTATCACAAGACTAACAAAGGCCAGAGGCCGGTCTGACTTCGAACACGCATTAAAATGCGGCTGGGTTATACATGTTTTGTGACGGATCTCAACCCGCCCTCTATACCATTAGCCAATGTAAAATCTGCAATATGGACAGTAAAACTGAGTTAAAATGAACCCGATGTCAGAAAAGGCAACAGAAGAAACTATTGAAAAAATGACAATGATACATATACTTATCAAAGGACTAGTGAGCACTTGCTGACATGTAGCTCCAGACCACAATTAAACTAATAGAAAGATTAAGTCTTCATTATATGAAAATAATTATGATCCCTCCTGTTAAGAATTCAAGTATCATACCATTATAAGGTAGCAATATACTGTCCCGAGTGTGGTTTTGCATTTTAACCCCTATGGATTTTATTGTATCAAAGTTATAATGCTATAAAATTCATTTGAAGACAACTGATGACAAATTAGACATTCAAAGTCAGTGGCGGATCAAGAAATTTTCATTACAGGATGACTTCATACAGGAACTTTTTGAGTATATAGAAAGACAATAAGCTAGCAATATCTGTTAACTTTATTTTTCGCTAAATAGATTTTGTTCTCTCACTGAATAACTCAAAATTTGGAGAATATGTTTAACGCATCTATGGGTTAATCGAACAACAGATAAAGGATACAGCAGATACAGTTAAGTCTGCCTTATATCTTGACTTTCATCTAGAAATTGACAATTAGGTCGGTTGAAAACAAAACTTTACTACAAAAGAGACGATTTTGGCTTCCCAATTGCCAACTTTCCATTTCTATGTAGAAACATTCCAGCAGCGTCTTCATACGGAGTAGATCTCCCAATTTATCCGATATTCCTGACTTGTGTTTTCTATTATGATTTCCTTGATAGAGGGTTACTGCTCAGAAGGAAGCTATAAAACCAAGAGTTTCAAATGGTGAATTTGAAATCATCCTTTCGTAAATTTTATGGACGCCATCACAAGTTGAATCGGTTGTCCGTTGTTATGGAATATCCGTTTCACATATGATATCGGATATGTTCCGTAACTACAATCCGTTTCCTTTTCACGAATCTTACCTACCGAGTTAGACTATTTACAGGGTTTATAATAACACGAGCAACACGACGGGTTTAACATGTGGAGCAGGATCTGCCTACCCGTCTGGAGCACCTGCGATAATCCTCAGTTTTTGGTGGGGTTTATGTTGCTTAGTCTTTAGTTTTCCATTTTGTGTTTTGTGAACTATTATTTAAATAATGTTTGAATATCCCTATGATATCTTTTGTCCCTCTTTCATAAGGGGACACTGACTGCCTAAGAGGGGCCCTTTCTATTCATGCTTTAGTGATTCTCATTTATCAACCAAACTTTTGCCACAAAAAAAGGAGCCGGCTATATCCGCCTCTGAAAGTTGGTAAGAACATCAAGATTATTATTTACATCAGGGACAGTCTATACTTCAGACTGTTTACATGTTTTATGGGCTATTTATTGATTGTCTGTCCGTACTTTATAGCCAGAATGGCAATATAGGTCCAGACATTATGGACATGTTCAGTACTAACAGACATCCATAATACTAGACTAGTAATGGACGTCTGGTACCAGCTAAATTCTAGTTAAACCTTTTTCACACCTACTTTTTGACGCAATTTTATAACCAAAAAATAAGACGAAAGACATTTGATTTTTATTTGATCTTTTGATAGATATATTTAAACAGTTTCAGAAAAGGTCATTCCAAAAGATTGAAATTCTTGTTTTGGCTAAATTTGGGTAAAATATGAGAGAAAATGTCTGTACCATGTCAGGAATATGACAGTTGTTTTCAATTCGTCTGATTTCTTTTTCTTTCGATTTTTCCATTTGATTAAGGACTTTCCGTTTTGAATTTCCTCGGAGTTCAGAATTTTTGTGATTTACTTTTTCAATTCGTCTGATTTCTTTTTCTTTCGATTTTTCCATTTGATTAAGGACTTTCCGTTTTGAATTTTCCTCGGAGTTCAGAATTTTTGTGATTTACTTTTTCAAGACCCTCCCTTTTTTGGCAATATTTTATTCGCGCAATAAATGCAGGTTCTTGCCATGGATACACAAAAAAGAAATTATACTTAACTATTTTAACTCCTGGATAGCTATACGATTGTAATTAGATCAAACAATATATAGTTGGGAAAGTAACGTTGATATCGATGAAGCAGAGTACCAACTTTTCATCGTAGCTACCAAGATCTTTGATTTTATAAGTTTAAAAATTCCGTAAGAATAAGTCGGATCCGTATCCGATAATATTTTTAAGAATTTACAGAAGTTCCGATCATCATCCATCAGTCACCTGATTGACATTGATTTTTTGGAGAACATTTTAAGATGCTTTACAAATTCTGTTTCTTTGCTGTAGTTGCAACATCCTTAGCCTTGAAATCACCCGTATTAATATGGTCTCCATCAAGGTAAGATGTTGGCGTATCTGTGTATGTAAACCATAATTTCAACATGGTGAAACAGGATGCACACATGAAAAAGGAAATTGTTTCTTACAAATGAATCACAATCACATAATTCCCAAATACAGTGGTGAATCCAGAACTTTTTGTAAGGGGGCCTACTGACTGACCTAAAAGAGGGGTGCTCCAATCATGCTTTAGTGATTTCCCATATAATGAACAAAAATTTTCCCACAAACATGACAAAAGGAGGGCCCCTTGGATCCGTCTATTAAATGCCTAGCTGTGGAACGGTAGCTCTTAGGTCCTTATGTTATATTTTGACTATTTGCGGACCATAGAGCTACGGATTTTTCCTATCTCAAAACTACAGAATTGCGACCCAGGTTCAGGTTGCACTTATTTCCCCCAAAATTATTGTTTATAATCCATGCAAAGCTTGTCAATATATATAGTTCGTTTCGTTAGATATTTTTCTCGGATATGACGTACCTATTCATGTTTGAATATTCATTTCCTGAACACTATTATCTTATTATTTCCATTTGTATACATTCTCCGCCTAATTTGTTCAGCCATATTGAATCTCGTCCTGACGTCGTAAAAATCAAGAAACAATAACACTTATAGAAAAACACGTGTTGGTTTGTTAACGATGTCTTATTTTATTTTCATGACTTTTTGAATGAAAGTACGTTTAATTCAAGTTGAATACTAATGGAAATAATAATTCTTTAAAGCTATTTAAATATTTCGTATGAATTAATGTTAGTCTTAAAATCACTCGATTCTCACTTAGGAATAAGTAAACAAACCAACACTTGTTTTTCTAAAAGAGTTATCTGTTCTTGTTTTTCGTAGGCGTACCTCACCTCCAACATAGGAGATTGAGGATATTTGAGTTATCTTTCCTTGATTTTCATGGCGTCATGTAGAGATTCAATATGGCCGAACAAAATAGGCGGAGAAAGTATACAAATGGAAATAATTAGATAATAGTGTTCAGGAAATGAATATTCAAACATTAATAGGTACGTCATATCCTAGAAAAATATCTAATGAAACGAACTATATATATTGACAACCTTTGCATGGACTATAAACAATATTTTTTGGGGAAATAAGTGCGGCCTACAGAGTTCGCGAAAACTTTGTTTGACCCGTCGGTCATGGGACCGACAAAGCAAGATTATTTGTCAGTCCTACAAAATTTTAGCCAGTCCTAAAAAAATCTGTCAATTTGATCCTAAAATGAAAATAATAACATATTTTATCCAAAAGTAACTTTATTATTATTAGTTTTATTTTTCACAGCCACGGACAAATTAGTAATGAAGGAGCAGTTCTGATCTTCTGATTGTTCTTATTTAAAGTCATTTTCTCTATCCATTTCATCATCTGAATCATTTTCTCAGTATTTGTTATCTCCTAAGATTTCAATCGCCGATTGTTTGCCATGAACAAATTTAGCAGGCCATATGTAGATCGGCACTTTGGTTTCCATAGGTTTCAATTTGTTTATAACAGGAAACCAGTAACAGAAATTAGCAGCAGGTTCATCTGAAGACCGATGTAAACACATATTGGAATTAGTTGCGGTACAACTAATTACCGATAAAAAAGGCACTGCAACGTCCGTTTTTACATCGGTCATCGGGACCGACACTAGCTTTCAATATACTGGTCCGAGCCTCATTTTGACCGATAGGACCGACCATTTTCGCGAACTCTGGGCCTACACCTGGGTCGCAATTCCGAACGTTTTGATATAGGAAAAATCTGTAGCTCTATGGTCTGCAAATAATCAAAAAATAACATAAGGACCTAAGAGCTACGGTTCCGCAGCTATGAAATGCCATGGTCATTATAAATTATTAATGGGCAAACAAATTTTTCTATAAAGTAAAAGGTAACAATGTAAAGACTTTAATCCTAAGCAGTTTGTACTTTTCTATATATATGCCATTGTGTTTTGTTTAATTGTTGAACCAGTTATTTGTTTTTATAGAGATTTGGATTATAATATATACATTTAATACTATGCTGACTGCTGTACCCCAATTTTTGACACTTAACCTATTAAATCTGTTTGTTTTGCTCACACTTTGTTGTCATTATAATGAGGCCTGTCTTTACTCAGTCTTTGACTTCCAACTTCTGTTTTGTCAGACAAGCTAGGGCTGTTGGATGCCAGAGCTTCTCCCAGACTCACGAAAATCTGTGGACTCACCAAAGATGGGGAAAGACTGAAAATATTTGAATAATGAACACAAATCATCATATAGCAAAAGTTTAAAAGTAATGTGATTACATTGCTCTACATTTTTGGGGAAAGACGGCTTTAAGCCGTCAATTCCCTAATGGGGTTGACCAGAGTATCATTCCCTCACGTCAATCATCTTGTTTTGATAGTTTGGAAACCCCCTCAAAATGTCATACTGAAATTGACGACAAGGAGAACAGATTGACTTTAAATACATTTTTTACACATTTCCCTTCTGTTTCTAGTGAAATTGTCGTATATTGAGCTTTCCCTTACACTATATACGTTTCTTTTACAGTCCGGAAAAATTAGTATTACGAAATATTCTAAATATATCTAACCAAGTGACGTCATTGTTGGAATGCCACACAGGGATATCCTTTATTCATTAAATAAAAATCATTCACAGTATTTGTATACTAATTTAAAATCCGTATTTGTTAAATGTAAACCTAATGATGTTTGCTGTAGTGTAGATCATTCACACACCAACATGCAAAGCTTTAATCTGAGGCTATAATCAGATAATTTGTAGGTCAACTTTCGCGGTAAACAATGTCAATGGGGATACATGAGATTGGGGAGAGAAACGACAGTTTTCATTGTTTCTGTAAAGTTCTGTTTTTAGAATCTTCCTCCAATTCAGGAGCACCTCCATTGATGAGTAATTATACACTAAAATCAAAGTAAATGTTTCTAAACACTTAAAATGTGACATTTAGTATATGATAAGTAGTCTTCTATATAAAAAAAATTTTGTGTACCAACATAATTATTGAAATGGTTAAAAAAAAATAAAAAAAATTAAATGTTGCTTTTTGTAGTTTATACTTATTGAGATTGGGGAGAGCAACTGCAGATTTCATTCTTTCTGTAAAGTTATGTTTTTAGAATTTTTCTCCAATTAAGGAGCACCTCAATTGATGAGTAATTACCCACTAAAATGAAACGGTTAATGTATCTGAACACTAAAAATGTCACATTAAGTATATATATGATAAGTAGTCATCAATTAAAAAATAATTTTGCGTACCAACATAATTATTGTAGTGGTCATTTTTTTTTTTTTTTTCATTTTTTTTTTAAATATTGCTTTTTGTAGTTTAAAGCTATTTATTCATGAATTTTACAGATATATCAAAATGTGGGATCTGGAAACAAACTTCACACAGCTTATATCAATCATATTTGATTTTATAAGTACATGTATCCCTCTGATGAGAGCTGTAACTGGGAACTTTATCGATGGAAAATTAAAACTGAATAGATTTTTCAGTCCTCACTTTCTTGAGAATACTGTCACAAAAAATTGAGAATGGTCTTAGCCTGCCGTTCAGTTGTACATAATTAAAATTCTAAAATATATTGTAGTAGTTGTTAAATTCAATTGAATTTTAGATAATTAACTCCCAACTTTAATCCAATGTTTTGATTTAGAAGGTGCATATCTCATTGGTCCAAATTGTCTCTATGATGAATTCTTGACTAAGGAAATGAAATAACAATAAACAACAATTAGTTTCATTATTGTTAGCCTTTCTATATGTTCTAGCTGTTCTTTTGCTCATTCTTTGTATGTAGACTATCAAAAGATACCCCCCTAAAAATTGAAACAATGGCCGTCTTTTCCCTCAGAGCTCTTCAGCTCTTTGATTGTATTTGGTCATGGAGATTAATATAATAATTTATATTGCAATGAAATATCTTCTTCTTACTGTTGTCAGTGTTGGTCCCACCATAAAGGGAAATGACTAAAAAATCCTTAACGCAGGGCTCACACTACTTCAGAATTATAGGGAGAAGTGACTTCTCTTTTTGAAACTGACAGGGAGAAGTGGTGAGATTTGAAAGAGAAGTGCTCATTCGCGCGGTGCGCTACAATGTTTGGATTTTACAATAGTATAAAGGGCCATATGTAAATAATGTTCTTTTTATGTTGTTCAATTCATATGAGTAAAAAATTACAATTAAAGTAACATTTGAAATTAAAAGTTGTTTAAGTTTTACTAAGGTTCTTGTGAGAAACTACCAACTAAATATCTAGCACTAAAAAAAAAATTATTTAAAAAATGTAAAGAAATTATAATATATCAATTACAATTTAATTAAAAATTATCTTGTGTATGAAATTCAGTGTTTCTCATAAAAAAAAATATAAAAGTTATTAAGCTGGGCCATAATATATTGATATTAGTAGAATAGTCTCAGAGTTAAGCAACTTTAATCAATAGTTTGAAACAATCCATAAAAAATATAGGGAATTAATTAGATGTAACCAAAAGTCTCTTAATGCGTGTGGAATGCGTAATTTTTCCCTTTGGGATCAATATTCTTCTGTCAGCTGTTCCATCCGTGCGTCCGTAGTAATTATTGTAAAAGTACAGATTTCGGTCATAGCTGGTCCGGTTCAGATACGTAGTTTAGAAATTGGTCAATGGCGGAGGAATGCAAGAAAATATACAAAAATAAACGATGTTTGACAAGTTATTTTGAAAGGAACATGACAGTTTTAATGCAATAAATGGATTAAACATTTACTGGAGGCAACTTTTATCACGTTTAAATGAAGTAACAAACTTATTTTGCCGCCGAAATTTAGGTTGATGTACGTTTTCGAGTAACAAGCACCGGGACTTGCGGAAATGCACGAAGTGATAAAAAGTTGTATTTTTATCAAATAACCTGCTACACACTGCGAAGACAATGCTTCAACCTCTTTTCTAAAGATAATGAATCGTTCATGTCTGAATTTCTTTAATTATCAGTAAAAAATTGATGTTTCATCAACTTGGTAAAAATTGAAAATGTCCGATGACGGAAGCGACTAAAAGCGACTATCGTCAAGAACAGGGCGACTTGTTTTCGCTTTTGGGGGTCGGGGAAAGCGAAGTGACGGTCGGGAAGGCGACTTCTTCGCCCAAGTCGCCTGGTAGCGTGAGCCCTGTAACGAGAATACTTTTGTCCCATATCAAAAAATGGATATTTGCCCATTCAAAACAGATGCTGCTTCATTGCTTCTGGAGCCCACTGCTGGCAAAGGATCAATATAAATTAGCCATTACCAAGTCTAAATTTTTCTTTTATCAATTCATCAGGGTTCTCACTAAGGCGAGTCCACGAGTCTTGGACTCATGAAAATCTGTTTTGACTCGCCATTGTCAAAACTGGTGAGTCCAAAGATCAAGATTGTAATATTTTGTATAAACTGAACACTCACATCATCATTTTATAGCAAAATTTTAAAAGTTATCTGAGGTTAATGTAATTTCATTGCTATATTATATAATTAGGTCATAAAGAATAAAATGATAAATTATATTGCGATAAAATATCTTTTTTGTACTGATGGACTCTCCATGGGTGACGATTATGAGTCCCTGGAATCACCTTTAAAACTCCTTATTGAGAACCCTGCTTCCTTTATGCAAGTTTCTTCATTTTCTTGCCAAGCTTTATTTCTTCATATTTGTACAGTTGTTATATTTAGTGAGTCTATGTAATATGACCCTTCGATTCTGGCATTTTAAATTTCACTTTGAAAGATTGTTATCAACTCTGAGGTCCCATAGCCCTAGCTTGTCTGGCAAAACAGTCCTTGGACCTCCGAGTAATCTCAGACTAGTCATGGTGGTGTCCAAGTAATTACACAATCATAAATATGCAATATGATCACATAATCAGAAATTAGTTTTTAAACAAGCTAATCAAATTATCAAAAGTACAGTCCTGGATTATCAAATAATCACATAAAAAACTGCCAAGTAATCAAAAAATCAAAAACCTCATGAAGAGGCTCTATAATGGAATTCTTATTTTTATAGTGACTGTCATATAATTAAGTGTCAGAGAGGTTTAGCTACATGAAGCTACAAATGTATAATACAAGGTTTAATTCACCTTTTTCTACATACATGTAGCTTTATAACTTCATACATGTACATATTAGGAAATGCCAGCTGTACCAAGTCAAGAATATGACAGTTTTTCCATTCGTTAGATGTGTTTCATCTTTTGATTTTGCCAGTTTATAAAGGACATTCTGATATGAATTTCCCTTGGAGTTTGGTATTTACAAAAAATGTATGTTGTTTTACTTCTTTGAAGTTTATTTCAATTGTAGGGGATTAAGTGACCTGCCACAGAGCTACACAGGACAGACTATCAACTCAGATGACTTTCAACAGTCTTATGTGAAACCTTTAACAAAAGATAGCAACTTAGTTGTTTTTCTCCAAGACAGAGTAAGTTACATGTAGATTCTCCTTTCAATAAATCTGTTAAATACTGTCTAGAATATATATATTTTAAATAAATGCAATCAAATATGTCAAATGGACTGTAGAAGATTATTTTAAGCCACATTTTCTGAACTAAATTTAATTTCTGTCACTGCATACATTTTCAGCCTCAATTTCTGTAGCTATTTATAAAAACTTCCACTATAAATAGTTCTTTGATTTATTTCTATTTGTCTTATGAGTTTACCTTAATAGTTATCATCCATTTCAGTTGAGTCTTCAGGATTTGAACCACCATGCAGATGTCTACAATCCATACAGTGATGGAGGGTCTTTTAAAAACATCAAGGTAGGGGATAATTAGAAAAGGATTAGTATGATTTATTAGCAGTCATTGGGTATATTTACACCAATCTGGATCCATGTTTGTCATGTGCCTTGTAACAATCAGGTTTTCTGCATATTTATATTGCAAAATAGGTGACCATATCTGATATTTTACTGTATCGATATGATCAGTAATGATGAAAATATGATAAGTGGTTGATTGGGTTATTTTAAGTGTATTTAATGGTGGTTTTAATTTTTTTATACCACTAAACTAGAAGAGGACTTGATAACTTCAGGTGAAACTTATCAACATTGGTTCAAACACTATGAGGTTGGTGATATATATAAAGTTATATCAATGCCATGTCCACATATTGGACAAAACAATGCTGTGACCAGAAATTTTATGAAGAGCTCAACTTTAATAATGATGCAGGCAGAGAAAAGACATTAAATATTTTTAGTGCTTATCATCAGAAACTAAATTTCAATTTACAATTATTTAAATTAACTGGGATTACCCTGTTAAAAGATTGCATATAACCAATGTACATGTAGAAAAAAGGCAAAGGAGGTTTGTTTAAACTTTCATACATTTGATTTTCAATACTTTATTATTTTGTTTTAGTCCTTTATGGAAGACCAGTTTTCTGCACAGATATCATCAGTAATGTCTCCATGGTCTGGTCTAGAGAACATAATGAAAGACTTTGAAGGCAAAGTTCATAAAGTTTTGGAATCTGCTGACCTTGATAAACTTAATCTTGGAGGACAAGCTAACATCATCATTGTTAACTTAAAACCAGTTCAGGGATCTAGTAATGAAGGGAAAGTCTTTTCAGACAATGGTAAGATTAGCTCAAAAATGGATTATTTGGATAACTTTTATAGAAAAAAAATGTGTGACCCAAGGCTTAAATCTTCTGGTTAGACAACTTCAACGTCTGTACATTAAACACTCACATTGTTTTAGAATTGAGTCTCTTTCTGACCAGAGATTGGTAATCAAATTGCATGTCAACTTTAATAGTGGCATTGTGTTTTCAGACTGTGTATCCTTTCCTTTGTTTGCTTGTCTATCTAACCAGTATCAGGTTAAAGTGCTGTATAGCGTGTTATTTTCACAGGGTGTAAATTTTCCTTTATTTTCGTGGATATATCAAAATCGCCAAAATAAATTCTGGCATCTTAAAAGTGCACATGTATTGATAACATTTTTGAAAACACCAAAATAACAACTCCCAAAATATTTCGTATACCGTATTCAATGAAAATCGAGAAATTTTAAATCCGCGAAATTAACCCGTTAGGCCAACCTTAAAAATATGTTTGTTTGCAGTTTTCCGACTGTACCTTCAGACTGAAGGGTCGGTAGGTAGGAAAAATATTTTATTTTATCAGCCAAAATACAGTTTAAACAAGCAGTTACACTAAACCAAGTTTCTTGTGAAGAAAAAAAAAACATTTTAAAACAACAAACACTGGACATGCTGAAAACCAACATCAAATGAACAGTCATTTTCAGATAAAAAACTTTTTAACCAAAACTGAAACTTAGTGTCATTATCCAATTTATGACATAAAATATGGTATAATTATTAAATACTGGAACACTTATAAACAAGGAATGTCATTATGACTAGAACTGTTTTAAAGAAATATATTCAGACATGTATGCTTCTTGACTAGAATGTTTTCATAAGTAGAGTATTTTCATCAGAAAAATGTAGATATTAAAGATTTATAAGACAATGTATTAAAGAGTGTATTTTTAATAAAAAAAAAAATAACCATTGAATCTTCCTCAATTGAAAAAAAGGCAACTTGAAAAAAAAGTATTAAGACATTCGACTGTTTTCATATTTCTAACAATATTTAATTATATGTGATAAGGTTATATATTTGCCAGGCTTTAATGAAAACCAAAGAAATCTAAAGTTTGGGGTGAAATCCATAGCACCCCATTAAAAGTAAATGGTCTGTACTGAAATGTTTTTAATGCATAAAAAAAATTGGCAGAATAGCTCCTAATTACATTTTTTAATTGATTTCACACAGGCCACACAGTTTGGGTATATTTAATATTGTAAGAAAGAGAATAATTGCAATGAGTGGGACAGCCCCCCTTATCCTAAAGGAGCATACTCATTGCAATCGAAGATAGATTTAATATAGAGAGAGTATATTTATTTTTCAAGCTAACCATTCATTTTCTCTACATCTTTGTGTAGTTAGGGTTGCTTCTTATTGATTTGGCATGATCTATATCCATTAACATTTCAAATGAGCCCTTCCTCCGTACAGGCGTGTTTACAGATATCCATCATGAAGATTTAAGTCACGGAGGAGTGGTTTCATCTTTGTCGTCTTCACAACAATTTGTAGAAAATATGCCATACTTCAAGCTGCTGTCGAATTATTTAACCACTGAAATTGGTTCCATAAAGTCAGGCTCCACAGATTCTGTACCCGATTTGTTTGAGACAGAATGGTTATCGTGTCAGTTATGAATATCCGCTGCATCATCGTCAATGATATCATCACACATCATTACATGTGCCTGAATCTGTATAAACAGTTTACTAATAAACTTTTTTGTTTGTTATTTGTCTTAAAATTGACACGAGACGACAGCGTAAAGTACTCCTCCGTGACTTCATGGATACCTGTAAACAATTTCCATGTGCTTTATCATTAAATGTTCACTTGAACGCTTGACGGGAAGCTAAGAAAAACCGAACTTGAAATGCGTAATTGACCCAGACTTTAAATCATTTCTGGAAAGGACCCAAAGTTCCGGATCGCGTCAATAGAAGAATTAAAAAAAATTTCTTCAAATTTAAAGCAATAAAATTTTCACAGTCGGGAGGATTTTCATGGGTCGGTCGGTAAACTGCAAACAAACAATATTTTAATTTAAGCCTTATACGGTATAAGGTCATGGTAGTTTTTGATGAAGTCGATGTCCAATCAACTTGACACTTAGTACACATGTTCCCTATAATATGATATATCTAATTTTAATGCCAAATTTGAGTTTTGACCCTAATTTCACGTTCCACTGAACATAGAAAATGTTAGTGTGAGTGGGACATCTGTGTACTATGGACACATTTTTGTTTTATAGACACATGGTATACTTGGTATTTTTTATTTCACTATTCCAAATTTTAAATAGGGTAATAATTGATGTTCCAAATTTTAATCTAGTCCCCCATTAGAGGCACTCAGATTGATTAAATATGGATGGTTACATTTTCCAATAAAGAATTCTTGTGATAATTTTAAGTAAAATGAAAATTTGCCATTATTTTAATAAAGTGCCCCCTACAAATGTATGTCCCCATTTGTTGAGCTGCAACAGTCTTTACCTGCAGTCAAGCTTTGAATTGAGGAAAACATAGGAAATGTTGATTCATAAAGCTTGATTATCTTTTATTATTATGCTTGAACTTGAATTAATCATGTTACCTATATGAGTTTGTTTCTTCTTACAGATGAGAAAATGGCTGAAATAACTAAACAACTGACAAAACGAGGCATCAAATACACAGCTGTTTATACAGGAAAAACAGCAACAAAGGTATGCATTGAGCTTTATGTGTAGCATTTTGGTTCACAGCTGGCAGATTTAGGGGAGAGCCCCCTTTTGTAAGAAAGATTTGGTTGATTATATAGGGAATCACTGAAGCATGACTGGTGGGGCCCCCATTTAAAAAAAATTCTGGATCTGCCACTGCTTCATCAATTACATACATGTTCTTGTAAAAGAGTTGAACTTGACTGTGTATGCTGAATATCACTATATTTTACACATTTGAATAGGACACTAAAAGTTGTTAACATTTGAATAGGACACTAAAAGTTGTTAACATTTGAATAGAAAACTAAAGTTAATCATATATTGTGAAAAAGTATGAATTTTATATGGGCTTCAAATTTTATAACATTTCAACATTGTTCACAGGGTCCATCGGACTATCTAAGTATCTCCTGAATTTGTTGGTTTGTTTTGAGAATGATAATATTTATATATGACACATTTAATGAATATAAATATTTGACATGTATTTAAGTTTAAAACTTACTCTGGAGATTATACAAATTTTGTCAATATTAGAATACACAATTAATAATTTAATTTGCTCTTTCAAAATTCTAAACTAGATGTTTTCCATGTTCAATGTAGGCATTTTCATGCTAGACATGGTGAAGGTAGCACCAATGAAGCCATGAAACATAAACCTGATAGAAACTACCTGTGGGCTTTTTAATTCTTTTGTGTTAATCTTTATATCTATCATCATTACCATGCCATTCCATTTTATTATCTCTTTTTAGACTTCTAATGTTCAGGGTTCTGGTGTAAGCAGAAGACTTCAAGCCATAGATGATGTTGCTAACCCCAATGCCACGTTTATGAACATTAGCTGTCCTGGTAGGAGCTCACCTTTCTTCTTCTATCTGAGAGGTCTGGAAATAATGGCACAGAGTAATGAGTCGAACTACAATAACAAAAACATCACACTGGAAGATGACGGCACAACTTGTGATAATGATACAGCTGTGTAGGTTTTAGATACTCATTTATTTACATCTTTATGCCTTTCTGACTTGGGGAGATATAATAGCTAGGGAAAGGGTGGGATGGGTTAACTTACAGGAAAAAACTTGTAAGTACTTTTCTTTTTAATCATTACAGTTTAGTAGATTTTGATCTTCCATGCCATAGCTTGTTAAATTCAGTAGTAACAATTTTTACAAAAACAAAGAAGAAAAAATTTTGAGCAGGTGGAGTAGGTAGTTTAGATAATATGATTTTGTAATAGAGTTATGAATTAATTGTATTTTATGCCTTTTTTGGTGTATTTAATAATAAAATGTTGCACACAACTAGTATAATTTAAAAGACAACTAAGCTAAGACCCAGTGGTGTTTTTGTCTCTGTAAGTACCAATTATCTTCTAGATTGTGGTAAATATATCAGTGTATTTTAAGAACACTTGCTATGTCTGTACTAAACATATCAGATATAAAATATTTGTTTTGCTTTCACTTGAAATATAATTTGTCTTTAAAAATTTTGTTGCATTGATTCAATCTGTCGTATAGAAGTCATGATTCAATTTCTATAGGAAAAAAGTTTAAACACAATTTTTACATATGGGCTTTCATGGCAAAATATGGGTCAACTAGTTTTCTGAAGAAGTTGTTTAATTTGTTGTTCCATAACTGGATGAATTACAACATGTAATACTAATAAATTTTCCTCTTTACAGGTTAAAGTTGAAAGCCACAGGAGATGATATGAAATTTAATTTGGAGTAAGTAAAATACACAAATATTGTGCTTTGTCTTTCAGGATTTTTATGATTCCCATGAAGGATAGTTTTGTGTAAAATCTGTGCTTGTAATGTTGAAATAATATCGAAATTAATATTAATTTGTCAGTTTATATGTTAGTAATATGTTATTTTGCCTTTGGACTGACAGTTCAAGTACGCAACATTCTTTTCAGTCAAACAACCAGAAAGGAGAAGGTTCACGAAAGGTTAAATTGGCCCCAAATTTTTAATGTCTTTTAAATCTGACCAAAATATTACAATTTTCACATATAGACATACTTTTGACAATACTATTAAGACAAAAACACATTTTTTTGACTCCTTCCTTTATAACATATGAAGGAAGATATGACCCCTTAAATAAACATTATTAATTTTTTCCATTATTTTAATTGTTTGTGGCATAATTAAACGATACTTTGGAGAATATTATGTACTTTTATGAAAGGAACTGATTTATTTAGAATTAAGACTTTGAAATAACCCATTTACACACCAATTTGTGACAATTTTGGTGTTGTATGATAAAGTTGATATTTTAGGTCGTTTTGTGCCATAAGTGAACTTTTATGTCTTTGGTATGACAGAAGTTGGAATGGAATTGTGGACCTTATTCACTTCAGAAATTTTTTTTACTACCATGGAAATTTTGTCAATTTCTAGTGACTGCATGTATACACATGTACAGTTAACTCTCGTTGTCTCGAACTCGGTTGACTCGAAATGTCAGATGAGTCGAAGTTTTCACGTGGTCCCGAACTTTTTTCCATACAAAAGTATGTAATTCGACTCCTGATGAGTTGAAATTGGATAAGTCAAAATTTCGGTTGAGTCGAACTAAATTTACGGTCCCAAGGTTAACAAAAGCATTCAAAATTTAATTTTTATCTCTAACTAATACACATATGTCAAAACATGACCTCCGAGATTTAAATGGATTGAAGAGTTAATCTGACAATACACGTGTAATTTCGGTCACTGACCACTGTATTGATTTATGACATGCTATTTCCATGAGTGTTTACCTAAGATTATCTTTTATAGAATTTTGATAAATAATTAGTGATACATTGGTAATGTTCATGAAAAAGTATTTAAAATGTTTACAAAACAATTAATTTGTGATTTACACTAATGAGCTTGGGTGTGTATAAAGTGAGGATTATGGCTTCCGTTGATGATCACCTAAATACTACTCAAACGGCGTCTTTAATCTTGTTATATTTTCTTTTGAAAAGAAAGAGTGAAAACAAAATGAATAGAAATCAAAATTTTCTTAAATCTCTTGTATCCGAGAATACACAATTTTGTCAACTATAACCGACCTGAATAACGAAACTATCTATTGGAAATTACTCTCTTGGGAAAGCCATAGGATTTTTTTTTCATTAAAACTATTGAATAAGTAAAATTAATGTCATTATAATAATAAAAGACTGTGACATACAAAAATACATCGATCTGATACTAGAATATCGATCCCCATGCAATATTCACCCGGATTTATTTTAGCTTTACCAAGCTAAGCAAGAGTTGTGTCCCTCAGATTGTCGAACTTCCAGTGTTCGTTTCAGTCGAACTACGTGTATCTCGAAATATTTCTCTGGTCCCGCTGACCTAGACATAACGAGAGTCGACTGTAATTTAATACAATATTTAATGGCTTTTTATCACTCCAGACATTCAGAAACTAGCTATCAGATAGTCTGCATTGCCATTGAGGGTATTTTGTAATGTGTTTTATTTTATATAAATTTTTTGTTGTTGTTACAGATGGTCCATGTTGATTGACAACATCTCAGAATACTGGACTATTAAAGAGAATATGGTATTCCTAGAGTGGAAAAACGGTTCTAAGACTGTCACTGCTAACGAGACCCTAGTCATCAACCCAGGAGACCTAATGGCACCAAAACACTTCTCTTACCATTGTTCAATGCATAAGATTACCACTCTACGTGTCAATGCAACTGCTAATATCACTTTGATGTTTGATGGTCTACAGGTATATTATAATTCTACCAAACTTAGACAGAAGCTTGTTTTTATCATAAAATAATATCCAGAAGTAAATTTGGTAAAAAATCCCTTTTTTTCCCCTGTAATTTACTTGTAAATGGACTTAGTTTTTTTTTCTGTCAGTTAACATTACATCCACTCTGTGGTGGTTAATATATTTTTTTTTTATTTTAATAACTTTCTTAAACTATTCTGGATTCCTACTAAACTTGAAAGGAGCTTGTTTATGAACAAAAGCTAGTCTCTTAGAAGAAAATTTTGTAAAAATATATTTCCTGTTTTTCCATGTACGTTACTTATGTAAGGACTTAGTCTTTTTCCCAGTTGACATAACAAACAGTGTGCAGTTAATGTTCTTAAAACATTTATTTGATTCATAAAAAAGCTGAGACGTTCGCGAAACCCTTACAAATTAATTTCTCAAGGTGACATGTTCCTTCATCAACTTATTTTAAATTTTCTTTAATTTTAAAGATTTTACAAAATTTGAATTAACTTTTATTTTTGATTTTGTATTTCAGTTCCAGCCGTTCATGATAATGGATAACCAGTTCTCTGATGGTTGGGACTGTGTGGTATTCTTCACCCCAGGGATATGGATGGCTCTCATCAGTGTCTCCATCATGATACTGATTGTTCTGTATGGATTAGGGATGATAGCTTCATTGCAAACCATGGACAGATATGATGATCCTAAAGGAAAGACAATTACAGTCAATGTTAATGAATAATCATAACAAAATAGGAGAGATCTTTGTTTCCATTAATCTATAAGTTTAACAAAAATTGAAGTAAAAGCATATTTAGAATAAGTTGCATTGTTATGATAATGAAATCAAAGAAGTAAATAAAACTAAATGCTTAACTGGTTAGAACTTCACATGTTTTGGATTAAGAGTTCATTTGAAAGTAATAATTTTTATTAAATTTAACATATTCTCATACCTAAGGCAAAATGTAAATTGGTAAACTTTAATATTTGGCAGTCAAGTAATTCCTATGTTGATGGGGCATCACAAGTAGTCAAGTACAGAAAAAAACTACCATAACTATATTATTATGACTTATGTATTGCCAAATAAACTATTAAGTTCCAAATACTTTGGCACTAGTAATTTACAAGAAGTTAAATTAAAATCAAGATTAATTAACAAAGAATTTACATGGTATACATCTTTATACTTTTTAATTCTTTGAAAGTTATGGTTTTGTCCTATTCTATAACATGGAATAGTTAATTGAAGAAATTAGATTTGGTTCTACAAAGATTAATGGAAACTTAATCTCTTGTTTTGAATTGTGATCATTAGTTCTCTCAGATTTAAGGAAAACATTTTCTTTAATACTTTAAATGCCTTAAATTTTCTTGTTTGATAGATTCTTCCTGATATTGCAAAAAAAAAACAACAAAAAATTCAAAATTTCTGTTGCTTTCGAAATTTAGTTAAGGTTTAGTTATAATATTGCAACTGTTCCAAACTTGTTTCTTTTCTTATCAAAGTACATTGATAAAGTTAAAAATGTAAACTCTGTTTTTTAAAAAATATACTCTGTTAAATTGTACATCTTGCATTGCTATAGTAATCCACTTTCAATATTTTTTGTAGCAAAGTAATAAAAATAGAAGAAGAAATTTGTCTTCTGTTTTGTTCTTTAATAAATTTTTGACATTTTGATTACTTTTTTGCTGTGTTGTAGGATGATAGTTCATTTCTTGGAAAGAAGGAATAAACTCTCATTTTCCTGTCAATTTAAAAAAAAATGAGGTATGATAGCAAATTTGACAATAAACAAAACAAAAAAAAACAAATATGATAGACAGGAACAAACCAGAACCACTGAATTACAGGCTTCTGACCTTGGACAGGCAAATTCATAATCCAAATATGCATAATTTGTTAAGGCCTGATAGAGATTACAATATATATGTTTTATAAAATTGAGAATGGATATGGTGGATGTGTCAAAGAGACAACCTGAAAACAGCTTGAGGCCACCATTGGGTCTTCAACACAGCAAGAAAATCCTGAACCCAGAAACGTGCCCAAGCTGGCATCTAAACAGAATGTTCTAACATTGTTTAAACATTGTGCTTTTGTTCTGCACCAATATAAAATAATTAGGGTCCCGCCAAAGGCGGTCCCCTATAGTGATCAGTCTGTCCGTCCGTCCGTCCGTAACACTTTGTGTCCGCTCCATATCTAGAGAACCATTATGATTTCATACTTTATACTTTACATGTTTATTAACCACCACCAGAGGGCGTGTCATGATGTATGTACAACTTCCTAGGTCAAAGGTCAAGGTAAAAAAACTTTGGTTTCAGTTGACAACCCTGTGTCCTGTGGTGAAGATGGTGTCCGCTCTATATCTTGAGAACCGTTATGATTTCAAAGTTTATACTTGACATGTATATGAACCAACACCAGAGGGTGTGTCATAATTTATGAACGACTGCCTAGGGCAAAGTTCAAGGTCAAAAACTTTGGTTTCAGTTGACAACCCCATGTCCTATGGTAAAGATTGTGTCCGCTCTATATCTTGAGAACCGTTATCATTTCAAAGTTTATACTTGACATGTATATAAACCAACACCAAAGGGTGTGTCATAATTTATGTGCAACTTCCTAGGTCAAAGGTCAAGGTCAAAAACTGGTTTCAGTTGACAACCCCATGTCCTATGGTAAAGATCGTGTCCGCTCTATATCTTGAGAACCTTTATCATTTCAAAGTTTATACTTGACATGTTTATAAACCAACACCAAAGGGTGTGTCATAATTTATTTACAACTTCATAGGTCAAAGGTCAAGGTCAAAAACTTTGATTTCAGTTGACAAACCCATGTCCTATAGTAAAGATACAATTTTTTAATGCACATTATTCACAGCGGGGCCCACAGAGATGGCTCCCATCTCAATGATATCTAGTTTGTATAAAAAATGATTATTTCTTGCTCAACATCCAATCTCAAGTATTTAATGCATATTCAGGACAAGAACAAATTTACAAATGATACAATACAGAGCCCTGTTATCAGTCAGAGGGCAAAGGCACTGTCCATATTTTTATGTGCAAATTATTTATTTGCCTCAAATTTTGGCAAAGACTTCAAAAATTCATATGACCTTGCATTCTTGACTCAAAGAAGAAAATAATGATATGGCTTAGAATGAATTATATCTCTTAGCAGTCCTTGCTTGAAAGTAGATTTGTGGTTTTGACTTGGTTATTCAATCAATCAAAGCCAGAAACAAAAATTAAACATTATCAACAATCCATATAAATCAGGTCCATGTCTGATAAACCCTGCCAGACGGATATGTATACCAGACAATCATTTCATACACCAAATGTAGTTGACTGTCAGCTTAAGGTAAAAAAAAAACAGATCTATTTGTGAAAACTTAACATTGACCTTGAAAGTGAGGTCAAGGTCAGAGTACACCTGCCAGATAGACATGCACACCTTACAATCATACCATACACCGAATATAGTTGGACTTCCAGCTTATAGTATCTGAGAAACAGACCAAAAAGAACGAAAACTTAACATTGACCATTACCATTAAAATGAGGTCAAGGTCAGAGTAAATCTGCCAGATAGACTTAACCATCATACCATACACCAAATATAGTTTATCTGCTCTTATTATAAGATCTGAGAAACGGATTTGACCTCTAAATTTTAAGAAATTTCACTAATAAACAAAATGAGGTCAAGGCCTAATGAACCCTGCCAGACAGATATGTACACCTTACAATCATATGCACACAGTGTATTAGACTTATTACTTATACAAATGAATCTGAGAAAATGGACCAAACTACGACTACTCAGACTACTGAATATTGACCAGTAAATCATGCTAATGAGGTCAAATTGAGAAAAAATTGAACCTTACCAGATAGATTAGACATATGCACCTACAACCAGTATTGCGTAACAAATTGTTGACCTACTTCTAATACATAGTAGTCTCGGCCTACTCTTATAGTATCTGAAAAACGGACACAATCGCACAACTTTATCCTCGATCACTGATGCAAGAAATCAGGTCGACATCTATTACACCCTGCCTGACGGGCATTTAGACCTTTTAAGGTTGATAAAGGATCTTGTATATAAAAAAACGTTTATCCATATTAATCATAATGAAACTTTGAAGAGCAAGATGCAGAACTAGAGAGACAACTATACACATTAAACGGAAGAATATGTGAAATAAACAAACGTTTAGGTAGCCACTCACCTGAATTTTCCTCAGATATAAAACCCCAGTAAATATCACTGTGGAAAAGACAGGAAACTCAAAACCAACGAGAAACTACGAGTTTGGACTGTATCAAGACGGAATTCACCCAGGCGAGCTACTAGTAAAAAAAATGGCTAAAAAAGATCTCAGAACAGACCAAGAGAGACTGCTGGGAAGTTGTACACAAAAAACCTTTAAAATAAGCTCACTGCAGGCATATTTAGTCAGTGTGGGTTTTTCCACACTACACTAAATCACTATGTTTGCAGTGACACTTATTTTATTATATGTACTACTCACCATACCAACACAACACAGTAAATCATGGACACACCAACAACTAGTTCAACAATTACTAAATGCTAAATTACACCCAGCCGGTAGAAGACCAATCTGCCTACCTATCTGTAACACCAAAAGCAAACCTTTGCTCCTATTATTGATAACTCTAAGTGGAGACATTGAAGTAAACCCAGGACCGCCGAAAAAAGAAAGTGTATATCCCTGTGGTCTATGCGAGCATCCAGTCACATGGAACTGTCGAGGAGTGTGCTGCGACGGGTGCAACATCTGGCACCACAGCTCTGGTATAGAACTATGTTCAAAAGATTATGAACTCCTAGAAAAATCCAATGTACAGTGGATATGCTGTAAATGTGAAAGCATGACCATAAGCTCATTCACCTTTAAAAGCTATAATTTAGAAACATCAAACTTATACGAACAAATAACAGGATTGGACTCCGCCATGGAGTCGATATCATCAGTCTTCAGTCCACTGAAGTCAAGTAGCCCAAAAGAGTGGAAATATGTCATTACACAGCAAGACACGATCATCCATAAACCAAAGGAAATCACGTCTGAGTAGTTATCCTTACGAGATACCAGCAAAATCAAACCTCCACATCATGACAATAAAACTGCAGGAGTATAAAAGATAAAAAAAAAAAAACAGGAATTTGAAACAGCACTCCACTACTTAAACCAAACATAGTGTGCACCACCGAATCATGGTTAAAAGGAATAAAACCAGGATCAAACCCAACAAAAGACGCCATAATGTCATGCGAATATTTCCATCAAATTACAATGTATACAGAAACGACAGACTGAGAGGGACCCTTGGAGAGGGCATATTTGTACTCGTTGAGAAAGCCATCACATCAGTCGAACAAACATCCTTAATCACTGACGTAGAAATTGAATGGGTAAATATCAAAATAAAAAACAACAAAGACTTGCTAGTTGGATCTTTTTACATGCCTTATAGAGATCAAAAACACCTAAACGAACTGCAAAAGTCACTTGAGAAGGCCAGGACTAATGGGAACACCAATGTCATTTTATCAGGAGATTTCAACTGCCCTGACATCATATGGGAGACAGCAACAGCCCTAGGACCAGACAGAGAAATCCAACAAGGACTAGTTGATATAGCGGAAACATATAACCTGACACAAATACACACTATACCAACTCGTGAAGGAAACCTCCTAGATCTTGTATTTGTCAGGAACCCAACTCTAGTAAAATCCTCAAATAACGTACCAGGTATATCAGACCATGGTATTATCATCACTGACCTGGAAACAAAAGAACACCATAAAAAAAAGCATACCAACAAAATGTTATATATACAAGAAGGCTAAATGGGATCAAATTAGCATTTACCTTAAACACACCCTAAAAGAGGTCAAAGAAAAACACCATCAAGGAGCTGGGGTACATCAAATTTGGGACACCTTCAAAAGTCAGCTAGAAGAATCAATGATTACAAACATTCCAAATAAAGAAAATAGATTAGAAAAACAACATCCCATGGATCAAACACAAACAGAGGAAAATGCTAAAGAAAAAACAGAGGCTATACAAACAAGCCAGAAAAAACAAACAAATGGTCAAATTATAGGTCTTTTAAAAAGGAATGTAAGAAACAACTGATGTTAGCAGAATATGAATACGTCAACCAAAACATCTTTGAGGGACTAAACAACAATGACACAAAGCCGCTTTGGAAGTACATGAAATCCAAATGACAGGACTCAGGAGGAATAGCACCATTAAAAAAGGGGACTAATCTTGTCAGTGACAGTAAGGGGAAAGCTACTAGAACAATTCAAGTCCGTATTCACAATAACAAGAGACTCAAACCTACCAACAACAAGAATACGAGCTAAAGTCAATATAACACCATTAACGATCGACCAAAAGGGACTGGAAAAACTATTAAAAAAAACACCAACCAAAACAAAGCCTCTGGACCAGACAACATCCCATACCGCATACTTAAGGAATGTGCTGAACAACTAGCACTCATCCTGCAAATAATAATGCAATGCTCGCAAGACACAGGTGAACTTCCAAAAGACTGGAGAGACGCGAACATATCCAGTATCTTCAAAAAAGGAGACAAACATCTAGCAGAAAACTACAGACCTGTATCATTAACATCTGTCGTCAGCAAAATTTTAGAACACATCGTATGCATGCACATCCTAAAACATCTGGAAAAAAACAAAATCCTAACCATTTTAAACCACGGCTTCAGGTCAGGATACTCATGTGAAACCCAACCCATAACCACCATCAACGACTTCCTACAAGAACATGACAAGGGACACCAAATCGACGTAGGCATATTAGATTTCTCAAAAGCTTACGACACAGTACCACACAACAAATTATTACATAAGTTAGATCAATATGGAATTAAAAGAAACACACACAAATGGCTTAAGAACTTCCTAACTGCAAGATCAATGCGAACCATCGTAGAAGGCGAATCATCTGGCGAAACAACAGTTGACTCTGGGGTCCTCCAGGGCACCAATCCTGTTCCTGTGCCTCATCAATGACCTACCAGACAGCGTAACATCATCAGTAAGAATATTTATCGACGATTGCCTACTATACAGAACAATTAAAAATAGCCAAGAACAACAAAAACTACAGATTTGGAACAACTAGAAATATGGGCCGACAAATGGGGAATGCGTTTCAATGCCAAAAAGTGCTATGTTCTATCCATAAACAAAAAAGCAGACAACTTCTACACGCTTAACAAACACATCCTACAAGAGGTACAAGTGAATAAAATTAACGGTACCAATTTTCTTGCACCAGATGCGCATTTCGACAATACATGTCTCTTCAGTGATGCTCGTGGCCAAAATATTTGAAATCCAAAGCTTATATAAAAGATGAAGAGCTATAATCCAAAAGGTCCAAAAAGTATAGCCTAATCCGTGAAAGGAATCAGAGCTTTGCATGAGGGAGATACATTCTTTAATTTATAATAATTTCTATCATTTTGTAACAGCAAATTTTAATAACACAAAAAAACCGTCTTTTCATGCCAGTACCGAAGTACTGGCTACTGGGCTGGTGATACCCTCGGGGACTAATAGTCTACCAGAGGCATCGACCCAGTGATAGTAATAAAATTAACGACCCCGTACTTAGGACTCCAAATCTCAAACGATCTGAAATGTAGTATCCACATAAATAACATCAGCAAGAAAGCCAATGCCACCTTGGGCTTTCTTAGGAGGAACTTGAGGAACGTACCAGAGGCATGTAGGAAAGTAACATACATATCCCTAGTAAGATCGACAATTGAATATGGCGCAACAATATGAAACCCATATATGAAAGGGGATATTGACAGTGGCGGATCCAGAAATTTTCATAAGTGGGGGCCCACTGACTGCCTAGAGGGGCCCGCTCCAGTCACGCTTCAGTGATTCCGTATATAAGCAACCTTTTTTTCCCCAACCCCCCCCCCCCCCCCAAATCCGCCTCTGATTGACAAATTAGAACGTATCCAAAACAGAAGCATACGATTCATTAAGAAAAAATACATGAGTCGAGAAACAGGGTCCATAACAAACATGAGACGCCAGCTTTAAATTGAGACGCTGGAGGAAAGAAGACACAGTCTCCGTCTTATTCTGATTTACAATGTGGTTGAGGGTCTGGTGCCGGCTCTACCAGCCGACAATTTTGTCATACCAGCACGACCTAAACGAACGATAAAAGCCAAAACGTATTCAAATTGTGAAACTGACAATATCATCGAACGTCAAGTCATCAATAACACCAGAGGATTAAAAGTACCAAATAGCAACAAACCATGGTATAAACATTCATTTTTTGTGGAAACAACTATTCTCTGGAACCAACTACCAGATAAAGTTGTGCATGCAGGTTCTGTAGAGGCATTTAAGACCGCTCTACAAGAACAGCGCCCATAACAATGGCGCTCTTCTCCACCGTGTATAAAAGCCTAAACAGGATTCTACACGTACCACTACAGATACAGATAATAAGTGAGCAACTCACCGTGCGACAAAAATCGGTTCAAGTAAAATAAAGAAGTGATGAGATGGCAGCAAGCAAGTTAGAATTTGGCACAACAACTTACCATCATTGACTAGCAGATATTATTGACTTTAATATGAATTTCTAAAGTAAGCCCATAATTTGAGGTCTAGCTTCTGGTAATGTCGAAAGTCTCTTTAGAGGATGGGGTGTGGCACATATCCATGGTAATCAGTGACACAGATATTTTACACCCTCAAAATTGCGAATGGATATGACTTTGAATTTATCGTTTGGAACCCTTGGTTCAATAAATTACTTTTAAACAACATACCATTATACCAGGGAATCGTGATAGTAAACGCAAACCCAGAAATAAATACACACCATATGTAGATGCAGCTGGAATGTTGCAACACAAAAAAAAATTCTTATAGGTCGCAACCAATACTTATTGTCAATTACACTAGGTGTGGGTCAGGATATGTCTTAACTGTAATTAGTATCTTAAATTTGAAGTTCATTGGGATAAATATAACAGTCTACGAACTCTGAATTATTCAGTCGAAAAGGACGCCGTCAATATAGCGAAACGTGAAGTTTAAGGTAAATGCCATCTTTTCCATTTTCTTGTGATGCTCCTGTATGACCTGTAAGAAGCGGGACACAAAGTTGAGCTCGTAATAATTCATATTGTTTGTTTCATTCAAAGAATACTCCTTCTTAACAAATGTATGATGTCAATAACAGCAAGCATGTTGATGTAAGTGTCAGAAAATACGCTTGAATGAGGGGGTTGTTTTTTTTAAATTTTATATCACACATTTTGTCTATTTACAAAGCAACATTGATCATTCTACTACATGTAGATCAAATAGCTCTAGTAGTCATGTTGGATATTGTCATCACTTGCCATTCGTCGTGGTTTCTGGCATTGTTGTCCTAAACTTATTCTTAAAATTCTTCTCCTTTTCATCTACCAGACCAATTTTGACCAAACTTTGGCTGGTTTATCCATCTGGTATCTAGCTTAAATTCTGTTTATTCTTATTTCTTCCTGTCAACAAACGTGGCTGCCATGTTTGAAATAGATAGATATAGGAAGATGTGGTGTGAGTGCCAATGAGACAACTCTCCATCCAAATAACAATCTGTAAAAGTAAACCATTATAGGTCGATGTACGGCCTTCAACACGGAGCCTTGGCTCACACCGAACAACAAGCTATAAAGGGCCCCAAAATTACTAGTGTAAAACCATTCAAACGTGAAAAGCAATATTGAAATAGATAGCATTTATTGTCTTATATCACACTATTACAATTGAAACATATCCGTTATCATCTGTGAAAACGTTATTCCATTACGGTCAACAAACTCGTGGCAACGTCGATTAAATCAACGAAAGGATGAATTTAACTTCACCAATTGGAACTCTTGGTTTAAGTGCTTCTTTTTGAGCAGCAACCCTCTATCAATGAAATCATGATAGGAAATACAAGCTCTAGAATATCCCTATTCCCTCATCGATTTATCCATCTGGCATTTATATTCTTGTTCTTTCTTTTTCATTTCTTCCCTTCTTGCTTCTGATCTATTACTGTTATAATTTCTCTTTGCTCCCCTGTAAATCTTTCTCTTATTCCAACATTGCTTATCCGTGAAACCATGGTTTGTTCCCCTTTTTGCCAATTTTTTTTTCAATACGACTTCCTTGTCTAGCATTATATGTACCTAGAACATTACTCTGCAGCATCCAATAATATGCTGTTAATTTTGTCGACTACTTCGTTAATTTTACCTTGAGATAAAAGGTTACTGTCAACTGATTCTAATTCGGCAACCAAATCTGAAATTTTGTCCTTATCAATAAATTCTACGAATTCATTCTTTTTCTCAACATCCCATTTTTGTACCCGTTTTAGACCCCGTTCACACTAGCATTTGTTTTTAATCGATCTAAATAAAACCAGTTAGCGTTCACATTATCTTTAATCATAACGATCTCTATCGGTCTAAACCGATCCACTGCGTTCACACTACAATTAAAAACGCAATCGATCTAACCTTTTTACACGTAAAACTGTAAACATTGTGTATAAATAGAACTAATTTATTAAATTCATCTTTTGATACTCTGACACACTCACTTGAAAAAAAAATGGATAAAGTTATTGTTTCTCCTGAATCAGAAGTTAACATTTTGGTACAGGTGTTATTGCCGTTTTCTTTAATTTTGAAAAAAATATCTGTAGTAACGAAGTTACAACACGACGAAGTATTGCGGTTCCTGAAAAGAAAAAAAATCATCATAAGAAAAGAAGACACAGATTTCGCAAATCTATGCGATCAGGGGCGGATGCAGGAATTTTCGAAAGGGGGGGTGCTAACCCAGGGCAAAGGGGGGTGCAGGGGGGGTGCAAAACATATGTCCCGATACAAATGCATTGATCGGCAAAAATAAAGGGGGGGGTGCGCACCCCCGGAACCCCCCCCCCCCCCCTGGATCCGCCACTGGCGATGGCGAAGATAAAATGTTTTCAGTTTGTTTTCAATGTCTGTAAACAGAGAAATATGGGTTAGACAACGAACCTCTGAGATAGTTTTGGCGCTGTATTTGCGCATACGTTATTTTCGATCCAATCGTACTAGTTTAAACTGATCTCTGCGTTCGCATTTAAAGTAAGATCGGTTTACTTTAGATCGATTCAAAACTAAACTACCTCTTTTGGTGTTTTAGCTTAGACCGATTGAAGATCATTGGCCCTTAAATCAATCTAAAGTAAACCGGTCTAGTTTAAATCGATAAAAATGTCCTAGTGTGAACGGGGTCTAACTTCTCTTGCATTTTCCACGCTGTTCTCAGTAATATGCACATCTTTCAATATCATCTTTAAAATTTAAAGATAATATTAACGGAGAGTGGACATCTGAGGACAGCTTGGAAAAGTCTTAAACAACGAAACATAGATAATATTAAGTACAAATTAAATAACCAACAACACAGGCCTGACAGTTAATACATTTGCTATTAGATTTATCAAAGACTATTTAATTAGATAGGAAAACATTTGTTTGAGAAAAGAATAAAAAGTGTAGACTCAAAACTGAATAACTTAACCGAATCAAAGGCACGTCATTAGTTCATTCAACAGATGGATAAGCTTGCATCACCTCGTATCTAGATTTAAAAAAAAATCACTGTAAAAATTAGGATGTGATATCACGTATTTAAGTGATATAAGTTTTAGTTTACTGAGTGACAGTGATTCTAATTGATATTTTTTTTTATCTATAAAAAAAATTCAGTAAATGTGCTCAGTAGGGTATGGTAAAGAAATCCTTGACATTTTTACAACGAAGTAAAACAACAACTTACTAAAGTAACTGGTATAACAACAAAAGTGTACACCAGATACAATCCGTATAAGTGCAGTTGCTAGTTGTTATTGTCTCTATTTAATTGTAGGTTTTCAGATGTATTAATGGTTATGCGCATTGATTTAGCAGACGACGCACGTTTTGCTTAAGATATATTTTCAGAAAATAAATAAAACTATCAACTTTTAATTGTATTAGTTAAGAAGAGATCGATATAAAATTGTGTTTAATGTGAGGATTTTATCAGTTACACTCATTTACGTGACTAAAACGTGCATAATCTACGGCGCTTCCGCCCAAAATGGTCGTGAAGCAAAATAGTGCAACAGATTAAAATATATTATATCAAAAATAATTGCCTTGTTTCAACTTTTTTTTTTAATTTCAAAGCAGTTAATAAAATTAAAAACCAAAATAAATCAATTGATTATTATAATTTTGATAATTAAAAGCAATGTAATTATTAGGTACGAAACAGTGGTGACGTAAATTATTGGCAATCAGATAGAAACAGTGTGGCGAATAGTTCAACAGAGATGGGCGACTAAGACCTTTGACAGCTATTGATGTTTTACATCGTGTTATTAGATGTTTTGATTAATTTGCATTCATTATCAATTGTATTTCTGTAGGATTATACTTTCTTTCTAACCATGAATTTTGAAATACCAACAGGACTTACGGATCTTTTACAAGACTTCACTGTTGCTGTTTTAAAAGAGCGACCACCTAATTTAAAACAGTTTGCTGCTGATTATTTTGCAAAACTAAATGAACAGAACAATGAAGAAGAAGATGATGACAAACCAAGGGGTGTTAGATTTGCTGGTTCGCCAAACCCCGAACCAATGCAGACTGAAGATGATGAGGATTCTGATGAACCAATGGGTAATTACAAATCCACATGATTTTAATTTAAAGACAAATCAGAACCTATAACTTCCTTTGTACTGAATCTAGGATGAGTTGTTTTGGGGGGCTGAATAAACCTCAGTTTTATGGGTCATCTCTGATTGAATACACTTTATAAGTTATAATCGCTATTCCAGGCTGACCCGAGAATCTGTCCTGCTTGAACTATATTGACGTCATACATTGTACAACGATCACTTTATGTCAGATATTTTGTATTATTATGTAAAAAAATTTACGGGAACCTGTGTGATGGCAGGCAAATAGCAATAAGGTGTATTCTCAGCTGACCTTAGAATCTGTCCTGCTTGAACTATAATTAACGTCATACATGTACAACAATCACTTTTCCATTGTGGCATCAGATATTTTGTATTACGATGTTAAAATTTTACAGGAACCTTTCTAGTTTGTGATGTCCAGAACTGGCGTACAAATAGCGATTAAATGTATACACTTTAGGCTAGATGTGTTTGTCCCCTTTACTAGTCTTTAGTACAATGTACATGTATGTGTATTGAAAATATTTTTAAGGTGCTGGGCTTTCGAGTCCTTCTTAAAAAAAAAGAAATAGACTACTGAATTTTCCTGTATCACAACGCTAGTCATGTTGACCTTTCTATGATGAATGACATCTTGTCAACTGTAAAACTTATTATGAATTAATTATAAGACCTGGAAATTAGTCTATGGTTTGCATGCAATTTATAAAAGATGACAGAGTTGAGAAATTTAAGAAAGCGAATTGTTAGTATTTTCACATGTACATGTATCTGTTTATTTAACGAATGCCAGACATTAAATTGTAAATACAATGTATAAATTAAACTGTATACATTTTTAGGATAACTTAATGTAACATCACTATTCACTACTATATTTGGCATTCAGTGTCCTATGATCAAGTACCCTGCTTAATACAGTGCTTATACATGTAACTGTGAATGTATAAAGTAGATTGGGACAGGGGTGGTATACAAAATGTATTAGACACTATTTGAAAATACGCACACATGTTTAACAAGTGACATCTTATTACAATGATATACAGTAAATGTACAATTCATGAATTGTAATAATACACACATCTACAAATTCATTACATACATGTTGTACTTGTATCTTTCTAGACATGCTAAAAAGTGTAGGAAGATTATTATAATAATGATCAGTGGCATATTTTCATTAAAAAACAGTGTTTGACTACTTTCATGCATTTTAAAATAAATTTAATTTGTGCCATACAATCATCATTTGCATAATATCAAACATTTCCTTTACAAATTCAGATAAGAAACCAGGTATTTACATTATTTATTGAACACATTATTTGTTTACATTTCATTTGTTGGTTTTAATTATTTTGTTGAACATTGTTTTAGGCAAAGTAACATTTTTTGTAAATATATCATAATATAAATACAAAAATGTATGTGTGTTTATGGTTTCCTGACCTACAACATTGTACAATATGTACCCTGATAATTGTGCAAGTCACATTTATTTTCAAAGTTATTTTTATTGCGATTTTTTTTGTTAAAATGATTTACCCCTACATGTGTAGCTACAATGTGCATGTAGCTTGACACACAAAAGAAAAAGCGGATCAGATTTCAGATAAGACTGTTTCCAGGTTTGCCTTTAGTATCAATGAAAAAAAAAAGGAAAAGAGAAAAAAATTTGCTCAACTATATATCCATCCAGTGATATTGTTTGCCTTGAATTACTGCAGAATTAAGGTAGATCATAAGTAAATATTTTTTGAGACAGAATTTTCTTATACTTAGCCAAAATGAAGATTTTACTATGCTCTTTTCAAAAATATAATAAAAAGTATGGGTCACCGTGCTATTTTTCAAGCTATATGTCGTTGAAAATTGCCTAAATTTGGTTAGATTGTTCATGGAAAAACACATTTGTGTGCATAAAAAAAATCTATGAGATGGAATTTTGAAATAAATTGTGAAAAGATAGGTTTTGTAATATATTTTAAGAAAATAAAAAGAAAAAATGGTGTCACCGACCTTGTTTTCTTGCTATAAGTAAAAAGAAAAAATTTCCCTATCAGTCCAGTATAATGTTTTTACTAAAAGAGTTATCTTCCCTTAAATGGCTCATTTGAAGAAAATGATTCTAAAAGCAAAAACAATTATATTTGTGTAAATATTTTGAATTATGCAATAAATTACCAAGTTTTCTTTATATTATTAAACAGTCTAACTTTAAATTGCAAATCTGTCTTCAAATTTGCAGATTTAGTCAAATAACTGGACCGATTTTTTACTGTGATTGTACAATCCAAGATGGCGGTATACCATGTATCTACCTTAAGGCTTTTTCGACTGGAGAGGTAGTTTTGACAAATGCTAACCATATCACTGCCATCTTGTATTTTATTTAGAAGGTGGCATTAAACGTTCATATTTTTTTTTGTAAGGTCCAAATGTTTAATTTGTTATTGTCAAGATGTAGAAGCTAGTTAGGGAGACTTGTATTATCAATAGCAATCCTACATTCTGGCATTCGTAGCTTCAACATTTAATATAATATATAGGAATGATCAAACTGTCTGTGTTATAAGTTTATTAAAAAATCTATATATTTGTCAAACCTACATTGTACATGAAATTTTGGACAGAAGCTTTTTTATGATCTGACAAAAGACTGTATATTCAAATCAAAAGTCTGTGCTTTTAGCCCATACCAAGCCTATGCTCATGATGCTAGAGTCAAGTAAAAGTTAATTTCGGCTTGTGATATTTTGTTTACTCATGTTGAAAAAATTTTGAAATTTCTGATCCTGGCAAGGAGCTGAAAATTTTTGACAAAAAATTTAAAATAAACTGTATAAAAATTTTGAATACACTTAGTTTTTTGGAAGTCTGCATTACACTGTAACAGTGACAGCAGTGATTGCAGGCGAGATTTTTTGAATTTTGTTTATTTTGTTCAAAATTCTATATATACTGTAAATTCAGAAATTACTGCGAGGTTTTTATTTATGTGAATAATGCAACTGAACTGGATCAGTTACAGAATATTGCAATAATAAGAACTGGCATTCTGAAAACTGACAATATAAACCCTGTTAACTGGTATGCACTTTTTTTTTGAAATTGCAATAATAAAACTCAAATATTTTGGTCCATTCTTGAAAAATCTCAATAATTTCTGAACTTACAGTATTGTTTATTGTTTTACATTTATAATTAGTAATTACATTTTACATGTACAGATACATGATGCACAATGGGGTTATATCTTAATTACCAAAATGCAAAGTCTATATAACTCAGTGGCGGATCCAGAAATTTTCATAAGTGGGGGCCCGCTCCAGTCACGCTTCAGTGATTCCCTATATAAGCAACCAAATTTTTTCCCAAAAAGGGGGGCCCGGGCCCCCTGGGCCCCCCCTAAATCCGCCTCTGAAACTATGGGTATACGTTACATCAATACATGATACAACACATACATAAACACAAACTATGTGACAGAATAGCAGAAGCGTTGTAGTAATACACAAAAACTATTTTAACATTTCAGTTCGAATTCTAAGCTTTAAAAGATCTGAATAGAAATTTATCTAAATTACACAGCTCTTTTACAATGTATACTGGTCATTCTGCAACATTGTGGATTTTGTGCCGATGATGTCACATCATCATTAGTATTGACCTTCTAGTTTTTAGTGAACTATTTCCTATTTTCTTTCGTTGAGTAGGGGCCTTTGTGGGTGAGTGGTCTACATGTAGATCTAAGGAGTTGAACTACTGAACGTGTATCACTAGCCTGTAACCACTGAGGTTTTGAGTTCAAATGTGCATGGTGCAGGTGCACTGGATTTAATCCTAATTAATTAGGATAATCAGTTTTCCAACCGACTGGACACTCAGACTTCCTCCGCCAATAAAAACAGACTACCACTTGCTGGAAATAGCAAAATAGAGTTGAAAAAAACATTTAAACACCAATCAATCGATCTTCAGTTAAAAAGTTTAAGCAAAACACTGTTAATTGTTCATTTATTTGCAATTTTTCATATACATACATAAAACATTAAATACTCAAATACCATTTGTAAATGAATTTGCATTCAAATTGTTATTTATTTTCATTTTTATCCATAAAAATATTTAAATTACAAATTTGAGAATGAGACTGGAAAAGTGTCATTATTCAATATTTACATCTGTTGCAAAGTATATCTCCTCAGTCTGAGAATACTGATTTTCAGATAAATGTTTATAAGTGACCTACATTATAGTTGCTATAAACCTTCTTCATGTACAATGTACATGTAGATCAGAGGGTCCCTTGTGGTTGTGGAGTGTACATGTTGTCTCATTGGCAATCATACCACATCTTCTAATTTAATATTTATTATCCAACCTGTCAAACAAGGAAAGTAATATTAATTTTGGAGGCTCTTTAAATATGATGATCAGCTAGGAGTAAAGTTGGGAATCAAAATCATAAATTTATTGATGTAAAATCAATATGTCTACCATTTGAGAAACAATGCTTCAATGAACATAGATTTGTGAAGGTAGTAATTGCTATGATTAAAACCTACACAGGTATTGCACATGTTACAATTAAATCAAGTAGATGTATCTTTATTCAGCTTTGAAGACATCTAGTTAATGAATGATGATTATTTTAATTAGCCAATAGGGGTTACAGAACATAGTTAAAACTCTAAATCTTTTCTTATACTTGAAAAAAGGCCCAGAGGCACAACTTTTCAGGAGCTATCAGAGGGGGACATCTTTCTAGTTATCCCTCCCTTAGACACTGATCCAGTAGAGGTCAATGAGTCAGCAACTCAAACCAAAAAATACCCTACTTTTAGGTTATACTGAATCTAAGTGGCCTAGCTAGTCCTACATTGTAACTAAGTACAACATGTCATTGCAAGAACATATTCCAAAAAAATGCATCTGTCAGCAGTTATTTTCTAACTCTTTAGATCAAATATCATGTGACAGTGGTATAAATTAAAAAATCTAAATGAATTCCTTGACCACATATTTTCTTTTGTTGACCATGTTAACTGTGTCACATATGTGTACTTTTGGTAGGTCTAGTAACTGCCCAATCCTCTTCACCATTCTGTCTGCTTTTATGAAAGGGAATGATTTTATATTCATGATAATTGGTCTGCAGATAATCAGTAGTAGATTGAAAGCAATTTTTGCATCTGTAGAACTAGTACTGCCATTTCCTGTTTGTACTATTGGTAACCCTTCAAAAATGTTTCAAAAGAATTAAAAAACATTTTGTCATAGAATTCATTTGGCCCCAGCTGTTTCTGTGAGAATAAGTGGTATTGGCATACATACATGTATGTGCTACAAATGTATCTACTATAGATTTAGGCTATTTCTTATTTCATTATTAGGAAGTTGATTATTCGATTTGTAATGTGATATTGAGCTGAATTTACTGCAAGACCTTGTCACATTGTCGTACATATCATGTTAATGAATGACGAAAAAAACTTATTGCTCATCAAGAATTGTATAGGGTTTCATTCTGAGTTATATTACATCAAAACTCTTAGCAGACATTGGAAGACAAATCATTAATGGAAAATATAATGGATTTCTTGTATCGAAGCACAGGAAAATACCAAGCAAAGATGTGAAAGATTTATTCCTTCTAAATAATATGGCATTTTGTACGGAATTCTCTCCAGTAAATGTTGTGATCAGTAATTTGATTTCCTGGAGCATCAGTATTGTGTTGTTCAATATACTCTCTGTCACAGCAGTCTTCATTAAATTGCATTGATTAAGTCGGTCAATATTATACTTTTTCTATGGAGTATTGTAAACAGCGGAGGAGAGGTGTTAGTGGTCACAGTACAGGTATTTGTCACCATTTTACTAATTGCTCAATGTCTGATCTATAATTTGTATAAACTAAATGTTCATTTATTTGTTTCTTGTTGTGTAACAGATTTTAAAAACATTTCTCATTCAAAATTGGCTAGTATTTAGTTCATAGTTGCAAAAAGAAAGTAAAACAACTACAAATCCTTAACATTCTTTTTGTAATATTGCATTATTGGCAAATTTGCTGGTACATTTTGTATCTTGTGAAGTAAGGTTACAAAAAGGCTTACATGTATTTGCAGTGTCGTCTTACAGTATATGTATCTCTGCAGCACATATAAGTGTTCTCTATGCAAATTTGATGCAAATTTTATATATTGCGTAGTGGGGGGGTCATTTAATTTCCAGGTTTTCAGGTATTGGTATTTTTGTACATATATACATCATGTACATATATATGTTTTGTTAGATTTTCCAAAGTCTGCATATACATATTTGATAAAAAAAAAAGTAATACTTTCAGTTTGTTGAACATTCAAATTTATCGTTTACTAACGCCTACAAATTTAATTGGTATCTCATGATAATAAACGTGATAGCAAATCCACAGAAGAATCGGGTAAAATGGTATTTTGATATATCATCTCATTTCTCATGTCTTCAAAATATGTAGCATTGCATCCTGGTCACCCGGTTGCAAAATCTATAATAAGAATAGAAATCTTATAGCATCATATTCAAACAATATATCATCACATTACCATGTTGCTTTAGGGTCCTTGGGAGAACACTGCATATAAAGATATCTTTTCATCATTGTCCTTGGGTAATTCCATCTCTTTGTAATGTTAATTGTCTTCTGCTAAATCCTTAATAAATACTGAAATAGTTATGTAACTCAAAAGGGCAATGATCCATCATGTCCATGTGTGATTCTCTATAATCAGATACTGTTTCATGTGTACAACATCTGATCTAATTAAAGTGGTCATTGAGCATATTAACTTGTATTTCTTTTCAAACAAATGCATAAACAGCTTTGACTTGTAATAGGAAAGTACATCAAGTTTTCTTGTTTGCAAGAAACGGTCATCCAGAAGTGATTTGCATTTTTTTTTATTTTACCTGCTGTATATTATTTTGTCATTGGGTTGCTATCTCATTGTCGTCTACAGACCTATAGCTAGGTCACTAATAAGTTATAATCTTAGTACAAATGTGTATATATCTGAAAACAGTTGAACCAAGTGACAGCCTGTGGTCTACTTACACCTCAATAAAAGGAAAATAACTGGTATAAATTACTTTTTATAATTATTCATTGAGATTAAGTTTGAATTAAACCACATTTTTTATCAATAGTCACAAAATGTTAGTTTTATTAAGATACTAAAAGTTCTAACCTAAAATACTACATGGATTTACATTGTATCACACTAAAATAATATTCTCATTTCAAATTTTGATATTTAAAGAGTCTGTTATGAATTAAAAGATTTAGACCATTATCAGGATGTATTGATAATTTTGAAAGTTAAAAAACTTGATGAAATCTTAACTTGGAATCTTTGAAGTTATACATGTAAATTAGTTGGTCATTAATTATGGGATCAAGCTAAAGTAATTAAAAGTGCACATTTTATTTAATTTATCATAATACAATTTATTCTTATTTGTAGTCAAATACAGAACTGAAATATTTTGAAATGTAATTCTACTATAGCTTATATTTGTTTTTCAGAACCACCAACCAGAGGGTTTACAAGAAGACAATCTGGTAAGGTTAAGTACATGTATAATCTGTAAACATGTATTATACAGTATATATATATGTAGATTGTTTATTGGAATTAAAACACAGTGAAATGGGATTAATATTTAATTCTCAATTTATAAAGACATGATTGTTGCAACGAATGAATTATTGATTAAACTTGAACTCACTATTTCTGAAATGGAAAAAAGTCGGGTTCCCTTTTCCAATCAACACACAAATTGTGCAGGAAATCTGTGCAGGATAGACTTAAGGAACCTTATTGATTGTATTTTTCTATTTATGTCAGCATACAAAAGATTATTAATACCAGTGATGACCACTCTTTCTGACTCAAATATCCGGTCCCTTTTTTATTTGAATTTATATCAATTGTATGACAGTAGAAAATGTTTTGACAGTTTTGATAGGTCTATCTTTAGATTAATATTACAATAGCTTTGCTCTAATAATTTTAGAGCTTTAAATGATTGCATGAAAAATTGTATTGTCACCAGATCGACCATAAATGTGCAGCTTTCTTTCCCACATGTTCAAGTTAAATTATATAAGTTATTAGAAAAATCCAAAATTGTTGATGGTTTCACTAGATTTAAATTACAAGCATGGGTAGTTTATGTAAAAAAATCAAGGTCGGGCATGATTGGATGAGATTTTGCATATTTGACCGTATCAGGTTTCGATATGTATGAATAAGGAATAAGGGATATGATAAGTTTTGATTAAATTTAACCTCCATCTTCAAAGGCTTCCCTGTGTTATTGTTGCAGAAAGAAAATCATTATATTACACCAATGTAACTTTGTTACGGCATCCATACAAAATAATCTTTCTTAGTAACTTATCGATGAAAAGGACCTGGGGATTCAAATGAAAAATATCCTAATGATATTGCAGAATAGATTGACTTTATTTCCCTACAAAGTTGGACATGAAATAAAACAGGAAATTGGCAGAACATCTGATTTTCTTGATTGACAAGTAAATGGAAAGACATAAATGCTGAAAAATGGCGATTCAACAATATATTAAAGTACAAACATGTTGGACAAAGATGTATATCATAGAAAACACAATTTCTAGATTAACTTGGTACTGTAGAGACCATAGAAATTTGAAATGCCAAATACAGAAAGTGTATTAGATCATAAGTGATTTTGATTGTCTTTGATTTCCGAGTAATGTACATGCATGGAATACATGTTCATGTGGTTAGATTTAGAATCCTCATTTTTAGTGGTGTCAAATCAAAAGATATTTTTTTGAGTTTTTAAAAACAATTGCTTGTGGCAAGTTGTGCTCAATTAAAGCTCTAGTACTGTGTCATAGAAAAAAAAATTGTTGTAGAAAACTTTCATTACTGACCTTATGGTTTGTATATATAATAAAAAAGTATAACAAAACAGTGAAAACTAATGAACTCCAAGGTTAATTCCAAAAGGTGAAGGTCCATAAAAATTGGCAAAATCAACAGTTATCAACCAACAGAACAATTGAAAAACATTTGTCCTATACTGTACCTAATACCTGAAATTTACAAGCATTTTTTTAAGAAAAATATTAATTTTGTTTTTACATAACATACTCTGTACTTCAGCTTTATTACAAAACTTGTGTTCCCCTTTTTGTCGTTTTTCCTTAGATTTTAATGTTTGACATTTTTCTCAGCTATTGTAATTGTTTTGCATTTCTGACATTTTCATACAAGTTTTAAATGTTTATTATTTTCAGTATCTGCTGAACGATATGATCCTGCTGATGACGAAGACTTAGACGAAAAAGTAAGTACAATGAGAAAAGCGATTCCAAATTTGATATCTTATTTTACTGTGTTATATTTGAAAATTTGTTAGCTCATTTTTGAAAAGCGAATGACAGATGGACATTAGGCACCTTATTAAAGTGTCTCATTAAAATATCAACAGTAAGAAGCAGGGTTTCCTCAAAAAGATTGGGCAGCCAAAGAACTTTTATTATCTGGTTTTAACTGTTTTTGATGGTCACAATTTGTAACTTTAGGTACATTATTCAATATAGGTAACCATTAAGGAATTTAGGGCAATGCATTTGGTGAACACTCAGGAGAATGATTATTTTACTCCAAATATGTACAGTTAATTGTACATTGATATGAGGTCTGTTTAAAGTGTCTGCATTGTTTATTTTCATTGTTTTATATATGTAAACTGAATATTATGTATAATGTTTTAAGCCATTGGCCCATATGGGCATAAAGTGCTTTTCAAAAAAGTTAAATGAAAGTGAATAGTTTGATATATTGAACACATGACTTTACTTTTTTTAATGCCATAAAATTTACAATGGTTTTAAAAGCTTATGTTTTGCTAAACTAGAAGTTGACTGGAGTAAATTTTGCATCTCTCAAAACATGCATCTTGCATTTAGAATATGACTGACTTTTTAGCTCATCACTCATCACTTGGCGTCCTCCATCGTCCGTCGTCTGTCATCCGTTGTCGTTAACTTTTACAAAAATCATCTCCTCTGAAACTACTGGGCCAAATTTATCCAAACTTAGCCACAATCATCATTTGGGTATCTAGTTTAAAAATGTGTCCGGTGACACAGCCAACCAACCAAGATGGCCACCATGGCTAAAAATAGAACATTGGGGTAAAATGCAGGTTTTTGCTTATAACTCGAAAACCAAAGCATTTAGAGCAAATCTGACATGGAGTAAAATTGTTTATCAGGTCAAGATCTATCTGCCCTAAAATTTTCAGATGAAGGGGACAACCCGTTGTTAGGTTGCTGCCCCTGAATAGGTAATTTTAAGGAAATTTTGCTGTTTTTGGTTATTATCTTGAATATTACGGTATTATAGATAGAGATAAACTGTAAACAACAATAATGTTCAGCAAAGTAAGATTTACAAATAAGTTAACATGACCAAAATGGTCAAATGACCCCTTTAGGAGGACCCCTTTTATAGTCAATTTTTAACCATTTTTCGTAAATCTTTGTAATCTTTTACAAAAATCTTCTCCTCTGAAACTACTGGGCCAATTTAAACCAAACTTGGCCGCAATCATCATTGGGGTATTTAGTTAAAAAATGTGTGCGGTAACCTGGCCAACCAACCAAGATGGCCGCCATGGCTAAAACTAGAACATAGGGTAAAATGCATTTTTTGGCTTATAACACAAAAACCAAAGCATTTAGAGCAAATCTGACAGGAGGTCAAAGTGTTGATCAGGTCAATATCTACCTGCCCTGGAATTTTCAGATGAATTTGATAATTGGTTGTTAGATTGCTGCCCCTGAATTGGTAATTTTAAGGAAATTTTGCTGTTTTTTGTTATTATCTTGAATATTATTATATATAGAGATAAACTGTAAACAGCAATAATGTACAGCAAAGTAAGACCTAAAAACAAGTCAACATGACCAAAATGGTCAATTGACCCCCTAATGAGTAATTGCCCTTCATAGTCAATTTTTAACAATTTTCATAAAATTTGTAAATTTTCACTAACATTTTCCACTGAAACTACTGGGTCAAGTTCATTATAGATAGAGATAATTGTAAGCAGCAAGAATGTTTAGTAAAGTAAGATCTACAAACACATCACCATCACCAAAATACAATTTTGTCATGAATCCATCTGTGTCCTTTGTTTAATATTCACATAGAACAAGGTGAGCGACACAGGCTCTTTAGAGCCTCTAGTTTAAAACGTTTTCATTTGTTTAAATTTCTTAGACGTGATTATGAACTTTTACCCGAAGACCGACCGTGCATGTTTCCACATCTGTTCTCTAGCTTTTATAGTTCTTTAGTGTTTGTGTACTGTAGATCATCTGTCCTTGCATCGTCAATTTGTAGTCTTATATAAATTATTTGTAATAGGGTACTTCTTGAGTACTGGAAGACTTGAACATAGAATTAATGTAAATGAAAGTAAATCAGATAATACCTGCCCACTACATCCTGTATATAAGCTTAATTATTTTTTTTTATAAAGAATGTGCAGATTTGGTAAATTATCATTCAATCATGCGCGCGCATTTACCTATATAATTGAGTAAATAAATAGAATATCAAATGTCATATGAAGTAAATGAATTCATAATTCTATAGTTTTGTGATGATCATTATCTTTAGGGAATCAATGTATTTCATTATACCTTAGAAATCAGTGGGATTCTAGCTAGAAAAGAATGTTTTATTAATAAAATTATATGGTAAATAATAAATACTTACAAAATGTAAAAAATAGATCTACATAATATAAGGCACATTTTAGCTTTGCATATTTTTTTCCATGAAAAGTTTTACATATTTAAAAAAGATTATTTCAAATATCAGTGTAAAATTTTTTTGTAATATTCATGATTTTTTTGATTGCAGGTAGTATATCCAAAAACAGACGAACAGAGACAAAGATTGAATGAAGCCGTCAAACACATTTTATTATTTAGATCATTAGAACCAGTAAGTTGTCATTTGTGATTTTTGAAGTAAATAATAAATATACTTGAGGTTTTCCATTGCATATTGTTTCCACGATTTCAAGAGCAATCTGAGGAGAAATAACATCATAGACATTGATTTAAGGGTATAATTGATTCATCAAATTTCATGATTATTACCAAATTTTTGTGGTTTGACAGAAAGTATTTGTTTGAATGATACTTTATTGTCTTTTTGGTTGTATCCTCTGGGTAATCTGTCCTATACAAGTAGAATGTGTACCATAATTAACCATATGAATGCAATAGAATTGTATAAGTATTAAAGTTACGTCATAACTTCAGTCATGTTTAGATTTTGCACCAGTTTACATTAAAAAACATGTTCTACCTGCATAGGATGAATTACAATTGCCAATAGATAACTTGCTTTTTAAGTTCATTATTGATTCACCATGTTATTGATTGAAAAATAATGGTCATCAATATACATAAATAGGTCATTAAAGACTGGTACAGTTAACTCCACACATAATTCTTTGTATTTTACAATTTAATGAGGCCCAGTCAAGAGCAGCCATTGTCCTGTTAGATTAATAACTGGTATTATGGCTGTTCCTTATGGAAATTTATCTTTTGATGAAGACCTAATGGTTTTGTGATTATCAACTTTACTCAGCTAACTATGTATGGAAAACACATTAATTTTCTCTCTGTGTTTATGCATGGCAGTAAAATAAAGGAAGCTCTTCTAATGTGTTTCAGATAGATAGATGTCAGCAGTTCGGTTTTCTTGTCCTGTACATTTGTTGAGAAAAATGATTGTTATAGCTTGCAGGCATGTTTTTGAAGGTTAAATGTGGGTGGTTATTTTCTCAGTTACAGAGCATTAGATGGGGTTTATTGAATAGTTCTTAACAAATAGATGTGCAGAATGCAGAATCTGTTGATAGGTTTATACCAATAAATGTTATTTTGAATGGAGTGACATTTGATTCAAGCATGATATGTGGAAATGATATGGAAACAGATATAAGCTGTAATCTATTTCAGTTGTTTGATTTATAAATGATTTTAATGTTTTGTCATCCTGTCAAAAAAAAAACTTGTTCATCTATGTAGTGGAAAAATGGAATTTTCTAACTGTTGTTTTGACATAGATGTTTTTCATAAACAATGACTCACATAGTTGAAGTTTTAATAATTCCATTAAAAATGATTTGGTTGGTGAGAAGGGAATTTTTGGACATGGGTTGTGGGTCGCTTATGGTAGTACATCTAAGTAATGTGTTAAAAATTACTTTCAGATAGAATGTTGGTTAGTGGAGATACATGGTATAAAAATATGGCACATTGAGCCAATACCAAAAAATAAAAATAGACAAAATTAGAAGGTATTCTAAAAGTTAAATCTGCACAACCAACCATGAACATAAGTAAACTTAAACATCTGCAACGTTGACCATTATAGAATTTTTGGTTATTTTCTGTTTTCTATAACTGAATTAAAAAGCAAGTTGCATTAAAAAGAAACCACTGAACATGCATGACACAAATTGTAATTGACTGATTTAAGTCTATAGAAATTCACCTTTAGAATAGATACAACTTTCTTAAATGACAGTACATGTATCAGTGTATTAACAACATTTATACCATGAAATGAGCTTCAATTTCACTAATTACTTAATAAGTCTGGTACAAGTTGTTTATATTTTTATTTAATCTGTATGTCGCCTTGTTTCTTATTAAATGTATGAGGTGGATTTTGGTTAAATGGGATTATGTGGGGTATAAACTGTATAGGGTTTTAAGACCACTTAAGAATGGTATTCCAATCAATTTGTTTTTTTCATTTTATTTTATTTCGTTGATGCAGCTCATCAAAGTTCAGTTTGATAAAAAAAAATAATTCCGATATGAAATGTACATGTAGGTGACAAAGGTCATTAACATGATTTCATGGATTATAAGATAATCCTCATAAGGATTTGTTTATAAGAATCAGTAGTTAATTAAATATATAGGTTCCTAATATTAATTCTAAATAAGAAATTCAGGAGGTTTTTCTAAAGTTCAGTTAAAGTCATTGATATTGTATCCTGTTTTCTTCAAATAAAGTATTTAGAATCTTACAAGTCATTGATATGAAGTTTTCCTTATTTATAAATAGCTTTTGTCTAAACTTGTTGTGAGTAGTATGGATGCTTATCTTATGGTAGAAAAAAAAATGGCCTTGGCATTAGTATGATATTAAAAGATTTATGTTTCAGAAGGGACTTAAACTTAATATGTAAAGCTTTTCTAAAAGAGCCATATTAATCATTATGTTCTTAGTACAATAGTACCTGACACTCATAATCTCTGAGTAATTCTATTTAATATTGTGCAAGAAATATTTGAAATCCAAGATTTTTTGGTAGATTTCAAAGAACTTTTAATTAGAATGTAATTCAAAATTCAAAAAGCAATATCTGGTTTCAGTAAAATATGACAGTTATTAAAAGAGTTAATTGAATAAGTTTAGGCATATTAAGAAGATCAGCAAAAGAAAAAAATGTGCTTAGCATTTGCCTGTACTGTATTGCATGTATTTGAAAAAGAATATATTAAGGAATACATTTTTTATTTGATTAACATAGATTGAAAAAAATGTCATATTTGCTTTAGAAAGTTACATGGCTGCTTGGCCATATTCAATTCAGTATAACCAGTACACTGTATGCACACAAACCTTCCATTTGCCAATAACATCTATGTATAAGTTGGATAGTAATAACAGTTTGTTATACCATCCATCCATGAACCCATTTTCATACTCTTTGCAATCACAACAATCTGTCAGAATATATATATAATTAAGTCTGATTGCATACATAAACATGATAAAGAGATGATCAATTATATGTAGTGATGCAGCTGGTCACGACTGGGTATTTGTCTTGTGATTTTGGAAAAATAACCTACACTTATTTGAAAGAATTTTTAAATATCTTAATATTTGATGATACTGTTGATTCATTATTATTTGTTGTATACTAATTTTTGTGGGTTTCATGGGAACAGGTGAACCACACATTAAGATATTCAACAAAATACAAGTTTTCTATAGGCTTTGTATGGAAGATGGCCAAACCACTAAATTAGATATCCACAAAAATGCAACTTTTACTCAATCCAAGAAAATTGATAGCCACGAAAATAGTTGAATCCACAGTAGTCTAGCTAATTATATGTAGTGATATGTAGTCAAGACTGGCATATGGTTTGGGGTTTAGGGATGTAAAAAGTAACTTTTTGTTTTGTTTTGTAGGAACAGATGCAAGAGGTGTTAGATGCCATGTTTGAAAAGAAGGTGTGTATTTATTTTATGTTGTTTCTGAAAGATTGTTTTTTCTGTGATTTTGAAAGTAAGGAATAACGCTACTTAAGATATATCATAATATATTATTTAATTCTATTTTCAGACTTTTTTTACCTTCTATGTTTTCGATTTGTTTTCAAGAAAAGGCCAAAAAATACTTAAGTGTTCTGCCTCCTAATGGTCTTTAGACAAGTTCTGTTTTTAATTCCAAAGAAAGAAGTGTAGTTTAACGAATTAATAATTGTATTATAATGAATAACTTTAGTATCATAGTGATGTTTCTATAGAAACCGTTAATTATCAAGTTCTATTGAAAGTCATGATTGAAGATTCAATTATTTTTTTAGTTTCATTAGGAATACCAATAATTCAATACATATATATGGTAATATATTAGGTATAGAATAAAGAAAAGGGGTTTTTCATATTACATTTTAAAATCGAGTTATGAGATTATAATTGTCTAAATACAGACATTTTTTTATGATTTTGATTGGTGGATTTCTTATTGTGAGTAAGATAATCATGCTACGAATTTTTATAAGTATTAGGCCTGGAGTTACAGGAATTGGACTTCAAAATAAGTCGGCCTTCAAGGCACAAATGTTTATAAAATTTGTCACACATCTCTTCAAAACTTGTTTGAAACATTAGAGCTTTATGGACTTATTCAAAATTGACAAGTTTGTCTTTGCAGAGTTATGCAACTTCAAACGAGACATCTATATTATATATAATTGACAAATTTTCTTGGTTCAATGTAAAATCGCTTCAAGTAAAACTGAAATCATACTGGTTCTCAAGAAGCATTTTTGGTGTAATTTCTTTGTCTGACCATGGCCAGCAGTCATTTTGACTATACCTTGTTTTCATTTACATTTACTAGTGCTCATTAATTTTTAAGTAGTTATATAAATTCTAAATAAGGTTTTTTGTTAAAATTTCTAGATTGCAATAACCTTGTAAGTTTGAAGCGTATGATTTGACCTTGATCTCATTACTTTTAACACCTTGTTTTATCACAATCAATCAACTATTCAGGTGAACCATAATTTCCTTTTACTCTTTTTTGTTTGTTTTATATATGTAATATAAAAAATTCTAACCGATTTTCTTCAATGACTAAAATGATCTATATCAAAATAATGCTCTCACAGTAATGAACATAGGTTTGACAAATATCAACTTTCCTTTTAATCTCATAAATATAAAGTATTAGTCCTGAAAATGTATAATAAAACATAATCTACACAAATTTTAGCTAAAGGGTAGGATGAATAAAGGTACCTGTATATATGTTGATTTTAGGGTCAAATAAAAGTAATAGGAATAAAAACACACCTGAACTAATTAGGACATGAAAAACCTTTATAACAACTGTAGCTTGTTACAGCTTTTGATTTTGATCTAATTTGTTTGTATTTCACGTATCTAGAATCGAGCAATGAACTGCATTGCCAAATCAATTTTTCTCTTTAGTAATGCTCTAGATCTTAAGGAAATTGAATTGTATGTTTATCTCATAGTCATATTGATGACAAAGGCTTAGAAAGGTATTCAACTTTATCATTTTACTTCTGACTTTTAATCTGCTTTGAATAGAACAGGTAGAACTGGAGTATTAAATGCATTCTTACTGTAAGAATGTATCCAAGGGTCCTGTTATTGGCCTAATACTATGTATGATAAACATTGATTCAAGTGATAAATTGTAAATTACATGTGAACAACCTTACAATTTAAACCTGTTCACCTTAATTTATTTCTCATTTCCTATTTTCCCTTTTTAAAGTCGTAAACAAACAACGGTTAAGAAATCCCTAAATAATACAAAGCTTAATAAATGTTTATGTTCAACTGTTTCATTCTTTATGAATTTTTATGTACCGTTTACCATTTATGTATAAGTAAATTTATATTGCTGTAATTCCAAAATTATTCTGTTGCTTTTTTATTGTGATTTATTGTGACCAAATAAAAAGTTGAGGTTTATTAAAAGCAGTTTCTATATGGAGTAAATAATGCATTAAAAATTTGTTTATGCATGCTCATCTTTATTTTTCTCATGACAAAATAGGGGCCTTGATGTTTTTCACTTAAATTACCTAAATGTTTATGCCCTTTGGAAATAAAATATCTTCTTCTTCTTCCTTATTTTCTAATTGACTAATAATAAAAATTGATGCCAATAAATAAGGTTTAATGGACCTGATCCTATTCAATCTGTTTTTTCTGGTATGATTAAATACATGTTAAGGACTTTATGTAATTATGGATGGATTTATCTATTTTTCATAGCATTTCTAACATTAGCTCATATTTTCCTTTAAAGCTTCAGCATATTTTACACAATATAGGTTTCCTTCAGGGTCAAATTACTAGTAAATTTTATCAATCATAATAATACCCAACTATTAAATAAGGAAGACCTGATAAACAAACAAAACAAATTCTAAATAATCCTGTATATTGCCATATGGTATGACTCTACACTATGATCCCCTTAAAGTGTAATAGCTGATGACCTTAATTAGGGCCCCGCCAAAGGCGGGTCCCCTATAGTGATCAGTCTGTCCGTCCGTCCGTCCGTCCGTCCGTCTGTCCGTCCGTCCGTAACACTTTGTGTCCGCTCCATATCTAGAGAACCATTATGATTTCATACTTTATACTTTACATGTTTATTAACCACCACCAGAGGGCGTGTCATGATGTATGTACAACTTCCTAGGTCAAAGGTCAAGGTCAAAAAACTTTGGTTTCAGTTGACAACCCTGTGTCCTGTGGTGAAGATCGTGTCCGCTCTATATCTTGAGAACCGTTATGATTTCAAAGTTTATACTTGACATGTATATGAACCAACACCAGAGGGTGTGTCATAATTTATGAACGACTGCCTAGGGCAAAGTTCAAGGTCAAAAACTTTGGTTTCAGTTGACAACCCCATGTCCTATGGTAAAGATTGTGTCCGCTCTATATCTTGAGAACCGTTATCATTTCAAAGTTTATACTTGACATGTATATAAACCAACACCAAAGGGTGTGTCATAATTTATGTGCAACTTCCTAGGTCAAAGGTCGAGGTCAAAAACTTTGGTTTCAGTTGACAACCCCATGTCCTATGGTAAAGATCGTGTCCGCTCTATATCTTGAGAACCGTTATCATTTCAAAGTTTATACTTGACATGTTTATAAACCAATACCAAAGGGTGTGTCATAATTTATTTACAACTTCCTAGGTCAAAGGTCAAGGTCAAAAACTTTGATTTCAGTTGACAAACCCATGTCCTATGGTAAAGATACAATTTTTTAATGCACATTATTCACAGCGGGGCCCACAGAGATGGCTCCCATCTCAATGATATCTAGTTACTGTCAATTCAAGTCTGAATAATTACTTATGCAGATCTGCAGTTTATGACCTAGACCTGGTTTTATTTACAAGTACATTAGATTTTACTTTAACAACTGAAAAAAAAAGTAATTGATCATTATTGAGTGATTTGAAATGTTGAAGAATATGTCCTTTTAAATGCATCGTATGAAATCATACAGTTTATAGACTTGATGAATGGACTTAGGCGTTAATGAACTAATTATGGCGTAATGAATTGCCTTCACTTGTAATAACTGCATCGATTATTGTATTGAGTTATACAAAATGTTATAAATGATGATATAATTATTTCCTTTCAAACATAAAGCTGAAATCGCCTGGATTGGAATCTTTAAATGTTAATTCCTTGTAGCTATTTTGTTCATAACATAACAAAGTTTCCAAGTAGAAATTTAATCAGAGGATGATTATGCCTATTAATGAAAATTTTCTCTTTTTTTCTGTTGATTCATTTAATGTACATTTCAAAAATGAGATTAGAGGATATTAATAAACAGTAGAACTGTTGAAGTGTTCCGAATAGATATGAAAATAACTGTCACAGTTGTCAGATTAATATTAAAATTTTAACGTTTTACATTAACACTCCTCAGATATGATTGTCAAAATAAAATGCTCCTGTCAATTTATTTTGCCATATTTATTTCAGAAATGAAAATACTTAGGCTGAATTTAGATTCTGTTTATGTTTACCCAGTTGTTGAAAAAATTCCTGATAATTTTTAGTCACTACTGTAAATTCATAAATTATTGCAATTTTGCCATATAAGACTAAAATGAGATTTTGATTTCTGAGAAAACTCCTCTTTCATTCATATAAAAAATTTCCAAACACCAGTTTAGATTATTGCGATTATAACCATGTTGCATTTTTTGCAATAATAAAAACATCACAATAATTTCTGAATTTACAGTATTTGAAATTGAATTCTTAAGATGTAAAAGTCCTTTATATAAAAAAAAATTTCTGCAGCAAAAATACCATGATAAATATATGTAATTTAAAGTGACCTCTTTTACCTTCACCATGCAGGGTCATTGACTTGAAACAGTAGACATAATGTCCACCTCCACTCAAAACCATCATATTACGTATCAAACTGTTATGATATATGGAATCTGAATGTATTTTACTCTTGACTGCAAATTATTTTTCCATTCTGCCTTTATTTGTTCATTTAGTGATAAGTCAGACTTCTTAGTTCTGAGTGGTATGATTAATGCAAGTTTGATTTCTATTTGATATAGTCTGGAGGTTATCCAAGTGATGTATGAGGTTGACTCTCTTTTCCTGATTAGCTATTTTCTTATTAGCGGAACAGTGATAGAATTTTGTTATACACAAATCAGATAGTGATAAATTCTTTTCTTACACAATTCACTTGCTGTAATTGATTTCCTGGGGCGCTAGCGTGGTAAATTACCTTATAAAGGAGTTTTCAGTTATCATTACTAAATAAAATGATTCAAGTAATTGGTTGTTAATAAGTGTGACTGATTTCGTTTGGTCTTAATCTACCTACAGGACAGTTCGACAGGCTGTCAGTGTGACTCTATAGTTGATGTTTATTGGGTGTTACTGTATTTATTAGACATGATAGATAAATAGATTGTTTCAGGCCTGAAAATGAAAACAAAGAGATGTATCTATAGAAAGTAGTGATTGAACATGAACTAGACTATGGTAAAACTGTATGCACTAATTAAAGATGATAGTTTTATGTAAATCACACAAGATGAGAATGCCCTGAAAACCCATGAATGAATGTAACATCACAATTAAATATAGTTATTGGTATATTCCTGTTATAGACGGCCAGTACATCTAGTAAGAAGAAAATCTATGGGATGATTAATGAGGATTTGCCCATGCAATGTCAGATACAATTGTTCTAGTGGCAAAGTCTGACAGATGATGTTACAGAACTCCAATAAGAAATAATCATTGTTCGTTTCGAAAACTGACCAGCCCAAAAGTAGTAATAAATTGTTCAGAAATTTCTTCATGGTCTGGTCATCAAACCTTCCTTCATTTCCTCCATTTCAATGTCTTTCTTTTACCCATTGAGATAATTACTGGTTGATATTAAACAAATTATGTTTTAATATTGTTGGTGGACCTCGGCTGTTTTCTGCTCTTTTGTCCGGTTGTTTTCACTTTGACACATTCCCCATTTCCATTTTCAATTTTATGATAAATTTTGATTTGCCGGTACTGTGATGTTATTTGATCAGAGATATTTAAACTAATTGTTTATTTACTTATGTACTTACAGGTACTACCAGATGAGCATGTAATTGACCAAGGTGATGATGGAGATAACTTTTATGTAATAGACAGGTAAGTTACTTCCCTTAGTTTTCACGCAAATCAGTTGTTTCTTAAATTGATGATGTGGAAATGAAATTATCAATTCTTTACTTCTAAAGAGAAATAATATCTGTGTTTAAATCTGTCCTTCCTATTATGTTTATCAGTTTTACAAAATATTTCACCTAAGGGGGTAGACCTTTGTTCAGGGAGATAAGTCTTTAAATCAGCTATGCGTTTGTAAAAGTCCAGTTTGGTCAATGAATTTTAAGCATTTACCTGAAACAGATTGGAAATAATCTATGTGTCCAAGAAGCTTAGAACATATTTATGAAAATGGCTGACACAAACGTACTGATGATTTAAAGAGTTATTTCCCTTAACTTAGGTCTACCTCCTTAAGTAAATAAATATCTAATTCATGGTCTTATAAAAGTAGGGAAATGTGAAACTGATACAATTGCTTAACTTTGACAAAAATAGAAGATGTGATGTGAGTGTTGATGAGACAACTGCCTACCAAGAGCAAAGGATACAGATATCTTTCTTGGTCATTTGAATCTTTGGCCTGTGTCATCTGAATCTCTTGACAAATCCGAAAAAAAATTTAAGAGGGCAATACATTTTGTAAAAAATTATGAAAGCCTTAAACACATCACAGGATGTCTTCAGCAATGTACGCAGTGAATAATATGCATGTTTACCCATTAATTATAAAATTTCATTGTTTATGCTACAGCTGGAGGTCAAAAGTGTTACGACACTTAAAAAATAGGCTGAATATTTCATTTAAAAAAAGAACATATTTAAAAGAATTGCCCTGAAGGTATTTCTTATCTGATTTTTTTACTGTTAAATACAGAAAAATCTGCCAGTACATGTACTTGAAATCGTTTCAAAATATTTGTATGAAATAAACTTTTAAATTTATATAAAGAATTCACTGTATAAAGGCAAATCCGAATTTCTGCTCGAAAAAATATATTTAGGTGTATAGCATGTGAAGTGAATCTGTGTTTAAATAATGATTTCCCACCCAGTAATGAGATGTCATAGCAATATTTCTTTATCACCAAAAAGAAGAAGGTTCACGAAGGGTTAAAATAGGCCCTGAAATTTTTATGTTTTTTAAATTGGGCCAAAAAATTACAAATTTCATATAGAAATACTTGTGATAATACTATTAAGACAAAATTAATTTTTCTGGCACTTTCCTTTACAATTTATCGAGCCATGACCCCTTAAATAAACATAATTAGGGCCCCGTCAAAGGCGGGTCCCCTATAGTGATCAGTCTGTCCGTCCATCCGTCCGTCCGTCCGTAACACTTTGTGTCCGCTCCATATCTAGAGAACCATTATGATTTCATACTTTATACTTTACATGTTTATTAACCACCACCAGAGGGCGTGTCATGATGTATGTACAACTTCCTAGGTCAAAGGTCAAGGTCAAAAAACTTTGGTTTCAGTTGACAACCCTGTGTCCTGTGGTGAAGATCGTGTCCGCTCTATATCTTGAGAACCGTTATGATTTCAAAGTTTATACTTGACATGTATATGAACCTACACCAGAGGGTGTGTCATAATTTATGAACGACTGCCTAGGGCAAAGTTCAAGGTCAAAAACTTTGGTTTCAGTTGACAACCCCATGTCCTATGGTAAAGATTGTGTCCGCTCTATATCTTGAGAACCGTTATCATTTCAAAGTTTATACTTGACATGTATATAAACCAACACCAAAGGGTGTGTCATAATTTATGTGCAACTTCCTAGGTCAAAGGTCAAGGTCAAAAACTTTGGTTTCAGTTGACAACCCCATGTCCTATGGTAAAGATCGTGTCCGCTCTATATCTTGAGAACCGTTATCATTTCAAAGTTTATACTTGACATGTTTATAAACCAACACCAAAGGGTGTGTCATAATTTATTTACAACTTCCTAGGTCAAAGGTCAAGGTCAAAAACTTTGATTTCAGTTGACAAACCCATGTCCTATGGTAAAGATACAATTTTTTAATGCACATTATTCACAGCGGGGCCCACAGAGATGGCTCCCATCTCAATGATATCTAGTTTGTATTAAAAGGTCAATTTTGGTACTTTTTTCCCATAATTCTAATTGTTTTTGGCATAATTAACTTTGGCCGCAATCTCCGATCCAAAAAGTTTTTATATTGATGAATTCTATATCAAAATTGAAATCTTTTACAACGCATTTTAGATCGATGGTGGCGGCCAAAGTGTTTCTAAAGCTTTTAGGTCTGAAAAATGCGCAAAATCATCATATCTTGACAAAATGTCCAAAATGGGCTTACTTTGGAGAATCTTATGTACTTCTATGAAAAGAACTGATATATTCAGCATTTAAACTTTTGAAATAGACCCATTTCCGAACCAAATTGAGACCTTTTTGGTGTTTTATGATAAAGTTGATATTTTAGGCCATTTTGTGCCATAAGTGAACCTTGTCCTTTAAAAAAATCAGGTCAACAGGAATAATTTCAGTAAGTTCTGAATTGAAATAACTTTTAAGACGTATACAAATTTGAATTTGTGTTTATATGAAATATGTTACTTCATTTTGGAGGTGTAATACAGTTGTTTAATTTTGGAGGTGTGAAACACCAATATAAACTTCTGACTGTAGAATAGTGATGGATTTTCAGTTTGCTTTTCAGCTGAATGTTTTTGGTTTTACTAGTTTACCTTCTACATATAACAATATTGATATCACGAACATGGGTCATTACATATTTGATAAGATTTAAATATTCCTAACCTATTTAGGCTCATTACGTCTCAGTTTTCCATACAATATGGTGGTTCAACAACAATAGAATGTCATTAGAATGTCAGATTTAAATCTTATTATCTTGTGGGAGTTTACAATAGTAATTTACGGACTAAAGTCAATTGTGTGACAATAATTACAACAATGATAAATCATTACAACTTTTCAAATCTGATTGATAAAATATCCCACTCAATTTTATACAGTGATATGGCAATTTTGTCAAAATACCTTGACAATTGTTCCAATGCAGCTGATAATACATAATTTCTCTTCATTCTAAGTTATTAATCCATTATCAATAAAGAATCTTGCAAAAGACGCTGGTAGAGTAATGAAGTCTTTTGTGACTAATACTTAATACATACCATATTAGGTATCTTGAGACATAAATATCTGATATATCTGAAGTCTGTTCTTATTATCTTGACAATATCATTTCCATTTTAATCAGAATTAGTTGGTTTAGATGGGCAGTCCGTACTATCATCAATATATTGCTATGATGGTATACATAAGAGAATTCCACCAGGATGAAAGAATTTCCTGTTTAGTATCATGTAGTTTGATCTGACTGACATGTTGTTTTGATTTTCTTTGTAAAAGAAAATAATTGTATTTCCTGTCTATTAGTATATATTTTGGTTTAAATGACACATTTATATCTTTTCTTTCAGTGGAAAATACGATATATTTGTAAATGGCAATCTGGTAGGAAATTATGACACGAATGGAAGCTTTGGTGAATTAGCATTAATGTACAATATGCCACGAGCAGCCACAATAGTTGCCACAACAGAAGGAACATTATGGGCAATGGTAGGTTTTGTTGGTCCCTAAATTAATTTTAGTTAAAATCAGATTTTTTTTGTCTGTTTCTTTGGGCCAGTGTGAGCTTTTCTCATCACTCAGTTTCTGTTGTATTCTAGTGTCTGTTATTTGTTAACTTTTACAAAAATCTTCTGAAATTACTGGGCCAAATATAATCAAACTTTGAGTATCTTGTTTGTTATTACAATAATCTAACCTACCAGCATGGCCACCAAGGGATTAGACAGATTATAAGGGTAAAAACAAGTATTGCATATTATCTTGCAAACCATTATAGATAAAGAAAGTTTGGCATAGGGAGGAATAACTTTTCAGTAACCTTTATTAGGGGTCACTTACACACACACAAAAAAAACAAGTAAAGATGCGCAATAGCATTCTCTTTTAATGTTTCTAAAATTGAGTTGCACCTAAACATTGTTGTTTTTATACGACCGCAAAAATTGAAAATTTTTTGGTCGTATATTGGTATCACGTCGGCGTCGTCGTCATCGTCTAAAGACATTTGGTTTTCGCACTCTAACTTTTGTAAAAGTAAATAACAATCTATGAAATTTAAACACAAGGTTTATGACCACAAAAGGAAGGTTTGGATTGATTTTGGAAGTTTTTGTCCAAACGAATTAGGGGCCAAAAGGGGCCAAAATTAAACTTAGCTTGATTTTAACAAAAATTGAATTCTTGGGGTTCTTTGATATGCTGAATCTAAACATGTACTTAGATTTTTATACGACTGCAAAAATTGAAAATGTTTTGGTCGTATATTGGTATCACGTTGGCATCATTGTCTGCGTCGTCGTCGTCCGAATACTTTTAGTTTTTCGCACTCTAACTTTAGTAAAAGTGAATAGAAATCTATGAAATTTTAACACAAGGTTTATGACCACAAAAGAAAGGTTGGGATTGATTTTGGGAGTTTTGGTCCCAACATTTTAGGAATTAGGGGCCAAAAAGGGCCCAAATAAGCATTTTCTTGGTTTTCGCATTATAACTTTAGTTTAAGTAAATAGAAATATATGAAATTTTGACACAAGGTTTATGACCACAAAAGAAAGGTTGGGATTGATTTTGGGAGTTTTGGTCCCAACTGTTTAGGAATTAGGGGCCAAAAAAGGGCCCAAATAAGCATTATTCTTGGTTTTTGCACAATAACTTTAGTATAAGTAAATAGAAATCAATGAAATTTAAACACAAGGTTTATGACCACAAAAGGAAGGTTGGGATTGATTTTGGGAGTTGAGGTCCCAACAGTTTAGGAATTAGGGGCCAAAAAGAGGCCCAAATAAGCATTATTCTTGGTTTTCGCACCATAACTTTAGTATAAGTAAATAGAAATCTATGAAATTTAAACACAAGGTTTATGACCATAAAAGGAAGGTTGGGTTTAATTTTGGGAGTTTTGGTCCCAACAGTTTAGGAATAAGGGGCCCAAAGGGTCCAAAATTGAACTTTGTTTGATTTCATCAAAAATTGAATAATTGGGGTTTTTTGATATGCCAAATCTAACTGTGTATGTAGATTCTTAATTTTTGGTCCCGTTTTCAAATTGGTCTACATTAAAGTCCAAAAGGTCTAAAATTAAACTAAGTTTGATTTTAACAAAAATTGAATTCTTGGGCTTTTTTGATATGCTGAATCTAAACATGTACTTAGATTTTTGATTATGGGCCCAGTTTTCAAGTTGGTTCAAATCAGGATCCTAAATTATTATATTAAGTATTGTGCAATAGCAAGAAATTTTCAATTGCACAGTATTCAGCAATAGCAAGAAATCTTCAATTGCACAGTATTGTGCAATAGCAAGAAATTTTCAATTGCACAGTATTGCACAATAGCAAGAAATCCTCAATTGCACAGTATTGTGCAATAGCAAATATTTTCAATTGCACAGTATTGCACAATAGCAAGAAATTTTCAATTGGAGTTATCTTTCTTTGTCCAGAATAGTAGTTGAATCAACTTAAATCATTGTTTACATTTGTATATTCACGTTTACTACCAACCAATCTTTACCATTCAGTGATAACAAGCACTTTATTTTACATTTTATTATTTTATGATGTATTTAAATGAGTAGTTATTATTGCAAACTCCATTAGAAATTTGAATTGAGATCAGTTTTGGAAAAAGGGAAAGGGGGATGTGAAAAAAAAATGGGGGTGGGGGGTTAAATTTTTCTCATTTCAGATTTCATAAATAGAAAGAAAATTTCTTCAAACATTTTTTTGAGAGGATTAATATTCAACAGCATAGTGAATTGCTCAAAGGCAAAAAAAAATATTTTAAGTTCATTAGACCACATTCATTCTGTGTCAGAAACCTATGCTGTGTCAACTATTTAATCACAATCCAACTTTAGAGCTGAATCCAGCTTGAATGTTGTGTCCATAGTTGCCCCAACCGTTCAGGGTTCAACCTCTGCGGTCGTATAAAGCTGCACCCTGTGGAGCATCTGGTTGATTATGGGCCCAGTTTTCAAGTTGGTCTAAATTGGGGTAAAAAATTATGATATTAAGTATTGTGCAATAGCAAGAAATTTTCAATTGCACAGTATTGCGCAATAGCAAGATATCTTCAATTGCACAGTATTGTGCAAAAGTAAGAAATTTTCAATTGCACAGTATTGCGCACTAGTAAGAAATCTTCATTTGCACAGTATTGCACAATAGCAAGAAATATCTAATTGCACAATATTGTGCAATAGCAAGAAATTTTTAATTGCACAGTTTTGCGCAATAGCAAGAAATATTCAATTGCACAGTATTGTCCCGTTTTCAAATTGGTCTACATGAAGGTCCAAAGGGTCTAAAATTGAACATTATTTGATTTCATCAAAAATTGAGTTCTTGAGGTTCTATGCTATGCTGAATCTAACCATGTATTTAGATTTTGTATATATTGGACCATAATAGGTAAATGTCCAATTTAAATTTTTTAAGTTTTTAAGTTTTTAAGTTTAAGTTATTAGAGCACATTCATTCTGTGTCAGAAACCTATTTTGGGTCAACTTTTTAATCACAATCCAAATTAGAGCTGTTTCAAGCTTAAATGTTGTGTCCATACTTGCCCCAACTATTCAGGGTTCGACCTCTGCTGTTTTATAAAGCTGCACCCTGCGGAGCATCTGGTTAAAATTTTTAATGAAAAGTATGTGGAAAAAATTCAAATTTATGGCACCATGAAGTGAAACTACATCTAAGATTATAGCTATAAATATCCTTTGAAGTGATTGAAGATGATATAATTTTTAGAATATTAAATTTATGACATGAAATGCAAAAAGTAAATAGGTTCTGTTTAGTAGAAAGATAATTTAACATAATAAATATATCAAATACACTTGATATTGACTAACACTTGTGTTCATGCTAAAACTTTGTCTCATTTAAAAAAGATTAAGTGTGCCGTACAAATGGATTCCCTTTTCTATAGTTTGTAATGACATTCAGATTGAATTCTACTTTATAACCTCCTGTGTTATGAAGCAGCAGGTGCACTGGCTTGCCTTTCTGTTTGTCCATTATTGTCGAGCCTGCAACTTTTGTTGCAGAAAGCTCGACATAGGGATAGTGATCCGGCGGCGGCTACGGCGGCAGCGGCGGTGTTAGCTCACTTCTTAAAAGCTATATATTTTAGAAGGTGGAAGACCTGGATGCTTCATATTTTGTATATAGATGCCTCATGTTACGAAGTTTCCGTCAGTCACATGTCCATTGTCCTTGACCTCATTTTCATGGTTCAGTGACCACTTGAAAAAAAAGTTCAGATTTTTTGCAATGTTAAATTCTCTCTTACTGTAAGTAATAGGATAACTATATTTAGTATGTGCGTACCTTGCAAGGTCCTCATGCCCGTCAGACAGTTTTCACTTGACCTCAACCTCATTTCATGGATCAGTGAACAAGGTTAAGTTTTGGTGGTCAAGTCCATATCTCAGATACTATAAGCAATAGGGCTAGTATATTCAGTGTATGGAAGGACTGTAAGGTATACATGTCCAACTGGCAGGTGTCATCTGACCTTGACCTCATTTTCATGGTTCAGTGGTTATAGTTCAGTTTTTGTGTTTCGGTCTGTTTTTCTCATACTTTATGCAATAGGTCTACTATATTTGTTGTATGGAATGATTGTAAGGTGTACATGTCTAGCGGCAGATGTCATCTGACCTTGACCTCATTTTCATGGTTCAGTGGTCAAAGTTAAGTTTTTGAGTTTTGGTCTTTTTATCTAATACTATATGTCATAGGTCAACTATATTTTGTGTATGGAAATATTTTATGATCTATATGTCAGTCGTGCAGGTTTTATTTGACCTTGACCTGGTTTTCAAGGTTCATTGCTCAGTGTTAAGTTTTTGTGTTTTGGTCTATTTTCTTAAACTATAAGCAATAGGTCAACTATATTTGTTGTATGGAAGCATTGTTAGCTGTACATGTCTGCCTGGCATATGGTTCAACTGACCTTGACCTCATTTTCATGGTTCATGTTAAGTCTATGTGACAGTTGTAATAAAGCTTTAGATTAAGGAGTATCAACATAATATCAATGATTAGTAAAGAAGGCGAGACATTTCTGTGTGTGCACTCTTGTCTTAGCTAAAGGATGTTTTTGTTTTTATATAATATGGAAATTTAGTTAATTTGATTGAATGATCTGTAGTCATTATATTTAAATGGATTGAACTAAAAGGGTAGTGTTCCACTAAATGACAGGCTAATTGTCATGTGAAATGTAACTCCAATGAATTAACAAAATACTGCTGGCTGTGTAAATTTAGACTTAATACCTCTTTCTTAAAATGTTGAATGTGTACCATTTGTTATTTCTTCAATTGAAATACAGATATTTGCCAAAATATAGTACTGTTAATTTAGAAATTATTGCAAGGTTTTTATGAATGGGAACAATATGGCGTGGTGAGGATTGCAATCATAAAAACTTGCATTCTTAGATCTGATAAATTGCAATAATAAATCTTGCATTTTTGTTCTTTAGAAACCACAAGGATATACAAACCCAATAATTTCTGAATTTGTAGCATTTCAGATATCTTAGACCAATTTAAGAGTCTGTTAATATTCCTTTTTAGATTAATTTCATAGAACACAGTTAAAATGTTTGTTTTTTTCTAAAGACAAAAGTAGAATGATATTAGATTTTAAAACTGCTGTCACAAAGAAATGATCCTTGCATTACCAGGAAAAGTTGTTATTAAGTAGAATAATACTCTAGGTGGGCTGTTATATTGACTGGCTGTTGGATGTCATTGACATTTCACTGATCAAGTGGCGTGTATGTGATATATTTCATTCTGATCAATGACTTCATTGGAAACTCAAAACAATAGTATTTTCATGCATCAGAAATGTTGGCATTAATATTGTATAAATAGGTAATTTAAGACTTTGTCTACAGAATGTTTCCTTATACATAATTAGTAATAATGCTTTAGGAAAATAGAAATATACCTTGTAGACTGCTATTAATGTGAAGAAAAATGGAAATGGCAGTCTGAATATTTCCCTAGTGAATAACATGACTGACTATAATCCTATGAAGTTAAGATTTGGTGAAAATTGATTATTATAGATGGGAAACCATAATATAAGGTGTCAGTAGGTCTACTGAAAAACTTCTGTACTTTAGTGTAGCTACTCTGATTAACCTCTGGGAAAAGATCTAATTGTAAAATTAAAACATATTAGGGTCAATGAGGGTAGTTTTTTGGGGGAAATAATAGGGGGTTTGACAACTTTTTTAGTACCCCATCATTTATAATCTTCATTTTCATTTGCAGCGGAATCATATTTGTTTTAACTACTATTACACACAGATAACATATCATGTGGCCCCAAACCCTCACACACACTTTTGGGGAAATAGCTCTTAGATAAATGCAGTACAATACTACCATGTCTACATTATTAAGGCATGTCATATGTTTTAACTTATTTTAGGATTAACAGTAAAGTATATGTTTCTTCAGAGTAAAACAGTTAATAGATTTTATATTTTCCCTTTTAGGATAGGCAGACATTTAGGAGAATAGTTTTGAAAACTGCATTCAACAAAAGGAAGATGTACGAGCAACTTATTGAAGGTGTACCAGTATTAAAAGCATTAGAGGTTTGTTTTGTTTCTATTACCTTTAAACTTTATGTGATTTAAGATTTTAACTGCAGTGTGAGAGTGCATTAAGTTACCTGTAACTTATAATTTAGTTAACTGATGAGTGCAGTTGGAATCACTCCATAAAGTTAGGTAAAATGAAAACACTTTTAAATATATCTGGTATATTTATGTAAAAGAATTTCAAAGGCTTAAACTACTGTTGAAATTTTGAGTGTGATTACAGAGTTAATGTTCTAGTCTAAGAATTTCAAAGGCTTAAACTGCTGTTAAAATTTTGAGAGTGATTATACAGTTAATGTTCTAGTCAAAGAATTTCAAAGGCTTAAACTGCTGTTAAAATTTTGAGAGTGATTTTACAGTTAATGTTCTAGTCTAAGAATTTCAAAGGCTTAAACTGCTGTTAAAATTTTGAGAGTGATTTTACAGTTAATGTTCTAGTCTAAGAATTTCAAAGGCTTAAACTGCTGTTAAAATTTTGCGTGTGATTTTACAGTTAATGTTTTAGTCTAAGAATTTCAAAGGCTTAAACTGCTGTTAAAATTTTGAGTGTGATTTTACAGTTAATGTTCTAGTCTAAGAATTTCAAAGGCTTAAACTGCTGTTAAAATTTTTAGTGTGATTATACAGTTAATGTTCTAGTCTAAGAATTTCAAAGGCTTAAACTGCTGTAAAAATTTTGAGAGTGATTTTACAGTTAATGTTCTAGTCTAAGAATTTCAAAGGATTAAACTGCTGTTAAAATTTTGAGTGTGATTTTACAGTTAATGTTCTAGTCTAAGAATTTCAAAGGCTTAAACTGCTGTTAAAATTTTGAGTGTGATTTTACAGTTAATGTTCTAGTCAAAGAATTTCAAAGGCTTAAACTGCTGTTAAAATTTTGAGAGTGATTTTACAGTTAATGTTCTAGTCTAAGAATTTCAAAGGCTTAAACTGCTGTTAAAATTTTGAGAGTGATTTTACAGTTAATGTTCTAGTCTAAGAATTTCAAAGGCTTAAACTACTGTTAAAATTTTGAGTGTGATTTTACAGTTAATGTTCTAGTCTAAGAATTTCAAAGGCTTAAACTGCTGTTAAAATTTTGAGTGTGATTTTACAGTTAATGTTCTAGTCTAAGAATTTCAAAGGCTTAAACTGCTGTTAAAATTTTGAGAGTGATTTTACATTTAATGTTCTATTCTCAAGAATTTTAAGGGTTTAAACTACTGTAACGATTTTAAGCAAACAACAAACTATCTAGTTGCCCACGATACTTGCAGTTTTATTTTATGAAAAAATAAAAAAAGTTAAAAGATAAAATATCTTCAAATGGGAATTTTTGTCCTGTTTTAGATCAGTTTTAGTATAAAAAAGAGATTGAAACCTTGTACTTACTAACAAGAGTAGCAATGACAAAATGAGCTGATTGGGGAATCCAAGAAAGTGTAAAGAAATGTCACTTGTCATTTGTGAATATCAGATTTCTCCACACTTCTATGTTGTTAGTTGGAATTAATTTGATAAAAGCAGCTGCAACTGAAATATAATCATAAAGAAAGGAAATTGACATATCAATTTGAAATTTGTCAACTGCAGTCTCCTGTGATGAAAATTTAAGATGTATATGAAGGAAAATCAAAAATGCTCCCTGAAAAATCTCCATTATGATATTCAGGAAGTTAACATATTAAAATGTAATTCAACATGAAAGTCCATCATTTTGCTACAAGATGTATTAAGTATTGGTGTCATTGGAATTATTGATTTTAGCTCATTTCACCCTTTAGAGTTAATGACCTTTAATGATGACTTTTATGAGCTTTTAGTGTGTTTGGATTTTTTTTAAAAAGTATATAGGGAGAAAGTGTATACAGCAAAATTTATAAGGAAGCAAATGAAGATCTACAAATCTTTTTATTAGTCGTTAAGATTTTGAGGGGGTATTTTTGGAGAATCTTGGAGAATGATTTTGTAAACAAATTTATTTGATTCAGATTTTTCTGTAAACAAAAGTATGATACATTTTTGCATGATGAGCAATTTATAAATAATAAGAAGATGTGGTATGATTGCCATTGAGACAACTCAATCTCCTCACCAGAGGTCAAACAATGTAGAAGCAACTATAGGGTACTGTACAACCTTCAGATTGAGTCTTTTAACCAGTATACTGTGGCATCCTTTTGATATTTGCTTTTATTATATACTTAGTAGTAAATACAGATAAATTGTATGTGTAATACAATCAATGGCCAGCGTGCTGTATCAGCCACCCGTGATGATATCGATATCAGCACGGTTGCGAAAGCTTTATCACACCTTTAATCTGTATGACGTCACGTCATCGATTGCAGTCACTGTTGAAGGCTTTATCAAAACCCTTATCTGTATGACGTCATGTCAAACTTATAATCTGTATGCCGTCATTTCAAACCTTATCTGTATGACGTCATGTCACATAAAAAACATCTACTTGAGATATATGTATATAATAAAGTGTATATGATATGGCTTTTTCAATATCTCGCACCGTATCAACCCTCAACCAATATAATCCCTCGAGCAGAGCTCTTGGGATTATATTGGTGTCTCGGGTTAATACAGATGCGATATTGAAAAAGCCATATGATATTCTCTATTTATCAGTTTCTAAACAAAAGAAGGATTTTATAAAAAAAAAATCAGAAAAAAATATAACTTGCCGCTTATTTGTAACTTGTTTAAGAGGTTGATATTTCATTTCAATATTCCAATCACTGAAGATTATATGTAGTTATTTAGCAAATGACAAGTTAAGAAATAGTTAGTTGACATAAAAAGTATAACTGTATTCTTTAGCCTTTCCTCTCTAATTCAGCCAAAGCCTGAAATCATTTGTTATTCAAATTAGAATGTAAATAAGCAATCCCTGTACTGTAATTATTGAATAGCATTCAAACAAGATTATAAAATAATCTATTATAAAATGTAACTTTGCATCTATAAAATGATATGAAAAGGCTTACTGAATAATGAATAATTAATGTTGACCCACTTAGTAATTTATAAAGTACCTCACTCTAGATTGACTGTTCAGTTTAAAAACCAAACAGATTAATTTCTTGCTGGTCTCTTATTGAACAAGATGTATATGTATTTAAACTCAATCAAATTGGATTTAAATATATAATGAATGTAACTCTATAACATGAAGTAATGCATACCCATTTAAATATGTATTGGAACTCAAGGATTTAAGCTTTTTGTTCAATCTTGAATATGTTAGTAAAGTATGTCTTTTAGACTAAGTTTTCCAGTGGGAGTACCTATAAATTGGATTAACGAAGAAATGCCAATATTATTATTTGTATGATGACGGCATAGCATGTTGCATAGGATTTTGACAAGACTTAATAAATGTAAAAACTACATTGTCAATCTCTGGAGGCATCCAGGCTCTCTCAACCAATAAATGCTGTCTGCCACAAAATAGCAAATTAAAAATTATATATTAGTAAAAAAGAAAAGATGTCAGTGCTTTTGGTTAAGAATTTTGAGTTGTTTGTAAACATCCTTGGTCTTGATTGGTAACTGTATCTCATTGGCAATCAAATTACATCTTCTTTATATTCATTTAAATTTAATTTCCTGTATCAAATGTTTTACAATAAGACAAGCTTATTTGACACGCAGATGAATTGCTTGGAAGAATTTTTTATTTAAGATCTATGTTATAATGATAATTTTTGGTGTAATGACAATGTCCAGGGGATTGAGGTTGTGGGTATTTACAAATTTGGTTGTTTAATCCTGCAACAACTTATGTTTCTTTAACGTTTCATGTAAATGTCTGAGACATGTTTACTTAAATGTTTTGATTAAAGATCAATACAGCATTAACTTGGTCTTTAAATTGTCGTCTATATTAGGTTTCCATTATAATCACATTTTATTGGCATCTTTCGTTCTCAACCTTTTACTTTATAATTTTATGTGCTTTAGATCACTCTTCCTGTGTAATGTCAAGACATCAATTTATCTTTACCCGGGAAATATTACAGTTTAGTTAATGTTGAAAAACAGGGTAGTAATTCTTGCTGCCACAGGTTCAGTCAGCGTTAAATTTGTAGCACAATAAGTTCAGTGTCCTTGGAGTTCTGAATTGATTTTTCTCTTCATCTGTCTGATATTCATCTGGTAGTTCTACGTAATCATCTTGGTAATGGCTTCACGACATTGTTGAATCTGTTGAAGCAGAAGTTTACAACTATTTGAGCGTATGGATGAAGAGTTTTACATTAAGTGGTATTGAAATCAGACTGAAGTTGCACTCTCAGAGTCTTAGATTCTGAGATAAAAAAGCTTTCATGCGGAAAGATTTTGCATACTGAATTGACACATTTGTTTGCATGTAAATTTCTGATAGATAGTAAATGAATTGTTGATCTTTGGACTTCAATCTTTACTATATTTTTTTTGTAAAATTGCTATAACTTTTTGTTTTGCCTGCAAGAGAACATGAGACAAAAATGTGATGTTTATTGTGGCAGCGTCAACAATTTTGTTAAGTTTATGAGTAGGTCAGTTGTAGGGAAACCACAAACTTTACTTTAAAAATTCAGTAATAAAATTCAAAATCACATTTTTCTACATTGAATATTTAAATACAGAATGTATAAATGATCCAAATTCTGAAAACAAAACTCAAATAGGTACCGTAAATAATACAAGCATTTCAAAACTTTAAAGTTCTGGCAGGAAAAGTACGTATGAACAACTTTTTATGGCCAATTGCGATGATAGGGAACATATAAATTTTTCAACTGGTCTGTTTGTCAATCCATCTTTAGTCCTTTTGATCAGTACTTAAGGTGGCTCGGCCCTTTAACAGTGCACATATTTTAACGCATGTTTCTTACAACGAGTGCCTTGGGAACGGTCGCTTTTAGGGGTCATCTCAAAAATAGCTTTGACGACCTTGGAACGCGAGCGTGTATGAAAGCACCCTTGACGATGTAAACAAATGATGCAAAACGTTCTTCAAAACAGGAAGTATGTTCGATCAGAAATTCAGAGTGCTTTCTTCATTTTTCGCTTAAAAGTTAAAAAGGACAGAAATATAAAATTGAGAATGGAAATGGGGAATGTGTCAAAGAGACAACAACCCGCCCAAATAAAAAACAACAGCAGAGGGTCACCAACAGGTCTTCAATGTAGCGAGAAATACCTGCACCCGGAGGCGTCCTTCAGCTGGCCCCTAAACAAATATATACTAGTCCAGTGATAATGAACACCATACTAATTTCCAAATTGTACACAAGAAACTAAAATTAAAATAATACAAGACTAACAAAGGCCAGAGGCTCCTGACTTGGGACAGGCTCAAAAATGCGGCGGGGTTAAACATGTTTGTGAGATCTCAACCCTCCCCCTAAACTTCTAACCAATGTAGTAAAGTAAACGCATAACAATACGCACATTAAAATTCAGTTCAAGAGAAATCCGAGTCTGATGTCAGAAGATGTACATGAATATAACATTAAAAATATATATATATATATATATATATATATATATATAAATACTGACAAAGTCACATGTATGACGTCGACGGTATTTGGTGCCGCTTCGCTCCCAAAACGCATTCTCATCTTACACGGTCGCCTCTTGGGTCCGTTCGTACCATATTTTAAATTCACTTAAATACCGGTTGAATTAAATGATGTCTTGGAGATTTATTTTTTGAAAATATTTTGCCAATGACAATGATTAACTGTAAACAAATGATAGCGATGTAAACAACTTCATGTCATCGTACAGCTTTCAAAAACAGGTAAACTTGTGACCCGTATCAGCGACATGTATGTGTATATATGTCTATATGTCTCTGCCCGTATAGTATGCTTTAAAAGCATCGGGGCGGGTTTATTTTCAAGCTATAATCCGTTTGGCGTTTTATAACAGTTTGTTTCTGTCATAAATCTATTTAAAACTTGAAATATCTTTATTTCCAAGTATTTTTTGGAGTTTATTCCCGAGTAGTATGCGATATATTTTTCCACTGCAAAATTTTGATTATTATAGTTAAATATTTTTTTATTTTCCCCAAAACAAATTTGAACATGCCAATTTTCTAACAGACTTAATACTTGACTGGCACACCTAACATTTTAATTTAAAGATTTGTTTACCTGCACGAAAATCATTTGAAATTTTTTCTCGGAACACTAGACTTAAGTCCTATAATCTAAGACCTCGGGGCCAATGCTTTCTATTTTTATGATACTTTTCTTCTATTACTTATTTTGCTGAATTGTTATTTTGTTGATTTGCAATTTTCTGTTGTATAGATCTATCAATATGTCAACCGAGTTCATATTAAAAAAAAAAGAAATATCAGCATTAAAACTAAAATAATTGAATCAAAGCACTGACGGTGTTATTAAAATAGACTAATGGATCCAGCAACTTATTTCACTAAAATGATTATTTGTTTTCCTGTAGAAATAAAACGACACTTCAATAATTTGCTGTTTTCCACCTTTTCATGAAGACGAAAATTGATCAATCGGGGCGGATCCAGCCATTTTAAAAGGGGGTTCCCAACCCAGGACAAAAAGAGGGTGCTCCAACTATATTTCCCCATTCTATCGTCCAAAAACGGGGAGTTCCAATCCCCGGAACCCTCCCCCTGGATCCACCAGTCAAAGGTAACCGGGACTGGCCTAGTATTCCGACCTTATATATCGGTCTATGATATAATTCCTCAATACTGCATGCTTTGCGGAGAACCGCAAAATTTTTGGTTTCACCATGTCGGGATTTTGCTAGGACATACACACGCAGCGTGCCGGACAGTCTCAAACACTACTAAAGACTTTATATATAAAAAAAATCTATACTACTACTAGGTTCAGGAAAAGTTTGGATTGTAATTTAAAAACTACGTCCAGTACACAGGAACGCTATATTAGCCGGTGATGTTGGCAAACTTTACTTCTATCTTAATTTTTGACATGCTTTTTTAAAAGGTAAGCTAATAAGGAAAGTTCTTGATTTAGTTGAGTGATGTCATTGCGGCAAAAAATGTGAATGACAATTTTGTTTGTGAACACTGATTTGATCTTACAAGTGGCAAAGAAATGCATAACTAATCATCGATCTATGCGTGATGATAAAAGGAGATAATGTTTTTTTATTTATAATATTGAATTTTAAATTTGAACTTTGGTGGATAGTTGTTTCATTGGCAATCATACCACATCTGCTTATTTTCATATCGTGTGGTTAACATAGAAATATGACTAATCTGACAGATGATCCCTTGATTATTCAGGGTGTTCAAACAGCTGGATATATACATACCAAGCCTCGTAGGGTAAAAAGGGGGAATTTTGCCTATACATGCACCAAGCATAATTGTCCATTCATTTTCTTATGGTAGTCTATATATCTAGCACCTCTTACTTTACATAACTTTCATAATTGATACTTATCTGCATGTTCTCATCCGTATTATGCTTGAAATATTTGCCAGTGATCATTCAGTATGCAAATTAAATTTTCATTATGTGCAATCATGTAAAAAACGTAATTTCTGGGACTTTTATTTGTTTGACTATGGTATATCAGTTTATAGTACTTGTTGAAGTCCGTACGGGGACATAATTGTTATCATCTATGTAAATTGGTCTCTGGTGAAGAGACGAAGTGGTGCAGGGTATAACGTTTTTGACCCGTCCGTCCGTCCATCAGCCAGTCTATCCAGTGGAAGATCCAGAAATTTTCATAAGTGGGGGCCCACTGACTGACCTAAGAGGGGGCCCGCTCCAGTCATGCTTCAATGATTCCCTATATAAGCAACCAAATTTTTTCCCAAAAAGGGGGGCCGCCTATGCTATCAGTCCTGTTTCTTGTCATCACAACTCCTCTCAAACCGACCAACAAAATTTCATGAAACCTTTTTAGACAATAAGGACATACTATGCAGATGTGCATATCGACAGGAATTTACGAGTCAATTTTTTTCTAGGAGTTATGCCCCTTTGAACTTATTTGCTTCAATATACTACTGCATGTTTGTCCTTGCAACTACTCTCAAACCGCACAATAGAATTTTATGAAACCTTTTTAGATAAGGAGATACTATTTAGATGTACACATTCTTTTCTAGGAGTATAAGGTCCCTTTGAACTTATTTGCTTCAATATACTACTGCAACAGTTTGTCATTGCAACTCCTCTCAAACGGTTAACCGCACAACAGACTTTCATGAAACCTTTTTAGATAATAAGGACATACTAAGTAGATGTGCATATCGACAGAAAATTATCGTGATTCAACTTTTTTTTCTTATACCATTTTTTTTCTTAGTTATTTTATTTCTCCAGTGGCAATGTGGGGACTGACTGCCAAAGCAGGACCTGCTTCAGTTATTCACAATATAATCAACCAATAAGCCTGCACCCTATGTCGGACTCTGTAACAATCATCCCATCAACCAAATATTTTGAAACATATTTAGAATTCAACAAACAGACAAGTCCATGAAAATGAGGTTAAGTTCAGATAAACCCTGCAAGACAGACATATTTGTTTTTCATTCATTATTTTAACATAAATCACCTATAAGTTTTCTCATTTGAAATGTTTTAAATTGTTCGTTTGTCATTTTGAGGCCTTTAAAACCAACTATGCAGAATAGGTTTTACTCATTGTTGAAGTCCATATGGTGACCTACATGTATAGTTATTTCTGTGTTATTTGGTCTCTTGTGTCTCATTTACAATCATATCACATCCTCTTAGTTGATATTTTAATTTGTTATAATACATTTAATAATCATTTCATACACCAAATATACATGAAGATGACCTATTTATTTCACAATATAGCATATTAAAAGAGGACTTACTGTTGACCAATGAACCATACAAGTGATTATGTGGTCAATTACAATTGCCAGACAGAATTGTAAATTATTGCACGCAAATAGTTCATCTACTACATGTACCTTTTAGTATTTATTATTTTTGAGTATATGTCCAACATAATGACCACGGACAGTCAATGGTATACAATAATATGTCCTGAAAACGGGCGTAAAAAAAGCCTCAACTAAATCAAATTTTTGAAACGTGATTGATTTTATTCCTCTAATATCTATGAGATCAAATTTATAAAACATTTATTAATATAATTAATTTCAATGTGCTAGTATACATGTAAGAATTGTTGCCATTTATACATCATGTACAATCATTAGCTGATCAGCTCTATATATTCATTATTTTTATTCTCCTTCACTGTTTTTTTTATAAACTCATATATATGATCTGTATTCATCATTGGGACAGGTAGCAATATATATAGGTGAAGTAGGTCCTTTAGATTGGATTTTTTAAAAAGATTTTGACAGCACTTAATTAAAAGCATATACATGTAGTTCCAATTTATAGTTGATCTTAGCTCCTTAAGTGGATTGTGGCAACACATATTGCATATATACATGTAGAATGTTGTTCTTAAGTTTCAGCACTTAACGCATAGTTTCCGGTTGCAAGACTAGAATATGATACTGGCTTCTCATGAAATTCTGTCAGTACTTTGCCAATAGTTTCCAAGTATAGTTGAACATTCCAAGATCACTCCTTCCATTTGCAATGTACATGTACAAATGTACTTCCAGCCTGAAATTAAATATCAGAGTAATTCTGTCAGAAAATCAACAATTATTGACATTCAAAAGCATATAGATGTAGACTAGTTCATAATGGGTAATATGTCCATGGGACACTGAAGAGCAGCCGCTTGCATATAAAGAATGAAAAGAGTGACACCACCCATAATTTGTACTTGATCTGAGTGTTGTTGTAGTCAGCATTGCATATAAGTTTCAGAACATTTGGATGAAGCAAACTTGTGTTAAAGAAAGGAACAAAAATTCAGCATTTTTTTAATTTGTAAAGGGGCATAACTCTAGAACAGTAAAAGCGACCCCACCAAAAACTCAAACTTCATATTTGTTTGTTTGTAGTATCATATATGTGCATTAATTGTGTATTAGTTTCATAACATTGGTAGAGGCAAACTGAAGTTGGAGAACAGAAACCTAATTTGGGAGGTACATGCAAGTTTGATAAGACTGACAATGCAAGAGTAACCTTAAAAGAAGTAGAATGGTATAAATTAATATGTGTTTATTTGATAATAGGTTCGTTTTCATGTGTTTTTGTTTTCCCTTGAGAACACATAAAATATTTTTTATAATTTAATTTGGTTGAATATATATCAAATTTCTGAACAGAAAATAATGAAAATGAGACACAAAAAAATATAACCAAAAAATAAACCTGTGATAATACTGCTTCTATTGGTACCAGGATGCTTAAAATCAATCCAAAATATTTTCTTTGAAAAAATGTAGTTTTAAATACAACATACATGAACAGCTAAAAATCTCAAGTGACAAATACTTATGGCCACACTCTGTACATGTTTAACCCTGATACTTCTATTACTAGACCTTAAGACATTTTTGTATACCTAACAGAATTAAGGGGGGTAATGGTAAACAAATTGTGATTGATCAAGACGAATCCTTCAATAAGGTGTAGGGTTTATCATTTACAAATTAGGCCAATTATATCATATTCTCAAGAAAATAAACAAGTCAATCAAACCCCTTGAGGACCTTAATTGAGAGGTGGACAGGGGTAAGGAGACGGGGAATGAGGGATCATTTTTATTTTGTCTTGGAGCAAGGAGATGGAAGTATTGAAGTAAAAGGGGGGGGGGGGGGGGGTATTTAGGGTAAAAAGGGAAGGGAAATATAGTTAGGGCTAAGCCTAAAGAATAGAAACTGTTCCGAGGGAAGTTATGGGGTACCCCATATACATATGACCCTGACTTGGCTACTAAATTAGATATTACAAATGATGATTAAAAAAGACTAATTCATTGACACTAACGGTAGCGTAAAAATGACAGTTGTGGTGCTTCATAGTCAGATGTCATCCCTTCCTTTTCGGCCGTTTGCACACGGATATTTTTCAAAACTGGCCAGACATGTTTACAACTTGTCTGTAAAGGGTAAAATAAACACATAAATAAGATACCAGCTATAAAGATCTATAACATTAAACATGGAACAGAAATTGAGTCCTTGCAAGGTTTCAGCCGCAGTGATTTTCAACAGTAGCGAGTATTTTGAGACAACCCCCAAGTTTGTATTTTTCGTTATACTGATAACATTTGGCTGCCTAATATATCGAAATCTATGTTTTCTTATGTAATAACTCTACCTTCATCGTTGTATATTCGCCACAATGTCTGTTATGCATGTACATGGTCGTATTCATCAATATAGTATGCTGCTCGGCAATGGCGACCTTGAAATTCCTCTGGTCCGATAATGGCGCCAAATTAGAGGGAAGCAACTCGCGCCAGACAAAATTACCGTATTTCACCAAAATAATCAAAATTTCGCTTTTTGATAACAAACAGTAATACGATAACAACATTTATATTCAGTCATCGTTTATTGATATAATTACAAACATTATTTTATTAAAACCATCAATAAAGAATTCACAATTAAGTAATTAATGGAGTGCATTGAAATCAGACCTTATGGGGTACAGGGGTTAAACAAAAGCTCGTAACTTTTTTAAAAGCCTGGTGACCCCCATTTTATTTTACCTTAAAATGTTCGAAAAGTTCATAGCTTTGACATATCTGTTTTTAAAAAAATTCTACCGGGGAAATTTTACGAAAAATGGATTAAACCAATATTTTTTGCCTTAAACTGAAATTAGAAAATGTAAAATTTAGACATTAATCTGAAAATAAAAGGATTTTTAAGTCAAAAACAACCAAGGCAAAGGTTTACATTTCAAATTCTAATGTTTTTTCACATAAAAATCATACTGACTTGGTTTTAAACGTCTTTGAATTTGATGTAACCGTTATTGTTGAAAGGGTGGGCATTTTTGGAAATAGGGTCAAAATCGCACATTTCGCTTCAATTTGAGGGGAAAACGAGCCTGGTGACCCCCTTTTTTCTTTGCATTTTTGGATTCAGCATAAAAAGATCTACAAAATATGTGAAAATAAAAAAATTCTACCGGGGGTCCTTATTGGGGTGAGCCACCTTAAGTTGATGGATTTCCAGATTAATGCCATATATGTGAAAATAATAAATAATTAAGTTGAATTACAATTTGATGGGGATATTGGGAAATCTTATTTAATAAATTCTTATGTCAGATATAAAGGCTGTATGGGTACCTGTAATTGTTAATTTCTTTGTCATTTCATCTGTTGTGGAGAGTTGTCTCATTGGCAATCATACCACATCTTCTTTTTTATATATATATTCAACATTTTGACACACTTATCAAAAAAAAATTCGACCCTTTTTTCTAATAATTAATGAAGTGCGAACCGCAATCCATTTGTATACTTAGCTTTGTAAACCTTAAAGGTAAGTAAAACTTAGTATAGGAAATAATTAGGAGCAATTAATGTATATGGTCAAATTATATTTTTCAGATTTATGAAAGACAGAATGTTGCAGATGCCTTATTTTCTAAAACATTTGAAGAAGGTTCTTGTATTATAAAACAGGTAGGTATAATAAAGTTGGTACTGCATTTTGAAATACACCAAATTGACAATTCTGTGGGAGTGCAGACAGAAACTAACCAAACAAAAAATTATCAGCTATACAACTTCTGTTAAAATTACAATATGTGTAAATTGATAAAGTTACCTTTCAAAGGAATTAGCTCTTAAATGAATATTTGTATGGAATATTACTTACTTGGTCCATTATCCTAAAAACTATAATAGATAGACAGAAACTGTATCCTTTTCTCCTATGAAATATTGGTAACATTTGATCAATAATAACAAATCCATGAACTTTTATAAATTGGTATAAATCTTCATGTGAGCATGTTGTACTTTGACATGCTCTTGCCCATCATTCCTTATCAAATTTCAGATAGTTTAGCTAATACATACTTATATATTTTTGCACATAATGGCCATGTATGAAATTTTTAAGCCTTTTTCTCAGAAAATACCAATCATTTCTTACTGAAATTTGGTATTAAACTTCATGTGAGCATACTAAATTGAATAAAATGTTTGAAGAAACAAACATAGAGGTTTTCTATGTTTTATGCTTAAGTAAATAGTAAAACACATATTCATAGCTGCATGTACATTTCTTGTTTGTATGGTGTCATCTTATTTGTCACCATTAAAGAAATATTATAATTGTATATTTTTTCATTGTAGGGTGATGATGCTGATTGTATGTACTTTATAGAAGATGGAGAATGTCGAGTTACAGTTACTAATAAGGTTGTATTGATAAGTAATTATAGCTCGTACTGTGGATTCACTTATTTTCGTGGGTACCAATTTTGGTGGATTAAGGAAAACTTACATGTTCGTGGATATTTAATTTCTTGGTTTTGCAGAAGTTTGCATACAAGCCTATAGAAAATTTACTATTTGTTGCAGTCTTCACGCTGAACTGCTAAATCTACAGGCCCGCAGCTCAATTTTTGAAAAATTTTAGTTAGATTCTGTTGGCCTGTAGGTCTGATTTTAACAGGCCCGAGAACAATTTTACCAGCCTGGGCTGCCACTCAGCGTGAAGACTGTTTGTTGAACATTTAATTTTGTTGTTCACCTTTACCCAGGAAATCCATGAAAATTGGTATCCAAAGAATAATAATGAATTCACAGTACTTTGAATATGATCAGAAGTGTTAATTTGCTGCTAAAGATTTTGCTATTTTGGCCTTATTTTTATGAACAAAAATATCTTGTAAAAGTAATTTGTCAATTGAAATAACAATAAGTTGTTGTTAAACTGATGAAGAAGTCATGTTACAGGTTTAATTACAAAAATCAACCTTTAAAGAGTAGTGATTTGTTAGAAGCCATGCATTTAATTAATGTTGTGTGAAATGTTTATTTCCAACATGAAAGGATTCAGATTTAATGAAGTGGAAGGAAAAGTTTATTGTATTCTGTTATTTTAATGTTCTTAGTATAGCCCTGCAATACAAAAAGGAAAAGACTTTGAATTAGAAATATTCATGGAAAATGATCCTCAAAAGACAAAAGAAATATTTTAAAATCAAAAATAAAACATAAAGTCAAAAGTGAACAAAAAATAAGTTCAAAAGACCTTATTTATGATTGACATAAGTTAACAACAAACTAACATAATTATTCAGATGGAAAAGAAATGAAGTTAAAGTACATGTTATATGTCTTTAAATGACCTTTTAACACAATTACATATAGAATATGTTATACACGTGTATTGATATATTGTATGAAAGTGATACTACCACCATACGTCATGTTTAAAATTCTATTTTGTTATTATAATTACTCTTTTGTATCGATACTAAGTACTTCTGAATTAAAATTTAAATGTTTACAACTTGGATTAAAGTTTCATTATAATCCATGTTATTTGTATCTACTAAGGATTAACACATTTTCAAAGGAATTACAGCACATACATGTAAATAAAATGTCACTTTAATATAAATAAGTGTAGAGACCAAAGATACATGTATATACGTGCATGTATGCAGTATTACAAATGTGAATTTTCAGATAACTAACTCAGTTGTATAGGAAAATCATATTGAGAATAAGAGACGTAGAATGTTCTCTGTGTAGGAAATCTTTTTGTGCTGTAAAGATATACACATTTATTTAATTATTTTTCAGAATGAATATTGAAATCCAAGAACCTTGGCGATTTTTTTCCTCAAAAACTATCGAATTCTTTGAATAACATATTTCTTGAGGGAATTGGAGAACAGTAATCCTTTTGTTTTATCATCCTCCCACCTGAAAAATAATACTGTACACTATATCCCTGAAGGATAAATGACAAAACCAGACAATCTCTATTAATGATTTATCAGGTCGTGTAAAAATCACATTGTAATTAGAGCCCTGCATCAAATAAATTGTGGTAAAAAAAGTCACGAATTATAGTTTTGGCCCTGCATCATAAATTGTGGTGAAAAAAGTCACGAATTATAGTTTTGTGCTAGGCTGTGAACAACAATTGAAATACATGTATAGATATAATACCTTCCAAAATGATATTTGATGAATTGGAATCTGTAAATTAATTTACATTTCTTCTCAAATTTTTGAGAAACATAGTATTGTAAGAATATCAAAATATTTGATACAAAGGTAGTACATGCTATTTCAAATTGATTCACAGTGTCCAACTTTCAGTAAAAATTGAAATTTTGACTCAAAAAAATCACTTTTAAAATCATACAGCTTTTTGCATTTGACTTTCAATAAAAATTTATTATGTTTAATATGCTATTCCAGATTGATTATAGGTTTAACTGCTAAAATACCATAAAATCAATCCTAGTTACCTCTGGTGTTAAAGAAACTTTATATTTACATGGAACATATATCTATAATGTTTTGAAAGTTGATACCTTATTAAATGTATTGCTTTGTTGTAAACCGTATCAATTATTTGTTTTTGCAGCTGACACAAAAAATTGAAGTCAGTTCCTGATATTGTCAGTTTTGATCGATGGTCAAGTTTCTATAAAAAGATACTTGATTTTTTGTTGAGCCTGCAACTTTTGTCCAGCGGCGGCGTTAGCTCACTTCTTAAAAGCTTTATATTTTAGAAAGTGGAAGTCCTGGATGCTTTATACTTTGTATATAAGATGCCTCATGTTATGAACCTTCCGTCAGTCACATGTCCAATGTCCTTGACCTCATTTTCATGGTTCAGTGACTACTTGAAAAAAAGTTAACATTTTTTATAATGTTAAATTCTCTCTTATTATAAGTAATAGGATAACTATATTTGGTATGTGCGTACCTTGCAAGGTCCTCATGCCTGTCAGACAGTTTTTACTTGACCTCTACTTCATTTCATGGATCAGTGAACAAGGTTAAGTTTTGGTTGTCAAGTCCATATCTCAGATACTATAAGCAATAAGTCTTGTATATTTGGCGTATAGAAGGATGGTAAGGTGTATATGTCCAACTGGCAGGTGTCATCTGACCTTGACCTCATTTTCATGGTTCAGTGGTTATAGTTAAGTTTTTGTGTTTTGGTCTATTTTTCTTATACTATATGCAATAGGTCTACTATATTTGTTGTATGGAATGATTGTAAGGTGTACATGTCTAGCTGAGAGGTGTCATCTGACCTTGACCTCATTTTCATGTATCAGTGGTTAAAGTTAAATTTTGCGTTTTAGTCTTTTTTTAGCTCACCTGGCCCGAAGGGCCAAGTGAGCTTTTCCCATCACTTGGCATCCGTCGTCCGTCGTCCGTCGTCGTTAACTTTTACAAAAATCTTCTCCTCTGAAACTACTGGGCCAAATTAAACTAAACTTGACCACAGTCATCATTGGGGTATCTAGTTTAAAAAATGTGTGGCGTGACCTGGCCAACCAACCAAGATGGCCGCCATGGCTAAAAATAGAACATAGGGGTAAAATGCAGTTTTTGGCTTATAACTCAAAAACCGAAGCATTAAGAGAAAATCTGACAGGGTTTAATTGTTTATCAGGTCAAGATCTATCTGCCCTGATGTTTTCACATGGATCGGATAACCCGTTGTTAGGTTACTGTCCTGAATTGGTAATTTTAAGGAAATTTTGCCGTATTTTGTTATTATCTTGAATATTATTATAGATAGAGATAAACTGTATACAGCAATAACGTTCAGCAAAATAAGATCTACAAATAAGTTTACATGACCAAAATAGTCAATTGACCCCTTAAGGAATTATTGCCCTTTATAGTTAATTTTTAACATTTTTCATAAATTTTTGTTAATTTTTAGAAAATATTTTCCACTGTAATTACTGGGTCAGGTTCATTATAGATAGAGATAATTGTAGCAACAAGAATGTTCAGTAAAGTAAGATCTACAAACACATCACTATCACCAAAACACAATTATGTCATGAATTTATCCGTGTCCATTGTTTAATATGCACAAGACCAAGGTGAGCGACACAGGCTCTTTAGAGCCTCTAGTTTTCTTATAGGTCAACTATATTTGGTGTATGGAAACATTTTATGATCTATATGTCATTTGACCTTGACCTCATTTTCACGGTTCATTGCACAGTGTTAAGTATTTGTGTTTTGGTCTAGTTTTTCTTAATTTATAAGCAAACGGTCAATTATATTTGTTGTATGGAAAAATTGTTAGCTGTACATGTCTGCCTGGTATGGTTCACCTGACTTTGACCTCATTTTCATGGTTCATTGATCAATGTTTAGTTTTCTTGGTTAATGTTGAGTTTATGTGACAGTTGTAATAAAGCTTTCTCTTTAGGACTATCAGCATAATATCAATGACTAGTAAAGAAGGCTAGACATTTCAGCATGGGCACTCTTGTTTTTTTTTGTAAGCTGCCCAGCTTCCATTACAGTAGCCTATAAGATTAGTTTATCATGTTAATTCTGTGAATGATTGTATACTATACTCTAGCAATAAAGAAGTTCTTATATCAAGAATGATTATTTTTTTACAGGCTGATCCCAGTGGAGAAGAAGTTGAAGTAAAGAGATATAACAAAGGAGGCTATTTTGGAGGTTGGTCTACAATTCTACTTTAACAATACATATTTATTGAAGACATTGATGTGTAAAGGTTGGGCCAATAGAATTACAAATGTTTGGACTTTTGTTAAAAGTTTATGAGTCAGTGGCCCAGTTTACACATCAATAACCTCTCAGAAAAATTTAATTAATCTATCATTCTCAACCAAAACATATGATGTTGATTTCATTCAACTACAAGTTTATTGGTAAAAAAGAATTTAATTCATTTGTATTGCACAGGAATATATCACAGAGTGATTGACATAGTGTGTACATAGGCTCTCAGTGTTGTTTCTGTACAATATGTTATGTTCCCTTCCAAAGATATTGTTTCTGATGACAAAATAGAGGTCAACTATGATATTGATGATTTTCACTTTTGTTATGCCCCACCTACGATAGTAGAGGGGCATTATGTTTTCTGGTCTGTGCCTCCGTTCGTCCGTTCGTTCATCCCACTTCAGGTTAAAGTTTTTGGTCGAGGTAGTTTTTGATGAAGTTGAAGTCCAATCAATTTGAAACTTAGTACACATGTTCCTCATGATATGATCGTTCTAATTTTAATGTCAAATTAAAGTATTGACCCCAATTTCATGGTCCACTGAACAAAGAAGAAGATAGTGTGAAGCTCAGGTTAAAGTTTTTGGTCAAGGTAGTTTTTGATGAAGTTAAGTCCAATCAACTTGAAACTTAGTACACATGTTAACTATGATATGATCTTTCTAATTTTAATGCCAAATTAAAGTATTGACCCCAATTTCACGGTCCAGTGAACATGTAAAATGATAGTGCGAGTGGGGCATCCGTGTACTATGGACACATTCTTGTTGTTCAAGAGTTATGGTCCTTGGTTGCTTTAGGAATGACACAAATAAATGTGATGGTTTTGCTGTAATTTTGATTGCCTCTTGTTAATTATAACAAACAAAATGCACAGTTCATCTATAATACAGTACAGTTTTCACACATCCTCTGTTGATACTGGTATGAATTATTGGACATCAACAATGGACATGTATTTGCATGATTGAAATGATACATTTTTTGTATCAATGTCTGTTCTTCAATGTCTGTTAATATTATTTTGCTGAAGTCTGTTCTTTAATGTCTGTTGATATTATTTTGCTCAAGCTGAGGTTGCCAATATCCCTACCACACAAAGTCGACCTTAATAGGTTTTTGTTATTCACTTAGGCTGACTGCAAGACTGTACGAGTAGTATTCACTCAGTACATTTAAATATGTTTATTGATCTATTGAATTTATAATTTATTTTTTTTCTAAAATTTGCTCTTACATATTGTAGAAAAATGTCCTTCAGATTGTTGCTTTTTAAAAGATGCACATGCACTTTTCCTCAAAGTCTGGGCAAATATTTAACAACAAATATTGTGATTTTAGAACTTGCCTTAGTAACACATAAACCAAGAGCTGCTAGTGTATATGCTGTAGGTAAAGTAAAGGTAGCTGGTAAGTAGACAATGTAATTTGTATGCACTGGCAACATTTTCCTTGCCATAATGTTGCCGGTACCTTGGAACATAGTTATGTCCAAAAAAAATTATACAAATTTTGAAAAGACAACCAAGTTACAGTAATCCATTATAGGATATTTTTCAACAGTGTTTTACATAGTCATATATGGCTTCTATATCTAAATAGACATCCTGTCCAGACTGATGCGAGACCAGAAACCAGTTATAGAGATTCTTTCCCCTTTTATTTACTTCCCAAGGCTACATTGAAGACACTGACCTATTTTGATGTTAAAAAATAACTATAATTCACCTCACAGACCTTGAGAAGTGTAAATTTTTCTCTGTAATCAATTATTTCATAACAAAAAAGTGGTCGTTATAAATGCACTAGTAATTGTGTGTTAAGGTTGATGATACACATCAATATAATGATATTATTATACAGTTAATGTCGGCAAATTAGCTAAAAGTACAACTGCATTTAATTCATTGTATTGGTTTTAATTCAGTCTAAATGCTAGACAAAACATGGTCTTTGTTCTAAAATAATCTGTTTCCATTATAGGCATAGCATGAAAACCATATATTGGAAATTGAAAAACGTAATAATAAATATCTTGAGCCTATAGAATGATTTCACAGACAACTAATCAACATTATTTTATAATTATATTCGACTTAAAATTGACACCAGGGATAAATCAGGATATTTTTCTATAGTTTTTAATTGAAAATTTTTGGTCGTATATTGGTATCACGTTGGCGTTGTCGTCCGTAGTCGTCGTTGTTGTCTCCTTCTGAAGACTTTTGGTTTTCGCACTATAACTTTAGTATATGAGAATAGAAATTAATGAAATTTAAACACAAGGTTTACGACCATAAAAGGAAGGTTGGGATTGATTTTGGAAGTTTTGGTCCCAACAGTTTCGGAATTAGGGGCCATAAAGGGCCAAAATAAGCAGTTTCTTGGTCTTCGCACTATAACTTTAGTTTAAGTAAATAGAAATCTATGAAATTTTGACACAAGGTTTATGACCACTAAAGGAAGGTTGGGATTAATTTTGGGAGTTTTGGTCACAACAGTTTAGGAATTAAACTTTTTATAGTATAAGTAAATGGAAACTTTTATAGTATAAGTAAATGGAAATCAATGAAATTTAAACACAAGGTTTATGAACACAAAAGGAAGGTTTGGATTGATTTTGGGAGTTTTGGTCCCAATAGTTTAGGAATTGGGGGCCAAAAAGGGCCCAAATAAGCATTTTTCTTGGTTTTCGCACCATAACTTTAGTATAAGTATATAGAAATCTATGAAATTTAAACACAAGGTTTATGACCATAAAAGGAAGGTTGGGATTGATTTTGGGAGTTTTGGTCCCCACAGTTTAGGAATAAGGGGCCCAAAGGGTCCAAAATTAAACTTTGTTTGATTTCATCAAAAATTGAATAATTGGGGTTCTTTGATATACCGAATCTAACTGTGTATGTAGATTCTTAATTTTTGGTCCCATTTTCAAATTGTTCTACATTAAGGTCCAAAGGTCCAAAATTAAACATAAGTTTGCTTTTAACAAAAATTGAATTTTTGATTATTGGCCCAGTTTTAAATTTGGTCCAAATTGGGGTCCAAAAATAAACTTTGTTTGCTTTCAACAAAAATTGAATTGTTGGGGTTTTTTGATATGCTGAATCTAAACATGTACTTAGATTTTTATACGACCGCAAAAATTGAAAATTTTTTGGTCGTATATTGGTATGATGTCGGCGTCGTCGTCCGAATACTTTCACTTTTCGCACTCTAACTTTAGTAAAAGTGAATAGAAATCTATGAAATTTTAACACAAGGTTTATGACCACAAAAGGAAGGTTGGGATTGATTTTGGGAGTTTTGGTCCCAATATTTTAGGAATTAGGGGCCAAAAAGGGCCCAAATAAGCATTTTCTTGGTTTTCGCACTATAACTTTAGTTTAAGTAAATAGAAATCTATGAAATTTCAACACAAAGTTTATGACCACAAAAGGAAGGTTGGGATTGATTTTGGGATGTTTGGTTCCAACAGTTTAGGAATTAGGGGCCAAAAAAGGGCCCAAATAAGCATTATTCTTGGTTTTCGCACAATACCTTTAGTATAAGTAAATAGAAATCAATGAAATGTAAACACAAGGTTTATGACCACAAAAGGAAGGTTGGGATTGATTTTGGGAGTTGAGGTCCCAACAGTTTAGGAATTAGGGGCCAAAAAGGGGCCCAAATAAGCATTATTCTTGGTTTTCGCACCATAACTTTAGTATAAGTAAATAGAAATCTATGAAATTTAAACACAAGGTTTATGACCATAAAAGGAAGGTTGGGTTTGATTTTGGGATTTTTGGTCCCAACAGTTTAGGAATAAGGGGCCCAAAGGGTCCAAAATTGAACTTTGTTTGATTTCATCAAAAATTGAATAATTGGGGTTCTTTGATATACCGAATCTAACTGTGTATGTAGATTCTTAAGTATTGGTCCCGTTTTCAAATTGGTCTACATTAAGGTCCAAAGGGTCCAAAATTAAACTTAGTTTGATTTTAACAAAAATTGAATCCTTGGGGTTCTTTGATATGCTGAATATAAAAATGTACTTAGATTTTTTATTATTGGTCCAGTTTTCAAGTTGGTCCAAATCGGGGTCCAAAATTAAACTTTGTTTGATTTCATCAAAAATTGAATAATTGGGGTTCTTTGATATGGCAAATCTAACTGTGTTTGTAGATTCTTAATTTTTGGTCCCGTTTTCAAATTGGTCTACATTAAAGTCCAAAGGGTCCAAAATTAAACTAAGTAAGAACTAAGCAAGAAATTTTCAATTGCACAGTATTCAGCAATAGCAAGAAATCTTCAATTGCACAGTATTGTGCAATAGCAAGAAATTTTCAATTGCACAGTATTGCACAATAGCACGAAATCTTCAATTGCACAGTATTGTGCAATAGCAAATATTTTCAATTGCACAGTATTGCACAATAGCACGAAATCTTCAATTGCACAGTATTGTGCAATAGCAAATATTTTCAATTGCACAGTATTGCGCAATAGCAAGAAATATCTAATTGCACAATATTGTGCAATAGCAAGAAATTTTCAATTGGAGTTATCTTTCTTTGTTCAGAATAGTAGTTGAATCAACTTAAATCATTGTTTTATACAATAAACAATGTATATTCACTTTGACTACCAACCAATCTTTACCATTCAGTGATAACAAGCACTTTATTTTACATTTTAATATTTTATGATGTATTTAAGAGTAGTTATTGTTGCAAACTCCATTAGAAATTTGAATTGATATCAGTTTTGGAAAAAGGGAAAGGGGGATGTGAAAAAAAAGGGGGGGGGTTAATTTTTTCTCATTTCAGATTTCATAAATAAAAAGAAAGTTTCTTCAAACATTTTTTTGAGAGGATTAATATTCAACAGCATAGTGAATTGCTCAAAGGCAAAAAAAAAAAAATTTAAGTTCATTAGACCACATTCATTCTGTGTCAGAAACCTATGCTATGTCAACTATTTAATTTTAGATTTAAATAAGTTTGAAGAAGAAATCTTTAATTGATTTGTAAAATCTTGACATTTGTTTTGTGTAAAAAACCCATATAATGTCAAAAATTTGATCACAATCCAAATTCAGAGCTGTATCATGCTTGAATGTTTTGTCCATACTTGCCCCAACTGTTCAGGGTTCGACCTCTGCGGTCGTATAAAGCTGCGCCCTGTGGAGCACCTGGTTTATTATGGGCCCAGTTTTCAAGTTGGTCCAAATCGTGGTCCAAAATTAAACTTTGTTGATTTCAACAAAAATTGAATCCTTGGGGTTCTTTGATATGCTGAATCTAAACCTGTATTTAGATTTTCTATTATGGGCCCAGTTTTCAAGTTGGTCCAAAATTAAACTTTGTTTGATATCAACAAAAATTGAATCCTTGGGGTTCTTTGATATACTGAATCTAAACCTGTATTTAGATTTCGATTATAGGCCCAGTTTTCAAGTTGGTTCAAATTGCGGTCCAAAATTAAACTTTGTTTGATTTCAACAAAAATTGTATATATGGGGTTCTTTGATATATGCTTAATCTAACCATGTATTTAGATTTTTGATGTTTGGGCCCGGTTATCAGATTGGTCCACATTGAGGTCTAAAGGGTCCAAAATTGAACTTTATTTGATTTCATCAAAAATTGAATTCTAGGGGTTCTTTGATATGCTGAATCTAACCATGTATTTAGATTTTGGATATTGGACCATAATAGGTAATGTCCAATTGAAAATTTAAAGTTTTTAAGTTTAAGTTCTTAGACCACATTCATTATGTCTCAGAAACCTATGTTGTGTCAACTATTTAATCACAATCCAAATTCACTGCTGTATCAAGCTTGAATGTTGTGTCCATACTTGCCCCAATGTTCAGGGTTCGAACTCTGCGGTGGTATAAAGCTGCGCCCTGCGGAGCATCTAATTTCTTTTGATTATTGTTTGAAGCTGTCCGATTTATAAATGGTTAATACATTCAAAGTATTTTTCAATATATAATGTTATTTAATGATTTCTGATTGTGATCCCTTCACAGGAAAGGTGAAACTTTCTGTTCTTTGGTTCTGCCCAAGTTAGAATTGGTTGAATTTAAAACATTTCATTTATTTCAATTTTTGAAAACTAAAGAAGTTTTTCCATTTTTGATTTTATTTAGGTACTATGAAGGTAATTATATTATGAAAATTTGTGGGACATTGCTAAAAAAAGGCTTAACTTGCTTGTTCATATTTCATTAATGACAACATTCATCAAATTTTAAATAAAATGATTGCTTTCGGAACTGAGCTGATTCTTTTGTTCTACAACTTATCTCGATTGAAGGAAATTGCAACATAAACATTTAAATTGTTGCAAGTGCATGTAAATCAGATGAGATGACACAAATTAACCTGAGAATGATTGATCATCAGATTGAGTCAATGACGATCATCAAAGGTGTTAATTAGGCAATAAACATGTCACTTGAAAAAAAGTAACATAAAAAAAAATACTTAAATGTACTTTAACTTTCAACTTGATGACTCTTGCAGCTTTCTTATAAGTGATTCAAGCTGAGACTATTTTATTTACACAGTAAAATTCTTTTTCAGTGCTAGATGTACAGGCATTTGAACGACTTTTAGGACCATGTATGGAAATAATGAAGAGAAATATAGATGAATATGAGGAACAGTTAGTTCAGGTATTTGGTTCCAAAGCCAATGTACATGACCTGAGATGAACAACAAGGGTGGAGGACCCTCGGTTATTTCACTTTTAAGTTCCATAAAAGGGAACATTCCCACTTTATGAATTTTCTTGATTAGGTGTTATGATGGTTTTTGGTGGTGCTGACATTTTCATAAAGATTCAGAATTAATGTGGGATTATTATTGTTGGTATTTTACATGTACATGTATTTGAACTCCACATTTTTTTTTTCATAAGCAATAGTATCATTGTAATTTTATTATTTGATAAATGTGTTCCAAATTTTGTTTCTGGCAATGGAAACTGTTCTGAATCATTGTATTTGTCACATTTTTACTGCTGCATAGCATTTTAACCTATTCATTGTGCAACTCTGTGAGAATATATATTTGTCAAGTACACAGCTATGTAAAAATACATCCTTTCTTGCCAACCTAGATAAAATTATATGACTTGATAACATACAATGTAGTACCAAGTGCTACTGTCAATATTTAAATAGTTTCCAAACTACTTCTGAAGTTTTAAAGGTAGAAAACATACTCAACCAGTAAATGCATTTACATTAAATTGCAAAAAGCATCTGGATTACACCCCTACAATATGTATTATAGTAAGTTATGACTATATATTTAGAAAATAAAGCCTTTATTATAATGTTTTCTGTATAAATATAATTTTAGCTTGATGCCCAACATTTATAGAATGAGGTAAAACTGAGTTGATACTTTTACCCTCTCCACTGTTACTTCACTACCTCTTTTAATATTTGATATATTCTACCTCAATAGAAAAATTAACATCACTTTTATTATCAAGAAAACTCCACAATATATTTAGGTCTTAAATTATATGACAGACAGAAGATTTTTTTAGATATTGTAGAGAATTTTATTTTTTTATTTTTAGGCTTTTAGTATATTGTGTTCCCTTTAGTACTCAGATCACATTTCTCAGTAAAGCATTTGTTTTAGCCAATTCTTGCTTATTATGAAAATGGAAGGGACAAACTAGATATCTAATTTAATGTCTATAAATATTTGTTACAATTTTTTAAAGAATCTGTCTGAGCTGCGATTTGGCGTTCTCAGGGTATTGAAAAAATTTCAAACACAGACATTCTAAAATTTGGGTTTGCAATTTTTTGTCAATCTATGAACTCATAATCGCTTGTTGAATTACATATTTTAAAATTGAAAATTGATTAAATTTGATTTCATTGGGTTTAATTTGAAATTTGAAAGACATACTATTAAAATGATTTTGGTACCCTATGACATACACATGTATGTCTCATATAGTCACTATGTGTGATCTCACTTCTTACATTTCACTGTGTGTTTATCTGGTTTGTGTCTTTACTAGTGTAATACACTCTTAATTGATAATGTGTGCAAATGTTAGTGTAGATGTATAAATCTAAATTTATTTTGCAGCTTGACTTGGTTGATGCCAAGCCTCGATAGTATCATACATGTAAGAAATTCTAATTTCTTGGTGTAGTCTTTCTTATAACACAATTTGATATGAAGGTCAATGGGCATTGGTTAAGGATTAATGCTAACTTTTTATATTAACACGTTTTATTGGTTTCTATTGTGGTGTAATAACTAAATAACCGTGCTTTTTGCTGATGGGGATTTTTTTCCAATTCTTTTTAGTAAATTTAAACCCCATTTTTGTAGAATCAAGAAATTGATTATTTTGAATTTTATTGTTTTAATTTCCCTCTGTTTGTTGGAAACAATCAAAATTGGTTCTTTATGTAAGGAAATAAAAAAGGAAAATTTTTGAATATTATTTCAAATTTCTAACTCATTAAGTTGAAAGTTTATATCATTATGTATGATTTATAAAGTTTGACCTGATTATCAAATAACTTAATATTGTTTTGTAGAATAGCTTTGATACTGTCTTTGGTTCTAGTTGTTTACCTGATAATACCTTGAACAGTGATTTAAGTTCATCGTACTTGCTAAATATACTACTATATTACTGCAATCGTTTCTTTCAAATTGCATATTTTTTAGAAGAAACTTTCTCTGTTGTTTTTTTTTAGAAATTTAAAGGTTATAAAACATATCCTGTTTAATTTGATTTACAAATTCATAAATGAAATGAACAAAAGCCTAACAGCTTGTATGCTACGCTTTATAGATATACTCATATATATTTCACCTGGTATCTAGACCATGACTTGTATTCAGTGCAATGACTTTTTTGTTTCAAATATCTTAAAAAATTTATACAATTTATTAAAGAAAATAAACCATTTAGGAAGTATACGTTTTAATGAAGTCATACATTATCGAAAATTTTATGTCCCACTGCTTTTGTGCTGTTCTGTCTTGATGCATATTGATGAATGAAGATCACTGTAGACTGTTGTTTATTGATAGTGAATGAATGTAGTAAATAATAAACTTATATGATGCTATAGCTTTTAATCTTTATACTTCAAAGTTATGGCTCTGTAGCACTTTTTAGAATGGTCTGATATTCTACTTTTTTGCATTGTTAGGTAATGTCATAAACTTTTAGTTTTTTTCTGTTCAGGGACTTGAAGATAATTCCTATTCGATGAGCTTATGAAAGTAAAAATTTTGATTACTTTTTTTTTGGTATTTAATTTTACCCCTTTTCCATTCATTATCAAAACTATATAAAAAATATGACTGTCTGCAACTTGCTTCGATATAAACCAACTTCATCTTTATACAGTAATCAGAATCGTCTCATTTCTACCTCTCTGTCAGATACGTAGCTTTGTACTCTGTGTACAATGTTATATGAAAATATGTCATATTAAAGCATTTATAGAAAACACAGTAAGTATACTTGCTAAACAATTTTTATAGCCAATATCATCTGTGTAAAGCCACTTTTGTCATGAAAAGAAAGAGAAAACTTGATAATTTTAAGCTCTGACAGTACCAGAAACAACTCCACATATATGAAATATATGCAACTGACTGATTTCTTACACCTTTTATGATACAAATTGTGAAAAAAGCCTTTACATATAATTTGTTAAACACAACCTAATAAGTCAATAAAAGAATTTATAATGTTGGTATGGTAATGTAATTGTATTGTTGCAGTAAATATATACTTGTACCTTATATATTTGTTGTAACCTGTAAAAATGTAGCATGATTCAAGTATTTTTTGTGTGAAGTAGTTAAAATAAATTTTAAAAAACTGAATAACAAAATAACTGCTGGAAATCAAACACATAAGTGAATGAAAAACAAAGAATAAAATATAATTGGAAAGTTTTATTTACAATTTTAAAGTGTAAGTTTCGTTTTTACAGATTGAGATTTATAGGCAATATTCATCGAAAACTTGGGATCGTATAAAGGGAGGCAAATCTGTCAAGTCTGGAGTATGAACTGTGTGAAGTACATATATATTTACTTGTGATCTCTTTCCAATTGTATTTTTGCTCACCAGACTGGATTGGTTAAAGTTCATACCAAAGGTGCTGTTAACAGATCAGGAATAATTTGTAATTAGTGGCACTTAAAACCAAATTGTATTATAGTTCCTTTAAATTAAACCTAAAATGTAAATCCAACCAGTGTGTTTATTCAAATATGGATGAGCTATATGAATCTTTATTAAAAACCAAATGTGTAAAATTTATCAATTTGTAACCATTTGTGAAATCTGTACAATCTTTTTTTCTTCCGAAACAAATTTGGTTATCTTCAAAGATCATCTATCAGACAAGCTTAATGAGGTCCATATTATGTCATGTGTGTACTTTTAAAACACTAAGGACGTCATTGTTTATCCTATCTGATACCTTACAATGATGACTGGTTCCTGGTTAAAGGTGTGGAGTAAAGTGATGGTTAATGGTCTGACACAGAATTATACTGATGACAAAATCTAATAATAACTAGCTTTATCATTGATTTTATTCAGCCCATGAGGATGTCGAACATTAGTATCATTATCTTCAGATTTTAAGGAAGATTGATTCTTTCACGTCTCCTGAGAGGAATCAGGAAAATACTTTGTTATACCTTATAATTGAATTCTTCTTGACTTTTCAGTTGTATGAGATGGTTACAATTATATTTGTCTTTTAAAACTATTAAATTCTTCTGTACAGTTTTACGGGTTATTATTATTTATTTTATTTTTGTCTTTGCTTGGAAAGTTCCTTGAAACTTGATTACTCTACTCTTAAGATAGGTTTTCTTATATATGCCTGCTTTGATTTTGGAACAGTCATTAGGAGTGGACAGAAGTATGTTTAATGTTAAATTTATTCTTCCAAAAAAAATCTTCCTGTTTAAAGTACATGTATATGTAAAATATAAGGATGGTATGAAGAGCTAGAGGATGATACTGATACATTGTATAAACATCAAATAAGTTCGGGAATATACCATGTCTTTACTAATTTGATTTCATGATATATTGTAATATAATGTACTTGGTAAATAAACTTGTTATTTTTTTTGAATATTATTAAGTTTATTACAGTTTTGTATATTTTTGTGTGACAGTATACATAAATTGTAAGACATTCCATTCCACATGATATCTTTAGATGATTTTCAGATTCAATCATCTTTGAGACTGCCACCTGGTAAATAATTGGATGTGTTCTAGTCATAATTCAGTACATTCAGATATTTTTTTTGATTTTTTTTTACATTTTCTTTAACCTGTGAAAACGAAGGGAAATGACTGCCTTTGTAGAAATAACCTGAAAAACCAAATTGAAGCTTGCCATAAAATATTTGTTTCATGTGATGACTTCCGTTTCTAGTGAATGTGTGTGTTTGGTTTTCCTATACAACATGTTTTTACAATCTGTTATGATTTAAATGTAAAAGTTCAGATAAGAATATTTTCTATAATGCCAAATTGTTCAATTACTTAGTATAGATAAAATTGGTTCAGGCTAGTAGAAAATTTTATAAAATTTAGTGTAGTGCAAATAGTGATCTTGCAAATGCCGAAAATTTCCATTGTCCAATTAACAGAAAAGAGGAGGGATTTAAAGGGCAGTTATACGGCCCTGAAATTTTAAAAGTAGTGAAATTCTTCAAGACTTTCAAAATTTGTTTATTCTAATGATAAATAAAAAGCTTGGTATGATCTTGACATTCCAGTTTTAGGCAAAATACCTGTAATAATGAGTCAAGACGTTCACAAAAAATGTTTAATCTTCTTTAAGACCTTTGAAGAATTTTTTGGCCAAGTATCTTTTTGATGAGTTAACTAAATCTTATTGCTTTGCCATTTGGATTTTAAAAAAACCCATTTTATTCTGTAAGCAAAGCTTAAACTTAAAGGGAAGTCTTACTTTGTTAGCAAAATTATTTTTATATATTCTTTTCTTATAGGGAAGAAAAATATTAATAACAGATTGTCCCTCAGAATTTGTAACCATAGCGATATTCAAGGAAGGATTTTTTTTATTTATATTTTTAGAGTCCGCCATTAGGGTACTGACTCTCCAAGCCTAAGAAAGTGCTGTAGAGTTATATTTACTATAAATATGTTGAGTATAAATTATTACTTTGTAGTGTAGATTGTTAGTGCTGTATTTATATTTCCCTCGTGCAAGGAATTACCAATAGAACTAAAAATGATATACATGATTGTTAATTTTTATACGACCGCAAAATTTGAAAAATTTTTCGTCGTATATTGCTATCACGTTGGCGTCTGCGTCGTCGTCGTCGTCCGTCGTCCGAATACTTTTAGTTTTCGCACTCTAACTTTAGTAAAAGTGAATGGAAATCTATGAAATTTTAACACAAGGTTTATGACCACAAAAGGAAGGTTGGGATTGATTTTGGGAGTTTTGGTCCCAACATTTTAGGAATAAGGGGCCAAAAAGGGCCCAAATAAGCATTTTCTTGGTTTTTGCACTATAACTTTAGTTTAAGTTAATAGAAATCTATGAAATTTTGACACAAGGTTTATGAACACAAAAGAAAGGTTGGGATTGATTTTGGGAGTTTTGGTTCCAACAGTTTAGGAATTAGGGGCCAAAAAAGGGCCCAAATAAGCATTATTCTTGGTTTTCGCACAATAACTCTAGTTTAAGTAAATAGAAATCTATGAAATTTAAACACAAGGTTTATGACTATAAAAGGAAGGTTGGTATTGATTTTGGGAGTTTTGGTCCCAACAGTTTAGGAATAAAGGGCCCAAAGGGTCCAAATTAAACTTTGTTTGATTTCATCAAAAATTGAATAATTGGGGTTCTTTGGTATGCCGAATCTAACTGTGTATGCAGATTCTTAATTTTTGGTCCCGTTTTCAAATTGGTCTACATTAAGGTCCAAAGGGTCCAAAATTAAACTTAAGTTTGATTTTAACAAAAATTGAATCCTTGGGGTTGTTTGATATGCTGAATTTAGAAATGTACTTAGATTTTTAATTATTGGCCTAGTTTTCAAGTTGGTCCAAATGGGGGTCCAAAATTAAACTTTGTTCATCAAAAATTGAATAAATGGGTTCTTTGATATGCCAAATCTAACTGTGAATGTAGATTCTTAATTTTTGGTCCAGTTTTCAAATTGGTCTACATTAAGGTCCAAAGGGTCCAAAATTAAACTAAGTTTGATTTTAACAAAAATTAAATTCTTGGGCTTATTTGATATGCTTTATCTAAATATGTACTTTGATTTTTGATTATGGGCCCAGTTTTCAAGTTGGTCCAAATCAGGATTCCATATCAAGTATTGTGCAATAGCAAGAAATTTTCAATTGCACAGTATTGCACAATAGCAAGAAATATCTAATTGCACAATATTGTGCAATAGCAATTAATTTTCAATTGGAGTTATCTTTCTTTGTATAGAATAGAAGTTGATAATATATGTTGGAAATTTGCCAGACATGACTACGATGTCATTTTCTATTTTTATTTGCCAATAACTTTATGTAAATAACTTCATTGGAAATTTGCCAATATAAAATGTTGCTGATGAAGCTTTTTTTCCTTATCTTATCTAAAATGTTTTTAGATAATGTATGTTGGACATTTGCCAGACATGACTATGATGTCATTTTCTATTTTTATTTGCCAATAACTTTATGTAAATAACTTCATTGGAAATTTGCCAATATAAAATGTTGCTGATGAAGTTTTTTTTATTGTTTTATACAATAAACAATGTATATTCACTTTTACTACCAACCAATCTTTACCATTCAGTGATAACAAGCACTTTATTTTACATTTTAATATTTTATGATGTATTTAAAAGAGTAGTTATTGTTGCAAACTCCATTAGAAATTTGAATTGATATCAGTTTTGGAAAAAGGGAAACGGGGATGTGAAAAAAAAGGGGGGGGGGTTTAAATTTTTCTCATTTCAGATTTCATAAATAAAAAGAAAATTTCTTCAAACATTTTTTTGAGAGGATTAATATTCAACAGCATAGTGAATTGCTCAAAGGCAAAAAAAATAATTTAAGTTCATTAGACCACATTCATTCTGTGTCAGAAACCTATGCTGTGTCAACTATTTAATTTTAGATTTAAAAAGTTTGAAGAAGAAATCTTTAATTGATTTGTAAAATCTTGACATTTGTTTTGTGTAAAAAAAAAACATGTAATGTCAAAAATTTGATCACAATCCAAATTCAGAGCTGTATCACGCTTGAATGTTTTGTCCATACTTGCCCCAACTGTTCAGGGTTCGACCTCTGCGGTCGTATAAAGCTGCGCCCTGCGGAGCACCTGGTTACATTCGTGTACAGATAATTCATCATGCAGCATGATAGATAGACACATTCTCATACATGTACTTCTGTCTTTTATACTTGATCTGGTTTTTACTAAAGACTTAAAAATATTTGATTGGACCATTAAATGAAAAAAAATGATGTCATACCATAAAAATTAGTCATATTTTGGACTGAGTATGAAAATATCACAATGTTTTATTTAATTCATGCATGTTATTTAATGGTTTTGTAAAAACAGAGTTGTGTGTTGGGAAATATGAAGAAATGTTCCTTAATTGATTAAAGATTTAAAATACTCACGACTAGTTGTGCTTATACTGCCATAGTTGGTTATCAGATAAACACAAAATTAAAAAAAAAGTTGGGTAATAATTCAAATGCACATTTTTGCTTGGATTTATTGATTCCATTGTTAAAGGAAGGGTAAAATATGCATAGAAAAAAAATCAATGTAGGTGTGAACTTTTCAATGCAGCTATGTCTCATTCTCTTATTATTATCAATACTAGAACAATTAATTTGTACTAGTTCTTTTAAAATTTTGTTTTAAGTTCAAATATTTGCTATCAGTTTCATTGCATTTTGTATTTCCTCAGAAAAATTAATAGCTTACAAAACAATGTTGGTTTACAGTAGAAAATAACCATTCAATAGTTATAGCTATATTTATTTGCTAATGACAAATAACTGGTTGTCATGCCCTGACCTTATAACATTTCCTTTTTGTCTGGTCTTATATTGCAGAAAGTGAAATATAGATATAAAGATATGATTTTACCAATACAGTGACAGTGAATCAAATGTTGTATGGTTTATATTAAGCTCAATATTTCAGAAGGGAGAAGAGCTATTGTGTGAAGATGGCAAACAGTATGAATTGTATGTCTTCAAGTCGATGTAAATATGTGGGAAAGTTAAGTTATATTCAAGTGTGTATGTCGCTAGTTTCGTTAATTTGCGTTAATCTAGTTGTTGAGTATATGAACAAGATTCAATACAATTAAGAATGATATCTGTGATGATAAAACCAAATAAGTCTTGGGCAAAGTTTCAATATGAAATTCCTCTTTCATATCAAAAGTAAAATAACAAAAAAAAAACGGAACTGCCAAGCAAAAATCAAATCAGAAAGTGCCTAAACAAATGCCAAAATCAAAAACTCAAAAACACATAACCAATGGAAAACAACTGCTATATTCCTGACTTGGTACAGGCATTAAAATATGTAGAAAATGGTTGTTTAAATCTGGTTTATTTGTTAGCTAAACCTCTCGCTTGCATTACTGTTGCATAAATTCCACTTATCCAATTCTGCAATGGTAAGATTATACTCCAATAATTGTGTTTCGTCAACATATTTATTTGTTTCTCTATTAAAACCAGTTAAAAATATCCGAGCATAAAATCATTTACTTCTAACTCTATTACACAACTCAATATACAATTCTTGACCTCAATCATTTGTTAGATTGGTTGATTATTTTACGTGTTTTATGCCAGTTCAGCACTTTTCAGAAAGGAGAGTTTTTATTGATGGAGGAATCTGAAGTACCAATCGATTTATCTCTTTCAAACAGCGGTATACTTAGTACTGTCACTACTGTTGCCTCTATTTGCTTTTCTGACAAAGTTCCCCTCCTTCACAAAATTGATCTTGATAGCTCCCCTCTTTCACAAATGGATCTTGATTGTTCCCCTCCTTCACAAAATGGATCTTGATAGTTTCCCTCCTTCACAAAATGGATCTTGATAGTTCCCCTCCTTTACAAAATGAATATAGACAGTTCCTCTCCTTCACAAAACGGATCTTGATAGGTTGTTTCTAATGTGTTTTGCATCTTTCCTCTGATTCTCTATCACTTCAGCCAGTTCCCGTATCACTTGGTTATGTCGCCAAGTATATCTCCCCTGCGTAAGAGCAATATTGCATCCTAAAGTACATGTTGTAGAGGGTTCCTCTGTTTCCACATAAGGGGCAATTTAGTGTTTCTGAAAGTTTCCAACGGTGCAGAGGTTTTGATAACATATCATACACTGATCTTAGAAGGAACTATAGTTGAATATATCTCCATATTTCTGACCATTTAAGGGATTGTGTTCTAATTTCCATTTCGACCAAGCACCTTGGCTCCCTACTGTTTTTGACTGTCGATTTTCTTCTTTAGATTGATCTCTTTTTAAACTAAGACTTCATCTGTCTTTGGTTGAATCGTCTTCCAGTAGCAATTGTTCGATGTACCAAGGCCCAGTCTTCCTACTGCCATCGTTCCTTCGATACCTTTATGCCTCAGTATATTATCTGCCTCTGAAACTGATTCGGAGGCTGTCCAATTTCGTCTTTTTCTTACTTGGACACCTGCTGTTCTTACTTTGTCATCTCTAGATTCTTTCAATGTCATTACAAGGTGAGTTTTGCTAACTTTGAATATTTCTACTCTAGATGTTTATTGTAGCTGTCACTTATCACGGTTGTAACACTTGAAGGAACACCTAACCATTTCCCAAGATGTCTGTTGATGGTTCGTCGAAGCATCTCAACATTTGGCAATGTAATTTCGTACAACATAAGTGTCCATGTTGGTATATCAAGGACTTCAATTTTCCTTGGAGACCTGTCTTGTCGATGTTCCTCATTCCCTCTGAAACCTGTTGTTCTACTCTCCTGATATTGATCTTGCCAGAGTCATCAAACCACTTTCCTAAGCACTTGGTGGGATTGTCAATTATTGATGGAATGACTTCTACTTGCACCTTCAGTCAAACTTTGTTTGTGCTTATTATTAGAGCTTTATAATTGTTGGCTTGAAAGTCATCCTTGCTAATATTACTGTCTCTTCCAAGGTCTTAAACAACAATCTAGCCTGGACATGGGTATATGTAGTGATAGTTAAATCGTTCATGAACCCTCTATTTGGTGGTTGCCTGATATGTTAGTTGATATTTTTGGACCTCTAGTTTCTCTATCTCAAGATTTGATTATCTGTATTCACTCCCATAACAAACAAGATAACTAATATGGTACAACCAGTAACTACTAGTATTCCATTTTGTAGTTTCTGTCATGTTAATGTAAATCTGCTTATTGTAAAGCGCAGGCCAATCCCATTGAGATAACTTCTTATTACTCTCTTGAAGTCTGGAACATAGTTATGATCTAGTGACTCCTGTATCATCATGTGTGGAATTGTGCCATAGGCGTTGGTCAAATATAACAATACTACTTTACAATCTTACTTGCGACTTAAATTAGTTGTGAAATGTTGCTTGTGTGTTCAATGCATCCTGAACATTCTGGTACTCCGCCCTTCTGTTCTGAAGTTTCTTCGCAGTTGTTGTTATCTGTCATATATGATTTCATCCTTTTAGCAATGATAGAGAAAAGGGTCATAAGACCGTTCGTCCGTCAGTCCTGTTCTTGTCATCTCAACTCCTCTGAAACACACAATAGAATTTCATGAAACCTTTTTAGATATTTTAAATAAAAGGACATACTATGCAGATGTGCATATCGACAGGAAATAATGATTCAATTTTTTTTCTAAGAGTTACGCCTCTTTGAAATTATTTGCTTCAATATACTACTGCACCAGTTTGTCATCGCAACTCCTCTGAAACCACACAACAGAATTTCATGAAACTTTGTAGATAATAAGGACATACTATGAAGATGTGCATATCGACAGGAAATTATGATTCAATATTTTTCTAGGAGTTACGCCCTTTGAACTTATTTGCTTCAATACACTACTGCAACAGTTTGTAATCAAAGCTTCTTTGAAACCACTCAAACAGAATTTCATGAAACCTTTTAGATAATAAGGACATACTATGTAGATGTGCATATCAACAGGAAATTATCATTCATTTTTTTCTTAGAGTTATTTTATTTGTCCAGTGACAATGTGGGGACGAAGGGTATGTGAGCGCGCTCTCAAGGTTCTTTAACTTGATCGAAAAGCAAATAAGTATGGACGAAATTGTGTGTTGAAGTATTTGACTAGCTGGTTGTAAATTGCTCGTTCTAAAAATTTTGAAATAGCTGCAAGTATACTTACTGGTCTAAAGTTGCCCACATCAAGTACATTGTTCTTTTTGTGTAATGGTTCAACTTGTGCCTGTTTTAGTTTGTCTGGAAAAGTGGCTTATTTTATAGTCTTGTTTATTAATTCAGTTATTATACGACCGCAAAAATTTTAATTTTTTGGTCGTATATTGCTATCACGTTGGCGTCGTCGTCGTCCGAATACTTCTAGTTTTCGCACTCTAACTTTAGTAAAAGTGAATAGAAATCAATGAAATTTTAACACAAGGTTTATGACCACAAAAGGAAGGTTGGGATTGATTTTGGGAGTTTTGGTCCCAACATTTTAGGAATTAGGGGCCAAAAAGGGCCCAAATAAGCATTTTCTTGGTTTTCGCACTATAACTTTAGTTTAAGTGAATAGAAATCTATGAAATTTTGACACAAGGTTTATGACCACAAAAGGAAGGTTGGGATTGATTTTGGGAGTTTTGGTTCCAACAGTTTAGGAATTAAGGGCCAAAAAAGGGCCCAAATAAGCATTATTCTTGGTTTTCGCACAATAACTTTAGTATAAGTAAATAGAAATCAATGAAATTTTAACACAAGGTTTATGACCACAAAAGGAAGGTTGGGATTGATTTTTGGAGTTGAAGTCACAACAGTTTAGGAATTAGGGGCCAAAAAGGGGCCCAAATAAGCATTATTTTTGGTTTTTGCACCATAACTTTAGTATAAGTAAATAGAAATCTATGAAATTTAAACACAAGGTTTATGACCATAAAAGGAAGGTTGGGTTTCATTTGTGGAGTTTTGGTCCTAACAGTTTAGGAATAAGGGGCCCACAGGGTCCAAAATTGAACTTTTTTTTTGTGTGATTTCTTCAAAAATTGAATAATTGGGGTTCTTTGATATGCCGAATCTAACTATGTATGTAGATTCTTAATTTTTGGTCCCGTTTTCAAATTGGTCTACATTAAGGTCCAAAGGGTCCAAAATTAAACTTAGTTTGATTTTAACAAAAATTGAATCCTTGGGGTTCTTTGATATGCTGAATTTAAAAATGTACTTAGATTTTTAATTATTGGCCTAGTTTTCAAGTTGGTCCAAATGGGGGTCCAAAATTAAACTTTGTTTGATTTCATCAAAAATTGAATAAATGGGTTCTTTGATATGCCAAATCTAACTGTGTATGTAGATTCTTAATTTTTGGTCCAGTTTTCAATTTGGTCTACATTAAGGTCCAAAGCGTCCAAAATTAAACTAAGTTTGATTTTAACAAAAATTAAATTCTTGGGCTTATTTGATATGCTTTATCTAAATATGTACTTTGATTTTTGATTATGGGCCCAGTTTTCAAGTTGGTCCAAATCAGGATTCCATATCAAGTATTGTGCAATAGCAAGAAATTTTCAATTGCACAGTATTGCACAATAGCAAGAAATATCTAATTGCACAATATTGTGCAATAGCAATTAATTTTCAATTGGAGTTATCTTTCTTTGTATAGAATAGTAGTTGATAATATATGTTGGAAATTTGCCAGACATGACTATGATGTCATTTTCTATTTTTATTTGCCAATAACTTTATGTAAATAACTTCATTGGAAATTTGCCAATATAAAATGTTGCTGATGAAGCTTTTTTTCCTTATCTTATCTAAAATGTTTTTAGATAATGTATGTTGGACATTTGCCAGACATGACTATGTTGTCATTTTCTATTTTTATTTGCCAATAACTTTATGTAAATAACTTCATTGGAAATTTGCCAATATAAAATGTTGCTGATGAAGTTTTTTTTATTGTTTTATACAATAAACAATGTATATTCACTTTTACTACCAACCAATCTTTACCATTCAGTGATAACAAGCACTTTATTTTACATTTTAATATTTTATGATGTATTTAAAAGAGTAGTTATTGTTGCAAACTCCATTAGAAATATGAATTGATATCAGTTTTGGAAAAAGGGAAACAGGGATGTGAAAAAAAAGGGGGGGGGTAAATTTTTCTCATTTCAGATTTCATAAATAAAAAGAAAATTTCTTCAAACATTTTTTTGAGAGGATTAATATTCAACAGCATAGTGAATTGCGCAAAGGCAAAAAAAAAAAGTTCATTAGACCACATTCATTCTGTGTCAGAAACCTATGCTGTGTCAACTATTTAATTTTAGATTTAAAAAGTTTGAAGAAGAAATCTTTAATTGATTTGTAAAATCTTGACATTTGTTTTGTGTGAAAAAAAAAAACCATGTAATGTCAAAAATTTGATCACAATCCAAATTCAGAGCTGTATCACGCTTGAATGTTTTGTCCATACTTGCCCCAACTGTTCAGGGTTCGACCTCTGCGGTCGTATAAAGCTGCGCCCTGCGGAGCACCTGGTTGATTTTATGATAACTGGTTGTGCTGGTTTTAGCGTTTTAACTGAGATGCCATCTATTCCTGTTGTCTTTTTTATGTCTGATTTTTTAAAGTTTTTTTTCTACAAATTCATTTGATATGGCATTACTCAGCGAAGCAATTTATTTATTCCTGTAGAGGGGCTTTGGTGGGCGAGTGCTTTAAGGTTAAGGAACAATAAATTGGCTATGTCACAGAATTTGCTAACATTTGCATACAAATTGACGACTTTTAGACAAATTTTAGAAGGTTCTTCGCTGATTTTATGTCCTTTCTATACAAATATTCACCCATAAAGCAAGAAATCAATCTGTAATATTTCAGATAATAAAAGAGATAAATTCATTTCAGTTGTAGTTCGCCGAAAAAGTAAAATCACAAAAATACTGAACTTCGAGGAAAATTCAGAACAGAGAGTCCCTTATCAAATGTCAAAATCAAATGATAAAACACTTCAACCGAATGGACAACAACTGTTATATTCCTGACTTGGTACAGACATTATATCAAATGTAGAAAATGGTGGATTGAACCTGGTTTTACAGCGCTAAACCTCTCTTTAGTACGACAGTTGCATCAATTTCCATTATATTGACAATGATGCGTGCACAAAATGTCACAAATAGGGGTACAAAAACAACACGGACCCCAACAAAAACTAGGGGTGATTTCAGGTGCACCGGAAGGAAAAGCAGATCCTGCTCCAAATGTGGCACCCGTCGTATTGCCCATGTTGTTACAAAGCCGGTAAATAGTCTTATTCGGTAGGTCACATTTGTGAAAAGATTGTATGCAAAATTTTAACAAAATCTGTGACATAGCCCATTTACTGTTCCTTGAACTTAAGTAGTCAAATAACTGTATCACTAGCTCATACACACTGAGGTAGTGAGTGGCAAATTTGCTTGTGGCAAGTGAGTTTGACTCTAATCATAATTGACTTCGATTGTCAGTTTTCCAACCAATGGTAGGTGGTTCTCTCTTGCTTCCTCCACCTATAAATACTGACTGCCACGAAATGCGCACCAATCAATCAATGTTAACCTGCATACAATGTAAGTTCGAATGTTTGTGGCTCATAAGCTCTATCCTGTTTCATTATTTCTCCTTATGTTACATTATGACACATTGACAAAAATAAATTGTTTTTTATTATTTTTATTTACAAAAAAATATGTACACATATGCAATATAATTGTCTTTCTATTGTTGATATTTATATTTTATATATATTCAATTTGCTAGTTTATACTGGATATTTCTATATTTATATTCTCGCCACTCTACAATTTCAATGATCGTTGAACCATGTTTCAGCCATCTTTTGCCATTGATGCAAAATCTCCTACAACTGGAGGTATCCACTAAAGATTTTCTTTTGAAAATTTGAAGCGTAAATGTATCAAACAATCAGAATCTTATTGCTTTTTAAGATTCTGGTAGATTGTTATATTCATCCATTTTTCGTCCATATCGTTTACGTCTGGCGTTTGGTGTTTTTGGTTTTGGTGAATTGGGTGGCATAGGAATACATTTTGTGGGTGGCATAGGAATATATTGTGTCTTGGTATTCGTTCCAGAACGGACTTTTATAATTTGCCAATTTGAAGAAAGAGCTTCTGTTGGTTGACATTGGTTATCGTTCGTTATGCAATCTGAAATAAGTTTTTTAACAAATGTTTTCATTGTTGATTTCAATGTACCACCATTTTCTCCTGCATCTTGAAAATCATCTATTGTACTACCTGAGCTCGAGCTCTGAGTGTCATCTACGGTATTACTTCTACTTTGAATAACTGCAATATGCTGGCCGTGCAGTTTCTTGAACAATTCTATCACTTTGATGTCATTCATATTTTCGATGACTGGAAACAGATCTTTTTCTTGCACCTGATAAAATCCTATCAGTTCATTATCATCCAGCTTGTGAAAGATGTCTTCAGTGGGATATTTATCATCCACTGCAATATCCAGCATGTAATGAGTTTGGTCTGGTTCTAAGTAGCTGGCCGATTTTTCTCTTACTGTTTGCTTTCTGACATTCCTATTTGGTTTACTTGTTAAATTTAAAATTCTAATGGAATCTGTTGTCTCATAAACCTGCTGTTGTGTTGATTTAGACATTTTATTGGAAACAGTTTTCTCATCAGTTTGCCTTTGAGCTGATTGAGACATCTTCTTTGATGCTGTTGTTTCATCAACCTGCTGTTGTGTTGATTTAGACATTTCATTGGCAGTTTCTGTCTCAGCAGCCTGATGTTGTGCTGATTTAGACATTTTATGGAATGCTGTTGTCTTATCAGTCTGCTGTTGTGCTGGTTCTGACATTTTATTGGAAGCTTTTGTCTCATCAGCCTGCTGTTGTGCTGGTTCTGACATTTTATTGGAAGCTTTTGTTTCATCAACCTGCTGTTGTGTTGATTTAGACATTTCATCGTCAGTTTCTGTCTCAGCAGCCTGATGTTGTTCTGATTTAGACATTTTTGTTAATGCTGTTGTCTCATCGGCCTGCTATTGTGCTGGTTTTGACATTTTATTAGAAGCTGGTGTCTTATCAGCCTGCTGTTGTGCTGATTTAGACATTTTATTGAATGCCGTTGTCTCATCAGTCTGTTGTTGTGCTGGTTCTGGCTTTATTGCAAGCTTGTGTTTCATCAGCCGGCTGTTGTGTTGATTTAAACAGTTTATTTGAAAGTGTTGTCTCATCAGCCTGTGTTTGTGCTGATTTAAACAGTTTATTTGAAAGTGTTGTCTCACCAGCATGCGGTTGTATTGATTAAGACATTTTATTGAATGCTGTTGTCTCATCGGCCTGTTGTTGTGTTGGTTTAGACATTTTTTTGAATGATGTTGTCTCACCAGCCTGCTGTTGTATTGATTTAGACATTTTATTGAATTCTGTTGTCTCATCTGCCTGTTGTTGTGCTGGTTCTGACATTTTATTGGAAGCTTTTGTCTCATCAGCCTGCTGCTGTGTTGATTTAGACATTTTATTGATAGCTGTTGTCTCATCGGCCTGTTGTTGTCTTGATTTAGACATTTTATTGATAGCTGTTGTATCATCGGACTGATGTTGTGTTGATTTAGACATTTGATTGATATCTGTTGTCGCATCGGCCTGATGTTGTGTTGATTTAGACATTTTATTGAAATCTGTTGTTTCATGAATCTGCTGTTGTGCTGATGCAGACATTTTATTGAAAGATGTTGTCCTTTCAGTCGGCTGTGGAGCTGATAAAGGCATTGATTTCACACCTTCACTTTTATCTTTCTTTTCATTCCTCATCTTTTTTACGATTAATGTCTTTTTAAAATTTTGTGGCAAAGTATGAATTTGATCTGGTGCTTGGTATCTGTCTGGTTTTTCTATTTCTGATTGCTTTTTGACATTCCTTTTTTGTGTTCTTGTGGTACAATAGTTTTCAGTATAGATTTTGCTTACTTTATCACTTTTTCTTTTAGGTATATAGGAATTTTTACCAGATGACTTATTTAGCCTGGAAAATTGGTACTTTCTCTCAGAGATGAAGCAATCTTTACTAGACGCATTTTGCAGACTAAAAGTTGGAAACTTATTTTCCCATTTTACCCTTTTCAAAGCTAATTCTGGGCTCATACCAAAAGTTCCACCGTTTGCTGTTGTCTCAGCTGTTTTCTGTGGAGCTGATATAGACGTTGATTGCGTGGAAATAACTTTACTCTTCCTTATCATTCCTGACCTTATTTTCAATAGATGTCTCTTTTATATTTTGTGGCAATGTATGAATTTTATTTGGTTTCGGGTATCTATCTTGTTTTTCTCTGTCTGTTTGCTTTCCTTCATCCCTGTTTTGTGTTCGTTTGGTGCAGTATCTTTCATAAACCATTTTGCTTACTTTATCCCTTTTGCTTTTAGGGATATAGCATTTTTTACCAGATGAAATATGCAGCCTGGAAAATCGGTACGTTCTATCACTGGGGTAGTAATTTTTACGAGATGCCTTTTGCACCTTAAAAGTCCTATACTTAGTTTCCCATCTTATCCTTTTAGAGCCTAGTTCTGGGGTCATATCTAAAACTTCACTGGAAGCTTTTGTCTCAGCTGGTTGCTGTGGTGCTGGTTTAGACATTGATTCTGTTGACATAACTTTACTTTTCTTTCATCCCTGATCTTGTTTACAAATAATGTCTTTATCATGTTTTGCGGCAAGTTATGTAATGGTGGAAGCCGTTTTGGAGTATTAGGGCGATTAGTGAAGGGGTGTTCTTGCATGCATGTTAGCTCTTTATCAGGTAACAATGGTGGTAGTTTGAGAGTAGTGTCGGAGAGTTCTTTCGCGTATATTATCTTCTTGTTTGGTAACAATGGTTGGAGCTTTAGAGTCTCTTAGTACGAATCTTCCACGCATTTCATCTTCTTGTTTGGTAGAAGAAGTGGTAGTTTTACTGGAGTAGAGGGCGACTTTTCTGCTAGCGGCAGTTTTACTGGAACAGGAATTTTCGATCTTTTTGCATGTATTTGGAGCTCGTTCCTTTGTGTCTCCTCATTTCTAAATCAATTTTCAGTTTCCTTGCTTTCTAAAGATAGTTCAAACATGTTACCCTCAACTTCAAATTCATGAGCAACTAAGTTCTTATTCGGACCTACGGCATGTGCAGCCAGAGTCAATACACTCGCCTGTAATGCACTTGTCGGATTCTAGTTCATTTTCATAAATTGGTGTCATCACATTTGTTCTACCAGTTCTACCAAAATATAGTCGGGTGTCATCAATAATGGCAGTGTTGGCTTGGATCATTTGTCTTTTATACTTGTTTAAGCTATCATTTAATGAAATCAGAAGTTCCTCGTTGAACAGTTGGTAATATTTGTGTTTGACGTCAAGAATGAATTGTGGAAAAGGATTGTGAATTCTTGAGCGGTTACTCTTTTCGGTTGTGTTGTAAACATTTTTCAGGGTTTTCTGTTTATCAAGAAGAAACTGTTTCTGTTTCCTTAAGTTATGAAGCTTACCTTTTGTGGATTTATAGACTGTGCATGCATCGCTTCATGACATGTCTGTCAGCCTCTTTAAAATCGATGTATTGCTCTATTTCATGTATAAGCCTGTTCTCGGTAAGTTTGCTTGGTTGCATGTTTTGTAGTTTGTTGGAGATTGTTTGTATTGCTTCCTCTTTTTCTTGAACTAAGCACCTCCAGTTGGCAAGCAATCTGAAACATTTTTTTATTTATTCATAGCAATTCGATTCTCAAAATAGCGCTTCTAAAACATGATACTAGTACACTAAGTAATTTTTTCACATAAATCAGTTGTATAGTAAAACTGGACTCTTATCAACATCTGCAAGTAGTGGCTACATTTACAAACCCATTAAAACATAAAGTATGGTCATCGCTAATTTATGATTCTGAAGGGGTACGAATACGAATACGAATGTAAAACCATTAAATGTATATATTTTTTTAGAGGATAACCTAATATGTTGCCATGTTTCAGTCGAATTACAATATACTTATACCACTATTATCATGCATGTTTGGGGTCTCGGTGGCCGAGAGGTCTAAGTAGTTACTGCTGTAATCACTAGCCAGCTTACAGAGGTTGTGAGTTCGAAACCCACTCGTGTGGGTGCACTCGCCATCTTTATTGACTAGGATTGTCAGTTTTCCTATCAAAGGTCGGTGGTTTTCTCCGGGCACTCCGGCGTCCTCCGCCAATAAAAACTGGCCGCCACGAAACAGCCTAAATGCGGTGCTTAAAAGTGGCGTTAAAAAACATCAAAAATCAAATCAAATCATACATTTTTTATTTTCGTATTAAATTTAAACTGATTTTAACTGTGCGTGTATCTGTGTATTCGTTTATTCCACATTGGCCCAAAATATTAAAGGTCCCGAAATGACAAATGCACAACAATTTAAACTAGATAACTAACTAAACTAAAGTTCTTTAAACAAAATTATATTTTTTATTGTGGACAAGTGTGGACACAGATCAGTGTGGATAGTATGTTTTGATGTTTGATAGTGTTTTCTGACATACAGATGTCTCTGGTTTTCCCCAATAGGATTCCATGTTGAACTGTGGTGCACAGTGAAACTAAACTTATACTAAGCACTAAAATAGCAGTGTCTTATATTTAATATTTAGTTTTAATGTTCAAGACTGTCATGGAGGAGACAATAATTTAAATCAGTGCCAACCGTTCATATATTTTATTTAGTTAGACATTCCTTTTAATATCAAATCTACATATTGGCCAACCGATGATACTTTGAGGGTTTCGTGTATATAAATATGCACGTTCTTGCAATTACAAATGTAAGTTTTGTGCATGTACAACGTTCAATTTGGGGTTTTCCATTCAACATTTTAACTTAGTAATAACTTTTTTTTAATAATTTTTAACATTTAAAAAAATGTTCCGTTAATGGAACAGAGCTAGCTGAGTGTGCTCCAACCTTTGGGAGATTTACTTTAAAAAACAGAAGATTGCAAAAATAATTGCCAAATGGTTCCGATAAAAAAATGATCCAAAATTTAGATTTTGAATAGCAGCAATTAGAACTCATATAAGAAGAGGATCACATAGGGTTCATTTCTGCATAATGCCGGTGATTTTAATATGCGAGATGATATTCGAGGAACTGCAAGCATGTGCTTTTTGTTATTTGTATGGTTCTATTCATGTTCCTTTGAAGTTTTAATTTCTTACTTGGGTTAGTCCACATAAAACTGTAAAATTTGTTCACAACCTTCCCAGTATTATTAGTAAAAGATTTTGTCTAAATGTCTAAATTGTGATTTACAAAATTACTATTGGTTTCATCTTTTTTGTGCATTTTATTCGGATTCATAACAGCGGTAACCGTCGTTGATTTGAAATTAGACACTGTTGTTTACTTCCGACATGTGCTTGTAAAAATATTTTATTTTACTTGATATTGACCATCTGATAACGACAGTCTACAAGGTGACAAAAGCTAGGTAAAAGTTTTTTTCTAACTACTAAGCCAAACTTGATATAAGTTCTATATAATATTGATGTAACGTTAGGCGTTATTTGCGAAAACTTCGTTAATATTCTTCTAGTTCTAATGAACATACACAGATGAAATTGAAAATAAGCATTATTGAAAGCAAGATTATCATGATTACAAGTGTAAAATGTACAAGACTTGACAAAAATTTGACTTTTTAAGGGCATAACAAACTAAAGGTAGAAAGGTTATTGCAATTTTCAAAGTTGAAATGAAGCTTCTTAGTGTAAAGGATCGCGGTGATATAAAATTAAAAACATGAAATCAGTATTTGTGATGGTGCTGTTTTGAATTTTGAATTCTGAAATGCTTATAAATCTTTATTAATCTATCATATATCTGTGTTCTTTACGTATATTTCAAACAGCTGTCGGACCTCTTAAACACCAACCACAACCAGGCAAATATGTTGACTCCAGCATTTGAAATCAAACAAGATGATGCCTTTATAACCATCATTATCAAAGCACCATATGCAAGGGTAAGATAGTAACCATTAAAAATGTCAAGTATGTTACTTTATAATTTAACAAGACAAATGAATTTATTATTGAATTGAATTTATATAGAATGAACTATGAGTACAAAATGTATTTAGATATACATGTATTAAAGAAGATGTTGTATACAGTGATGGATCCAGAAATTTTCATGAAGGGGGCCAACTGACTGCCTAAGAGGGGGCCTGCTCATGTCATGCTTCAGTGAATCCCTATGTAATCAAACAAATTATTCCCACAAACAGGGGGCCGAAGCCCCCTTGAAAAACCATCTAAATCCGCATAGAGCCATGAGAGCTGGTATGTTATACATGTATTTTAAAAATCAGAATTTTTTTCTATCTAAATTTTTTGAAAAGGAGTTCTAAATTGAAGCATTTCATTAAAAACTAAAAGATTGTTTCTTCTTCTATTTTTCAGATAACAGATACAGAAATATTTATAGAAGGAAATGAGTTCAGATTTCACTCAAAACCATATTTTCTGAGGTAAATTTTAATAATAGGTGTTATCTGTGTTTTGTACATTGTTAATTGCAGGTATAATCAAATCTTTTGGAACTTAATGATTTCAGTTAGAATACAGACATAACAATTTTATAACCTGTATCTGTGAATTAATTAAATTGGTTGACATGGGTTAGATAATTTTGTTCACATTTAAATGAAAAATTATGTTTCCTTTGTTTGCAATGTCAACATATATTTGTTCAGTCTAACAGAAGTTGCAATGGAAACTTTTTTATAAACATTGTCATAATATCTTTTCTTGTTGGAACAAATATTCTATATCATTTATTCCGTTAGGAACTTATACTGTAATATTTATTCCTGTGGAAATAATATTCCAGAATATATTTTCCTTTTGGAACTTATTTTATGAAGGAACTTCTATTTCGTGACACTGATTTCCTTTAACAATAAATACTTTTTACCAATCCTGGACTTTGTATGGTGCCCTGTAGAAGAGGTGATCAATCAACAATCAGATCAATTTTACTAAGTTAGGTAAATCCTAAGCTAATTTGGAATAATTGATTGAAGGTTTTTATGGCCTATGGATGGGCATTATGTTTTCTGGTCTGTGCATTAGTTTGTCCGTCTGTTAGTTCTTCTGTTCATTCGTGCGTCTGTCCTGCTTCAGGGTAAAGTTTTTGGTCGAGGTAGTTTTTGATTAAGTTGAAGTCCAATCAACTTGAAACTTAGTACACATGTTACCTATGATATGATCTTTCTAATTTTAATGCCAAATTAGAGATTTTACCAAATTATAAGGACTTAATTATTTGCTTTATCAATAGACATGTGTACTTTATGTATTTTAGATTATCATTACCAGGGAATATTGTAGAGGATGGAAGAGAACAAGCTAAATATGATGCTGATAATGGTAATAAATGTGTTTGTGAATTATAGAATAAGTTGCAAACCTATAGATTAAAATGAACACTTTATTTTGCTACAATGTAAAGGTCATAAATTATCACACAATCGTCTGAAACACAGTCTCTGAATGCTGGATGATCTGTTTATGATGACTGTCATGAAAAAAAATCACTTAAACTAGCACTTTTTCCTCTCAAAATTTGAAATCCACCAATTTAAGAATCCGGCGAACTTGTAACTTTCTTCAAAGCACTAAAATTGATACCCACGAAATTAAAGTACTTTCACAGTAAATCAATGCTTTATATGTTTTCGATAAAGTGAATATTCAATCTCCTTATAACAATGTATAACAGGCATGACAGTCGATATAAATTTAGAATTTATTTCCTAGCGCACCAGGTAAAATGCAAAGATTTTTAAAAGGATGTAAAATGAATTTTTTGGTCATCTTTGATTATTTTAATATTAAAGCTTCTTAATAATTGCTTTCATGTCACCAAAACATTGAATTCAAAGCCTACATCAACTCTGGAGATTGCAACAGATTTTGCACTTCTTTAAACACTTAAATTCATGGTTAACCTATACCTCCTTACAAGAACATAATATTGTAGTACGTACAGAAAAAAAATCTTATGTTTAATTTTGCTGGAAAGCATATGAGGCATCTCTTGTGCTCCTGATTTTGTTTACAGCTCATCAGTTTTATTATGACTATTGTAGGATCATTTACAGTAACAGTACCTAAAGAAACTCCAGGAGAATTGTTTGAAGGGTTAGACATGATTACAAAACTACTAACTAATAAAGGGCAGACAACTGGTCAGTCACCTTTGATTGAAGTTTTGAGTAAGTTATTACTACAAATATTTTTAGGGATAATATTATAGGAGCATGTCTACATCATAAAATGTAGGTAGTACATCATACTAAATTTTGTTTTTGAAGTTAGGTAGACATGTTCACAAATTGACACACATGTCTATCTATTTTGAAAAGTAAAGATTAAAAATTGGAAAATTCCAGACTTCCAAATTGATTGTTGTCAGTTTATGTAATTTAAACTGTTAAATGGAAATGAAAATAACAGTGAACATACCTCAGTAGAAGTAACATTCCAATGGGGAAACAAATCTGATAAGATGTTAAATACAGTTTTGTTTTACATTTAATATTTTATTTTTGAACCAGTTGTTCACATCCTCGATTTTTTATGGATAGATGTCTCATTGGCAACCATACCACATTTCTTTATTTATATGTTTAAAAATATCATGCATTGGTACTCCTTCTAAATTATTATTTGAACAACACAATTGGAAATTATTTGAACACTTTGAAAACCTTGTACTTGCTGTTCTGGAAATTGATTTTGGCTTTTTGCTACAGATGAATCAAATGATGGTACACAGGCTGACGAGGAAGAAGAGGAGGAGTTTGATTGGCATATAGAACAGACCCCTTATACTGAAAAAGAATTATCCTTAGACTGTCCTAAATATGGCTTTGCTAATCAGAAGTCAGGAGTGTTCACTAGACTACAGGTAAACATGTCAGAATATATACATGAATTTTCTTTATAAAGGATATTCAGATTCTTATAAATCTAAGGTACATAACTGTCAAATATACCATAGAGATTCAGTATTATAACGAGCATTGTCATACTGAAACCTGTGGAACTTCTGATAATTTTATTGCAGATTTTTAGGTAAAAAATCCCCAGATCAAGGTATCATTGGTAATTAAATGCACCTTTGATTTGTCAATGCTTTAATTTATGTATCTTTATGTCTCTCATTTTGAAATCTCTTTTGTTGCTAATTACTACTTTTGTTGTACATTTTTTTTATGCCTGTAGTTTAAAAAAAGCACAACCAGGAAGTGGAATCATTTTTTGTTTTACAATTATCACAGATCTTGGGGAAAACAAAATATACAAAACTTAATTTAATGAAATTAAAATGGAAAATATGGAAGATAAACAAGATTTTCCAATTAACATGCCTATCTGTATCTTCTGGTGATAATGACAAATGTCCATAGTCCTTTAGGGAAACTTTATAAAACTATTTTATATTACAGGATGAAATTATTGAAATAGTAGATTTAAAGAATCCAGACCAGTGTAGTGTCAGTGACAGGAGAGAGAAAAGAGAAATGGCAGAACAACAGAAATTTGATGAAGATTATTATTTGTAAGTTGTAATGTTCATTCCTTAAGTATGTGCAGATTGAAGCAATGTACAGTCTGTGTAATACACTTTTTACATTTTGAATGTATTGTCACAATATGAGTAAATTTTCTTTATTTTGAATAACAAATGAGCGAAAACAACATTTAATGTTCTTTATGAAATATGTATTACTGAATGAAAAATTAACTTTTGTGGTGCACATTTTTAAGGAAAAATATTGAAATTATAATGGTCTCTGTTTCAGAGCAGATTTGTATGAAGATGATGCTGTCAGGGATTTATTAAGTTATAATCCATGTTTGTCAGGTGATTAGCAATTTTTTCTCAAAATATATGTTTAAGCATCTCTGAATGAATATATTCTCCTGCACAGTTGAATAAGATTGATTTGGGTATTCTTTTTAGGTTCCTATTGGTAATATAGCTCCTAACATTCCTAATTATGAATTCATTCCTGACATTCAAATGTTTATGTTGGAATGTTCCTGATTAAGCTAAATCCTGAAAAAGGCTTTGGATGCACAAAATTTATATTTTAGTGTTATTTTCATTGAAAATATTCTAGGAAAGAAATTATGTTTTGTTCATTAATGGACTGGAAAAGTAAAAAAAATAAGTATGGTTCCAATCCCATTTGATATGTTTATTAGTAAATATACAACTCATTATTCAGTATGGGAAATATGTCAGGGTGTTTAAGAAAGATATCTAGCAGTAATGAAATTTGAAGTTTGGGATTTTATGAAGTTTTTACTTTTTTTCAGAAAGCTTTACTGATGAAGACAAAGAAATGATGAGGAATTTACCAAAGAAAGAATGTATCCTTTGCTTGTCAAAGAATTTAGTTTGAAATTCATATCTAATTGCAGTAAGACCATGTGATCTTTGGTGACATGAGTAAACTAGTATAAAATTGAGATTTGAATTAGCAGTTTTTATCACTACAATGTATGAGGGTCTGGATGGGGGGTCTATTATTCTGTAAACATTTAATTTTCACCCCTTTTTTTCTCTAATCTTTACAAAATTAACCCCTATTTTCTCTAATCTTCAAAAAATTAACCCCTTTTTTCTCTAATCTTCAAAAAATTAACCCCTTTTTTCTCTAATCTTCATTTTTTTTTGCCCGTTATTCTCTAATCTTCATTTTTTAAGGGCATTATTCTTTAATCATTTAACCCCATCCAAACCCTCATGTATTAGTAACAATTGATGTGTGTTTATAGATAAGATGAGATACATTGCAAATGCCCATTAAACAGCAGCCCAAGAATTCAAAGTAATAAGCTATATATTTTCATTTTAAATACTATATTACCTTAACTGATTTATACAGATTTAATAGATAATAAGATATCAACATATTTAGGTTTAGTAGATATAATATTTGCCTACTGTTATGATGTTAGAAGCACAGAAGGGGAACACAATGTAAGTGTTGTATAGCATCATTTAGGTTTAAACAAGCTAGTAAGGCTCACAGTATAAAATTGTTTACATTCACTTTCCTTAGAATTTAATAGTTGCAATGTTTCTTACAATTATTGTTCTCTTATTTGAGGGCAGAACCATTCCAAGAAAAATGACAAATGTCTTAACCATATTGAAGAGCACAAAATGTTCTTAAAACAAAACATAAATATTATTGTTGAAAGGTTTAGATATGTATTTTTGTCGAGCCTGCAACTTTTGTTGCAGAAAGCTCGACATAGGGATAGTGATCCGGCGGCGGCGGCGTTAGCTAACTTCTTAAAAGCTTAATATTTTAAAAGGTAGAAGACCTGGATGCTTCATACTTTGTATATAGATGCCTCATGTTACGAACTTTCCGTCAGTCACATGTCCAATGTCCTTGACCTCATTTTCATGGTTCAGTGACTACTTGAAAAAAAAGTTAACATTTTTTGTAATGTTAAATTCTCTCTTATTATAAGTAATTGGATAACTATATTTGGTATGTGCATACCTTGCAAGGTCCTCATGCCCGTCAGGCAGTTTTCACTTGACCTCGACCTCATTTCATGGATCAGTGAACAAGGTTAAGTTTTGGTGGTCAAGTCCATACCTCAGATACTATTAGCAATAGGGCTAGTATATTCGGTGTATGGAAGGACTGTAAGGTGTACATGTCCAACTGGCAGGTGTCATCTGACCTTGACCTCATTTTCATGGTTCAGTGGTTATAGTTAAGTTTTTGTGTTTTGGTCTGTTTTTCTTATACTATATGCAATAGGTCTACTATATTTGGTGTATGGAATGCTTGTAAGGTGTACATGTCTAGCTGACAGGTGTCATCTGACCTTGACCTCATTTTCATGGTTCAGTGGTCAAAGTTAAGTTTTTGAGTTTTGGTCTATTTTTCTAATACTTTATGCATTAGGTCAACTATATATGGTGTAGTGAAATATTTTATGATCTATATGTCTGTTACACAGGTTTTATTTGACCTTGACCTCATTTTCACGGTCCATTGCTAAGTGTTAAGTGATTGTGTTTTGGTCTGTTTTGCTTAATTTATAAGCAATAAGTCAACTATATTTGTGGTATTGAAGAATTGACCTCATTTTCATGGTTCATTGATCAATGTTTTGTTTTCTTGGTTAATGTTGAGTTTATGTGACAGTTGTAATAAAGCTTTATATTTAGGTCTATCAACATTATATCAATGATTAGTAAAGAAGGCGAGACATTTCAGCGTGTGCACTCTTGTTAGAACTATATATAATTCTGATTTTCTTTTCATTTATATAGGTATTTATTTTAGTCAACAAACTAAAATATTGTATATCATTGGTAAAACCAAAAAAACAATTGCTACAATTTTCATACAGTTCATGACTTATTATCTCATATATGAGAAAATACAATGTAATGAAATAACTAAGATTTTGTTTATTTTGTAAAGCCAAAAATTTAAACAGGATCAGCAAAAATGAAGAAAAAAAAATGTCTTGTGAAAAAAGCTGAATAGTTCATAAACCTTATTTCATTCTGTTACAGGTAGAATCATCATGGACCATCAGTAAACTAAGTTCTACACTGTCTTGGCTGGATGTAAGTTTTCTTAAAAATCAATATACATCAATTAGTTATAAAATAACTAATCAAAGAATACAAATAGAGAAAAATATTCAACGAGTGACCGAACAACACATTAATTCACGAATGCGCGTAGCGCATAAGTTAATTATCAGTGTTGTTCGGTCATGAGTTGAATATTTTTTGATGTTTGAATTCTTTAAGTAGTTATTCTTTTTATTACATTGGCAAATGGATTTTTAAAGAAATTAATGTTAAGCATGTAAGGAACTATATCTTTTTTCTACACATTCACAATTTGTTTTGATCCGCTGTTATCGACGTCTTGACAACGCCTATTGTTGTAGGATGTCAGAGAGTGAAATAACCACGTTTATTTCACATGTGAAATTATCAGGTTTTATTTAACTGGGAAATCAATGTAATTCATTGCAACCAATGTAATAATATAAGATATTTGGACAAATTTATTTCAACTAATTCATTATTTCATCCTTGAATCTATTTTAATTTTTTTTTATAGAAAATGTAATTGCACAATATTTTATGATATTTTTTAGTCAAATAAAAGAAAAATATAATTGTCGTCATCTTTTATAGAACAGTGACATAGAAGACATTTGATTTTGAAATAAAATCTAAACTCAGAATTTATCATGAAACTATTTTATTTATAATTATTAGACATTCACATCTGTAGAAGAAACATTACGAGCCTGTTATAGACGATGTTTGTGTTATCCATTGTACAGAAACTGGGAGTTTGCTGTCAAAGTCCACCATGATACTGTAAAGATATTAAATGGGGGTAAGAGTTTTTGTATTTGTCTGGTATTAAGCTTTAGATAATTGGTACAGGTACATTGAACATCATATTTGTCCAGAATATCTATTATGAGAATGGGTCATAGCTTTAAGTATAGAATATTAATGATATGTAAAACTTGAATTCATTTTCTAATTTCAAAAACACCTTGACATACTTATGAATCAAATATATTTGATTTTCAGGGAGGCAAACATTATTGAAATGTTTACTGGATATTCATAGATGTTTCTCAGAGACTTATCCACATTACTTACTCAATGACCTGTATATAACAGACTATTGTGTATGGATACAGTCAGCAGAGTAAGTATTTATGTTATTACAGGTTTTTGTCTGTTAAACATTAAAATAAATATATGAAAATGTAGGTCATTCATCATTTTTCTTACAAACAGTATAAGAAAGATAATAGATATAAGAAGATGTGGTATGAGTGCCAATGAGATAACTCTCCATCCAAGTCACTTTTGTAAAAAAACAAAACTTTATAGGTCAAAGTGTGGTCTTCAACACAGCTCACGCCAAACAGTAATTCATAAAGGGCCCCAAAAAATGAATAGTGTAAAACTATTCAAACAGGAAAATGTCTTGCTTATGGTTGGAAAAAGGACTGTACAAGCTTGGAATAAATCAGAAATTTACTCAAAACTCAAATTTAAATTGCCAGTTAAAAAAAAGGAAAATATTGATTGAAATATATAAAGTAATTATAAACAAGATTTTATTTTCCCCCAGTTATATTTGAACATGAATAAACATGATAAAGGAGATACTAGAAGTATGTCAATTAGATAGCAATCCAATATCTATCAAGAAAAATGTGTATAATCAAAAAGATGGTTAAAATTGAAAATGGAAATGGGGAAAGTGTCAAAGAATCAACAACCTGACCAAACAGCAGTTAACAGCCAAAGGCCACCAATGGTTAACATGTTAACTAATCTTCTTAAAAAGGTCTGTTTGAATTTGATCAAGGTGCAATAAAATTAAATATGTAAATCATTACATCTTAATGCATTACGAAAATTGACTTGTCTAAAATGTAATTTAATTTGATAGCAGAGAACCTAAAGACCGGTGGCTTAAACAATTATAGTGACTACCAGTGAGCTGATTATTTGTCAGCACCTGACCTTTTTAAAAAGCTCATTCAATGAATGAATTAAAATAAAATTGACCTTTTGCAAGAAAATTAATTTATGACTTATGACATGCTTATGTTTTTTACCTGACATAAGAAAGAATATGGGCCGCGTTCAATATCGTAGCTGCTACGTAGATTTTTGTCTATTGAACATGTAGCTAGCCTATAGTTTCTACATAAATATTGATAGCAGCTACGTAGCTGCTACGATGTTGAACACGACCATGGTGTGATAATTTGATGTATTATTTTTTTTCAGTTCAAAACAGTTACAGTCTCTGACTGAGGCAATTAAAAAGGTAAGGCCTAAATATACAGCTGTGATACACCATCCTTTAACCCAAGTTATTGTATAAAATAGGGAGATGATGTATGATTGCTAATTAGATGACTATCCACCAGAGTTAAAATGATGTGCTTGTCAGCAATTATAGATCATTGTACAGCCTTCAATAATGAGCAAAACCAATATTTTATAGACAGCTATAAAAGATATTACAAAATGTGAAATATTCCAATAAGAAAACAAAGGGCATGATTTATGACAATACAATTTACAAAAAACAAATATGACAAACATGAACCAATAACAACCACTACATTAAAGACTACTGACTTGGGAGAGGAGCAACAAAAACATGTTTGTGACCGCTCAACCCTCCCCTTTTCTGGGACAGTGGTGTAAGAGCACATCATGGGAACAAATGATAAAAATCGGTTGCAAACGGCTAAACTCAATATATTAGTATTATTTCAAAATTATATTTTCTTTCTCAGGTGTAGAATGCAAAACATATCTATGATAACATTGTCTTAATTGTTCACAAGAATAAACTACATTTATAATGAAAACACGATGTCTTCAGTCCTATCTTTATAACTAACAATGTTTATGTTTTTCTCTTTTCATTTATAGTTTAATCTTAAAAAAGTTGATGTTGGATTAGACTTGTCACTTATAGAAAGTCAGACTAAAGAAGCTATTGTTGATGATGTCATAGAAAATTTAGGCAAGGATGTTTCTAATATAAAAATACCACATGACAGTGATGATGACAGTTCTGATAGTTCAGGGGAGTACACAGAAACTGATGATGAAAGCACAGATTCTGAATGTTCATCAAACAGCTCAGATGATGAAAGAGACAATACCAAAGAAATTCCAAACATTGTTATGATTAAATCTGACAGAGAAATTGATGTAAAGAATGTTGAAAGCGTGAAAAATAACACCGACAAAACAACAAATATTGATGATAACAATACAGAAAGAACTGATGAAGCACATAAACAAATTATTTCAGAAATAAAATAATAACCACAAAACTTGTTTTTTAAGTTATATAAAATACTGAACATTATTAATCCTAATTTCAGATTTTTATACGACCACAAAAATTTTAATTTTTCGTCGTATATTGCAATCACGTTGGCTGCGTCGTCGTCGTCCGAATACTTTTAGTTTTCGCACTCTAACTTTAGTAAAAGTGAATAGAAATCTATGAAATTTTAACACAAGGTTTATTACCACAAAAGGAAGGTTGGGATTGATTTTGGGAGTTTTGGTCCCAACATTTTAGGAATAAGGGGCCAAAAAGGGCCCAAATAAGCATTTTCTAGGTTTTCGCACTATAACTTTAGTTTAAGTAAATAGAAATCTATGAAATTTTGACACAAGGTTTATGACCACAAAAGGAAAGTTGGGATTGATTTTGGGAGTTTTAGTTCAAACAGTTTAGGAATTAGGGGCCAAAAAAGGGCCCAAATAAGCATTATTCTTGGTTTTCGCACAATTACTTTAGTATTATAAGTAAATAGAAATCAACGAAATCTAAACACAAGGTTTATGACCACAAAAGGAAGGTTGGGATTGATTTTGGGAGTTAAGGTCTGAACAGTTTAGGAATTAGGGGCCAAAAAGGGCCCCAAGTAAGCATTATTCTTGGTTTTCGCACCATAACTTTAGTATAAGTAAATAGAAATCTATGAAATTAAAACACAAGGTTTATGACCACTAAAGGAAGGTTGGGTTTGATTTTGGGAGTTTTGGTCCCAACAGTTTAGGAATAAGGGGCCCAAAGGGTCCAAAATTTAACTTTGTTTGATTTCATCAAAAATTGAATAATTGGGGTTCTTTGATATGCAGAATCTAACTGTGTATGTAGATTCTTAATTTTTGGTCCCGTTTTCAAATTGGTCTACATTAAAGTCCAAAGGGTCCAAAATTAAACTTAGTTTGATTTTAACAAAAATTGAATCCTTGGGGTTCTTTGATATGCTGAATCTAAAAATGTACTTAGATTTTTGATTATTGGCCCAGTTTTCAAGTTGGTCCAAATCGGGGTCCAAAATTTAACTTTGTTTGATTTCATCAAAAATTGAATAATTGGGGTTCTTTGTTATGGCAAATCTAACTGTGTATGTAGATTCTTAATTTTTAGTCCCGTTTTCAAATTGGTCTACATTAAAGTCCAAAGGGTTCAAAATTAAACTTAGTTTGATTTTAACAAAAATTGAATTCTTGGGCTTTTTTGATATGCAGAATCTAAACATGTACTTAGATTTTTGATTATGGGCCCAGTTTTCAAATTGGTTCAAATCAGGATCCAAAATTATTATATTAAGTATTGTGCAATAGCAAGAAATTTTCAATTGCACAGTATTCAGCAATAGCAAGAAATCTTCAATTGCACAGTAATGTGCAATAGCAAGAAATTTTCAATTGCACAGTATTGCGCAATAGCAAGAAATCTTCAATTGCACAGTATTGTGCAATAGCAAATATTTTCAATTGCACAGTATTGCGCAATAGCAAGAAATATCTAATTGCACAATATTGTGCAATAGCAAGAAATTTTCAATTGATTGGAGTTATCTTTCTTTGTCCAGAATAGAAGTTAAATCATTGTTTTATACAATATACAATGTATATTCACTTTTACTACCAACTGATAAATTAAAACAATCTTTACCATTCAGTGATAACAAGCACCTTTTGTTACATTTTAATATTTTATGATGTATTTAAATGAGTAGTTATTGTTGCAAACTCCATTAGAAATTTGAATTGAGATCAGTTTGGAAAAAGGGAAAGGGGGATGTGAAAAAAAAATGGGGGGGGGGGGGGGGGGGTAAATTTTTCTCATTTCAGATTTCATAAATAAAAAGAAAATTTCTTGAAACATTTTTTTGAGAGGATTAATATTCAACAGGATATTGAATTGCTCAAAGGCAAAAAAAATATTTTAAGTTGATTAGACCACATTCATTCTGTGTCCAAAACCTATGCTGTGTCAACTATTTAATCACAATCCAAATTTAGAGCTGAATCCAGCTTGAATGTTGTGTCCATACTTGCCCCAACCGTTCAGGGTTCAACCGTTCAGGGTTCAACCTCTGCGGTCGTATAAAGCTGCACCTTGCGGAGCATCTGGTTTTTAAGTATCAAATTGTAAAAAATGCATTCTTTTTTGTATGGGTCATAAAATTTTCGACAAGATTTTCAAGGTTTTAATTGAAAAGGTGGGACTATTATTTTAAAACAGGAATAACCAGTGAAAATCTAGGGGGCAGCATACCATCTTCAACAATATACCCATGTCTATCTTTTTTAAAATACATACTATTTATTGTAATAAGCTGTTGTAAGAACAAACTCAGTGAGATCAATAAACTGTTGACAGATATATATATTTCTCTAATTCTTCGTCAATTTATCCCTTTCTGCACCCATTGTATAAAAAAAAAATTAATCAACGTATGGTTCGTTTGAACTCAGGTCAAATTTTCTTGCTTTCCTCTGAATTTCCTATTGTGACAGCATGAAAAAAGGCAACCATACCTGATGACGTCACGTAGAAAGAACACATTTTTTTGCAGATCACTCAAAGAAGGAAAAATTTGCCTGCTTATTATTTGAAAATCATTAGAGAAATATATTTAGTACTTGTGAAAAATCAATTTTTACATGGGTACCAACTTTTAAGGATGGAGCAAAATATAAATTTTCATGAATATTTGATTCTGTGGTTTTGGCAAAGTTTGCATGCAGTCCTATAACAAGTTTGTTGGAATATTTAATTCATTGTTTTCATTAGATGTGCTAATGCTTCTACAACTGTGTACAAAATATCATCGGCAAACCATCAGTGGTTCATCTGAAACTGGTTTAATCACAATCTTGAATGTGTTAACTATACAAAAGTTTCAAAGTCAATAGCCCATGACTGATGGGACAGGGCCAAATAATCTCAATTGATATGGTATGCTCAATTGCTAACACAAAGGCATAGTACCCAATATTATTAGTTAAGACCTTATCACAACCTTTAAGGTGTAACATATGCAAGCATGTCAATAGACCATGTAAGGGAGTGGGGTCACATGATTGCCATGGAAATGAGATATGTCAATGATTTTACAACTGCATACCAAATAGCAAAGACCTCTCACTAGCAGTGGTCCTAGAATCCTTGACATAATCACAAACTTTTACTTGTAAACTATGTTTTAAAGTCAAAAGACCATGACTGAGGGATAAAGGCCAATTGATCTCCATGGACATGTAATGCGCTAATGCCAATACCACTACATACCAAATATGATTGACCAACCACTATTGGTTACCCATAAAATGACCTGATCACAAAATAATGAATTAATGATGCTGCCACCAGAAACAGCATGCCAAAATCTTATTTTTAGAATTTGTTCAGGCAAGACAAAAATACCATGAAAATATGTTGCTTCTACCTTAAAGAAGAAAGATTCTTATCGTTGACATGAGCACTTATATCTTAAACTGTAATAAAGCTGAGGGATTGGAACAGTTAAAGATATATTGCCACATTTAAAAAGAGGTAATCCTATTGATTTTGAGGTTTACACATTCAGGATAAAGGTCATTCATTAACAAGAGACTGTCAGTGACAGCAAACCAGATTTTCCTGCAGAAGTTGAACTCTGAACAGTTGAGCAATTAAAGACAACATTGAAGTTGAAGCTTAAAAGAGTTTTGAATTTGGATTGTGATTGAAATTTGAAACAGCATAGGCTTGTGACACAACATGAATGTGTTCAAAGAACTGAAAAATTTGAAATTTGGACATTTACCTATTAAGGTCCAATATCCAAAATCTAAGTACATTGTTAAAATCAGCATATCAAAGAACTAATACTCCAAAAATTCAAATGACATAGAAATCAATTAATTGAAGGAATATAACAAATATTCATAAAATAAAATTTAATGTACTGAAAAGTCTACAAGTCAAAAACAAGAACAGCTAAAATCTTGAAAATTGAACTCTACTTTCATTTAGTCACAGGAAACAATAGAACTAAATTTGGAAAGATTTTGTCACAGCGTTTTCATGTTAATGAAGAGACACTGTTTGGCAGCTGCCCACCTGCTAGCCGTACATCCCCAAATTAATAATCGATTTTCTTTTGAAATTCCGTTTAAAAATACACTGAAATTAACACAGTAAAAAAGGCCCCTACAACATAACCAAAGATAATGGTAGATTATTTAATATTGTGATAAGATGCAAGCTTTGTCACATGTAATAAAGGTTCATAAAGTACAGTTACTGTAACCAGCCAATTATATCATTCTGCAATTTGTAATCAGCTACTAGGAAGAGTTTGATGAACAACAAGAATGTGTTCATAGTACATGGATGTCCCAATCGCACCATCATTTTCTATGTTCAGTGGACCGTAAAATTTGGGTCAACACTGTTAATTAAAATTAGAAAGATTATATCATAGGGAACATGTGTACTAAGTTTCAAGTTGATTGGACTTCCAACTTCATCAAAAACACCAGTGACTTCTGTAAAGCCTATTCTGGAGACAACATTTTGTGAATGTAATTATGCTCAGATTCAGATCCTTTTTGTATGACAAGTATTTTTTATTTGTATGGTAGGAAATATTGTTGTGTTTGTCCTTCTTGATAGCACCAAGTAAACCCTATGCTACAGTATATCCTATGTGTGTGTATAATCACAACCCTTGAAGAAATGTACTTAAACAAAATAAATTGAACAAGATCTAATTTATACACGATAAATCATGTGAGAGAGTATATTTGGGCACCAAGTGAGAGCAAAACTTCATTTTGGCCTGCCTTCTGATGGTCTTAAAAACTAAGTCAAATGAAGAAAAAAAATGTGCATTGGTGGAACAAAAATGAAAAATATATTGGAAATCATATTTATTATTTTCCTTTCATGATGTGATTGTACATGTGCACAAACAATTAGTAAACATACAAATTCAAACAAAACTGATCAACATAGACATTATGTACCAATACCATCTGATGATTTGATGTAGGATTACTAGACATACAATTTGACATTTTGATACCAAAAAGTTGTATGTTAAATTTATTAATAAAGTCTATTTTATTTGAAAAATGTATTTTGATAAATGTGTCTCATTTCACAGAATCACTAATGACTGCAAAACACCAATTTCCCCGTTATAACCAAATGAAAAATATTACTTAACAAATAGCTTTTAAATACTTATTGGTCTAAATCAAACTTATTTCTTGGTGCATCAAGATAGTTCAGGTGACAATTGGAAATCAAAGTTTTGAGATCATCCAATCATTATACATGTATCAAAATTTAAATCAGATTATTTGCATTAAAAAATTGTACAATATATAAAATGTTTCAACTCATTTTGAAGATATATCAATATCTCTGGATTAAATACATAAAATATCACAAATTTTACACTGACTTGCAGTTTTTATTTGATCCATACAATCAATTTTCTAACATTAAAGGAAGAAAAAATCTTTGTCATATTTACAGCATGACAAAACTGAAATTAAAATTAAACCATGACAAACCATGAAACTTTTACCCAATGAATTTGTATGGAAAAGATGGGATCTAAAAATGTTAGGAAATGGACTAACCAATGTCACTTAGCTATGAGATTGCCTTTTATGGATAGTAATATCTAGCATACAATATGCTTAAATTTAATATCTCACATTTTTTATCAATTATCAGTGATAAGAAAATCTATTTGATGCCTTTAGTTTATGTAACTTGGCACATCAACTGCAGTTGCAGTATCATTTCAGACTTTAATTCATTTGAGATACAATTATACACTTGTTTCTGTTTACATTTGATGATCATTAAAAATCTGAATACACAAATGTTTGTTTCTAAGACAACGCATAAAGTCAAACATAAAACAGTCAACAAGATACAAAATTTAGACCTTAACATACACATGATATAAATGCAACCCTGAAACTTCAGTTTCAGCTGAAATTCTTAACTTGGAACATATTCATGGTAAAAAAAAATTGTCTAAACTTTTTAGCTAGAGAAATGTCTACAAATGTGGAGATTTATATTTCCAAACTGCCATTGTCTTATGATAGCAAGTATCAAAAACATAATACTTATATTCTGGAAAAGTCAGTACATTAGCTGTATTCATGTGGTAAACAAAGAAAAGCAATTGATAAGATGAATAACAAACATGAGGTCATAATATTTAAATGAATATGTACACCAAATCATTATATGCAAAGCAGGCAAACTTATGAAAGCAATTTTTTTTTAATTTTCATCCAGATTCTTTCCAAAATTATCTTGATTTTACAAAAAGACTGCAAATTATTTAAAACATGAGTATTTAAGCAAAATTTGTATTTTAAACATTTATTTCCTTATATGGAGCTCTTTCAAAAAAATAATTATAAAATATCAAATAATGTTTAAATATCTGACATAAGAGCATTGGAATGGTGGAAACTGTTTTGCTAGGCATAAAAAGGAAATTTGTTTTCATATTCAAGGTTAAGAGTTATAATACACCATTAACAATGTAAAATATTATGTAACTAAATAAACTTTTAAAAATCAACGACAGTATATATTACATTACAACAGTTTTCCCCCATGTATTTTTTGTCTCCATTTAATTCAATTTAAACAAGATAAATAAATAAACTGATCTTGAAAACAAACAAACATGAAATTGTTGAGGTTATAAAAGTCAAAATTTTCTGTTGTTTTTTTTACTTTGAGGTTTAAATTATTCAATTGACTCTAAACTAAAACAATTGATTTGCCTTAATCATATACATTAATAATTTTAAGGAATAACAATTTCATAAAGTATATCCAAACTTATCATTTATACAGTAAAAACCACATGATTTTATCCAAAAAAAAAATCCATTTTTGATACAAAACATTTTCTAAAATGGTTAAATATCATCCAAAGTAACAGCGTTATTTTTTCTCTCCAATGGCTCTGAGGATGTGCAAGAAGAGGTTAAGGATATCCAAATACAGGTTGACAGATGCAACAATATATTCCTCTGGACTGTGTTTGTGCATCAGCATGTGGGTATCAAAAATGATGAAGAGTGAGAAGACCAAAGCACCTCCAATACCAATGGCTTTGTCCATTATTGGTGATGGGAAAAAAATCTGAAAATACAATACTGACAATTACTTTACATTCTACCCTAAATAAATATGAAATTAATTTTCAATCATTTTCAATATAATGGAGTTGTATGGGACGGACATACAAGTGAGAGGTTTAGCTAGCTATAAAACAAGGCTTGGTCCACCATTTTCTGCATAAGAAAATGCCTATACCAAGTCAGGAGTGTGACATTGTTGTTTATTGGTTGGGTGGGTTTGCGCTTTTGATTTTGACATTTGATTTGGGACTTTGTTTTGAATTTTCCTCGTAGTTCAGTTTTTTTTGTGATTTTACTTTTTAAAGTCATAATTTTTTATGAACTCATTTATTGTTACCAATATAACTTTATAATGAATCAAATTGTTTGTTTTTTTCCTGGGCATTTTTATTGTATCAAATTGTTTGTTTTTTCCTGGGCATTTTTATTGTGACAAGGATTCCCCCCCTGTGGCACCATTTTTTTATTACTGAAAGTTGAATTTATTCTATCATTGATGATCTTGTTCAAATTTCCTTGTTTAAGTTGGGCGTTTTTACAAGGTTGTTTTATCCAATAGTATCTTGGAGCATGATTTGTAATAAAATTATGAAAAAGTTACCTGCATCATGCCAGCTATGATCAAAATCATTAAAGCTGCAAATAACCTGAAAAAGAGACAATTACATTTTTTGATCTAGTTGTTTATGTTACATGTATTAATTATGCATACAGTAACTTTCAATTTAGGATAAAGATATTCACTTATTACATTTAATTATTGATATGGTATTGACTATAATAAAGCTACATTAGGAGTATTGTGAGAACTTTTAATCTTACCAGGTTTAAGAAGTTTAAAAAAAACTGTTTCCAGGTCGAAATGAGAATTTTTCTTTTTAATTGGTTATGAATTGAATAAACTAAACCAAATTGGTGGGAATCTTAGAATGTTTGATGAACATTTTCAGACAACTGTAGAATAAAATAATTAACCATCCTTGTTGAGGCAGGTCCAGTGTTCTCAGATATTTCATATAGCATCTTGGTAAAAATGAAATTAGGAATACTATCTTGTTTCTAAAAATTATAGCATCACATCCATAACACAATCTATATGACAATCAATTCAGATAGCATCACATTACCATGGTGCTAAAAGGACCTGAGGAGAACACTGTTAAGGTCAAGGACTTTTTAGATGACTATTTACAAACCAGACCATTTATCTATAAAATTGAGACTAATTTAGTACATACCCTGCTCCCATTGAGCTGAAATCCCTCTTGCTTTGAAGAGTATATATCGTCAGGCCAGCTGTCACAGCAAATGTCAACATAAAAGCTTCAATAACAGACTGAACTTCATAAAATGTGACTGAAATATAAATAGAAAAATAATTGTTAAAAAGAGTCAGGAAGTCATACACTCAGACCTATTTACCATAAAATAGCTGTGCATGCAGTTATTGAAGATTCACAAAATGAACGATACACCAAAACAGTCTACAATTACAAAATTTATCAGAATAACCCAGTGGTTCAAACCATGTCATTTTGACCTGGAAATAAGGGAGATATTGCTTGAGATTGGCTGTCAAAACAATATATATTTTTTAAAGTATGATGAGGATGTCTGCATACTAGACAAGTATCTATAATGCTCAATTTTTTGATTTGGTATACTGCTACTGTATCAGAAGAAGAGCATTTTATTTTATGAATACTTATACATTATGTCTTCACAGTAACATCCAAATGCTCGAACTTTATACATACAGTGTATTTTCTATCAACTGGTCATATGCTTACTGAAAACAATGTGGAATGTGTCCATGTGCCGCAGATGATGCACCCGCTTTCATATAAAGTTATAAAGGACCATAACTAAAGAACATAATAGTGACACTACTCACATTTGTACTTGATCTGAGTTTTGAGGTAAAAAGCATTGTGTATAAGTTTAATAACATTTAGATGAGGCAAACTTAAGTAAGAGAATGGAAAAAACAATTCAGCAATTCTTCCATAGTAAAGGGGCATGACTCTAGAAGGAAATTCAAAAAGTTGGTACATCAGACAATTCTTTAAACATGACTTCTAAGTAACTGTTAGTAGAACTTTAAGTACTTAATATTATTCAGCTACCACCTATTTTAGGTTATTCTTATTAATTTATATTGTAACAATACCTACCTACTACTCCTACACTGTAAGCTTCCATCAAAGTCTAAAAAAATAAATGCAAGCATGAAATGTAATTTTTAAAGTACTGTAAATTCAGAAATTATTGCGAGGTTTTTATTATTGCGAAAAATGCGAGAAACTTGTGAACGCAATAACTTAAACTTGCATTTTGAAATATTTTATATGAATTAAACAGGACTTTTCTCAAAATTGGAAAAATTAAAATCGCATTTCAGTCTACAATGACAAAATCGCAATAATAAATGCACGCAATAATTTCTGAATCTACAGTAAACAAAACTGAAATAATTTTTATCCTATAAATTCAAGTTATTTTGCAGAATTTTCAAGGACTACATATTCATTATACAAATATATACTCTTTTTTATACTACAGGGATGTTTAATAACTATGAATAAGCATGAAGGTATTGCAAGGGTAGAATTTTTTTGACACAAAACAATGCTTAACAGAATAGGTTCATTTTTGTTTTTTGTATATGATAATGATTGTATCCCATTTATAAAGATGTTAGTGTAAATGCATGGATACTGATTTATTATTTCCTTGAAAGTATGTTATCCATTTCTGAACATGAGAACAATTTCTATGCATACTAAGGCATCTTTCAAATATTTTCTTTTGTACTAAATTTTCAAGCAGTTTGAAGGCTTTTGGACATGTGCAGTTTTGAATTGTACTATAAATGATATTTGCAAGACTTAGACCAAGACCGATTCTTCAAATGATTTCTATTGTCTTTCATTTTATCAAATGTAAGTTAAAGTTTTGTGTGTACATGTATGGCAAATGCAATGAACTGTACTCTTTAGTTTTCTGATCAAAAGCTACAAAATGTATTATTTTCTTTATAATAAATAGGTACTTACAAAAACTGTCAAAAGTATATAGTTGGTTGGTGTCTGATGTCGGTAAACCATCAATGCAAAGATCAAACCAAGTGAACCAATCAAGGCAACCAACAACATCCAGTTACTGAAACATAATAATACAAGAATATAATATCTGGCATTTTTCATAATCATTGAATATTCATACATATGTATATATATGTGACACAATAAAGTTTCTTGTATGAACTGTTTTCACTTTTCATGTTGGGCCTTTTATAGCCGACTATACTGTATGGATTTTTCTCATTGTTGAAGGCTGTACAGTGGATTATATTTGCTTACTACACTTCATTTTTATTTTGGTGGATAGCTGTTTCATTGACTATAATAACACATCTCCCCGTGTTCATATGAAGAAATACATTGCACCTATAAAAAGAACTTAAAGTGCTTCTGAATTGAGTGATACATGTAATACATATAATTATTTATACTTTTACAAATTTAAAGGAAGAAAACAATTTAATTGTGATAGATTTGATACTGAATCATGCTTAGACCAATACAATTTTAAGCTAGAGCTTGTCATTTTTGAGGTGGAGATTCTTTGACAATTGGATTGGAGCATCATTTGTATCAAATATCTAATAAAATTAATGTATTTTTTTTCATCCATTTCAGGTGGTACCTAACACTACAGGGAGATAACTCTGTAAAATCAGCTAAAAGTTTTAATTATGTTGTGTTGTAAAGGGAATATTAAGCTTCTCAATGATCAAAATAAGTGTTTGTCAAACTGTTATATAACCAGTGTAATTTTTCTGATAAAATAGTTGGTTCAAATTTTTTGAAATTTTTGTATTTTTGTCAAAGGGTCAAAGTAAATACTTTGTCAAAATTTTATGAAAATTAAACGAGCCAAATTAATTTTAGTTTAAAGTGTTGGGTACCACCTTAATAAAGTTTAAACATAGTGGTGTTCAGGCCTCTTGTAAGATTGGCATTTTTTAGCGCAATTAAGTAATAACACAAGTAAAATACAAAATAACATAGGCTCTACATTGTAGCTTTAAAGCTCTTGTTTCTTTGGCTAAATCAAATTGACTTATAGGCAACTAATTTAATCCTTTTTTTTCCATTTTTTGATGCTCTTTTATGTTATCAAAGTTTTAGCTTCACAAATTTATCCCTGTGTGGAACCAAAGATAACAAATTAATTAATAGCTAATCTTATATCATATATTACTTTGTTTGAACAAACGTAGTGGCTGTCTCACTGGAATAAATAACACCGGCTACTATTGTACTAAGTAAAATCTGTGCTGATAAAATTCCATACACTTTCCTCAGAAATCCTGTAAAAAAATCAACATGATCAATACCAAAGTTAGTAAATTATGCAATTCAAGTGCTTAATAAAATTGACTACTTTCTTTTTTTACTTTCATCAACTAATGCCCTTTTTTTGGTAGCATACATGCATATGGCTTTTCACTTTAATTTTGTCTGAAGTTTTCATAAATTATAACAAAATTTCCAAAAAAAATCAAATTTGCCTGTGTCTGAATTTAAAAAAAACGTTGAATCTAGAAACTATTTTTTTTTTAAATGGCCTATCATCCTGTCTTTATGAGATTTTTTCATAACTTTTCTAGATTTAAAGATTGAAATCTTGACACCAATTTATTGTTTAAATCAGTTACATTAACTTGGTATTCTATTGCATTGTGTTGGTGGGTTGATGTCTTATCATGCTTATTAAAGTGTATCCTTATTCTTTTTATTTCATCAATTTATATGATCAACTGGGATGCAATTTTCACATACCACAACAGTACCATCAGATTTTTGTGTGTCTGATATTTTACTGTCATCATTGTTAATTGTACATAGCCTCTGGCCTTTTCTATCAGTGTTCACCAACACATTTTCCAAAAGTATCATGAGGAAATAGAACTGTTTTTTTCCAAGATCAAACTATAACACTAAGGTTATATATTATAATACATTTTATTATTAATTCTTTTCAGATGACACCTTGCTATAGGTTGCATTTCTGTAAATATTGACAATGCAATTTGCCATAGGAACTCCTTTTACGGCTAAAACTGTACCACTTTTACTATGAAGTTTTGAAAAAAATCTTATCCTAGAATTGAAAGTTCATATGCACCACAATTTTTTTCAAAGGTCAAAATATAGGGCTGTGCGTCATATTTTCAACGTTTATATGCCCTGAACTTCTCAGAGTTTAAATTATCACTAATTTTCTTAACTACTCCTACCTCGCATGAAAGGTTACCACAGATTTCAATGTAAACAATATGCACATGTTTATTTACTGGTAACATTCCCAAGTTATGTCTCTGTGAGATGGAACACAGAGAGCATAACTGGGAACCAGTATGTAAACAAAATTAATTTTCTATGAATATTCAAGATCTCGCCAAAAGAGGCGTGTTTTGAGAAACAGCTGTATTTACAAAGTGCAACCTGTAAGGCCCTGGGGTGATAACTGCCTACATGCATACATACCCATACGGACATAAACATGAGCTGTTGCAACATTAGATCCATACATGAAATCATCCACAATGGATTCTTTCCCATCTTTGGTTTCCACTGGACTAAACATTTTTCTTTTTTTAATTTATCTACAAAATAAAATAACTGCTATTAAGATACAGATTTAAACATGTTAAAAGATATATATATCACATCCATGTTTAAAATAATTATGATCAAACTGTTCAGTTGTTATGGAAAAGTGATTGTTGTATGACGTCAATAGATTATCTGGGCAAGGATTCTAGATTAAGTTTTGTTCATTGTATTTGATCGGCAAACCCGGAATTACCCTTATCTGACCCCAGAATCTGATCCATTGTTTTAGTTGTCTTCATTTTCGGTTTATGGCATCCATTGTTTTTCAATGTTGCGTTTGTCAGTCAGATACCATTTTACTCAGATTTACACATTACTTGATGCAGAGATGCAAACAGGTTTTTTCCTGTCAGACATTGAGGCCTACAGGGTACCAAGTTTTGCCAGACCCATCACATTTCTGCCAGACCTATATTTTCACTCAAAAATCAAATAAGATGCTATTGATCAAACGTTAATTTTGATTTTGTTCTATATTATAACCTGTTACATGTATTCATAACAATTGTCACATGATTGTAGTTTATTGAATAATGTAAATATATTATAATACATTACATACATGTATATATATATTGATCTGATTAAAAATTATTTCTCACAAGAGTACTTGGAAACAAGATAGTCTTTGGTAGATTCATTCTGCTCAAATTCAAAATCTGACTCACTGTCAGAATCATTATCACTCCCAGAATCATTAGTCTCATTATCTACCTTCCCATTATCTACAATAACATTCTCATTCTCTACATTATCTACCCTCTCATTCTGTGACTGGTTTGGCCTTTTACCGGGTTTCGACCCACTTACAAATTTTATCGGCCATGACATATTTCCTGAACTTATCAACTACGCTTAATAGACCTCCATCCTGAAGAGCGAATTTCTAAAACCAGAAATATGACGGAAATACGCGGAATGGTTTGGGGTGAGATGGACATGGTACGAAAAGACTGTCACTTGGCGGAAATACTGGTTCCCAAAGTTAGAAAAAGCAAGGGAACAGGAAATTTACTTTCATTAAAGATGATCACAATTTTATTAACAAAATACTCTGCAGGGACCGACGGGGAATTAAGTTTTGGTGGATCCAAGCAGACTAAAATATTGGGGGCCATCAGGTCCTGCACAGCAACGAGTTTTGCCGGACCTGCATAACTTCTGCCCCTTTGCCCTTAGGTCCAACAAATCCGACGATTAGTTGCATCTCTGCTTGATGGTAATTTCAGGTATAAAGCTAGCTGTTGAACAAAATGTACATAGCTTTCATGAATAATAAAGATGAAAATAAATTTTGAGATCATTTTGAAATTTTGGTCTCAAAATTGAGAATAATGTAGGGTATTTGCCATTGTGAATAGTTTTAATTACTGGGCCCTGTGGAATGCTTGAAAAAATCCATGGAGGGGTATATAATGCAATAGTAATCATGGTAATATGACCTAGAAATGACAATACTGATGGTTTAAAAGGTTGACAAAATTAATTTTTATATCAGATGTTCATCGAACATATTGAAAAGTACAACCTACAAAGAGGAATGTACAAATGTACATGTACCAGCTGTCAACATGAAAAATAATGAAACCCCTGATTAGGCTGTCAGTTAGTTCCAGTAGTAAAGAAGTTGTCCATCCATACTGAAGGGGTAAATATCCTCTTTTTGATATGGGACAAGCTCTGAGGTCCAACGGACCCAGCTTTTCTCACAGCCTTTGGATGTCAGATTAATCAAGGACTAGTAAAATGCATAAATATGAGATGCATTTGACTGTTGGTGGCCATGGTTCTCATACTTATGTTTATTTTGACCATTTGTTTATTTTTAATTCTCTGTTGTAAATGAATGCATGGCTTTCTTTTACTTAAGAGTCCCAACCCATAAAGAGCTATAGTCTATACTAAACTATTCTTAACCCAAAACCTTACCCTAACCCATACCTATCACTAGCTTGAACCCTTAAATCTAATCCTAACATTAAACACCCCCTAACCTAATCATAACCATGAATGAACCTTAACTCTAAAGTATAGGGACCCTTAAATTTAAAGAAGGCCAAACACATAAACATTATGTCTTGTACTTCATGTACTTCTTCAGTTCTTCATTAATCCGGGTCTGTTTGGGCCCATTCACTTTCGCACCCACTCATTATCGCCCCCTTTAACCTTCGCACCCTACATGTTTGCACCCAAAGTCTGTTCGCTCCCTACATGTTCGCGCCCAATTTTAATTGGTTTTGTGTTTAATAACTATAGCTTTGTAATCAAGTTTTGGCAAGTGTATTCTTATATTTGTTGTCATAGTCTCAAAATAAAGTGAGACAGCATTTATTTTTTGTGTTGAATAAATCTTAATCATGTTTTGGATAGTGTATTGTTAAAAAAAAAAGAATCCTTTCTAAATAAAATGGGATTCTGTCAACTTTTTTTTAGTGTTGAATAACTCTTAATCATGTTTTGGTTAGTGTATTGCTATAACTTTGTTTCAAAATAAAGTGAGATTCTGACTACGTTTTTTTTTTGTGTGTTGAATAAATTTTGGTTATATTAATAGTGTATTGCTATATTTTATTGTTTCAGATCAAAGGGACCAAGCTGTTAAAAACAATTATCTTTTGTGTTTTTCATTTAAAATCTTGAATGTTTTACTTACACCAAAGCAATTTATATGGGGACAAAGTCCCCAATAACAGTAGAAAATTCAAAAAAAAAAAAAAAAAAAAAATAGGGAAAATTTTCATTGTACTAATGAACTCAATTTTTTTTATGTCATGTTTTGAATTCCTGCATTTGCGCAGAAATCTACAATGTACTTCCTTTTTCCGGTCTTGTTTGCATGAAATTTTGAGTAAAATATATATTTATCAGTCTAGATTAAAATAGGAAGGAACGCAATATCAATTTCATTTTTAATAATTCCTTGACATGAAAAAACGTTACCTAATGAAAGCGTTTCTTTGTTTACATTGCATATGACGTCATAACTTAAATAACGTCACAACTAAAATCCCTAACAACAGAACTAAAATCGGAAACGTTACGGTATTTCCGTTTTGAAATTAAGATATGTTTGAATTAAAAAAAAATCACAGACTTCGTCCCCTTTCAAAGGTATTGCCTGCTTCATATTAACAACAATCATGATTTTCCAATCATTCAACTGGAATTTGAATTAAAATTGGGCGTGAACATGTAGAGTGCGAACGTGCGAGGTGCCAACGTGTAGGGTGCGAAAGTGTATTGGGCGCAAACGAACCTGATACTGTTCTTCATTCTAGAAAGTTCTGAATACATTTGTAGCATAGATTTTGAAGGTCGGTTGTATTTTACCTATCAGAATTAGCCCTTGCCTAAGTATCCTTCTAGTAATAAAGCAAAGTGTAGCTAAACGTCTTGTAAGCTTGTAGGACTAATATTAGTACTATATGTCAATAAATTATTTTTTTTTTTATGCACAACTTGGAAGTCATTGCTGGATTTTTGGTTAAAAGAATGATAATAAAAGCGTAAAGCCTTGCTCATTTTTAATACGGACATGTCAAATTATGTCCAAATCGTATATATTCGTGTATCATTTTTATTTATAGCAGTTATACCTGTTTTAGATGAATGTTTACGTGTTTTCCTTTTAGATTTTCCAAACCGGATGTTAATAAAAAGAAGTGCGGGACTCTCTAAAATCCAAAAAGATCCAAAAATAGAAAGCAAAACAACGTACCTATTTGTGATTTCTTTTTAAACAGTTTAAACAGTATTTATTACAAGATAAAATATAACAAATTCAATGTTTCATGAAGTTCAAATATGGGATTCGGAAACAAGTTTGGAAAAACTTATATCTAATCCGTCACTCTGATTTCTTTTTAAATGGTTCATCTTTAATCTCTACCATCATGCATAATCACTATGGTTATATACGCTGGAAATAAGTTTTAAAAGACTACTTTAAAGGTGGAGCATAACTAAATATTTCCTGAGATAAAATTTTCTTACACTTTGCCAAATTGTAGATTTGACCATGTTTTTCTATTAAAGAATATTATAAACAGTATGGACGACGTGTTACTATTCAAGCTATATTTGCCGGGGCAAAATGTTCTCAGTATTTGCATACTCAGATTATTCATGAATGCAAATCACACTTTTTGTGATTAGAAGGAAGTAAATCAGATAGAATTTTAAAAGTAGAAAAAAATTAATGAAAATAATGATTTATAGAATGCTTTTAGAATTTTTTTTTAAAAATGTAAGGGTTCCGCGGAACCCAGTGTCTCGCCTACTTTATGAGTCTTATAAATGTTTTAAGGTAGATCATAAGTAAATATTTTTTGAGACAGAATTTTCTTATACTTAGCCAGAATGAAAATTTTAATATGCTCTTTTCAAATATATAATAAAAAAGAGGGGTCGCCGTGCTATTTTTCAAGCTATGAGTCGTTGAAAATTGCCTAAATTTGGTTAGATTGTTCATGGGAAAACACATTTGTGTGCATAAAAAAACAAATCTATGAGATAGAATTTTGAAAAAAATTGTGAAAATATAGGTTTTGTAATATGTTTTAAGAAAATAAAAAGAAAAAATGGTGTCACCGAACTTGTTTTCTTGCTACAAGTAAAAAGAAGAAAATTCCCTATCTGTCCAGTATAAATTTTTTACTAAAAGAGTTATCTTCCCTTAAATGGCTCGCTTGAAAAAAAATGATTCTAAAAGCAAGAAAAATTATATTTGTTTAAATATTTTGGATTATACAATAAATTGCCAAGTTTTCTTTATATTATTAAACAGTCTAACCATTAAATTGCAAATCTGTCTTCAAATTTGCAGATTTAGGCAAATAACTAGACCGATTTTTTACTGTGATTGTTCAATCCAAGATGGCGGTATACCATGAATCTACCTTAAGAACTTTAACTGCAGACTGTATGTAATGTTAAGTGGACTGAGAAGAAAAAAGTCCATATATAAGTATTATATACAGAAAAACAGGAAACATATTTTTACAAAATTCAGAGTCCTTCTTGATCATAAACAAGCTTCTGTCCAAGTTTGGTAGAAATCCAGAATAGTTTAATAAAGTTATTGAAATTTTAAAAACTTTAATCACATATCTAGAGTGAATGTAATGTTAACTGGCAGAAAAACTAAAGTCCATTTATAAGTTAAATACGGATAAACTGGTTTTTTTTTTTACAAAATTTATTTCTGGATATTATCTTTTATATGATTATAAACAAGCTTCTGTCCAAGTTTGGTAGAAATTCAGGATAGTTTAAGAAAGTTATTAAAATTTCAAAAACTTTAATCACAGCTACACTAGGGAATACAGTGGCGGATCCAGGGGGGGGGGGGGTTCCGGGGGTGCGCACCCCCCCTTTATTTTTGCCGATCAATGCATTTGTATCGGGACATATGTTTTGCACCCCCCCTTTGCCCTGGGTGCCCTGGGTTAGCACCCCCCCCTTTCGAAAATTCCTGCATCCGCCCCTGGAATATTTGTGGACGCCGCCAACGCCGACGACGACGACGATGGACTGTAGGAATTTTATCTTTATCTGTATAATACTGGAAATGAACTCCAAATACTGAGTAAAACTTATGCAGGACATGTGTGTGTGCCACTTATGTAACTAGTCGCGCGATATAACTGGCTTAAAACTTACCACAGTTTTACAGTTCACGGCAGTATTTGGTAGTAAGTTCTAATCAATGATAGTTTGTGGGGAAAAAAGAATGTTTATAAATGTCAGTAATTGCTGATAAAAGTTTTATTTGTTTGACGTTAGAAGTTCTGGATGGTCTAGTATTAAATTCTATATGATGTTCAGTGGGGATTGTTACCAGGTCGTTCAATATTTTGTACAGTAGTACCAGTCGTTGTTCTCGTCTATGTGAAGAATTGACCAAATCATCAATTAAGTCACGTGTTGTCGTTGGTTGCTTTTGTATTTGTTAAGCTGTGATTAATCAGGCCGTAGGTTTTCTCGTTTGAAAGGTCCACATTTTGTCATCTCATCCCCTTTTTAAAGCTGACTATATTGTTTTTGCTCATTGCTGAATGCTGTTCAGACAGTGAAATATAAGTTACATCTCACTGTCTGAACAGCATTCAGCAATAAAGAGTCTATATGACATGGTTATATCATATAACCATGTCATATAGACTCTTGTGGATATTTGTCTAATTGGCAATCATACCACATCTTCTTATTTTAGTGCTGAAACACAGGCATTTGTATCAGAACAAAAAATGCTATATACCTTACAATAAGGTATATATATAGAGGGGAAATTCTGAGACAAGTGACCATGGTGACTGTGTGCTAAACGTAGTGTTTAAAAAAGCAGCAATAACCCAATCAATCGACCAACCTTATTTTTAGCTCACCTGGCCCAAAGGGCCAAGTGAGCTTTTCCCCATCACTTTGCGTCCGGCGTCCGTCGTCGTCGTCGTCCGTCGTCGTTAGCTTTTACAAAAATCTTCTCCTCTGAAACTACTGGGCCAAATTAAACCAAACTTGGCCACAATCATCATTGGGGTATCTAGTTTAAAAAATGTGTGGCGTGACCCGGCCAACCAACCAAGATGGCCGCCATGGCTAAAAATAGAACATAGGGGTAAAATGTAGTTTTTGGCTTATAACTCTGAAACCAAAGCATTTAGAGCAAATCTGACATGGGGGGGGGGGGGGGGGGTAAATTGTTTATCAGGTCAAGATCTATCTGCCCTGAAATTTTCAGACGAATCGGACAACCCGTTGTTGGGTTACTGCCCTGGAATTGGCAATTTTAAGGAAATTATACCGGTTTTGGGCTATTATCTTGAATATTATTATAGATAGAGATAATCTGTAAACAGCAATAATGTTCAGCAAAGTAAGATTTACAAATAAGTCAACATGACCGAAATGGTCAGTTGACCTGTTTAGGAGTTATTGCCCTTTATAGTCAATTTTTAACCATTTTTTGTAAATCTTAGTAATATATTACAAAAATCTTCTCCTCTGAAACTACTGGGCCAAATTAATCCAAACTTGGCCGCAATCATCTTTGGGGTATTTAGTTTAAAAATGTGTGGCGTGACCTGGCCAACCAACTAAGATGGCCGCCATGGCTAAAAATAGAACATAGGGGTGAAATGTAGATTTTGGTTTATATCTCTGAAACCAAAGCATTTAGAGCAAATCTGACATGGGGGTAAAATTGTTCATCAAGTGAAAATCTATCTGCCCTGAAACTTTCAAATGAATCCGACAACCGGTTGTTGGGTTGCTGCCCCGAAATAAGTAATTTGAAGGAAATTTTGCAGATTTTGGTTATTATCTTGAATATTATTATAGAAAGAGATAAACTGTAAACAGCAATAATGTTCAGCAAAGTAAGATCTACAAATAAGTCAACATGACCAAAATTATCAGTTAACCCCTTAAGGAGTTATTGCCCTTTATAGTCAATTTTGACCAATTTTTCGTAAATTTTTGTAATCTTTTACAAAAATCTTCTCCTCTGAAACTACTGGGCCAAATTTAACCAAACTTGGCCACAATCATTATTGGGGTATCTAGTTTAAAAAGTATGTGGCGTGACCCGGCCAACCAACCAATATGGCCGCCATGGCTAAAAATGGAACATAGGGATGAAATGTAGATTTTGGCTTATATCTCTGAAACCAAAGCATTTAGAGCAAATCTGACATGGGGTTAAATTGTTTATCAGGTCAAGATCAATCTGCCCTGAAATTTTCAGACAAATCAGACAACCAGTTGTTGGGTTGCTGCCCCCGAATTAGTAATTTTAAGGAAATTTTGCAGATTTTGGTTATTATCTTGAATATTATTATAGATAGAGATAAACTGTAAACAGCAATAATGTTCAGCAAAATAAGATCTACAAATAAGTCAACATGAACAACATTTTCAATTGACCCCTTAAGGAGTAATTGCCCTTTATAGTCAATTGTTAACAATTTTCATAATTTTTTGTTAATTTTTGTAAATTTTTAGGAAATATTTTCCACTGTAATGACTGGGCCAAGTTCATTATAGATAGAGATAATTGTAGCAACAAGAATGTTCAGTGAAGAAAAAGATCTACAAACACATTACCATCACCAAAACACCATTTTGTCATGAATTTATCTGTGTCCATTGTTAATATGCACATAGACCAAGGTGAGCGACACAGGCTCTTGAGAGCCTCTAGTTTTATATAGTGAAGTAATACATTGAATTTAATATCGTGGATACACAGGCACCGTAGTATATGACTATAGACCTGAAAAATAATGTAACTGCGTAATATCAACGTATAATACTGATTTCTGTGAGGACAACACGTGTTTTTTTAAAAGCAATCACTAGGGAAAAAGGCCTATACAGAAAAGCCAAAATCTGCAAGGGTCAGCTTTGACTGAGGGTGTTGCAAACTTAGTTTAGTACACTTAAATGATTCCTTATACTATTTAAATCATGCCAGTTCAGAATTAAACATTGACTTCTGGGCTGGTAGCACATTCAGTGACTAATCCTATAGTAGTTCACAAACAGCATTTGGAAGGAAAAAGCCACACTTTCTCAAAACGATATTAATCACAAATCTATATCCTGAAATAAAATCAAAATCAATAGAAAGAATGCTTCTCAACCTACTCACAATATTGTTCCTTTCAATTCTTATATCTACGTAGATAACAATTAAAAATAAGGTCAATGTCAGATATCATTTTAAGACGACCATTTTATATAACCTTAAATCTGGTTTTATTTATTTTCCTTTATAAACGGAAAGGCAAAAACAAAAACACATTCACAAAAGTGTAACCTTTTTCTGATATAAAGGAAGAAATATGCATCTATGGTAATTACGTGTAGTTATCTTTAAATTGAGCATAAGAGATCATAAGATGTGGTAATAGAAGAATGGAACGAGGGAACGGAAATCGTTAACATTTTGTTGCTAAATTGTATGTTTTATGATTGAAGATTTTGGAGTAGATCTATAGTATTTTTTAGAATCCACATCTGAATGACGTTTAACTTAACTCAATTTTTAAAGACTATCTTTTACTTTATGAATAGTAGAAATACTTTAATTGCAATATACAGACACGCCTGTTATATATCGCTCTTTATAACGATTTTTGTGAAGATTTGGTTTTAATCTAAAGAAGGAATAGGTCATCGTCCTTTCTCTTAAAAATTACAAAGAAGGAAGGATTTGTGGTGTTAATATAGGCGAATGTTTGTGAATGATAAGTTCTTTTGATGTTTGAATCATTAACAGTAATCGACAATTGACATTGTTTTATTCTCTCTTTTATCGTGTTTCACCGACATGCAAACAGTACATTTAATACTCTAAAAAATATTGAAAGCATAGCAATTTAGAACCTTGCGACTGCACGAGTTTTGACATTTGGTAGTAAGATTATAAAATGTGTCATCATTTTTCATAGATAAAATATGTTGTATGTTGCCATTGAAATGTAGAACAGAGGCGGGATACCAGAGGGATATTATCAGTCAAACTGATAAAACAACAAAATAGCAAAAAAAGAAATGACAAAAACAGTCTAAACGAACATCACAAAGAAAAGGGGTTGATCTCAGGTGATCCGGACATTTACAGATCCTGCTTCAAAAGTGGCACCCGCCACTCATGTTGCTCTTTTAAGTACAAATTCGGTTTTGCGTGTCATTCCGTGGTGTCAGCTTCGAGGAAAAGAGTTCAAGATTGTGATTTCCGCATTTGGAATACATTCATCATAATTTTTAAAACAGATAGGGTAGAAAACGAAAGATTTGGAATAACTTATCTATTAGGATACACGAACCATACCAACAATTGGGGGTGATCTCAGGTGCTCCGGAAGGGTAAGCAGATCCTGCTACACAGGTGGCATCCGTCGTGTTGCTAATTTTATTACTAAGCCGGTAAATAGTCTAATTCGTTAGGTCACAATCGTGAAAAGGGAAGGGGGTTGTAGTTACGACATAAGAAACATATTTGATATCATCTGTGAAACTGATCAGGGCCGTAACTACGGTTTTAATTCAGGGGAGGCAGGGGTTTGGGGGCCGCCGATTGAGGCCCCCTTTAGATTTTTTTTTCCTTAAGTAAAATGGCTAAAATTTACCCTTTTTCCTTCGATTTCTTTACTTTAGAAAACATCAGAAATGCTTGAAACTTGATGCAATTTTTTTGCAAAACAAGCTGAGGTTGCTGTTCGGGGTGAGCGAAGGCTCCGTTCTGAAGGCCGGACTTTGGCCTATAGTTTAAGTTATTAACATTAAATACATCGTGACCGTGATTTTTTTTGGTTTTCTCTCAATAAAATCAGTGGCTAAAAATATCCGTTTTCCTTCGATTTACATCACTATTGCTGGATCCTGGAAGTAATTTTTATGCAAACAATTATTATCTGTATTTAAAGATATTTTTGTTAGAAATCAAACTGGTAAGTTAAAACAAAACATATAAAGCAAGATATTCTTTTTATCGAAGAAGACGTTGAATTTCAATATTGTTGAAAGCTGAACATGTATATAACTACAACCAGATAATATTTCTATACTAGTGTATACTTAATGTAGAAAGTCCATGCTACAACGAATTGGAGTGTTAAACTACTAAGGCATTGACCATAATGACATTATTGTTCTCGTACGATCGGGATAAAAAAAATATTCCAACAGCTGATTCAGCCGGTAACGAATTTCCGATATCATAAAAGATTCACAATACAAAGAGAACTTACTTCCTCTGCTTAATTGAGCTCCTAAATAAATGTGAACAGTTAAGTTTTATTTTAAATTGTCGAAAGCAAAGTTTCATATGTGTTCTCATACGAATAACGAAAAAAATGACGGACGGCCACACGAAAAAAAAAAAATAAAATTGAAATGTTTCACTATCGATAAAAAAAAATTGACATTATCATATATCACGTATCATGGTAACACTGTTAAAACTATGGTAAAACTGTAAACTTGTGTTGTTTATAATATAAATTCAAGTTGTTCGTGTACATATTATCAATATCATATTTTATTACTTCAAAAAAATTTGGTGTAGAAAATTCAGGGAGGCAGTTGCCTCCCCTGCCTCATAGGTAGTTACGGCCCTGCTGATAGTCCATAACGGTCAACCAACTCGTGATGGCGCCCGTAAAATTAACGAAAGGATGATTTCAACTTCACCATTTGGAACTCTTGGTTTAATAGCTTCCTTGTGAGCAGCACCATCTATCAAGGAAATCATGGTAGGAAATACTAGCCCGGGAATATCTTATCAATTGGGAGATATATATACTCCGTATGCAGACACTGCACAAACTTGCCTACCATTATACATTTGAACGAAGGTAATATATCTGATGCAACAATATTTCACCGCTGTTAAACGTTTCGTTTTACATTGCGAATATAAAGATATCAATAAAAAAACTGAAAGAATTAATTACATGAATTCCTTACAGAGTGAAGTCGTGTGCGTCGACATGATAAGCGTCAACTAATATGCATAGCGAGCTTTATCTATATGACTTATATGTGTTAAATAAATATTGTTTTTATACTGCAACTTAAATAAATAAATTCATAGCTATTTAAATTGCAACACAAATTTCCAACTTATTTTTATCCCTTAATGAACCCCTGACTGTGGAAAAAGTGTTCCATGATGACATTGACATTGCAAAAAATATAGCTGTGTTACTATATTTAGGAAATAAACACAACTAGTTGCAGTATAAAGATGCGTAGGGTAACGTTTCAATTTGAAATATTTGTTATCATATTTTAGTAATATATGAACCCATCTCGTCTCACTCGATTAATACGGATATTGTGATTTAAAAATTGCCATTATTCTGGAAATTATTTTAAATTAAGGAATATGGCTCTATCGTGCAAAGCGCAAATTCCTTGTTTTGCTTTGGTATACTTTTTGTCCATTTTAGTTTATAAGGTCTACGTATTACGATAAGTTATTGATTTCAAATATTTCACCATCGAGCATCAATGAAGAAACTTTACCTGTCAAAATGCGCACCTAGTGCAGAAAAAAAGGGCACCGTTAATGTTATCATCAATATAACACTACCATGATGTAATTCAGCAGTTTTCACAAGAATATTTTGTACAAAACCCCTCTTTGCAATACATTCTTTAACAAAATATAAACAAGAATTTGTCCCCAGTACACAGATGTCCCATCCGTACTATCCTTTTCTATGTTCAGTGGACCGTGTAAATGGGGGTAAAATCTCTAATTTGGTATTAAAATTAGAAAGATCATGTCATAGGGAACATGTTTACTAAATTTCAAGTTGATTGCACTTTAACTTCATCAAAAACTACCTCGACCAAAAACTTTAACCTGAACTGGGACAGACGGACGGACGAACAAACAGACGGACTCACAGACCAGAAAACATAATGCCCATAAATGGGGCATAAAAAGAACATAAAACACACAAAACGAGATAATTATGGGTGAATAAAATAGTCATATAAAATAAATTTTCCAAATATGAGGATGCGCTCTTTATACAATTAAAACGTTGTTTCTGGAATATAACAAGGAGTCCGACATGATCATTTATGACAAATTTCTTAAATTTCTGGAAAACGATATAACCTGATTAACAACCTCTTTGTAATCAGCGTTTACGACAGTATTGTGAACACGCTCATGATGCATGTATTTTTCCAACAAATGATGTGGCTGTGGATTTGACCTCATTTCTTGTAATGTCTTAAACATAGATGCTAGGTCATCTTTACTCTCTGATTTTCCAATAAAAGACATAATTTCTGGTGCGAATTTATCACAATGGGCTGTTGAAGCTATTATCATAGGTCTTTTGCCATTGTTAAACCTATCACCCACTGCTTTTGCCACTGCAGTATGTGGATCTAGCATATACCCTGAAATATAGAAAAACTTTGAGTAAAGATCTTAAACAATAAGTAACAACCATTTACAATTGCAAATATGTTTTTTACTTTATAGTAAAAGCTTACTGTCACATAGGGTATATAACATGGATTCATCCTATATTTTTAGTGGTATGAGTGTGCCGCAAAACAGGGTCACCTTTTCATGACCTGCTGGTTAGAACAAGGTCGATTTTTCATGCCCTGCTGCCTGCTGGTGAGAACAGGGCCTTTTTTATTTAAAGTATTTGTCTAGAACAGGATCGCTTATTTAACTGTTTAAGATACAGTCTAGAACCTGGGTCTAGAACTACATCTATTGTATACGGTCTAGAACAGGGTATACATTTTCTGAGCGTGTATAGAACAGGGTATGTTTTTCAAAATTTTGTTTTGAACGGGGTAACGTTTTTCAATGTTTTCTGGTTAGAACAGGGTATGATTTGGCAAGTGCTTTCGGCACAGATTAACACGCAAGGATAGTCAGTAACCACCCGGGGTTTACATAAAATCTTTAAATGGTTCTTATCGATTTTTATGTACAGTAACATTCCAGCAGCGCCTGCATACGGAGTATATATCTGCCAATTAATACAATATTCCCGGGCTTCTATTTACTAACATGATTTCCTTGATAGAGGATTGCTGATCAGAAGTAAGTTATTAAACCAAGAGTTCCAAATGGTGAAGTTGAAATCACCCTTTCGTAAATTTATGGACGCCATCACGATTTGGTTGATCGTTATGGAATAACCGTTTCACAGATGATTTCGGATATGTTCCTTATGTCGTAACTACAATACACTTCCGTTTACACGATTTCGACCTACCGAATTAGACTTTTTACCGGATTTGTTATAACATAAGCAACACGACGGGTGCCACATGTGCATGGGAGCAGGATCTGCTTACCTTTCCGGAGCACCTGCGATCACCCCCAGTTTTTGGTGGGGTTCGTGTTGTTTAGTATTAAGTTTTCTATGTAATGTCTTCTGTACAATTATTTGTCTGTTTGTCTGTTTATTTCTAGACATGGCGTTGTCAGTTTATTTCCGATCTATGAGTTTGACTGTCCATTTGATCTCCGTCATTTCTCTTTTAGTACTGAAAAGGTCAACCATCAACAAGTCTTTTAAATTATCCTGCTCATTTTCTACAATTTGCCGATTAGAAAATGCTAGTTTTACTTATCTTACAATTATATCAGAGAAAGCTTCACTTTATGTTCCGTCAACATAGTTTGTATCAGAAGTTAAAAGAACCAATTTAAGGTTTAGTCTTACTTAAAAAAACAGGAACAAGGGTTTCCATAAGGATAATCAAAAGCGCAATTTCAATATAAACATTTTACGCTTTGGGTTATTTTGACACCATTACGTTTTAGGAACGATATGAATGAGGACAACAGTAGTTAACCGATGTTCAAGTTTATATCAGATAAACCATCTCCTTATTAACAAGTTACACATATTATCCACGGGCCGATAAAAATGTAGACAACTTAATGTTTTACAAAACTTTGAATTGTTCGAAATACTAAAGGTTTTCTACCACAAGAATATATTTTCTAAGATGTATTTGGATAAACCTTTTCGATTGTTTCCCCTCAATGCGTTTCAATTTCACACTTCATTTGACCCTTTAAATTTCTTGATTTGAAAGTCACTGATGAGTCTTGTGTTAACAAAACGCATGTCTGGCATTCGAAATTGTAAGCCTAGCATCTTTTGTCAGTTGTTATTCTTATAGTGAACTAATGTAATAGTTTATATTACGTATTATTATGATTCTTTTCCGTTTATTTTTTCTGTTATGATTTTATACAGTACTGTCTTACACAAATCTTTTTTTAGTTGCTATGAACATGACCATAGACCAAGTTACTTCAAAATCAGCAGGGATCTTCATATTTCTTTATGTGATCACATATTAAACATATTTGATTTCCCATCTGTTTTAAATATTTCAACACCAATGTTCGTTTCGGGCCTTTGAAGTAATGAACTTTAAATCGATACGGATGTTCCACTCATTAAATATGATCAAATAAGGATGGCAAGTAGACTGATACAAAGATGTGGGATGGAAACAAGCGCCTGTAATACAGACTGACACTGTCTGCACCATTTCCTAATACGACAAAATAGGGTTATGAAAACTGAAATTCCGGTTCACTTAAATGAATTTTTGACTAATTACAACAGTCTTAATATCATATTTGTACAGCCATTCTCTAAAAATCTTTCATTATGAAGTTAAAATACCTGTCCTTTTAAGAGTGTCTTTAATTGTTGAATGACATTTTTCTTCGCTACACCAATCAGCAATGAACATACTTTTCATTTTCTTCAGTATCTATACAAGAAAATAAAACAAAACAAGACTATATAGATCTGTACATATCAAAACATTACCTTCAATATCAACATTAATTAGTAAATGCATCTGATATAAATCATTTTTTCTACAATAATTGTAAGTAATCATGTCAATCTTTATCAGGAAGTGACGTTTTATTTTTTAACAAAAACCAGATGCTCCGCAGGGCGTAGCTTTATACGACCGCAGAGGTTGAACCCTGTACGGTTGGGGCAAGTATGGACACAACATTCAAGCTGGATTCAGCTCTAAATTTGGATTGTGATTAAATAGTTGACACAGCATAGGTTTCTGACACAGAATGAATGTGTTCTAATGAACTTAAAATTTTTGTTTTCTCTTAGAGCAATTCACTATGCTGTTGAATATTAATCCTCTCAAAAAAATGTTTGAAGAAATTTTCTTTTTTATTTATGAAATTTCAAATGAGAAAAATTGAACCCAATTTTTTTAATCACATCCCCCTTTCCCTTATTCCAAAACTAATCTCAATTAAAATTTCTAATGGAGTTTGCAACAATAACTACTCATTTAAATACATCATAAAATATTAAGATGTAAAAAAACTGCTTGTTATCACTGAATGGTAAAGATTATTTTAATTTATCAGTTGGTAGTAAAAAGTGAATATACATTGTATATTGTATATAACAAAGATTTAAGTTGATTCTGGACAAAGAAAGATAACTCCAATTAAAAAAAATCTTGCTATTGCACAATATTTTGCAATTAGATATTTCTTGCTTACTATTCTGGACAAAGAAAGATAACTCTAATTAAAAAAAAATTTGCTATTTCACAATATTGTGCAATTAGATATTTCTTGCCATTGCGCAATACTGTGCAATTGAAAAGACTTGCTATTGCACAATACTTAATATAATAATTTTAGATCCTGATTTGGACCAACTTGAAAACTGGGCCCATAATAAAAAATCTAAGTACATTTTTGGATTCAGCATATCAAAGAACCCCAAGATTTCAATTTTTGTTAAAATCAGACTAAGTTTAATTTTGGACCCTTTGGACTTTAGTGTAGACCAATTTGAAAACAGGACCAAAAATGAAGAATCTACATACACAGTTAGATTTGGTATATCAAAGAACCCCATTTATTCAATTTTTGATGAAATCAAACAAAGTTTAATTTTGGACCCCGATTTGGACCAACTTGAAAACTGGGCCAATAATCAAGAATCTAAGTACATTTTTAGATTCAGCATATCAAAGAACCTAACTGATTCATTTTTTGTCAAAATCAAACTAAGTTTAATTTTGGACCCTTTGGACCTTAATGTAGACCAATTTGAAAACGGGACCAAAAGTTAAGAATCTACATACACAGTCATGACAGTTAGATTCGGCATATCAAAGAACCCCAATTATTCAATTTTGATGAAATCAAACAAAGTTTAATTTTGGACCCTTTGGACCCCTTATTATGTTGGGACCAAAACTCCCAAAATCAATACCAACCTTCCTTTTATGGTCATAAACCTTGTGTTTAAATTTCATAGATTTCTATTTACTTATACTAACGTTATGGTGCGAAAACCAAGAAAAATGCTTATTTGGGTCCCTTTTTTGCCCCTAATTCCTAAACTGTTGGGACCTAAACTCCCAAAATCAATACCAACCTTCCTTTTGTAGTCATTAACATTGTGTTTAAATTTCATTGATTTCTTTTTACTTAAACTAAAGTTATTGTGCGAAAACCAAGAATAATGCTTATTTGGGCCCTTTTTTGGCCCCTAATTCCTAAACTGTTGAAACCAAAACTCCCAAAATCAATCCCAACCGTTCTTTTGTGGTCATAAACCTTGTGTCAAAATTTCATAGATTTCTATTAACTTAAACTAAAGTTATAGTGCGAAAACCAAGAAAATGCTTATTTGGGCCCTTTTTGGCCCCTAATTCCTAAAATGTTGGGACCAAAACTCCCAAAATCAATACCAACCTTCCTTTTGTGGTCATAAACCTTGTGTTAAAATTTCATAGATTTCCATTCACTTTTACTAAAGTTAGAGTGCGAAAACTAAAAGTATTCGGACGACGACGACGACGACGACGACGACGACGCAGACGACGACGCCAACGTGATAGCAATATACGACGAAAAATTTTTCAAATTTTGCGGTCGTATAAAAACTATGAAAGGAAATTCGATTAGTGAAAGCAAGTGGAAACAATGATTTATTTTTTACTGCATCCTTACTTAAATTCTATATAAATTTACATATACTTCATCAGTTCAATTGAATGTTTATGTATAAGTATGAATACAACATAATTCTTGTTAATGTTTTAGATGCGGTTCAACTAATTTTCTGATTCACCGTAAATAGTATGAGTCTTAGAAGTGTATAGTGTTTCCGTCTAATCTTCACAAATAAATATTGCATCATACTTACATCTGGTGGTACTTCAAAACACTTTTGGGCACTAAGTGAACCAAAACATGAATTCACCAAGTATGAGTTCTCATTGGACACGTGATAAAGGTATCGTTCAAGATTTGATGACACTAGAATGTCGATGGCTGGGGAAATTGTCTTTACAAGACGACGTCTTTGGATATCATAGCGTCCAGTGTTGATAAATTCTGTTAAAACGTTGTTCGCATTTGAAGCACATATAAAACGTTTAATTGGTATTCCCATTTCCTGTAAAACAAAAATAACAGAACACTTTTCATTTATTATGTTTTTTGTTTCCTATGAATGTTCTTATATAAGAATGCTATATACAGTTTTGTCTTCTTCAATTAAATAGTTATATTTATAAGTAAAACGTTAACAATATCTCTAATATCAAACTGATTAGTTTTCAGTTTTTGATCAATCTATTTAAAAGTTTGTTCATTCGGCCCAAGCTCACTAAATTTGACCCTATACATCAAGCAACTGTAGTTTACTACGGGTGCCATATAAACAACCGAACGAAAACGCAAGTGTGGAGACATAATCTTATTGCTTTCTTTGGTGACTTACAATATGTTATAACTCACCAATGATACCAGGCTTATATAATTGGTTCGCCAATCGCGAGTTTGTTTATTTTAAGCCGCATTATATAGTTTCGAATAAACCAGTGGGAAAGCCAAGTCAATACGACATCCAAGAGAATTTCTCTAACCTTTAAAGTTTTACGTGGCCTATTAAGCTTCGGTTTATAATTGATACTAATAAAATACAACATTCCAAACGAAAATTCAATTTCTGCACCTCTTCTGACCTATTAGATTAGCAATACCATACTCTCATTGGAAAACGCAGGAAAGAATATTTATAAGAAAATGCTTTCAAAATATCTAAAAAGTTAATTAACAAGTTTGAATGTATTTCAATTTTCAATTAACTATATAACATTCCTTTAGGCAGAAATAGTTATCAAAAGTACCAGAAAATGATGGATTAAACCTGGTTTTATAGCTAGATAAACATCTTTCTTGTTTCAACAGTATGCAACTGTCATACAAGTAAGGGGTTTAGCTAGCCATAAAACCGGGTTCAGTCGACCATTTTCTACATAAAAAAAATGCATATTGAACAACAGATTAAATAGCTACAAATATATGCTTTTTTATCAATGTTTCGATAAAACGTTCAATGTAAGAATACAAAAAAAACACCAAAAACAAGATTAACAAATTAAGCAGAAAGTAAAAAACTAAATCACCGAAGTCCAAGGAAAATTCAAAACGAAAATATCCATTAAACAATGACGAAGTCAAAAGCTCAAATACACTAAACAAATGGAAACAACTGTCATATTCTTGACTTGGTACTGAGTCGGACCTGTGACATTTCCTTATGTAAATCAATCGAATTAATTAATTTCAAATACCTTTGCATAGTATGCCGCTAAAATATTACCAAAATTACCAGTAGGTATGCAGATGTCTATCTCATCACCGACATCAATAACCCTTTCTTTTACTAAATCTAGATATGCTGAGGCGTGATAAACGATTTGTGGTAAAAGTCTACCCCAGTTTATAGAGTTAGCGGCACTACAAAATAGTAAACTACATTTAAAAATTAATCAATAATTGCTAATTATCTACAAAAGTAATGTTTGAACAAAAACGTTACTTCGAATCATAGTTTGTTAAGACTTTAAGTTACAAATTATAAGTTGACAAAATCACATATCCCAGCTCATGTTGATAATTACGCGGAACAAAGTTATTGAAAAAAAAACAGCATTAATCAATGGATTAGTTATAGTTTGAAGATGTGCCGACGAGGACTTGGATAAATATCTCCAAACAAAAGTGATATGTTTTATTTGTGTTTTACGATCATGAAATTCACTTTGCTTAAATGTATTTTATTTCGTTTGAAATTGGGGTTTTCCCGTTTGCTATTTGTAGTAATTATTCATAGATGGGAACTAGTATAAATGTATAACTAGTTCTGATACTGGTTCTGCAACAGTATGTACTACAATTTATAAATTTGATGTTAGGTTCATAAGGCACGAGGAAAGTTTTTGCGGTTTCTACGGGTGGGGTTTAATGGTACAATGAAAAGTTTGGCATTTAAGTGTATTAGTATCGAAGGTGCTCGCTGTTACGTCGAATTGAAGTTGGTCACATTGGTATATATGCAGTTGCTGCTATGTTTATTGTACGTACAGGCGTTGGAGGTATTAGAAGAAGAAAAAGAAACGATGCGAAAGAGGAACAATGTTAGATGTCATGTATTTATATGTTGTTTCAATCGAAGAAATCTGTACAATAAAGTAAAATAAAATATTGTATTGCAAGAGAAAATAATATGTTACTGCGAGCAACTTATCCTATATCTGTGTTTGTCTTGTTTATAGCCTAGAGATAAAATACTTTAAATTCGGACGAGCAGGGCTAGGGATAATTTAATTTGTTTTAAATAAACGTTAATAAAAAACAAACAAAAACAAATAAATAAATATAAAAAAAACCTACATGAATGCAAAGGTTAAACGGGTTGGGAACAAACCCCCTGTAGGGTGATTATACCTGTATAGAGGGATAATCCTTCTTAATTTAGAGGGATAAAATTATCCCTCTAAAAAGGGGTATTTTTTTGTTTACACTGGATTTAAAGCAAGTTAGGGCAGAATGGCATTTTCTAGTTATATTGGCTATAATCTCTAGCATTATATGCATCAATATATGCACTTTACTATAAATTGGTATGACCAGTTTTCTGCCAAAGTGACAAAACTTGCAATCTATTGTATAGCTATATGAACACCTGATCAACAACAAAAGGAATAGTTAAATATTATTTCATGTTAAATCTAACAATAGAAATTCTGTTCAGTGAGGCATAAGTGAGTAGAATTTACCTGATCATCACAGCTTTCAATCATGGTGAACAATAGATTGTATATTTAGTCAGATAAGCAGCAAACTGGGCATGTGTATATTAAATTAAGTACATCAATTGGTGCATCAACTGTTGCAGGTTACTGCCATAATTAGTAGAAAATGCCATTTTGCCCTATTTTGATTTAAATCCAGTCTAAACAAAAATACCCCTCTATAGAGGGATAATTTTATCACTCTATAAAAGGATTATCCCTCTATACAAATATAATCACCATATAGAGGGTTTGTTCCCAACCTGTTAAAGGGATGGCATTGTACTCTATACACATGAGTATGACTGCTGCCAATATTTTTATCGCAACTGTAGGTTCTATATTGTAACTTTTAAGTGTTATATTTATAATAAGCGTTTACTTCGACATTACCTCAATTTACAGTTATTTTCCTGTAAAAGCATGTTTGCTAGTAGTGGGTCTTGGAAAGCCATTTTGACATATGACTGGCAGTCATCAAAATCACCATTTACCCCTGAAATAATGAATAGTTTATGTATTTCTAGTTTTATTGCGCTTAATTGTAGAAAAGGAATTTAAGAACGATTAAGGTTCATGTAGACCTTTTGGCTAAAATGGCCGTATTTTCACCTCAAAATTTACTCTGAAAGCAGACAAACCTGTGCATCTGGAAAAGTTTTAAGGCATAGCATGCCCTAGATAAATAAATTTTAAATATGTTTTGTGTTTTAGAAAAGTAAAAACTTAACAGGAATTTGCAGTGCACTTTTTTCAATCCTCCAGAAGGTACTAAAATAAGAGATCGTCCCCACACATAATTATCGAAGTGAGCTGTCAGTTTGACATGGACAATATATTGACAATAGATACCTGACAATAATTGGTGATTTAAGCTGTGTACCTGAGTGGACCATAACAAGATAACTCAACTGTTTGTTAATTTTATCATCTTCTGCAGGGACGAAAAAAAGTGCACTGCAAAATCCAGTTAAGTTATGAATTTTCTAAATCATACAATGCATTTGAATTCCTATTTATCTAGGGCATGCTATGCATTAAAACGTTCCCATATGCCCAGGCTTGACTGTACTCAGAGTAAATTTTGAGGTAAAAATGCAGCCAAAGGGTCCACATGAACCTTAATGTGAGAGAAGAATTGCCTAAACATTTACAATAACTGTTTAGTCAAAAGGGGACCGTAAATAGAAATAAATATGATCTGTTGCAAGAAGATACGGCTTCGTTTGAACTAAGTTTGACTAAGTATTGTTGTGTGTTTGTTTTTTTCTACATTGGCTAGAGGTATAGGGGAGGGGCTGAGATCTCAAAAAACATGTTTAACCCCGCTCAATTTTTGCACCTGTCCCAAGTCAAGAGCCTCTGGCCTTTGTTAGTCTTGTATGATTTTTAATTTTAGTTTTTTGTGTATATTTTGGAGTTTAGTATGACGTCCATTATCACTGAACTAGTATACATTTTTGTTTAGGGGCAAGCTGAAGCACGCCTCCGGGTGCGAGAGTTTCTCGCTGCATTGATGATCCATTGGTGGCCTTCGGCTGTTGTCTGCTCTGTGGTAAGGTTGTTGTCTGCTCTGTGATAAGGTTGTTGTCTCTTTGACACATTCCCCATTTCATTCTCAATTTTACTTGTCAGTTCTAAAGTTGGTTACAAATATACCATACCTACAACATGGACGTTGTTTGATTTCATTGACGTCATTTGTTTCTTTTGAACATCACTGATTCCATTTTCAGGGAACAATACCAGTACTCCGACGCCCGATCGACCTGAAAAGAGTATTTCAAAACGTTTAGGATATCAAACTAGGGCAAGAGGATGGTCGGGGATTCAAGAGATTAACCATTTGATAATCTTGGGAGGACAGGTATTTATATCTCTGGCCAATTTATTTTACCCCCCGGAGAACAGAATACAGATTGTTTTACTAAATTACTCTTTTTGCAAACACGCTTTTCTTCATTTTTCAATAGTAAACATAAATGGTTGATTCCTAAGACGTCTGTGGCCTAACTGTTTCTAACATTTGATTTGTTACCAGCTCTTAAACATTTTGACTTCAAAACATTTGCAGGGGCAAAACCTATGCAGATTAAACATATATTTCTAACAGAGGTCTACGCCCTTTTCGCTCTTTTGAATCTGCCACTGATTTGGTATAAAGCATCATTACACTGATGAGTAATGAATCTTTGAACTGTGCATTGGATTAATGGTACTAGTATCTTAATTCTGTACATCTAGTCTAGTGATTAGAGTCTTCTTTTATTTCTCCAGCTCCGGGTTTTTGGTGGGGTTGATATTGCCCAGTCTTTAATATCCAGGTTTTTTTTGTATACTGTTGTTTAGTTTTCCTTTTTTTGTCATGGCGTTGTCAGTTTGGCATCATCTTATACATTTAAATACCACTCTGGGTATCTTGTGATCTGAGCGTCACTGATGAGTCTTGTGTAGACGAAACGCGCATCTGGCGTATTAAATAATACTCCTAGTACCTTTGATAACTTTTTACACCAGGGGTAGATGCCACTGCTGGTGGACGTTTTGTCCCCGAGGGTATCACCAGCCCAGCAGTTAGCACTTCTGTGTTGACATGAATATCAATTAGGAGGTCATTTTATAAATTGCCTGTTAATACAAAAGTATGAATTTTTCGAAATACTAAGGCTTTTCTTATCCCAGGCTTAGCCGTATTTGGCACAACTTTTTGGAATTTTGGGTCTTCGATGCTTTTGTTATTTAATTTTGCCATGTGATTATGGACTTTCCGAATTGATTTTCCTCTAAGTTCAGCATTTTTGTGATTTTACTTTTTTCTTCAATGCTCTTCAACTTGTTTGGCTTAATAATTATTTTGATCTGAGCGTCACTGATGAGTCTTAGTAGGCGTCACTGATGAGCCTTATGCAGAAGAAACGCGTTTCTGGCGTATCAAATTATAGTCCTGGTACCTTTGATAAATATTTAGGCCTCTCTTTTAACTATTTATCGGTATTTTAAATGACAATAGCTATATGTATGTCGTTTACTTCTAACATCATATTATAGATTTACCCGCATATTTAGAAAATCCATCTAACACGGCACCACCGGTGTCTCCTGATGTGGCAACTAGTATTAAATATCTACAAGAATATTTACACTGCTTTTACCATCGTTGCCCATACTTTTCCTCGTTAATATAGCACAAGTTTACAGTACTTTAAGAGAAAAGAGGAAACTTGTAACACAATTCGTTTTGTACTTTTAACTTCCCACCATATATGTTATTGTTCTATTATAATGTCTTTATGTTCTTGTTTTATTATAATATTGGAAATACTGTAAACGACAAAACTGTTATATATCTCTTCCTGTGTGACGTAACATTCAGTAACATCTAACACAGGACTCTCTTCTCGCCATGCAATTATTTGGGTTGATTTTAAATACATATATAAGTAGAGTAGCAATGCATGTGATTGTTAAATTTTATATTTCCTTTTGTTATATATATATGTAATTTTTTTGGGGTTTTTGTTCTGATTGAGATTTTGACACGGTGATGATGACTAAATCCCTATTTTGACAATTTTACCTATTATGTCTGTTTTTTGTTCAAACATCGTTATAAATATAATTGAACTTGATACGACTGTCATACAAGTGAGAGGTTTAGCGCAAATAAAATCAGGTTCAAGCCACCATTTCCTACATTTGAAAATGCCTGTACCAAGTCAGGAATATGACAGTTGTTGTCCATTAGTTTGATGTGTTTTATGATTTGATTTTGCCATTTGATTAGGGACTTTCCGTTTTGAATTCAATACTTATGTTATTTTACTTTTCATCATCAGCGTAATAATATATATTTTTTTTTAAATGCTTCCATTTTTCTGTATCGCAGGCATAGATTACCGTAGCCGTATTATGCACAATTTTTGAAAATTTGGGTCCTTAATGCTCTTGAACTTTGTACTTGTTCAAAGTTTCTAACTATTTTGATCTGAGCGTCACTGATGAGTCTTATGTAGACGAAACGCGCGTCTGTCGTGTCAAATGATAAGACTGGTACCTTTGATAACTATCTGTATATCCTTAAAGCAGACACGAGTAAGGAAAGCAAAAGCAAGAGGTCCAAATAGTAAAGTATTGCTTGTCTGGAATGTAAAGGAATATCAAGGATGGTAAAGTAAAGGAGTGTATTTTGATATATCGCCGTATTCTTGGGATTATATTCTAACTGGAGAATTTCGACTATCATTAATGTTTAATTATCTGATGGCAAAGAAATGAGACATATGCATATCAATACATTTAGTATATAATTTTTTGAAAGCACTTAAACCTCAGATTGGTCAAATAGTCTAAGAAATGAAGAAGCACTAGTTATTGCTTATTGTTTAAAGGCTTATATATATATAGCTCGATCGTTGTAAATATATCAACAAAATAAATGCATAAAAGGAGATTTTTTTTCGTTTATATGATTGTCTTGAAAGTTTGACTTTTATGCAATTTGCAATTCTCTGCGGGAAACCAAAAGGATTAGATTTTTATTACATTCAAACAAACCCTCTATCTTACCCTGACTAAAAATCATCTTTTTATTGTATTATTTGTATGCAAAACCCATTATAGGCATCAGACACTATCACTAGTGATCAATTTAATAAGTGTATGTGTTTGTTAGCTGACTTTGGTGTTTGTTAGATTTAAAAAAAAAAAAGATTTTACCTTGTTGATGTCTGGCCTAACATTTGTAATGCGTGAACAAAGAATTGTGGTAACATTTGTAGCGCAGCGTCTTTGAACGATGATGTTGGTCCGTGGAAAAGTTCGAGTAAATACTGATTTTTTTCTAGTTGTCGAATCGGAAATATATCTTTACTGTCAAAACTCTCACCACTGTAAGCCTTGTTAATGAAACCTTGAAGTAATGTTGAATGAAGATCGTCTGGGTGGATCCATTTCTCTAAAATTCGAAGAGCTCTATCTTGGTATGTAAGATCCACTAATCTGTCCAACTGTTTTTCTGAAAACTTTGTAATGCTGCTATTTGGGACAAATAAACCACCATCTGGGGCTAAGCCTTGAAGGATAGCTTCGGAGAATTTTACTTCATGTGGCTGTTTAGAAAGGTCTCTTGTTGAGACGTAACCCGAAGAATTCTGATAACGTTTTAGCTCTGCGACAATCTTTCCCGCTATTGAGTCTTGAGTTTCATTTTCTTCGCAAATTACTCGTATATCATATGCCTTTTCGTAAAACGATTGTCTATACTTTAGTATGTCTATCATCGGTACATCAGGGCTTTGTCCTACAATACGATTAACTTTCATCTTTTCTAGTCGGTCAACGATGTCGTCATGTTTAGTGTCCAAGAAAACTACAATTCCAGTTTTGGAAATGTGGTTCATAGCAGCTGAATACATTGGATTTGATCCAGATAATGATACCACGTGTCCATTGCGGTCAAAGTGAAGTAACGCCCTTCCTTCTTCTTCAACAAAACGATCAGGTCCCACTTCAGATAACTGAAAAAAATCGGTAAGATTTTCAAAATCGACAAAACAAAAGTTATACATTAACTGTTTGGAAATTGTGAAAAAATACTAAAAAGTAAGTATATAAAAATAGAATCAGCAATAGTTTTTTTTTAATGAAAATGTTGACTTTCCCTTAACAACTGTTCATAGTTCACTAAATATACGTAAAATATTATTTTAATATACATAAGCTTAAAATACCTGAACAAAGTTCACAATGCATGGTGTCTAGAATGGATGTGCAAGAATTGTAATCCACACAAATTAAATATGTATGCACACATAATTTAAATGAAAAATCAGATGTTTTGATCATTTAAAAAACAGAAGATGTCGGATGACCTCAATCAAATTTAACAACAAACATTTACCAAAGTAGACATCCATACTTCACGTTGTGGCCTTCAACGAGCAACAACGTCAGTAAGCATATCTGAAGATCTTGTTAAACCAGATCGTAAAAGAATCTTTAACACAGTTTTAAGAAGAAACTACAACGGTGTTTATATTTTTTTTATTAAGCTAACTATATTATTAGACTTAAAGTTACCTTATCTGCCACTGACATTCCCCAATACGGTTCTAAGTGATGATCATCTATGTCAGCCACTGGAAAACCAAGACGTTCCCCTAGTATTCTGCCTAGTGTGGTTTTACCGGAACCTGGACTTCCCATTAATATTATATTTGGCTACAAATAGTCATTATAATATATTTGTTACACGATGGAAATATAACGTGTTTAAACAAAAACCAAGCTAGCACATAGTAAATGATTTTTGATGCCCAAAAAGTATAACTACTAAATAGTGATGAACAACAATGTTCCAAGTTATTTACCGACTGCTTCTTATATAAGAGTTGAACATTTATCAGTAACGTTGTTAAAATGATAAAGATGCGCATGCCGTCAACTAGACATGAGCACAAGTCTGCTTATCCGTTGATTCAAATTATCATGTAGTTCTGGTCATCAAATTGTTCCATGATATACCATGTGTTTTGATGCACTTCAGTGTTTCTGTTCTTTCATTGTTTTCCTCCTATAGTTGAACCTTCCACCATGATAACAGTGTGAAGAAGATTATGTATAGCCGTAAAAGTGGAATAATGGACAGGACTACTGTCAACAATTCCACATATTGGGCTATAAAACTCGATTTGGATATTGCGTGGCGTGTGTCAAATTTCAGCGTCTCGCATTTTATACAAACAGCAAAAATTAGCAGCCGTCTATTGTTCAGTTATTTGCATGCCTACATTCAATATGTTGATTATTCTTACAAGATGGGCTGGATTAAAAAATCGTTAAAAATAATATTGTAGAGAGGTTCATGAAGTGCTGTTGGTCACTTGAGATTTTAATAGATTGAGGGACATATATGTGGCGATATCCGGAGACTGTAGGTTTGTTCCAAATTATTTGCGGAAACACCGCAGAGGGAACACTTCCTACAATCTGTTATGGGTAGCTGTAGTGGGTAGGAATTATTTCCTGTGCGATCGGAGCTTCTTATGGGCCTGAAGTGTATTTAATATTGTCTATGGCTATTAGGTAATTTGTTATTTTGCTACAGATTTACGCCTCTTATATTTAATGTGTTTCCCTCAGTTTTAGTTTGTTACCCCGGTTTTGTTTTTTGTCCATGGATTTATGAGTTTTGAACAGCGGTATACTACTGTTGCCTTTATTTGTAGAATTTACAGCCCTAAATCACTTATCAGGTTGCAGGCAAATGATCTTATTTGATTTCTGCTGTTGATATATCTTGTAGTTCGCTTTTGAAACTTCTCCAATTCATCTTTAACTTTGCTGATAGGGGTCCTTTACTGTCGTAGTTTATTCCATCTTTGGTCTCACTGGAGTCTTCTTAGCATGCTCCATAAGTTGGTGGATTTGGAGCTGATGTGGAATAATTCAATGTAGGAATCTATTGAAGGCTTCGACTGGCAATACCTGTGAAGTTGGTTGTATTTCCCTCTAATCCACACAACTTGAGATGGTGCTAGCCATGTGTGAGAACTCTGCAATTTTCAGGGTCGAACTCAATTCTCCAGACATATTTACAAACAGGTTAGATATCTAAACGTACTGACTTTGGATATGTATTTTAACTGATCCAAAGAGTTGACGCTGTTGATGTTTTGTGGGAGTGAATTCCACAGCTCTTGACAACTGTGAATGGAAAAAGCTGTACTTGAAGTAATCTGTTTTGGAGCTGAATGTTTGGTTATTGAAGTGAATTGTTGAATCTTGTTTTTTTTTACTGAAAGGTAAAGGTATACTGATATAAGCCTTTGGGTGTTATTTTGTACATCATTTTTACTCAATTGATGTATCTGCGAGTTTCAAGTCATTTCATTTTTAAGATGGTCAATCATGGAAGTGGCACTACTGGTACCTGTTGGTGACGTAGAGTGCTGCTATTCTTTGTACTTTTTCAATGTTTCGTGATGGTACTATGTTTATATCATTTTACAACAGATGCATGTAAGAGACATTGGTCCAGGGCAACATATGAATTTGTAAATAATTTTCCTAGCCTAGTAAGGTCTTAAAATAAATAATGATGCAACAGACAGGTATAGGCTGAAAATTAATATTCTGTCCCACAAAATACTGGAAATAGCAAAGCCTGGCGAAATAAATGAACCCGCATTGCAGTTGATGTGAAAATAAATTTTCTTTCCTTGAACAATTATTTTGGTCTTCATCTGAGATGAAGCAGCAGAAACCTCGTATAACTCTTAAATACATTGTTTCGAGACTGACGCATATGACGGAGTTTCAAGGCTTTCATTTATTTTCAAATCAAAACTTTCTTGTACATAGCTGGTGTTGTCTTCAACGGTCAATGTATTTCATGGGAAGCATATCAAACAAATATCAGCAAAAGAACTTAACAGCTAAACGGCTCCAGAGTTAAAGGGCTCTCTTCTTCTTCCCGTTACGAGTCGAACTTTGTAGTAAAGTGTAATTGACTTGGGCGCATCTCAAACAGACAGGAGGCCACTTCTCTGGCCAAAAGTTAAAAAAAAAATGGACGATATTTGCAATAGAATATTGATCTTATAAACTACATCTATGTACACTGGTTATCCTGCTGTATATTTCACATGTGGCTGGGTCCAGGGGATGGTATTCACTCTGGCCCTAAAATCTTCTAGAGATCCGGACTTCACTACAGATTCGGGGAGTTTATTCCATTCTCTAGTTGTTTTTGGGAAGAATAAGTGGCAGTAGACATCCCTCTTCATTCTAGTTTTAAATGTCTAAGTTTGTGGTTGCCCCTGGTTCTACTGTCCACTGTTGTGTAGTATTTGGCTGGATCAATGGCAATCAACTGGTGTTGAGTCTTGTAACACAGCACCAGACTCTGTTTCCATCGTCTGTGCTGCAGTGATTCCCATCGGAGTTGGTCCAGTAGCTTGGTAACACATTCAGCTCTCGGCTAAGTTACTACACTGTAAGCGTAAATATCAACAGTATACACATGATACATGTGTATGTAAAAGAAAATTTACGTAACATATTTTCCTTTCAGGCAATCAATAAGAGTAACAGACTGTTAATAAAAGCAGTGGAAATAGACTGAGGTGAATTAAGCAAATGCAAGCAATGCATAAGTATATACATGGTATACATGGTATAGGTGTACATGGTATAGGTATACACTTGTCAAGTCCATTTTATTTTGATTACCTGTTTGCCACCAGATTTAGTAGAAAATATTCTGTAAGGTAATTTGCAACCCAAGCACCAGCTGATTCCATTCTGTGCTGGTCTGAAAAGTCTGTTGTGGCATTTTAACAAATTTAACAACGATTTCTGAAATTTCATGTTGTTTACTATTTCGGCTTTACTAAATAACTAAATCACCACAGGACATGGACACGTATGTGTGTGCTTAGTCTAATAGATAACATAGTTTTTCAACTAAGTATATATCTCAGGACGATAACAGTTATTGACTATTAAAAATTAGGAAGGCAAGGCTTCGAAACATAACTGTAATGTAAGAAGTAAATTGTGATATTAAATTAAAGTACAGACTAGCGTTACAATATAGATCAATATAACTATGAGCAAGCCAACGGGAATAAAAAGTGAACTAAAATAAAACCGTATAAAAGACTATTATATCATGTCTAGAGCTATTATAAGAGATCTATCATGGGTAATCACATCATCACAATTGTTTTAGCCAGTAAAATCCCATAATCATTAAATAGTTTATTAGCCTCAGTGATTATCAAATAATCATTAAATATTTGATTTGGTAATCAAATAATCACTATAAAAACGGCCAAGTAATCACATAAACAACGGAAAATTCTGAAGCGGAACAGAATTAATTCTGACGAACCTAATTCGTAAAGCCGGGCCAATATAAAATCAATGCGAAGTGCATGAACTACATTAATAATCTATCTTAAAAAATATTCTACGCTAGTACTATCCTGAACTTGTTTCAGAAATACTGAAAACCTCTTTTTCACCCGTAGTGATAAAAGGGTTGCGTTATTTTTTTTTGTAATATTTATTGATCAATTTATTATTTTGTATACTACATTATGTTGCTCTTGTTGCACACAATGTGTGCCTGAGTGTATTAATAAACTTGTCTTGTCTTGTCATAATAAATAACTAAGTTGAAAAGAAACCCACAATATTTTTTTCTTTTAAAGCCGGGACGTCACTTGAAGATCTATATGCAGCATTTTTTCTATTTTGTAACTAGAACAAAGGAGACAACCGCACTGAGGGTAAATGAAATTCGAAGTACAACCTCATTTGCAAAAAAAGAAAAAAAACATACCGCGAGACTAACAGATTGGCAACAGTCCATCATGAAAACGATTCACAGCCAAACTTAAGTTTGAGAGCGGGGATAAACTTATCTGCTCCTTAGGAAGGCCAAGCAGCTTACAGTTCACTCAGTTTTAATAGCAAAATTTGCATATTCAAGTCATAGTAACGTTACCACTTAATTATTAGTGACTGTTTGACATTGCTAAATCGACTCAGTGATACATATAAACAAAAGAAGATGTGATATGATTGCCAATGAGACAACTCTCCACAAGAGACCAAAATGACACAGAAATTAACATCTATAGCCTATAGGTCACCGTCCGGCCTTCAACAATGAGCAAAGCCGATACCACGTTTCAAGTTTTTTTATTTCTCAAAGACACCAACAGGGGTATGTGAACAATAACAAATACTACATAAGTATTCATAATATAACAAAATAACAAAGTATCAAAGTAATGCAATGAAACATTATAAACATTCATTAACATATATATACATTTGAAAAAGTAATGCGTTTAAAGGAAGACAGTAAACTTCAAATGGACATATTAATTATTATGGTTGAAACAATATTCGTTTAATTAACAACAGCTAGTACAATTTTAAAAATTTAAAATTTTTTAAGAACAACATTGTAAGAGTCAAAATTAAGTAACTCATAAAATTTTTACCACACACGTAAGCTATAAAAGACCCCGAAATGACAATGTAAAACAATTCAGCCGAGTGTGTATATAACACTTTAACATTTCATTTTTTTTTTGCTTTCTTTTAAAAGTTTGTTTAATGATATATGTAAAACTTGCATGGATATAAATCTAATTTAAAAAGTTTATCCCCGGTATAGAGGCCGCCACATGAGAAGTTTTGTTTTGTTGAAGTATCCATCTTTATAAATACGAAAACTTTGCAACCACTGAAAATTAATCAAAGTTTTTCTAATAAGATTTTAGAATTTGCTCTTTTCATGCTCATAGTAAACACCGTCAGCAATCTGTACATGTACTGTAAAATTGAGATTTTAAAAATTAATATCATCTGTAGATGTGAAGTTATGCATTGGCCTAGATGTACAATAAATTTTATATCATGTCCATTATCCCTGTCACCCATCCTTATCCTTTTGATTTTTTGTTAAATTTGGACTCTCCTTGAATATGAATGAAGAATGTCATTGTGGAGTTGTGGTGTTCATAGATCTTCATATAAACAGACCATAGCATGCATAAAAAATTATCGGTCCGGATTTAGTCGTGTCCTTGTCCATCGCTTGACTTTGCTATTTATTCGTAATAGTTTGTTTCCGGTTTCTAGTTTGACTTTTTACGAATTATTTTGTCATCGACTATTTTTTTATATTAATAGCATTTTCATATCAGGAGTTAAGAATAGGGTAAGATTTTTCTAGATTATCAATTGAAGCAGGTTTTTTTTTTAATAGAGCCGTGAATTCACTACAAAAGAGAAAATTCGCGAAGACTTGAGTGAAGAGTTAAAATAAAAATATGACAATTAAATTTGGATTTTAACTTCTCATTTACAAAAATGACAACGAATATAAACTATAATTTAATTTTAAGAGTGCCCCTGGTGTAAGGTATCAGGTCCGTTTTCTTTCAAGACACATTCACAACCTAAATGTCTACATGTTCGCACCCCACAGGTTCGACTCCTAGCCATAGGAGGCCATGTCTGTTGGCCCACAATTTTATTCAAATACCATTTGAATTTTAAAATGTATCTATTAAAATATTGATAATGGGTCTCATTGGGGTCTAAGAGTGAGGCGGGATTGCCGATATTTTCATCAGTGAACTCAGTGACAAATAATTGTGCGTGCCGTGAAAAAGTGGAAATAAGTGGGACATGGGAAATTGCAAAAAAAATGAGAACTGCTTACGTACATAGTATAATCGGGATTTCGGAATCTGACAAAACAGTAAGCAGGATCCGGGATCAGAACCCCCCAATGAGACCCCCTTGATACATGTAATTTAAAGTACAAAATTTCGTGAATTTATTAAATGAAATTTTTTTTTTGTGACTAGATCATTAATTATTTTAAATTTGTTTATGATTTAATTGTTAAATGTATTCAACAAGTAATTTGGTAATATTGATAAGGTACCTTGAATGACCGAATAACACCGTTATTATCTGAATAACACTTGTAATGACCATATAACACTTGAAATTTAAATATTAGCACATTTTAGCTACTTTTAAACATTGATTATTAAATAATAGTATATTATAAAGGTTTTTATAACTTAAAAATGATATATAAAAAGCAGGTAAGTTCTTAAATGAGTGTACTTGCTGGGTTTAAACTCACAACCTCAGTGTCGACTGATAGTGATTAACTGATTACATATTAGTATACCTACATTTTTGTACTTAGACCACTTGGCCACCAAGGTCCCTAGTATGCTTTAAAAGCAAAGTTTCTGGTAGAGGACGAAGAGTGGGAAGATAAAGACTAGCTAACAGGTCTACATTGTTAACTTTTAATATTGATGTTAAGAAATTGAAGATTACATGGATTACTGATTTGCAATTTATGATGTTATTTGGTAGTTTGTTCTTAGGAAAATAAGATTCTTTTCTGTACTTTTCATGCAATCTTGTCGTTCTTGTTTTTTTTACTGTCCATGTATTTATTTCAGGATTATTTGTTTCTTCTATTGAAATAGACATAAAAAATGGGAAAAGAAAAGGGAGGATTCCTGACACCAAAGGCAATTGCCAACAGAATAAAATCCAAAGGTTTACAGAAATTGAGATGGTATTGCCAGATGTGTCAGAAACAGTGTAGAGATGAGGTAAAATTAAAAAGGAAGGGACAGTTCAAGGGAACATGTAAATGAAATACACTTTTGTTAATGCATTGTAAAGACAATGTTATTTCCCATAGGAACCCCTTTTACAGCAAAAAGTGTGCCACATGAACTTTCCTATAGAAAATTCTTTATATTTTCAGATTCTTCTTAAAAGTACATGTACTCCTTAAAGTTACTGTCATCCCATACACTGGTTTGTAGATCTACTCAGGCTCTGTGTTGGTCGTTTATCAATGACAAGATCCTGTAAACCTCTGCAACAAACTAAGATCAATGAGCTTGTGGTCATCAATTACTGAATGAATATTTTGTGTCAATAATACATTATATATTCATAATGAATATAAAAAACTTAGTTTAGTATACATGTATGCATGTATGGTTCATTAATTTCAATAACGTTATAACATGTACATGTATAATTACAAAAAAAATGTTTCATATGAATTTTAAACTCTTGCCTATCATATGAATTTGCTGACCAAAACTGTCATACAATGTATACATGTATGTCTTACTGTTGGATTTATAATGATTATTAATATTACAGAATGGGTTCAAATGTCACACAATGTCAGAATCACACCAGCGTCAGTTGCTATTATTTGCTGAGAGTCCAGATAAATATATAGATTCATTTTCAGAGTAAGTTGTAATATCAGAAATTGTATGATAATATAAATCATGAAATCATTACTGTACCAAGAAACAAAATTACAGCACCAACTTTATTCAGAGGAACAGTCTGAACAGATATAAAATCACATGATTTTTAGTTTTTTTTCATGCAAGAGACGGATTCTAATTTAGTGTTGGCTTCAGCTCTTTTAAATCTTTATAGTTCAGAAGGTATGAGTCTAGGCACCTATTCACAAGAGTTCAAATGTTGAAGATATAAACAATTATATGTCACCATAAGGCATTCCACAGTTAGAAACACCCATAAAAAATTGTAGTCCAGCAGTACTTTGAATTAATAGGTAGCAAAAGGATGGACATGAGAAGCATTGTTTTCCAATTCCACAGACCCTTAATTTCTTGTTAAAATTTCCTTACATGTACATTTGTATGAATGCTGAATTTTTCATTGTTGATAAGAAAAAAATAATATGTATTCTTTCAAGTAACTTATTATTTTCTATTATAGAGACTTTTTTAATGACTATGTGGAGTTATTGAAAAGACGATTTGGTAAAAAGAGAGTAAATTGTAATATTGTGTATCAAGAGTATATAGCATTCAAAGAACACACGCATATGAACAGTACACAGTGGGAAACTTTAACAGAATTTGTCAAATGGCTTGGACGAGAAGGTAAAGTTTACACATAACATGCACTCAATTACATGTACATACAAGTCTCATAGAAGAATATGTGTGTGCACAATTTTTTATGTACTTTTATAAAAGAAAAGGTATCATTCTTTTGTAGTTTATTACTTATGAGCAGTTTACACAAAATTTTAATGATATTGTCAAATGACTGGAATGAATTGTTGAAGTTTTTATGTCTTTCTGTCTCCTTCTGATGTACACCACTTAGCCTTCTTCATTCCTGTATTTACAGAGATCTTACAAATGACAATATATATAAAAATGTACTAACAGCAATGCATAAAACTTAAAGAAATAATCTAAAACTGTTTTATCCTGTATATTTAGGTACATGTATACTTGATAACTTGCAACTTCCTTGTCATTAAGATTTTGAATGACAGTTTTCACATAATATTTTTATGATAGGACATTGCGTGGTTGATGAAACGGAGAAAGGTTGGTTTGTACAGTATATTGATAGAGATCCGGAGGCAATAAAGAAACAAGAACAGATTAAAGCGAAAGAAAAGATGGAGCTTGATGATGAAGAGAGAGCAGCCAAATTTATACGTGATCAGATAGAAAGGGCATCAGCACAGGGCCAGGAAGTTAAACAGACAGAATTTACAGAACTGAAGAGGGAGAATGAAGATGAAAAAGGTTACATATTTTTAATAAGTATAAAGAATATCATTAGTGTTTTATTACAGTAAAAAGGTTCTAGGCAGACATGTAGTTTCTTTATGACCTTTTATTTGCCATCAAATTATTCTACTGTTAAAGTCGTCTTTTATTTCAGGAATCATAAAATGGCTTTTTAAACTTGTCTTGATTGATTGTTGGTATTTCTAAGTTTTTTATTGGTAAAGGAAGCCAGAGTGCCCAGTGAAAACCACTGACCTTCAATAGGAAAACTGACAATCCTAGTCAATTAAGATTGGAATAGAGTGCACCCGCATGAGTAGGGTTCAAACTCACATACTCAGTGTTGACCGGCTAGTGATAGCAGTAGTAAAACTACTTAGACCCCTTTGCCACCGATGCTCCAAAACTTGTCTTGAGCATTAGTTCATATTGATGCACAACATATAAATTGGGGAAAGCTAAAAGGGAACCTTTGAACAAATGAAAGAACCAAGCACAATATTCAATGATTATGAGGGCAAATTTATAAGTGGTTGATATTTTTGAAATTTAGCCAATGTGAATGTATCAATTTATTAAGAATAAAAATCCATAGATAAGTATCTGATGTAAAAATGATCACAGTCAGAATTCAGACATGTAAATCATCAAATAGAGCAACAGAGGCCATATTTTGAGCTTTATATGTCCTGTTCTTTGTGTTGTTATGTTTCTGTCTAATTGATGGAAATCTTTCTCCTAAGGCATGGTAAGCATGTCATATTCAATTAATTCTCACAGCGTTGATGAAACGATGATCCATTTATTCTTATAAAGTATGTCTACTCAATGGTTGGGTTCTTTTCTCTTTGACACATTCCCCATTTACATTCTCAATCTTCTTTATACAAGCTATTACAACAAATTAATTCAATATCTTATTTCATTTATATTTACAGTGACCTTAAGTCTGGGAGGACTAAGTAAAAAGAGAGAAACAGACACAGTTGCCAGGTATTTAACATTTGAGATTATAGTCAAGAACCTTCCTCTCTAAGACTCTTTTGAAGATCCATCAATAACCTATAAAGTTCATTGTTTAAGTGGAATACAATGAGGTAAAATGCTTGAACAATTATTTTTTTTTGAATTTTACCAGCTACATTTAATTTATTTGCTAAAAGTAAACAGAGTATCAAAGTAAAGTAAAAAGAAAAAGATGTACAGAGGAATTGTTATCTATAACAAGGTAGATTTTACGAGATAAATTAAGTTTATACTCTATAAATATTTTTAGTCTCTGGAAAATCTCTATAAAGCTTGGATACTGTTTTATTTATAGTTCCAGTAAAGACAATCCACTAAAGAAGCCACCAATTTCCTCTCTAGAAAATCCTTTTAAAAAGCCATCTGGTTCTGGAGTAATAAAGATAAAGACAGAGAAAGCTGGACAGAAAAGAAAATCAGCGTTAGATGAAATAATGGAAGTAAGCATTGCTCTAAGTTTTTTAAAATCTGTCTGACCGTGCGAGCAAAAAAACAGCACTTGTCCTTCTGGCTAATATATTTAAAATGACTAGATAATAGTCAACTTTCTTTCTTACAAGGACACTGGATCATTACAAGTATTAATACCTATACACTATAAATAAATTATATATATGCCTAAAACGTACACATGTTGACACTAATATTAGAATAAGAAAGATTAAAAATAAATATCTATAGATCTGCATCATCAAATTATCCTTTTAAATATAAATTGTTATCAAATTTTTTTTTTTACATTCAACAAATTTAAGTAAGTATTTAAATGCTTAACACATGTTTAATGTGACGATGTATCCACGAAACAGCATTTCTATTACTGGTCTTCATCAAAGGTTACTGAAATAAATTTTAAGCACTGGGTACAAATTTTATATAAATGTTGATACTTGAATATTTTAGTTGGAAAAAAAGAAGAAGGAAAATGTGAACAAAAAAGTCAAGAAAGATTACTGGTTACATGAAGGAATAATGGTAAAAATTGTGACTAAAAAACTTGGAGAGAAGTATTACAAGAAGAAAGCTGTAGTGAAGGTAACCATATTTGTTTATATTTAGTAGTAGGCCATTCAATTTAAGTTCACCTTGTAAACACAAACAGCGTGAGATTAAAATTAATTTTTGACTATTTTGATTTTCTCCAATGCAAAATCCTCATTGAAGCACCAAATCTTGTTCTATCAGCTTTGTAAGAAGTAATTTGAGTGTTCATAACATTAAACAGTTTATAAAGATTGAAAAATACAAACAAAAGCTCTATGGCTCAGAAGTGTTTTCTACATTTGACTATTGTGTACATACATCAATCATAACAATGTTTAAGTAAATGAAATGTTGAGAATATGAAAAACATACCAGGTATTTGATGTTTGCTTGTGTTATATGTGTGCTATGTGGGTCCCGTTTCTGCAATAGGTTAGTGATGTCCATGTAATGTTGGAGGAATTATATGCTAAAAGCAAAACTTATTATATGGGTGATCTTATTATATTTCCCAGTAATATTCAACTGCAAAGTTCAAACACAAATTCCTGTGATGTCTTTTTTTCTGATTTTGCTTTTTATGGGGAGATGTATAACAAGAGTTTATAAAAAATACTTTCTAACAATTTTCAGGAAGTAGTTGATTTATATAGAGCAGTTATTAAGTTGATTGACAGTGGAGATAAAATGAAAGTTGACCAATCACATCTAGAGACTGTCATACCTGCACAAGGTTTGTATAATAGTTTAATAACGCAATGAATGAAAATAAAAATAGGGAAAGAAAAGCAAATTTATTTTTCCTTCTTCTTTTTAGACTCATTTGTTACCTTTTGTTTGCTTTCTCCAACTGTAGATGATAGATTTTGAAGTGGCTCTTGATTTGACATTTTGCAGATATAAAACTAGGTCTGACGTTTTGCGAATGACTGTCTGACGTTTTGCAGATGGCTAGAGTATAGATCTTAATGTCACAAAAGAATTCAATTGAAGTAAATTTGCAAAAGTCAAATTTGAGCAGATGTATGTTTCTAGACTGGTAGCAAATAGAGATCCCTCTGATTTAAAGTGCTATAATAGTGAAAATTGATAAACTATATATTGAAATGATCTTTCTGTTGTTTCAAAAAAAACAAATAAACTACTGATAGTCTCCCTTTGTATACTCAATAGATAATAATTTACTTATGACTTGCAGGTAAAAAAGTCCTCATAGTAAATGGACCATATAGAGGAGAAAGTGCAATTCTGGAAACAATTGATGAGAAGAAATTTTCTTGTTCTCTCAGCATAGCTACAGTAAGTTTTGATTTTAATGACTATACATTACAAGGCTTAACAGGTTTAAAATCATCACAATACTATAGTTATGATTAGTAAACAACACAAAATTGATACACCGCCAATAAACACTAGAAGTGATTCAATGATAAATTAAAAATTCTAGATATTGGTTTTATGATAAATGTATACTGTGGATGCATTTTTTTTCGTGGATTGATGAAAACTTACATAGTAGTGGATATTTGATTTCGTTGTTTTGCCAATCTCTGCATACAAAACCTATTGGGAATATTTTTGTTGTTGAAAATTTGAGTTTGAAGGTTCGTCGGTACCCACGAAACCCACGAAAATTGGTATCCAACGAATAATAATGATTCCACAGTATGTATTTTGAATTTGTTTATGATAAATGAAACTTGTCCCTGACATGACGGTGGCATAATCTTTCAAATTTTAATCTGAAAGCATTGAAATTGGTATCCAACTAATAATAATGATTCCACAGTATGTATTTTGAATTTGTTTTTGATAAATGAAACTTGTCCCTGACATGACGGTGGCATAATCTTTCAAATTTTAATCTGAAAGCATTGAAATTGGTATCCAACGAATAATAATGATTCCACAGTATGTATTTTGAATTTGTTTTTGATAAATAAAACTTGTCCCTGACATGACGGTGGCATAATCTTACAAATTTTAATCTGAAAGCATTTGAAGCCATTTATATTTATATTAATTCTATCTTGGTCAGAATTTATGAAATTGTTAGAATTTCACACAAATCTGAACTGGTATGATTCACATGTTTTTACATTTCCAATGTCTTTTTCAAACTGTCTCTCATATTTGTAAGGTTTTTTGCACTAGACTAAAAGCCTGTAAAGAACATTATATTATTTCATATAAAAAAGAAGATGTGGTATGATTGCCAATCAGACAACTGTCCACAAGAGACCAAAATGACACAGACATTAACAACTATAGGTCACTGTACGGCCTTCAACAATGAGCAAAGCCCATACGGCATAGTCAGCTATAAAAGGCTCCGATAAGACCAGGTAAAACAATTCAAACGAGAAATCTAACGGCCTTATTTATATAAAAAAATGAATGAAAAACAAATATGTAACACTTAAACAAACAACAACCACTGAATTACAGGCTCCTGACTTGGGACAGGCACATACATAAATAATGTGGCGGGGTTAAACATGTTAGCGGGATCCCAACCCTCCCCCTAACCTGGGACAGTGGTAAAACAGTACAACATAAGAACAAACTATAAAAATCAGTTGAAAAAGGCTTAACTCATCAGATGGACAAAAATACAAGTGGACGTGGCTGGGTACTTGTACCTCCTGACAACAAAAAGACATTAGGAACAGATCTGAGAGTACTCACAGTTATCTGACAGCTAGTTCAAAGCCACTAACAACTAATAAAAAAATCATGCATCTAAGAGTAAACTATCAATCCGTACACATCCAACATCCAATGGATTCAAGTTTTATTTTATGTTTCATGTTTTTTTTTTTAAATTTGTTATGCAATTAAACTGAATAGTAAGCAAGGTCTTCAAATAAGAAGGGAAGACACAGATTAAGTTTTTTTTAAATTTGTTTTATCATTTATATTTAATATACAGTTAGAGAGAGTGTCATATTTTGAAAACATGGTTTATAGTGGGTAGGTTACATTTTAAATACGCTGTAGTAATAAGTAGTAGACATGTATTACGATAAAAATACAACCTATTGTTGTTCTCAAATAAACATACATTATTCAAACTTAACTCCTTTTTAGACAAAAACATGTGTTAGAAACGCTGTAAATAGTTGAGAGTTCTGTTTAAATTGTGATATCAAGGTTATTTGGTATTAAATTGTTATTGTTGGCATTTGTTTATGTACATTCCTGTGCCAGTACGTTCATAATATTGAAGATTTGATCATTGCAACATGTGTAATAGTCCACTGGACACCAAAGCATTGCCAAAATGACTCATATTGATAAGTTTTTAAACATCAACTAGAAAATAGTTATAAATTTTGTTACAGCTATGTCTAAACTCCCTATATTAAGAAAATCTGTAAGATAGATCTAAATTCATTACACATTGTGCAAGTGACCTGATACAAGATACAGGAAACATTAAATCCATATGGGGATCCAGCTTTGATCTTGACCCGTCTATAATTAATAGACACTATCAAATTAGCAGACAGTTTAACTTGTAATTTGGATTTTCTTCTAAATATGATATGTTTGTTAAGTTCTGCATTTTGTTGCATATTTGTAATCTCTATTTATCTGAAGCCTCATTTATCCTGATCTGTATTTTAAAATATTTGTTCTTTCATATGTCATAATTTCCTGTATAAGTTTTCATTGGGAATAATCATCAAAGATCTTATAATACAAGACATGCATTTCATTCACATATGTCTCATCAGGGGCTTTAGAATCATTTTGGATGGCATGCTAAAACAAACATGAAGTTGAGTTAGTATTTCATTTGAATATAGTCTCATGTACTGTAAATTTCAGATTTATTTTTCAGTCATCAGTGATAATGTTGAACAATTGACAAAAATTGTTATTGAAGTTTCGGGAAATGCTGCACACAAAGTAGTCCCAATTTGTTATGCACATTTTCATTTGTGGTGAATGAAATTGAGAATGGAAATAGGGAATGGGTCAAAGAGACAACAACCTGACCAAAGACAAGACAACAGTAGAAAGCCACCAATTGGTCTTCAACAAAGCTGGCCCCTAAACAAAAATGTGTACTACTTTAATCCTTATACAAAAATTAAAACATCCATAATTTCCAAAATTTATAATTCATTCACAATGTATTCAATCTATTACATTAAAAATTTAACTAAAATGCTTATTATTATATTTCAGGGTCCATCAAGAGGCAGAGTAATAGATGGTATAGAATATGAGGACTTAAGTAAACTATATCAGCCATGACAGGATTACACCTAATTGAAACCACTTAAGATCTCTGTGATAAGAAAAACTCATTAGCTTATGATCATGAGTAAATGGATCATTATCCCTGTAATAAAAATTGATCTATCATTAAGCTGTATAGACAGAAACGTGAGTGAAAAGAGAAAGTTGCCTTGAAACAACAGATGTTGCAAAAGATTAAATCTTTGTTGTAATAAACAAGAGATTTTCTTATACCTTTCATCACTTATTTAGAACAGTGAACTCAGTTTGTTGATTGTATTTTTTGAATATATTTCTTTTAATTGCATATTTTCCAAATGACAATTGCAATTTCTGTTTTTGTTGAAGGAAGCTTTGGACGAAAAGTCAGTGTTGTAAATTGTAAATATTGATTTTTAGTGTAATATAGAATAATGACCAAACTATTTTATATAGATTATGAAATGTTCTTATTTATTATGCCATCTGAAATGATGATCTTTTACTTATGAAAACTAAGTACTGTACTTAAAAGGGGAAAGTTTAGTTTAAAATTGAGTTTCTGAAAGACTTTTATAAATTGTTATTTTAAATAGATGGAGAGTTGTCTCATTAGCACTCATACCACATCTTCCTATATCTAGTATTGAGTTATGACCCAGTACCTAAAAGAGTACCATTCAGTTTTAAGTCAGGAGTTTAAAGGGTAGGGTTCAGTTTTCTGGAATGGTAAGGGTATGATTACAGATAAGGACATGTGGTTTGATTGCCAATGAAACCAACTTTCTTTCAGAGACCAAAGGACAAAAACATGAAGTATCACCCATACATATACTATGACATCAATGCTTGTTATTTATGCTTCTTTTGAGACATGAAATCACAATTATGTCACATTATTGTAAAGGTAAACCTGTATTATTGTGAAGTATGATTTATCAAAGGTACTTTATGGAAGAAATATTGGAAAAGTAAAATAACAAAAATACTGAACTCCAAGAAAAACTCTAAATGGAAAGTCTGTAAGCCATGGCAAAATCAAAAACTCAAAAACATCAAACAAATGGCTTTCAAGGTCATATTCCTGACTTGCTACATGCATTTTCTTATGTAGAAAATAGAGGATTCAACCTGGTTTTGTAGCACTAAACCTCTCATTTGTAAGACACCACCAGTAAATTCCATTATATTGAATAGTTCGATATCACTGTGTATTCAGTACAGCGGATATAGGTACTAACCAAGCAGGCGTGATCGATTTTGACCTCACATGGTAACGAAAATCTTTGTTTTGTTCACATAATAGCAATGTGTAACATATTTGTTGTTTTAAGAAATGATTTGGTCGTAGGTTGATGATTAGAGATGTCTCATTATTTTCCCAAAACAAGAACGATTACTAAAAACATGTGCAAATACTTGTCAAAGAAGTTGGCACTCGTCTCATCCGATATAATTCTATATTCATTGCAACTCTTTTTCTGATAAAAGGCCACTGTGCGTATGTAATAGGTATAGTTGTATCAATAATTGGCATTGAAATCTTTCATGCATATGTTTTTTTCTATATTTTATTCCGAGAAGAAGCGTTGTGTACAGTGTTTAGCTGACCACATAAATCCTTCTGTATGGTGCATAGTTAAGTTGCTGTACACTGTACACAAAAACACAATTTTCATACTCGTTTATTACCCAAAAAGTTTCAAGGAACGAGTAATCACAGGTAGGTTTATGATTGGTAACTATTACTTTTGCCTTGTATTAGCTTTCTTTCAGGTAAAACATGTAGATGTCTTGACAATTGTATCGAAATTGGAAAGTTGGTGTTGACATTCACAACTATTTGCGCATTTGCAAGTTAATTTTATAAATAGGAAAAAATTGATGCGAACATTATTTTGGAGCAGGAATTTCAGATGTTGAGAAATGTACACTGGATGTTGATAAAACAAAACAAAGATTTTCGTTGCTGTGTCAGTTCATGCCCGCTTGGTTAGAACCTATTTCCCCTGTACAATGATACACAGTGGATATAGTTTTTAGATTAACATGATACATCTGTATTATGCATATCCTATATGACCAAAAGGGACATACGAATATCTTATCTACCTAGGGTCAACTTTACCTGATGCAGATTGAAGCTTTCTTAGTTTCTTAATTAAATTCTGGATTTACCAAAGGAAAGTTAAAGAAAAAAAATATAATCGGGCCTAAACACATATAATATTGATTATCTCAGTAGTGTTACTGTGTTTCCTATCATGATTTCCATGATGGAGGGTTGCTGCTCACAAGGAATCTATTAAACTAAGAGTTCCAAATGGTGAAGAAGTTGAAAAACCATATCACAGATGATATCTGAGATATTCTTCCGTCATAACTACAATCTCCTTCCCTTTTCATGAATGTGACCTACCGAATTAGACTATTTACCGTTTATTATAAGATGAGTAACACAAGGGGTGCTACTTGTTGAGCAGGATCTGCTTCGCTTCTAAAGCATCCGAGATCACCCCAAAGTTTGGGAGGGGGGTCGTGTTGCTTATTCTTTAGTGTTCTATGTTGTGTCATGTGTACTATTGTTTGTTTGTCTTTTCCATTTTTAGCCATGACATTGTCATTTTATTTTCGATCTATGAGTTTGATTGTTCCTCTGGTAGCTTTCGCCCATCTTTTTTATACACTCAGGGACTAGATGATTACCAGCTGCTTAATCGACCGAGTGATAACAAATGAAAATAACAAATTTATAAATGTTAGTGCTTCAGAAGAACTATTCTGGATTCAACCCAAACATTAAAAGCCAAGGGTAGAAATACTTGAAGTTTGATTTATACAATCTTCTTTTTATGTAAATGCTGTTGGTGTAATACAGGAGAATTGTTTTATGAATGTGTTATTAAAATCAAGAGAATTGTTGTCTATTTGATATGCAGTCAAAGATTGATGACTTGTCAGAAGTTGAAGGAACCAAATGTAAAAATATCCTGCTTTAAAAAAAAAATCGGTTCATTCTAATTTCAATTTTTTTTTATCAATTTCTTGAAGCTTTTGTCGTATCAGAGTAAATAATGCATTGAACAAATGGAAATTTACCAGGACATGTCATAGTTATCAACAAAACTGAAACTCGGTTGTATTAAAAGTATTAATTTAAAAGAAGTAAATGTTGTTATGTCTGTCTTTTGACTTGACACTGCCAATGTTATTGATTCATCTAAACCTTTATTTGTGACCTGGAATCACTATTTAAGTATTGATAAACCTTTGATAGTTTCGGAGTTTTGACCAAGAAGTACGAGTTCAGTGTACTCCCTGAACTATATATGTGTGTTTCAATTATTAAAAAAATCCCTTTGCGCAAACTACTTTTTTACATTTTTATTTTACTCTGAATATGTAATTTACAAAAAAATGTAATTTGGTACTCATTGAAATTTTTTTACAAGCTGCTTATTTTAACATCTTGATCAGATGTTCAATTTTTTACTATTTTAAACTTATTGTAATGAGTATTAATGAACAAATTACATTTTATCAACTTTATTTAATTAGAATCGAATAGTTATCACAGGTACCAGGATTATAATTTAGTACGCCAGACGCTCGTTTCGTCTACATAAGACTCATCAGTGACGCTCAGATCAAAATATTTATAAAGCCAAACTAGTACAAAGTTGAAGAGCATTGCGGATCCAAAATTCCAAAAAGTGGTGCCAAATACGGCTAAGGTAAAAGAATAGTGTGTTTTCTTGTTTGTCTTGCAATGATTATTGACCCATGCTGTCATTTTGGTTCTTGCTTTGAAACTGCCAGCAAAAGAACACCATTTTCTTTGGTTTTCGCTTTGAAGTTGCCAACAAAAGAACACCATTTTCTTTGGTTCTCGCTTTGAAGCTGCCAGCAAAAGAACACCATTTTCTTAGGTTCTCGCTTTGAAGCTGCCAGCAAAAGAACACAATTTTCTTTGATTATTAGTTCGAATGAGGAAAACAATTGTACACAAGTTTAAGGTTATATAAAGAAATGTATCCTCTGATGAATATTACCATATAAAAATATAAGGTTATATAAAGAAATGTATGCTCTGATGAATATTACAATATAAAGTATAAGGTTATATAAAGAAATGTATGCTCTGATGAATATTACAATATAAAGTATAAGGTTATATAAAGAAATGTATGCTCTGATGAATATTACCATATAAAACATACTAACGACCACGGAGTGTATTGTTATAAAATATAATTAGAAAAGCTTGTTTGATGTTAATTTAGGTTTTTCCTTCCAACTGTTTTAATTTTGTCATCGCTGACGAGTCAAACTAACTCTCGATTGATAAAATTATTAACTTCCAAATTCAATAAATTATCAAATATACGACTAGTTCAGCATTTTAATTATTTTTACTTCTTGTAAATCTCATTGATATTGTTATATTTATAAATTAACTGTTTACAAAATTTTGAATTTTTTCAAATACTAAGACTTTTCTACCTCAGGCATGGATTACCTTAGCTGTATTTGGCAACACTTTTAGGAATTTTGGATCTCAATCTCTTCAACTTCGTACTTTATTTGGCTTTTTTAAAACTTTTTTGGATTCGAGCGTCACTGATGAGTCTTTTGTAGACGAAACGCGCGTCTGGCGTATATATAAAATTTAGTCCTGATATCTATGATTAGTTTATTCATTCACTGAAAAGTGCTTATCCTGCGAATGACCGGCAGTTAATGCAATTGTCATTAATAGTGCTATATTAAAGTACTTTTCATCCACACCGTTACTAGATATGATTTGAAATTGTTCAAACTGCAGAAATGTCACTTGATTTGTCATTGCGACATTATAACCATGTAGAAATTAACGTATGTGACCTTAAATGACCATTTCACTTATTATTATTTTTTTTTTATCAAATTATGTTTGAGCGACAGCTTGATTCAAAATAGATTTTACAGTGATGAACAGCGGTGAATTATCATTGATATGGTCATGAATATAGATTAATTGTTTACAAAATTTATTAGAATTTATGAAATACTAAGGCCTTCCTAACCCAGGAAAAGATAACCTTAGTTGTATCTGGCAAAGCTTTTATGATTATTCGGTCCTCAAATCTCTTCAACTTGGTAATTTATTTGGCTTCTTTAACATTTTATTTCGAACACATTTGAACGTCTTTTGTAGACAGAACGCGCGTCTGGCGCAAATATAAATTTCAATCCTGGTATCTATTATGAGTTAATTGAGGCAAATTTTATTTAAAAAAAAAATGATTAGAGGGTACCATATCAATCCCAATAAACCAATTTGTCAGAAATAAAATCGACCTGTCCAGGTATAGACAAAAAGAACTAACGAAATGTCCTTGTACCTAACTCTCGATTGATAAAATTATTAACTTCCAAATTCAATAAATTATCAAATATACGACTAGTTCAGCATTTTAATTATTTTTACTTCTTGTAAATCTTAATCTGAACAGTGAAGCAGTGCTGTTTTTGAAAAGGAGTTTTGACTATGCTATGAGTTTCATTTGTTTGTATTTTTATATCTACACCATGACACATTTAAAACAATAAGTCCTGGATATCCAATCAACATACGTTCACCTTCATAAGGTCATATACGTGCAGACATGGTGCAAACATATGTAAAAAGCTTCTTATTGTAGTTCAATTGATTTTTGACTTGGAGTACCGCATAGTTCAAAGTGATATCAATTGTTCATGGAATATACATAACAAATTGTTATTAAGGTTAACAGTATCTCTTTATATTAACATATTACTTAATGTTATGAATAAATGTTGTTTTTATTTTTCATTGAAAGGATAGAAAATTGGATACATGATTAAGTACATTATAATTATACTAGGCTTTGTGACACAGCTGTTCAACTATATGAAACGTATGATGTCAATATCCAACAAATCAATGCAATTAAAATGATTGAAATACAGACAATGACCACGATTCTATACATTCAACACCCGTAATGCGAATTAACTATAAGAAAAAGGACACAATCGGTCAAGTAACAGATTAGACGACTACATTTTGATTTTTTTTACGAAAACAACGGTAGAGTGGTTGATCAATCGGTGGGCTTGATTCAATAAATACGTTTACGTATAGAACCAACAATTTGGGCCCGGTCAGAAAGAATATATTTTAAACCAAAAAAAAAAATCCTACCCATAGCTGCAACTTTGTCGATAAGTAAAATATTTGGGTAAATTTGGTCTCAAACGAAAGCTTAAGGACTTGGGATCACTTGAACCCTCATTTTGAACATCAAATATATATATAATTATAATAGGAAGGTACATTTGTCGTGTTGTTCAGATTGGAAGTACCTGTTTGTATACTAACAACCTTCCGGGAACCAGTGCGCTCTAACATACATATAAATTCATAATGATTTTTTTTTGCAAAAGTCAGTATAAAGTAAAGTTTTGACATGAAATGATTGTCACTTTATTTGAACTTAAGACAAAGCAGCCATTAATGCTCTCAAATGCAGACTATAACAGAAAGCAATGGCCTATGGATTAATAGCTATGTTACAAAACCACGTGTAAGTATCTTCACTATTGTCCATCTTCAGTGTTCTACCTAGAACGTTTGGACAGAGCGCAGCGCCCGTCCTTTTCCTGACGCCCGTGCACTTTTTCGTGACACCCGTGCCTTTTTCAGTCGTTTCCCCGGCGCCCTGCCCTTTTTATCGCGAAATTAGATTTTTTTCTCCGATGATTTTTGTCAAAATGTTCGTCGCCATTTTCTTTCCTTGTTGACAAGGAGGAACGCGCCACCTATAACTCTTTAGCATAAAAATTTGCATAAAAAGTGTTGACCTTGACTATCGATTGATTTCGTGATAAGAATTAAACTGAGAACTTAATTATGAAATTACTGAAAGATGAAACCAAAAAGAATGTTAGCCAAAATAAAACCCTGACATCGTTCTTTGCTCTGTAAGTGTAAATTATTTTTAGAAAAAAATATCATTTTGAAATCATTAACGTCGCTTAACTAAACTCTTACAAATTAAAAACAAATAAAGATAACAGATATTTCCGTTTTGTTTTGTAGAAAAGAACCACTTTAGGCGCCTGTCTCATCAGTTAAACGAAAAGTGCCAGAAACTAGCCAAACTGAAACAGAATCTCCGCGTAAAAGGCATAATAGTGGCCATCGTCTAGGTTTTGATAAGAGTTGGAAATCGGCAGAAAATGATTACAATGTGTTGATGATACCATGAATTGTTCAATTTGTGCAGATTTAAAAAAGAAAACTACTTGGGCCACAAACGGTTGTAAAACTTTACGGCTAGACAAAGTTAAGGAACACAAACGTAGTTCAGAACATATAAGGCTGTCACAATAGAAATTGAAAAGGCAAATTCTGAAAAATGTAATGAAAACACGAAAACCGACTCACACAAAGCTATAGCTGATGCTATGAAAGTATTATACTTTATTGTGCAACAGAATTTGTCCCTTGATTTATTTTCTGATCTGGTGGATCTCATGATTGTCCTTGGAAGTGATAACTTGAAAAACCTTAAATTAGCCAAAAACGCCCAATATAACAGTGCAGAGATCGTTGCTGAGTTCATACAATTACTAAGTGATGAGGTTCGGCAAAATGTGTATAATACAATGGGGAAAAGTCCAACATATTCGCTCATGGTAGATGAGGTGATGGACATTGCATCCCACAAAGATGTAGCGATATGTGCCCGATATATAGGTCCTGACTCTAAAATAAAAAAAAAAATGCTTTTATAAGCGATCCCTGCACAAACCATCACAGATACCATAAAAGAGGAACTTATAATATTAGTACAAACATCAATCTGAAAGATATGTCCTCATTTGGATCTGATGGAGCTGCTGTTCTCTCAGGTCGAAAAAATGATGTGTGGGCTAAACTGAAACAGGAAAACCCAAGTCTCGTAATAAATCGCTGCAAAGACCATAGACTGGCTCTGGCATGTAGGGATTCATACAAATCAGTAAAAACAATGAACAAACTTGACAAAACTCTTTACAATATGCACAAGTACTATACGTATAGTTCAGTGAAGACAAAGTCCCTATAAGATATACAGAATACCATGGAACAACCAGTGCTAAACGTGAAAAAGGCAAAGCATCATAGATGGCTTAGTCATGGAAAAGCAGTGAAATCTATAGTGACCTCATATATTCTTACATTATTATTTATTCCAAAATTACATCTTACATTATAACACAGTGTAGACACTATTCTGTACGCTATCCGGAAGTCGCATTTTTCGAAGCGATGATTTCCAACTGGTAATAGGACGGTTATGCCTACGGTGACTTTTCTCATCATTTGTTTACTCCTATATCTATAAAGTACTTTGAACATCTTCAATGTATGTATAGCATCATAAATATGAGTAACTGAAACAAAAACATGCATTATAATATAAAATATACGTGTGCATCACACCAACATGATAGAAAAAAGTTAAATCGATGGACAATTTTGCTCTCGTAGTACAAAACAATTAATCTTATATTGCAAATATTTGCATCAGTTTACAGTTAAATATATACTGTTTCAATATTATTTTCGTATTTAAGTAGAATATTCGTATTTCCCATAAAAATATGTTTTCCTTGAGGATCCCAAAATAAATTACTGCACGATCAGTCTAGAACTGACTGTATTCTAGAAGCGATTTAAGATTTTTTGACTGTATGACCAGTCGTGATTTTGAAAAAAAAAAAACCCAACGGCAAGTTGAAGGTATATACGTATCTATTTTATTATCACATGGCAAATGGGTACCACCCAATAAGGTAGTGGAAAAGTCCTTATCACGGAAAGAGAAAACAGTGATTTTTCGAAAAATCAAAATAAGAGGTGCACAATTGAATTAAATGATGAAGAATCAGAAAAAGATTTATTAAGTTATGACAAGTGTCTGAAGGAAGTTGTGGATATAAAATAGGTACGCCCAATATAAGGCTATGGCAAAGTCCGTATTTTAGATATAGAAACATCAAAAATATTTTTACCGAAAATTCGTAATAGAAGGTCCATCATGCATTAATAGATTAAAAATAGAGCAATTTCAGAAAACTTTAATAATTGCTTGAGAAGGTTTTGGAAATACCTGATGGATGCCCCCATATAATGCAATGTTTAAGTCCGTATATTTTATAAAGAAAACCCATAAAAGATTTTTACTAAAATTCGAAATAGACGGTGCACAATACAGTCATTATCATTTATGATAAGGAATCAGAGACAGATTAATCATTAGTTATATCAGTGACGGATCCCCAAAAACAGGAGGATCCGGCGGTTTGAACCCCTTTTTTTTAACTATCAATGCATTTTTATGGAAACATATATTTGGAATCCCCTTTTCTCCTGGACCCCCTCTCCATTTAAAAATGGCGGAAACCCCCCAATGCATATAAAAGGTTTATGACCCCTTCTGTAGCAATATTTGTACGAACTTTTCAAACTTCAATTGTATCAAAACTACAGATGTTATGAATAATAGACATATGCCATTTTGTATATATACCAAGGGGAAAGTTGATGCAAAGCATTATTATTTACTGTTTCATTGCATTTGGTAGAAAAAGAGTATTTTGTGGCAAATAAACCAAGATTACTATAGAAAATCCACAGCCTTTAATACAGAGATTTCTGTCATAAAATTTGAAACATAGATTACTTGCTTGCTTTTCTATGATGTGCTAGTGTTTATTTTTTACAAAAAATTCTAACCAACCTGTAAATTCTAAAATATCTCGTGATGAGTCACTAAAGTCAAGCACACCCTAAAAGGTGTACTTGATTTGGTCCATATTTTTATTTGTTTTAACCAATAACTACATTAATAAACTAGTTTTAAGGAAATCATTGCTAGCACTGCATGCAATAATCCGATATATACCAGTCATCAAATTGCCAAATATGAGAGTACAAGGATAAAGGCTGTGGATTTTCTATAAAATTTCCATATGTTTAGCATTGAATTAACACAAGGATACACAATCCTTAAGTGGTTTATGAGGAGATGCGCTTACAAAACCGGCGAAACATATTGTACCGGTTCAACGGACGAACGGAAAGACGGACTTCATTATCACTATAAACCCCCGCTTTACAAAGTGGTTTACAATTGAGTGTCAAAGAGACAGTTCTACATCCAAAACAAAGTGAAGGAACTGTGATCTATTATAGGCTACAGTACGGCCTCGAATGTGTGTAAATACATGTATTTTTATATAACAACTAAATCTATGTATTTGTACACATTTCTGAAACTTATATAAACAACAAACTTTCCTATTATTTTAGCAATCACCCCTAGTTTTTTGGTGGGGTTCGTGTTGTTTATTCTTTAGTTTTCTATGTTGTGTCGTGTGTGCTGTTGTTTGTTTGTCTTTTTCATTTTTAGCCATGGCGTTGTCAGTTTGTTTTAGATTTGTGAGTTTGACTGTCCCTTTGGTATCTTTCGTCCCTCTTTTAAACACCCTTATACTTTATTTAGTAAGTCGAGTACACCCTATCAAGCTAAAACATGTTTCATAAGTTTTCAGGATGTGAATTTATTTAAGGAATGACTGTGATTTTTTCCCTGTCTATGAAGAAATAACATAAAAAATTTGGTACACACTGAATAACGCGCGTAACGGGTTCTTAAACAGTGTGCACCACATTTTTTAAAATGTTATTTCGAATAGACAGAAACAATATTACAGGCATTTCTAATAATTTAATTCTAAATTCCATTTTAAACCGTAGAAAACCATGAAAAAACGTTGATAACGTCACGGTCACATGACTAAATTATGTCCATGGGCTGATAATAAAATAACGTCAGCCAATCAGAGGACGCGTTACATCCAAAATTAAATTATTGAAATATATTTGTGGTATTTAGAATAATGCCACTTTCTAATGTATCATAAATAACTTTGAAATCACCACTAGAATACAGTGAAATGAAGACTGATCATACAGTTTCAAAATATACAAGCGAGACTGACCGTACAGTGAGAAATTCAAATAAGTGTAATTTTCTTATTTCTGGCTTCAAAGATCTGGTTGAAACTTTTACCACCACTTGAAGTATACTTCATTTAGTTAATTAAGTCTGGTTGAGACTTGTTGCTCATGTTATAACAAATCCGGTAAATAGTCTAATTCGGTAGGTCTCATTCATGAAAAGGAAGGGGATTGTAGTTACGACGTAAGGGACATATCCCATATCATCTGTAAAACGGTTATTCCATAACGATCAACTAACTCTTGATGGCGTCCGTAAAATTTACGAAGGAATGATTTCAACTTTACCCTTTGGAACTCTTGGTTTAATAGCTTTCTTGTGAGCAGCATAATATATGTATGACAATAATTTTCAACGGAGTCCTATCATGAATTGTCTGGATTTAAGCAAACGTAGGAACGTTTAAAGCCAATTATTTGTAAGCCCAGGATATATAACAACCTAAACATATGAAGAGCTATATGTAATCAAAAAGGTCAACTTTGTCTGAGGGAATAGAAAAAATGTTTGCTTACAATTTCAAAATTAATTAACGGACAATTGTAGAAATGTTTGTTAAAAATTCATATTAATACTAAAGAAATGATACCCTTGGGGACTGGTAGTCAACCAGCAGAGTAATTGCTTAAAAAATATATTTGAACAGACCAATCAAATTCAAATTTAAATAGCCTGTGGGAGGTAAATGAGAAAAAAAGCAAAATAAGTAAATCTAAAGAGATCACGAAATCCTACAAGACCCTTACTAAACAAAACAATTCGACTTATATCCACTTTTCTAGTTGGAGCTAAATTATAAATCCAAATATATAAATTTTAATCGATCGTCAAAGCCAACATGACCTTACCGTAACAGACAAATCCGATTTAAATATCTTTTGGCCTTAGGTCTCAGATGAGGAAAGCCAAATCATTGATCATAAGATATAAGCAAAGCCGAGAACGCCTTACTTAAACAGACCATTCCGACTAAATCTAATTTGTCTGTGAGAAGTAAATGAAGAAAACCAAATACACAAATTTTAAGAGAACAACAAAACCAACATGGCCGCGATTAAATAGACCAATCTAACCAAAAATTAATTTGCCTATGGGAGGTAAATGAAGAAAGCAAAGTATATGTACCAAAACATATCTTAAAAAGATCATCAAAGCCACCATGACTTGACCCTATCAGACTAATCTGACTTAAATCTACTATGTCTTTGGGAGGTGAATGATGGAAAGCCAAATACATGAATCGCAAGAGATCAACACAGTTAGCACAGCCTTAACTAAACAGAATAATCCGACTTTTTCTGTGGGAGGTTGATAATAAAAGCATATCATTTTGTGTATTTCGATGTGCATGTTCTACTTCTGAGGTATGGATGGGTATCCCATATACTTCTTTTCTTGGGTTCTCCCGATGAAGATAAGAATCATGAAACCAAGGAAACCCCATTCTATTGAAAACTTGGCGGGTGTGACATTTATCCTTCTTAGAATTTTCAGGTACTAAATTGATAAACAACGAATTTGATCGTTTGACAAAGTAGATTTTTCATATTCATAATGATTTGTAAAACTTAACGATCAAGGTAAAATGTGTGTTGCTATGGTCAAGCTATGCATATAAAGGCTCGATCATCACCTGGTGTATATTTTATGAACTTGTTTTCACATTCATTTTCCACTTAATTGATATTGTAAATCATTTTAATACTTGTTTGCGACCAAAATATTTAAGTCCTTTGTCGACATATGGCTTTGAACTCACTATCATATGTTTTTTCTATCTTGAAATGGCTAAAGAAAATTTAAGGATCTATTGTTATTCCCCCAATTGTTGTTTGTTGCTTTTCGATCTGAAATTGAAATACTTAAAGTCAAAATATCAATATTTTCTATCAATCTTGAAGGATGAAATTGACAAGTCTAATTGTTCAAAAGTCTAGTCCGGAATGTTTATTTTCCTATTGGAGAAATACAAATAAGAAAGACTTAAGTATTTTATACGGTATTAATCGGCTGTTAAACTTAAGTTTGTTTTATTGCTCAAAATATTATCCCTATTCGCCCATTTGCAACTAGAATTATGTACGTAACAAAGACGCGCACGTGAACTAACAACTAAAAGGACGTTTCTTCGCTGTTTGAAACTTCATTTTGAACGGATTAGGTGACTCTTTCATGTTGTTTCAAAATTTCAGAATAATGATGTAATTGGTTCATTTATGTGTTTAAACCTGTTGCTTTACAAGATTAATACCGTGTTTGCATACATTGTCTCAATGGAAAATGAATATATATGAGAAATAAAAAAGACAACCTAGAAACAAAGTTTTCATTAAAGACAGCAATATAGTTTTGTACTTTTATATCAGTGTAATTAGGTTGAAGTTTTTTTTAGGATCTTTATTCTAATAAATAGTGCACGTAACTCAAGGATTAGTATTATCAGAAGTGATCTTAACTAAAAAGGTAAGTTTTACACCAGAAATCCAAAAACTGGGGATTTCTACTTAAGAAAATGCCTGTACTAAGTCAAGAATATGACAGTTGTTGTCCATGCGTTTGATGCGCTTGAGATTTCGAATTTGCCATTTGATTAGGGATTTTCCGTTATATTTCTGTGATTTTACATTTTTGGTATTAATTAACATACATTATCAAGATAAGAAAATCAGCAAAAACAGTATAAACCTAAATAATCTCTTGTTTTCTTATTCTTTTAAAGTTTCAAGATACATAAGCGGAAATCAAATGACCGATTTACCTCTGATTTCGCCATTTGACAACGAACTTTATGATTTGAATTTTTGCAGTTCGGTAATTTTGTTATTTTACTGATTCTATGCAATTTTGATTGTCTGATGTTAGAAAGACACAAACTAGCAATTGTCCAGAATAATGGAAAAAAAAAACTATACTGGTATATTACAAATCATTTATGTTTTTCATCTGCTGAATGCTAGAACATTTCTTAGTTATTGTGTATTAAATTACTTCATTCAACTCATTGTGTGAAGAGAAAATATTGAAAAGGTTATTTAGAATTGATCAAAAATAATTATTATTCCTACTTTTTATGTATTTTATTACTTAGTAATTGTGCTGTAATCATTTTTTGTATTCGTATCTATAATTTTTGCTTATGTGCTTTGTCTATAGCGTGCATCTATGTCATTTTGTTTTCTTTGTTGACATAGTTGCTTGTTTTTATTCTGAATATTATTGTAACACAATATTGACATTTTTATGGTGCCACATGTGTAGCAGGATCTGCTTACCCTTCCGGAGCACCTGAGATCACCCCTAGTTTTTAGTGGGGTTCGTGTTGCTTATTCTTTAGTTTTCTATGTTGTGTCATGTGTACTATTGTTTGTCTGTTTGTCTTTTTCATTTTTAACCATCACGTTGTCAGTTTATTTTCGATTTATGAGTTTGACTGTCCCTCTGGTATCTTTCGTCCCTCTGTTACCGATTACATTACTGAAAATTAAAACGCGGAAGGAGACAACAACCCAACCAAAGAACAGAACAAAGGTTTTCTGTTTTTTTTTCTCAGACAAAGTTGTCAATACAATGGAATTCTATGCGACTTTATACAAGTGAGGGCTAGCAATAAAACCAGGTTTAATCTTCCATTTCCCACATAACGAATTGCCTGTACCAAGTCAGGACTATGGTTTCAATTCGTTCGATGTGTTTGAGCTTTAAATAGGGAATTTGATAAGAAGCTTTCCGTTTTGAATTTTCCTTGGAGTTCGATATCTTTAACAAAAATGTATTTTTTTCGTATCTTCTGGACGTTATGGTATTTTTGTTTTAATCTATTCGGTTAATCTGGATCAACCATTATTGAGAAGTATGATAGTTTTGCATTGTGTCCTACGTTTGAAAAATGCGTTTATTTGATTCATATGAACCTATTTGACAAGAAAGTTTATATAGGGTCTTAATCTTAAATATTAGATAGTGTTCTGTTATTGGTTATTTCAGTAGAATTTAAATTTTCCTCCATATTTATCGGAGTTTAATATTTTTAGCACACCTACAAAAACCCATAAAGGATACGATTAATCTGGATTACCCATTATTGTAAAGTAAGACATATTCATGTTGTTTGATATATGAGTTTATAAGATCATGTTAACCTGATTGACATTACAATTGACCATATGTTCTAAAGGATAAGATACTTTTATGATCTTTTGTAATTTAAGTAGAAAAATGTAACAGCCACAAGAATACATGTATCTGTCCTAAAAATAATCAAAATGAAACAGATAAAAAAAGCTGTCCCAAACTAAACTCATGAACAATCTGTCTTTCAATAATCAGTCTTTTTCAATCTCGTAAGTTTGTTGCTTTTGAGATTTGTTTAATTATCCAACAATAAAGGTATATAAACCTTTGTATTCACAAAAATGACCGATTATATTTACACACAGACAATTATCAACATATATATGTACGTATATGATGTCTTTCTAATTTGAAACTCTTGAACTAAACAACCATACTTTTATTTTTCAGCATGAAACGCATCACCATAATTTTTGTTTTTGGAGTTGGGTGTCTTCTGTCACTAGTTAGAGGTATGATTGATCCAGGAGACTTACCAGATGGTCTGAAAAAATGTTTCGAAATGAAGACTAACAATAGTAACGTCAAAGAGGTTCCGAGTGAAGATATCTGTATAACGTGTATAACAGATTATCTATGGAAACAGGGAAAACACGTTCATTGCTTCAATAAAACAGAACATGATGTAAAATGGGTAGCAGAATTATTGGCAGAACTTCATCCCGCTTCAATGAGAACAAAACGAAGTGCTCCGAGACGATGTCGAAGGAAAGAATACAGAATGTTGACAGACGATGAAAGAGAAGATTACCATCGTGCTGTAAATCTAATGAAAAAAGATAAAGTAAGGTCTGGCGTATTAAATTATAATCCTGTTACCTTTAATAACTATTTACACCATTTGGTCGATGCCACTGCTGGTAGATGTTTCGTCCCCGAGGTTATCACCAGCCCAGTAGTCAGCACTTCGGTGTTGACATAAAAATCAGTTATATGGCAATTTTTCTTTTATTTTTAAATACATTTCCTGTTTACAATACTTTGAATTTTTTCTTATCCCTGGCATAGATTACCGTAGCCGTATTTGGCACAACGTATTGGATTTTGGACGCTCAATGCTATTCAACTTTGTACTTGTTTGGGTTTCTAACTGCTTTGATTTGAGCGTCACTACTGAGTCGTATGTAGACGAAACGAGCGTCTTGTGTACTAAATTATAATTCGGGTACCTTTGATAACTATTTGCGGTAAAAATATAGTTTTTGTGTCATGTTTGAATTGATAAAGTTTGATAAGCACTAACTAGTAGATTTGTGATTTTTAAATAAATTTGCCGAAATGCAATTGATGTGCTGTAATAAAAAAGCTGCACAATGTTCCTTGTGTTCATTACCCTGGTAGGACCGTTTAAAAAATCTGAAAGTTCTGAAAACAGTTATCATCTCTCAAAGATTTAAATCAAACTGTAAATGTCCATAAACGCCTTAAACATGTATTTATAAATTATACTTATCGGAAAGATCCGAGTATTTAATCCTTAAAATATAGAAATGGCGTTTCAAAACATTTTGAAAATTCTTTCAAATGTAAACCTTTATACTTTCTTAATCATAATTCTATCTAAAATCAAATAAAACATACCAGACCCTCAATTATCCTGGGTTGTAAAACAGTTGGATTTCTTCCCGCTTCAAGTTCATAGCATTTGAACCCTTTCACTTTTTTTTTTAATTTCATGCGACATAGATGACAATTAAACAATTAATGCATTTATTTTGTATAGCTACAAATGAATAAGACAATGATTCCACACACAAAATTAGGATATATGATTATTATCCATGAAAACTTATCACGGAACCCCATTCATAAAAATATTTACTATGACATTTATATTCTGACAAGCACATTAAACTCACTTCATCATAAAACACGGAATTAAAGACATTAAAGACTGAATCATATAAAAATGTAGAATAGCTATTTTAAGAACAACCATCTACTAGAATATTCTAAGAGTTCAATTGTATGGGCAAAGAAGAGTATAGGTATACAAAAGTGTCACACATTAATCGAATACAAAACAAATTTGTAATTTTATTTACATTGTACTTTTATCAAATATACACAACGACAAGGAATCTTAATATGCTTGTACACAGTTTGAAACTAAACGAAAAAAAAAAAAAAATGTGTCGTTAAATTGTATTTTATTGCTTAATCTTTAATCAAATCATTTACAAGTCAAAATAGAGGCGGAACATATTTTTGAGTAATAACTAAGCTCTTCTTAGAGGGGCACTATCTACGAGATATACACACAAAAAAAATATATGATTTTGTTTGTTCAATCATTAATGAATGTCAAATAGTGCAATAATAATTCGCTTTTAGTAGCCAGTATGGTTCAATTTTGCCAAAATAAGGTAAGAAATACCGATAATGAATTATTCATTTGAAAGTGAATAATCCGACCTCATTGGATCCATATTCATGTGACCTTCAACTTAACCCATTAGAATGAGATGAACAGTAAATAAAATGAAAAGAATCTCAACATTGAAAGGGAAACAAAGGAAAATGATTTCAATGTCTGATTCGATTCACCAAAACTTTTTCGTATACATGCAAAAACGATGATAAAAAAATATATATCTAAATTCATCTCTAAGAGTGACTAGTGAAACATAATGTTTTATCAAATTCTTGAACCAATGCATGTATGTATCATAAACGTGGTCTTCTGTGCACGATTTTATTTTTTACGCATCCATATTGTATAATCGCCACAACAAATTCCCTCGGTCTGTTGTGATGTGAACATATAGCAGCTAATTAAGGTAGATTCATGGCATACCGCCATCTTGGACTGTACAATCACAGTACAAAATCGGTCTAGTTATTTGCCCAAATCAGCAAATTTGGAAACAGATTTGCAATTTAATGGTCCGACAGTATATTTATATAAAGAAAACTTTTACTGGGCTAATAGGGATTTTTTTTTTTATTTTTACTTGTGGCAAGAAAACAAGTTCGGTGACACCATGTTTTCTTTATATTTTTTTAAAACATATTATGAAACCTATCTTTTCACAATTTATTTCAAAATTTTATCTCATAGACTTTTTTGTATTCACTCTAATAGGTTTTTTCATGAACAAACCAACCAAATTTAGGCAATTTTCAACGACTCATAGCTAGAAAAATAGCACGGTGACCCATTCTGTTTATCATATTTTTGAAAAAAGCATATTAAAATCTTCATTTTGGCAAATTATAAGAAAATTCTGTCTCAAAAAACATTTACTTATGATCTACCAAAAATGTCATTACCACCTTATTAAACAATCAACTGTTGTGATGTGAAAATATAGCAGCTAATTAATTGTCATGTTTTGTAGCCGTAGTTTACCGATTGCCAACTTATTAAACAATTAACAAAGAAGCATGAATATTTAGCACGTGTTTAACATGAAGAATACGATCATAATAGATTATTTCAATGACAGATTCATGCGTATTGCAATCACCGGATTTTAACGGGAGAGGTCACTGCATACGGAAAACTTATCGGCGATTTGTTTACTGGAAGCAAGCAATTAAAAAAGTAACCTTCTTCTTGACTAATTAAAGAATTTTTTAGAGAAAAAAAATATATGTACATAAGTTTTATAATTAAAACTAGCCATTTCGTTATAAAAAAACATATGCATATTTTTTTTCAATTTGAAGTTTCATATGACTTTAATCCATAATAGGAAATAAAACAGACTTAGAAAAATACAATTGTGCAAATTCGCGATTTATTTGTGTCTATATGTATGTTTATATCGCTTTCATGAACTTCGGCAGTCTTCGGTGGTCAACTCTATTATTCATTAGATGGCGTCTCGTCTTTAATTCCCACGAAACATATTATGGAGCCCATACCTTGTAAATTATTTTTTTAGAATTTTTTATACGCTTTATTATGTTATAAATCAGATATGAGAATTTGAATCCAATTGTTGATCAAAAATTTGACAGACATTGCCCCTTAAACAACCATAGAAAAGAATAAAGAACAGTTATAAGGTACATAAAGTAGAAGATACCAAAGACCATAATTCACGAATGACAAACAAAACAATTGCTAAAACTAAAAAACGAAAAGACAGATAATGTTAATAAAATACTACTTTCACAATCAAAGATTAAGCAAAATATATCCTACCAAAACAGACGGATAAACACAGGTGCTTAACAGATAAGCAGTCACCACTCTATTATCTAATTATTGTCTTCCCTCACTCTAATTCGCCGACAACGTTTGCGTATTCGGTAACCTAAACCATGCATGCAGCCGTTAGAAAATCGACAATCACCCAGCGCATGTACAAGGGGAACAAATGTGTAAGGAAGATACTAGTAGTATTAATGGATTTAGAAAGAAACATTATATTCACCAAATAATTTTATGAAATATTTTGTGTCGATTATACATTATTGATTCATAATAAACGAAAGATAAACCGTGCACCTAGGGCTTTGTTTAGTACACTTGAATAATTATGTATGCAATAATAACCATATAATCAAAATCGCCCGAAAACTCATTTTATATGAATTAAATCCTCTCAAATGACATTATCGAAATAACCAAAATCATATAAATTAAGAATTATAACAATACAGTTATTGCGCTTTTATCACATAATATTCAAAATAAATACATAATATCTGTGTCAAATAGATATCAATAATAAATGAAAAACGAATAAATTAGGTGTGGTGGTAAAACTCATTTCATAACTAGATCTAACAACACAAGTTATAATTTTTCATCAAAAGATCAACGCACTATCAATTGTACTAACTCGTTACAAGTAATGATATTGACAGATACATGTTCATTTGAAATACTAGTAGATAAGTAAACACACAAAAAAGTAGGAAATATCGTTAATTAACAAAGTCATATAGTTTTACTGGTCCTCATTAACCTGATTTAAATTGAGTTCATTTGAAAATGAAGTCCTTTAATGGATATTTTGGATATATTAGTAAATCTTTGGTGATAAGATTTCTCGTATTTAAGTTAACTTTATAGACAATTGGTTTCAGATTAATGCTAATATTGACTTCTCCAAACCATCAGCCCAAAGCTGCTCTACATAAAAATACAACGTATCAATGATTTCTAATTTTCTAGATTCTATAGCATAATACGGTTAAAAATAACATACCTCTTTTTTCCTACCGTATGAGAAAACTCCAAAAATGTTGCATGCAATAACTGGTGCCAAAAACCTGGTCGTATGATTTCTTTAATTGAAGTGTTCGTTCGAGACAAGTGCCCTTTTCATTAAATCAATGTCGTGAAATTGATTCACTGTTGAGTTTTAACTTCCTTGCCTGTTTTTTTTTTAATATATAACTTTGCATATAATATTCGAGATCGAACCGTAAAAAACATAGTATTGTCTTTATTTCATAGCCAACGATTTTGAAGACTTTTTAAATATCAAACAATAATGATAAACACTTTTATCTAATACTAATGTTATGTATTGTCCTGAATATCAGTTATATTACCTATGTCTTTACACATATGTTTTCGTAATATCACTAAGTTTATAGAGTTTAACAGCATACTAAGAAAGTATAGGATTTAAAAAATAGATAATTTAACTATGCGGTATGGGCTTTGCTCATTGTTGAAGGCCGTACGGTGACCTATAGCTGTCAATGTCTGTGTCATTTTGGTCTCTAGTGGACAGTTATCTCATTGGCAATCATACCGTATCTTCTTTTATATTAACTCCTTCAAATTAGTAGATCGAAAAATCGAAACTGGGGAAACGTTGAAGCAATCACATCCCATACCGTAACGTTTCTATTAAACATTTTTTCCCGAATGCACAATAGGAAGATTTACAAAATAAAATCAATTATTTAAGCTTATTAATCTGTATAAAATAACAGTTAATACTGCTACAACAGCTGGTGGTAAAAGAATCAAAACATTTTTACATTGTTGTATCAGCAAGTTTAGAATGGGAAAGGGTCAAGGGGGGAAAGGAAGCGTTTAGAGTTTTTTCAGTAGTTTGACTTGATATAATTTTTTTTATCCATTGTCATCGAATGGGACAGCTTAACTTTTGACCTTATCGAACTTTTTTTTATTTGTATGCCTTTCCTACACAAATCTTTACATACCTAAAATGTCCGAAGAGTCCACAAGCAATGTCTGAATGATTGAACCGTATCATGCTAACCTCGAGTGCAGCTTTAATGAATTTAATCCTCGACCAAATAAAACTGTCAAAAGAAATCTACATTAACTGCTTTTCCAATAGGTTGACAAGACTTTCTGTGGACTTTAACTATGTAAACTTTTAGGTTGATATACCAACTCAGCGTGCCGGTCTATTACAATGCACATTTCATATTCATACCACATCAACATGTTCTCATTTATATATGCATGATTTATTTTTCCCTTATTGTTAAATATTAATTTTCCAACCAAACCTCTTTTTATTTATTGGTCTTTTTCTTTCATAGCCATTGTGTTGTCTGTTTGTTTTGGGCATATGAGGTTGAATGTCCTTCTGGTATCTTTTGCTCCTCTTTCAAATGAACACATTTATAAGCAGCAGAAAACAATCTTACAAGGAAATGAAATATACATCTAAGAGATATAACATACAATCATTTTTTGTAGTAAGATTTGTGTGAAAACCGAAGGTGAAAAAAAAACGTAAAAATCACACATATGCATCATATGTATCCTTGTTACATTAAATCAAGCAAATTTACTTGTTTATGATAATGATCATATTTGCTACTTCGATAGGTTTGCTATATTTTACCCGTGCAATTCTAAATGAATTCTGCAAGTGTAAAAAATTCATATTTCCATTTTTGGAAATTTAATATGCTCTCATATTTGTTTTAATCGTTATAAAAATAATAGTATGACAGCTTAAATTGTGCTCTGTTTCTTCAATACTTTTAATATGTTTAAACTATCTTTTTATAATGACAATACAAACATTGACAGTCTCTCAAATTTAGATTAATACTAAATTCTTTTGTCTGTTTCCAGAGTATATGGCCGAATCGCTACGATGGCTTTGTGATCTTCCACAGCGGAATGTCTGGTAAATCAGCTCACAGGGGACCTAACTTTTATGGATGGCATAGAATTTTATTGATCATGTAAGTATTCCAAATTAATATTTTACCTTCAAACTATTAGGAAAAAATTAGTCCATGCATTTATCAACATATGTTTGAATATATGTTTATACGCAATAATCTGATTGTAAACCATCATTTTCTATTTCAACATCATATAAGATAATAATAATCATATACCTACAAAGTAAACATCAAAACTATTATTCATTAAAAGTCCCCATAAGCCAATGTGAATTTATGTTAAATATGACAAAGATATGATATCAAATGCCTGGTAATATATTTATTAGTAATATGAACCTGACTTTTAGTTGATTGATTGATTGGACGAGGTTAGCTTAACGTGAACGCAAAAGAGTTTGATAATATAAGGATTTTGTTAACATGAAAGTTCACTTTTTATTATACTGTGGATTCATTTATTTTCGTCGGTACCAATTTTCGTGGATTAAGGAAAACTTACATGTTCGTGGATATTTAAATTCGTGGTTTTGCTTAAGTCTTCATACAAGCCTATAGGAAATTGTTAATTCGTTGAACATTTATTTTCGTGGTTCAACAAATTACAATTAATCTACAGTTGTACCACAAGTGTTTGAAACATATTCGTTTTTTTTTCTTAAAACTGAAGTTTTATATGACATTTATATGAAAACTTCGTTGGTGTAGCAACAAATTTCTGATAAAAATCAGTTTAAGGTGGTACCTAACACTACAAGGAGATAACTCTGTGAAATCAGCTAAACGTTTTAATTACGTTGTGTTGTTAAGGGAATATTAAGCTTCTCAATGATCAAAATAAGTGTTTGTCAAACTGCTATATAACCAGTGTAATTTTTCTGATAAAACGGTTGGTTCAAATTTTTTGAAATTTTTATATTTTTGTAAAAGGGTCAAAGTAAATACTTTGTCAAAATTTTAAGAAAATTAAACGAGCCAAATTAATTTTAGTTAAAGTGTTGGGTACCACCTTAAATAAGTATTCACACTTAGGAAATTGTACTGTCGATATAAAGATTAGTCTTATTGACAATTCCGTAGATGCCACTACTGGTGGATGTTTCGTCCCCGAGGGTATCACCAAGCCAGTAGTCAGCACTTCGGTGTTTACATGAATATCAATTATATGGTCATTTTTATAAATTTTCTGTTTACAAAACTTTGAATTTTTCGAAAAACTAAGGATTTTCTTACCCCAGGAGTAGATTACCTTAGCCGTATTTGGCACAACTTTTTGGAATTTTGGGTCCTCAATGCTCTTCAACTTTGTATTTGCTTGGCTTTTTAACTATTTGGATCTGAGCGTCACTGATGAGTCTTATGTAGACGAAACGTGCGTCTGGGGTACAAAATTATAATCCTGGTACTTTTGATAACTATTGAACTTAAATATCCATGTGTACTAGTTCTTTCCTTTGAGAAGGACATAAAGTGTCAGCGACAAAAAAAGCTATCGCAATAAGCAAATGCGTATGCGCGTAATCATCTTTAAGTTTTCAAATCTTTAACTTGGAAGCATGCTTTACTCATGAATTTTGCTTTCAATTAACATTAGATTAGTACTTTGTGTCTTTTGTATGTTAAAAATAATTCAAATGTGCATATCACGTAAGACTTTAAGAGGGAGTAAAAAAAAACGCTTGCTCCAAAGTTAACAGGGTTTTCAATTTCGCAATTAATAAATTTTGATCGCCACAATTTTTATTTTCTAAATTGGCGACCGCCAGCGGAAACCCTGTGTACATCTCTTTACTATGCTGATTGGATGTGTATTGGGGCTGATATGTTTTAGAACGTTACAATTAAGTTAAATTGAAAACAATGTTCTATATTTTTCAGGTATGAATATTCGTTACGAAAACTTGTACCTGGTGTTTGTCTACCATATTGGGACTCTACTTTAGATTCTGCCATGTCAACAATGCCTGAAAATTCCATCATATGGAGCAAGCATTTTATGGGAAATGGAGATGGACAAGTACAAACTGGTCCATTCAGACGTTGGATGAATATAGATGGCAGTCCACTTATGAGAAATATTGGCAGTACTGGTCAGTTGTTGACAAAACGTACTGTCTTAAATATCCTTTCAAAGCGTTATAATCACCAAATATGTGAGCCTTCGCAGAATGTGATGCATAGTTTGGAAGGGTTACACGATCAGGTTCACATGTGGATCGGTGGTAAAATGTTTGATATTGCAACGTCACCAATGGATCCAATTTTCTTTATGCACCATGCCTTTATTGACTGTCTGTGGGAAATATTCAGGAAACAACAAATTGGATATAAGATAGATCCCAGTAAGGACTATCCCAATACCGGAGACCTCTTACAACACCCAGATAGACCAATGGACAGTCTTCCACCGATACCAGGATTTGGAAGACTAAGGAATAAGGATGGTTATCTCTCTTATTGGACGGATAAATTTTACTTTTATGACCCTCCTCCAACATGCAGTTTCCCAACTTTAGACTGTGGATCAAAGTGGCTAGAATGTGACACAAGAAGGAAAATTTGTGTTTCCAAAAGTAACCAAGCAATGTCTTTTCAATATCCAACTTTTAACTCATTTAATCCCTGGAATTTCTACTTAAAAAGAGGTAAACGAGACACATATAAGGTTTTATTAGGTAAGCTCGGCGAAACTGAATCTCCTGATCAAAGCCAAATGAGTTATGAGAAGGTTAAGCTAAACGTTCCAAAGGAGGTTGCTTTAGGTTCACCAATACAAAATGCATTTGAAATAGATTGCGTTCAAGATATAAGAGCATGGGCGTTTATGGCTATCAAAGTAATCCACTTAAGACCTCAAGAAGTTAAAATGTCAGCGCATATCATTGAAAATGGCAAAATACAAGATACAGACATGTATAACGAGAGTAACTACAGAAGCTTAAAAACACATATAAGACCCGGTTCTCCCGCCATGTATGATACTTGTATGGAAGACAATTCTGGCGCTTTTAGGATCAATCTCGTATCACGTGGACTTAGTTACAATGGTTGGTATGAAGACTATGTTATGGTAGACAATCGCTTACCCATCTCGTCACATGTCGGGTATATTGCATTCAAAAAGCCAGGTCCAAACGATACAGAACCAGTTACATCATTTATTTCAGCAACAGATACATGTGGTCGAATGTGCAAACCCAAGTGTCTGAAAAAGGGATCAGGTTCAAAGCCGACATATGTTCCATGTGATGGAGTAATTAAGGCTACAGCACAATCTCCTTTGATGTATGGAGAGACGTATGGGGATGCTGCAGGTGACATTTGGGACTTCTCTGATCCCATGGTTCCTGTAAGCAAGGAGAGTGGTATCTTTATGATATTCTATTGTGATTATTCGGATACGTGGCCTTGGGAGAGTTGCAATAAAAAATAATTCAATTTGCCATCCTTCTTTTTTTACAATAACCACACATTTTGTGGGCATGTTTTCGAGAGAACAGTAATGTACAAATTTATTTAGGTCTTTGTTCAGTCAGATTACTAAGCTACGGTTTGTTGAACCGTTAATAAATAGATTATGCGAAAACAAGTCCGAATTACAATCTAAAACCGCTAGAAAGACCGAACTGCAACAAAAGGTTGGCTTTATTGACATTTTTGTTAAAATAATTTATTTGATACAACTTTTAGAATGCACATTGGAATGATTTCTATTTCTATTCAAATTCTACTAAAGGAAAACAAGTGAAAACCTCCTTTTTCATCAAGCATGTCAATGCTATTAGATGAAATGTGATGATTACTTACTTTCAACTCACAGCATTTACAGATTTTCAATATAAGAATAAATATGTTATTGACATTATAAATCTGAATACGTCATATAGCTGAAATTTGCCAAGGAGATGATGTTTTCAAAGTAGGTAGTTCGTAAAATATTAATCAAATATCAGTCATCATTGTACGTGTAGATGATAGGATAATTTCTATTGTTGTATCTCTTTATCCATTATCCATAATTCAAGATCAGAAATTTTCAACTACTTTTTTTCAAGTGAATACAATTTACAGTTTGTAAAAGGATAACAGATTGTCTGAAGTACAAAAATAATGTCGATCAAAATTAATGTTGATTAATTTAACGTACCTTTGTTTGCCTATTTTCGTTTTTTTTTTGTGAACAATTTATGTTTCTGTCTAATCATTTGTCCACAGTGGTTTATTCTCATCCCTTCTAAATAACCTTACTTTTGTTCTTTAACAATACCGGACGAAATGTCAATTAGATTTTTTACAAAAAGGGGCAAAAGGAACATCCAAACTCTTAAAACGAAAATAAACTAACAACGTAATGGCTAAAAAAGAAAAAGACAGGTCAGATGAATTCTGCAAGACGGAATGCTTACATATCACACCTATCAATAAATGCATACCAAGTAACATTGACTTATTACGTAAAGTGCAACCGAGAAAACAGACATAACCACAAACATAGCTTGGACAGATTGGGTAAATTTCAAATCATACCCCATGTTTTTATTTTATACTTGACAAGAACAACCTAAAATCTTTCCACACAACAACAATCACTGAATTATGTCTTACAGCATATGACAAGGAACTCATTATATATACCAGGATTAAAATGTTGTACGCAAGACACGCGTTTCGTCCACACAAAAAAAAATCAGTGACGCTCGAATCAGAATAATTAAAAAGTACAAATAAAATACGAAGTTGAAGAGTACCGAATAACTACTATAACGATAGGTTTTGAAAAAATACAACAGACGTACTCTGTTCATGGTGTAAAAACATAATTACCCAATAAACTTACAACGTTGCTCATTTATCAATGAAATGAGTGAACCCTTTCGGTCGTTTACAGCAGGTGGTCGTTTAGAAGATTGATTACAACAAAATTCAATAATCAGGATGTATATTAAAGATCGCTTATTGATAATCATTTTACAGTTCAACTAGTGTTTAGAGTGAAATCTGTTATTAAAAGTGAGCATGTGGCAGTTATATGATTGTGACTAAAATTGACAAAAATGACGATGACTATAGCTTAGTAAACACAATATGATTACCATAAAAAGAAATGTAAAAAATAAACTCATCATAGAAACCAGGATTGAAAATTTGTATTCGCGCCAGACGCGCGTTTCGTTTTCAAAAGACTCACCAGTGACGCTCGAATCAAAAAAAGAAAAAGTACCAAATAAAGTACGAATTTAAAGCGCATTGAGGTAAAAAAAAACAAAAAAAACGCATCGGGTTGTGTACTCAACGGTTCTCCAAGATATTTGAGGAAACGGAACATGACCAGAAAAATAAACGTCTTCTTGACAGTTGAATAAAGAACTAGCGGTTAAATTATATTTTTAATTGAATAAAACAACTTATTTCTCAAGTCCTTGCATAGAGAGGTATGTATTATGCAGCTTATTATGTAGACAATTTATATAACAGTTGAGGGCTCTGCACCCTGGGGTATTTTCGTGGGAATAAGATTGGACATAATATAACAAGAACATTGTCTTGTGGTGTATGAATAAATTTAAAGAAGATACAAAACGACAAAGAAAAAACCTAATTACGTAATGAGCAGTTATCATTATTTGTCATAGTGGATATACATACTTCACCAATTTAGAACGGTTTACTTACACTAGTTCGTTCAAAAGTTATAATGTACATAAATGTTTCCTTCCATTCAAATAGGAGAACCTGTTTTTCAAAGACCGTCTGTATTGAGAGACCACTTTTGCTTTCTCCATTAATTCAGGTTTGACTATACATTCAAATTACCAGACATGTTATGTTTATGTAGTATCTAGGCATTTTACATTCTGAATTAAAAGTTTATATAGATTATTAATGCCATCGCCGCCGCCAACAAACATCCAAATGACATATAATCTGATATACAGTAGTTGTCGTTTGCTTATGTAATTTATACGTGTTTCTCGTTTCTCGTTTCTTTATTTTATATAGATTAGACCGTTGGTTTTCCCGTTTGAATGGTTTTACACAAGTAATTTTGGAGCCCTTTATAGCTTGTTGTTCGGTGTGAGCAAGACTCCGTGTTGAAGGCCGTACATTGACCTATAATGGTTTACTTTTTTTAAATTGTTGTTTGGATGGAGAGTTGTCTCATTGGCACTCACACCACATCTTCCTATATCTATTTAAATGTAGATGTCTACAATGCCGTTTTACTATACCTTACAAGAAGACGTTTTTACATTTAGTTTAAATTTGTACGAATCGCAACCATTATGTTTTTATTAACGACAAAAGGATATGTTGTAAATAGCTGATATATCATTTTAGTTAGTTGAGGTCAATTTTTGAAAATATGAATTCAGATTATGATGAGTCACTATCACAAATTGGTTGACTGTTTGAATAACTCAAAGATGTGATATTTAAAGTGGACGGGACATAGCATAATGTATAAATGTTTATCTGTGGGAAGACAAGTGTTTGTATGATAATTCATGTTTATAACACTTTTAAAAAAGTCGTGAATGAGATTGAGAGGTGAAAGGTACCAAAGTAGAAAATAAACTGACATCGCCTTTATGAACGAAGAAAAAAGAGAAAAAAAAGAGAAAAAGCAAAAAATCACAGTACACAAAAAACAACATGGAAAAGAATGGGCACACTGACCCCCACCAAAACCTGAGGTGATCTCAGATATTTAAAAAGGAGTGGTAAAGAGTAGATCGCAACTCCAATTTAGAGAAAAGAAAACAACAAGAGGGCAGGTAAATGTTTCAGATAATGTTCATCAGTAGGACACATATTGTCACATATTACAAGTTACCAGCTTTGACTATATTACAATATAGCAGGTATTGCACGCAGAGCGCAAAGTTTATCAGCTAACATATATTGTTTTGCTTGCCTTTATTTTCATGAATTGCAGCTGTCTCTGATCGTGCATTTGTATTACGACATTTTGATTAACAGTGTTGCTTCTACACTGGCTGCTTCTGATTTTTGTGCATCTATTTAAGCTACATAATACATACCTACATTTGTATTGAAGTATTTATGTAAAAACAAAAGTAATGAAAGTAATAAAAATAATATACTCAGTAAAGGCAAACGATTTACTTCTCGTTAACAAAATGACTTTCTTTTCACTCGGTAACGACTTCTAAGTTTTAAGTCATAAAAGTAAGTACTGCCTACAGTCATAAACGCTTTAACTATCTTCAGATGATATTTGAGTGGCATTCGAATTGCTGAAATTCCTTCGTCAATGTTCTAATTGAGTTTCTGCCTATGAAGATAAACTCATCATAGATACCAGGACTAAATTTAGTATATACGCCAGACGCGCGTTTCGTCTACACACTCATCAGTGACGCTCGAATCCAAAAAAGTTAAAAAGTCCAAACAAAGTACGACGTTGACGTTGAAGAGCATAGAGGACCAAAATCCCCAAAAGTTTTGCCAAATACAGCTAAGGTAAAATAAAATCAATTAAAACAATACAAGTCAAACAACAATGAATGATCTGATAAATTTCATACCTACATTGTTATAAGGTCGGATATGGTAATCGAATTTACAACTTAAGCCTACATAAAAGAACGCAAGTATAACATCATATAAATATTATTTAGATAAGATTAAATTTTCATCCATTAAGGATAACTTGTGTACTGAATAGTTTCAATGGAAAACAGAAGTTTATAAATTGCATGCAACTTTTGGGATTTACCTTTATAAAAAAATATCAAAGCCGAATGTTTGAAACACAGGAATGCACAAGAACCGAAGCAGTTTACAAGTTATGTGACCGACATGAAACGATATAACTTAATCAATATAAGAAAAGCTTTGTCTGATGGAGTTTCAAATAATTTCCTTATTTATAAACAAACAATTTAATAAAGGTTTGTTATAGATCATGTCAGTATAGACGTTTTGGCTATTGAACAGTTGATACCCTCAGGGACTGACATTCCATCAGCAGCGGTATAGACCCAGAGCTGTAAAAAATTTAAACAACACCACATAAATTCCATGCGCTCGAAACAGTTTAAAAGTATGGGACATAACAAAGTCAACTTATTCTCATATGGTATATAAGATAAAAATAGCATTTGCATGCTATCATTTCTTTCCTTCTGAATACATATTTTAAAGTAGTTGGGATTAAAACCATCTGTTCCAAAATTTAATTGGCTAAAAGGAAATAAATATCCAAATTTATTGGCATTCATCTTCTAAATGACGCAGTCAGATTTGTTTTACATTTGTAAAATGTCACGAAATAATGTGTGCGAAACAATTTCGTCATGATTTATATATATAGATATAGAATATATATTGCAATATAACTTATAAAACCAATCTGTGGTTTATAATGACTTATGGTGATAACAGGATACACAGAGTTTTTTTTTTTAGTTAAGTCCTGACAGTTTGAAGCAGAAATTGTTAAATTTACAAATTCGGAACACGCTTAGATAACCCGTTATTCTTTTTTATCCTCAACATCTATCACATAGCTGGGACTATTATACTAACAGTATAATATTAAGAGTTATATGTAAAATTATAGAGAAATAATGTATTAAAGATAAATAATGTACTAATGATAAGCAATGTATTATTGACATATAATATATAAACTAACAAAATTATAAATATATATATACCTGAAGATACCCTGGTCTTAAGGTACCAACATACATGGATCTCCACTGAAATATATGTACACGTTAAGAAATCTGTTAACAGCATGTGATATATTGTTGTTGAATAAAAAAAAAAAGAATAAAGAAATTTATAAATTTCAGTGTGCATGCTGATGTTTTAAACACATAACAAAATGTTTCTTGTAAATGGTTATCATATTTTGAATTCCACATACTGATCTGTTCCCAAACTATATGTCTTTATATTCATATTTACTGTGTTAAATCATGCAGGATTTGTTTACTATGCTCTAAGAACATCTGAAAATTGAAGCAGCTACTAGAGCGGTTGGTTAGCCATTGACAATCGATTAACAAATACGAACCGATCTCTAACTATAAATATATTAACTATGTCTATTACATAACTATCTTTAGGAAAATTGTAAAGTCGCATAAAATGTAAAAATCATTTCCTCCAAATTTCCAACACACTTAAGAGGATAATATACCTCACAGGTATTGTTTTCTGATTAGATAGATCGTCATTTAACCTGCAAAACTATCGAACCATAGATGTAAATCTTACAAAACGTACATCATAACAAAATCCAGTCAGTCATCGGCGGTAACAGCCATATTGGTTGGACAACAATTTTTATTTTCGACATATAATTCACAAGGAATCTGTCTTCAATATTTGTTGTTGATGTGTGTAACATATAAAAAAAATCCCGTTTCAATGTCAACTTACCACTGTTCCATGATTACACCAGTCTGTCCATACTTAGTATTGATAGTAGGGGTAATTAAAGACATTGACTAGTTATAAAGCCGTCGCAAAGTCAGGGACACATACTTTTAGTTTGTTACTGGGTCCTCCAGAAAACGTATGTTTACTGAACAGGTACCAAATTATGGCATTAGTTGTAAGTAAAATGAGAGGGTCAGATAAAGGTTTATGACACTGCAGTTACGGAAATCTAGAACAGTTAGATAATAATTGTTTGCATAGACATCTTTGGTGATAAATGAGACACATCAAATTAAGTATTATATAATAAAATGAGAATATGTGGTATGATTGTCTATATATGAGACAATTCTCAACCATAGATCAAATGACTTAAAAGGTAACACATATAGTTCATTGTATGAATTGTTCTTTTGAGAACATTTAAGTGTTGATGTTTGCATGAAATAAGCAATGTAATATGAAATCGTGCCTTATACAATTGTACTAAAACTATGAATTATGTAAGTATTGTGTATAATTAAACAAATAAACTCATCATAGATACCAGGATTGAAATTCCATATTTACGCCAGACGCGCGTTCCGTCTACAAAAGACTCATCAGTGACGCTCGATTCCAAACATGTTAAAAATATATTACCTGAAAATATGATTTTCAATGTATGTTAGATTGAATTAAATGATAGAAGTTATTCCGAGGCATGGTACTTAAATACGAACAAGTAGACGGAATAAAACCGAATATTTGCCTTACAAGTAACTTTTTATGTTACTATGCGTAAATAATAACACGAAACAAGTGCATACAGGACAATTAACCACCAAAGACAGGGAAATTCTAATTATTAGTAAAATAAGATTAACAGGGCTAAAAGAAGAAAAAAAACCCCAATAATTTACAAAATACCGGGGAGTTTAAACATTTATTCGAGAAAAAAACAGAAAAAATACGACAAAAAGAAAAACAAACATGCAACAAAAAAATTAACACAAATAAAAAAGGCACAAAAGCAGTACAACTAAGCTTTCTTATTTGTTAATAAATCTGACTAGGCTGGAACAAGTTTTCTGTCTAGCGTTTTATGGACTGATGTTTTTTTTCGTACTATATTTCTTTTAGTCATGGTTGTCTTTCTTCGTCTTATAAATTCTAACATTTGTCTCGTATCGTCTTAGTTTTATTTTGGTTATACTTTTTTTATGTTGACTTGTAAACCAATGCTCATATTCGTTTTGTTATACAATTAGCTTTGTATATCATATTAATCGCTGTTGTTTATCCTTTAACTATATGTTTTATTTACATTATTTTGAGTTAAACGATTATTCATAAGTTGTTGGAAATTCATTCCTATTATTACCTCTCGAAACGTCAGTATATATAATAGTTTCATCTAGAACAACAAATTGACACCCTGTCCTTTCCTTTCCTTTCCCTTTGTTTTGTGATTTTGTTTTGTCTTTCAGTTTTTTATATGGTAAATATTTTCTTACTTTGTTTGATGTACGTAACTTGTCACGTATGATTCATTTCTCCCCCTGCCAAGTAAATGAAAATTGGGATTTAAGTTTCTGTTGACGGTTTACAAAAGAGTCCTACGAACATATAAAGTTCAGTTTATAATTGCCAATGTGACTATTGTCCATAAAGACAAAAGGACATACGTATCTATCAATAAAGGTCACCGTATGATCTACAACAACGAACATAACCCTTTATTTGTAATTTTGATTGGATATTGTTTTATTTCTTATTGGTTGTGGTTTTATGTCTAATTAGTTTTCTACATGTATGTTAAAGTAAAGATAACTATCCACCTACTTCAGGTATAGAAAATACATCAAATGACACCATTGCAAACTTATTCCAAATGTTATACTCTTATTTCTTAAATTTACATGTGACGTCACTTTTTGTGGGGTTGATACATTCGTGTGACGCCGAGTTCATAATTATATTATCCTGTATTTGTGTACAGTCGTAAATAAATTTTAGGTGTTCTTTGTTATTCTGGGTTTACCATGTCGAAATCTACTATTATATTATTTATTTTTCTGTCTTGAGGGTTCTTGCATGTATTTGTACTGTATTTCTGTCACGTGATGTTGTCATTTTCTCTGTATTTTGTTCATTCAACATTCACGAATTTTTTTATGCTACTGTCATGCCTTATTGTTTGTAGTCCGAATGGTTATATAATTGCCTTTCCATAACAGCATTGTCATGCCAATTGTTTGGACGAGTATTGTGAAAATAATTGTATAAAGTACGAGATCGAATGATAGTTACGTAAGCGCGTCACTGTTTGATATTCTATGGTGCTTATCGTAGATAAAACATGTTCGTGGCTGTTCGGCTGTTTGCTTGCTGTGTAGACTATTATATGATTTAGTTATGTATTTCTCTGTTCTGAGTGTTCTTGCATGTATTTGTACTGCATTCCTGTTACGTTATATTGTCATTTAAGTGGTATTTTTAACTTTGTCACATAAGCAAGTTTGGCAAGCCATAAAAACGGGTTCAACCCTTCAATATGTTTTCTTTGAAATGTCCTGAACCAAGTCAGGAATATGGCAGTTGTTATCTATCCTATTTTTGGAAATATTTAGAAATTCAAATGTGACGTCCCTTTGTACGTCGATCTCTTCGGCTTACTCGGCTGTGACTTTTTATGTGCTAGTTTAGGTTGTTTTATGTATTCAGTTTTTTTTTGTAGTTTCGGTTTATCATTTATATCTATTACATAGTTTTTTTTTCAAAAGTATGAATTATTCTAATTAATAAGGATGTTCTTATCCCAGGCAGAAAACCTTAGCCGTATTAGGCACATCCTTTTGGAACTTTTGGTCCTAAATGCTCTTCAACTTTGTACTTATTTTGGCTTTCGAACTTAGCGTCACTGGTTAGTCATGTGTAGACGAAAAGCACGTCTGGCGTTTTAAGTTATAAATCTGGTACCTTTTGATAGCTACTATTCGTTTGCTTCTCTGTCCTATATGTTCTCCCATTTATGTGTATTGTAGTCGTTTCATGTAATGTTGTCATTTTAATGTTATATTTGATATTGCCATAAAAGCAGGAAGTTTGGTTAGCCACAAAACCATGTTCAACCCACCATATTTTTCTTAAAATGTCTTGCACCAAGTCAGGAAAACGGCCATTGTTATATTATAGTTCGTTTCTGTGTGTGTTTAATTTTAGAGTGGTGTTTCTACTGTGTCGTACTTTTCCTCTTATATTTGATGTGTTTCCCTCAGTTTTATTTTTTTTCTCTCAATCGATTTATGAATTTCAAGCAGTGGTATACTATTATTACCTTTATTTATCTAATAGTTCGTTTCTATGTATGTTGCATTGGCGTTTGATTTTGTTGCACTTTATACAGGCTTTCTGTTGTTTCGTATTTTCCTCTTATGGTTAATGTTTTCCCTCGGCTTAAGTTTGTAATCCGGATTTGTTTTCTCTTAATCGATTTAGGATTTTTGAACAGTTGTATACTAATGTTACCTTTATTTACCGATCAAATGACCTTAGATAACCAAAAATTAAAATCTTCTTAAAAATACCAGGCTTATGATTATGTACGAGAGAAATGTGTTTTGTCTATGAAAGTCTTATCAGCGGCGTAAAAAAGAGGAGAAAAAACCGTTTCAAGGCCAGATAAAGAACGAAGTTGAAATTAAGTTTATTTCATGCTGTTTCGGTTTTTTTTTAGATTATTAGGCTAATTCAGTTAATACATTCTAATTGTGTATTATTTCTATTCTGTTGAACATAAAAGTTTAAGCATTTTTATTAGAGACCATCTGTTTCTAATGACCATGCATATGAACCTGCCCACATAATTTGTTATAAGGAGATTAGTTTGAAAAATCTGTGTGTTTCACCATGCAAATAATGTACTCGGGTTTGTTTTACATTTATAAAATGTCAAAGTATTTGTAATTGCAATAAAATTAGATACTTAGTACAAAATTTGTGTTAAAAAGTTATGAATTTAAGAATAGTGTTTTTAACAATTATTTAATGATTATTCACACAACACCCACTTTATGACTGTAATGAGTTGCTATGAAATTGTAATCTCCGTTTTGAAATTAACATTTATCTAAGACGCAATAGTACTATTTCACCTTCAACCAATCTTTATGTTTACTAATCTAGTAGAAAACAATACTGTACACGTAATGTTGTTCATTCTGTAATACTAGAACTTATATAGAAGTTCGTTATTTGCAGTTAATTTGATAAAAAAAAGTATTTAGCATGGCATTTTAAATAGTTCTTTTTAGGTTTTATTTTTTCAACATCGTTAAAACATATATGCATTTAATAGTCAAATAGCATTCTTGGTCCCATAGACAGTCTACGGAAAATAGAATGATATTCCTTTATATGTTAATTTAAAATAATATTATATTGAAGAGAACTTTATTAGGTAATCTATTGATATTACTAATACTAATGAATTAGTTCATCTATCAGTCAATGATTTTGTCGAAAAAATGCCATTTGTATGATTTTAATTCTTTTCAAGGTACATTCCCATAGATATTTTATCTTCTTTTTTACGTTTATTCGTATTATTATTTAACTGCTAGAGGACATTAAGATTCACTTCATTGCTACATAAAAGAGGGACGAAAGATACCAAAGGGACAGTCAAACTCATAAATCTAAAACAAACTGACAACGCCATGGCTAAAAATGAAAAAGACAAACAGACAAACAATAGTACACATGACACAACATAGAAAACTAAAGAATAAACAACAAGAACTAGGGGTGATCTCAGGTGCTTAAGAAATTGACTGTACCTGGAGAGACAGGAATATGACATTTGTTATATATTCGTTTGATGTGTTTGAGCTTTTGAGTTTGTCATTTGATTAGGACTTTCCGTTTTGATTTTTCCTCGGATTTCAGTATTTTTGTGATTTTGCTTTTTTTTCATTTATCTAAATGAATGCAAATAACACCTAATAAATGTCATATCTCGGATACACTTTTCTGGATTAATCTTCATCAGGAACGTTGAAAACCGAATATTTGAATACCAAGGATGTATAAGAACTTAAAGAAATATAAAGCTACGTAACCAAAAGAACATTTCGATTGCTTATGATTTTCAAGTTTGTATTCAATTTAAATTTCAATCAGTTTAGAATCGAGCGCCTCTGAGTCTTTTGGAGACGAAAACATTTATGAAGTACAAAATTATCAGCCTTGTATCTTTGAGGACTTTTTATTTGGAATGAACTTTTCTTCTTCATAATTTGGAATAAAATTATAAGTTATGTAAACGGGAGGCGACATTTATAATTAGGTTATCCATTTTTTTGGTGAATACAAGTGTATTGTCGTTACTATATGTTTAGAGCGAGAGTCAATCACTTTATAAGTTGAAGTTTAAAAGATAAACTTATCACCGGATGTGTACTACTCTGAGCCACACGACGATGACACACGTGGAGCACGATCTGCTTACTCGGTTGGAGCATCTCAAATCACCACCAGTTTTAGGTAGGGTTCGTGCTGCTCAGTCTTTAGTTTTATATGTTGTGTTTTGTGTATTGTTGTTTGTCTGAGTGTGATTTCCTTTTCAGCCAAGGCGCTGTCAGTTTATTTTCAACTTATGAATGTAAATGCATTCTTTAGCGAAACCAAATACTGTCGTGGCTCTAAACCTTGTGACTTTGACTATTGAGTCTGGTCAATATTTTGACATAAATCAGAAATGCAACTGAAAACATTATATAAATTTACATAAAAGATCAATTCATAAGACAATACTCAAGTATGGTTTGGAATTGGAAGTTATATAATTATTATCGATTTCTAGCCACTGTCACTTAACTTTATACATTTGGGAATATGAAAAAAAATCCGTAAACGTAATCTACGTGTACGGTGACAGAATTTTCAATCAATACCTCTAGATAACTATGTATGTAGGTTTAATCAACTAACAATACCGGTCAGTCACGATATATGGCATATGTTGATATTTGAGTCCGGGGGGGGGGGGGGTGTATAACCTCAAGAAAGTGAAAATAATTATAAAAGCCAAAACCAATCACAGTTGTGAAATGCATAAATAAAATCGAACATGACATCAATATTCACAAGTCCTTCAGAAATGGTTTTGAACTGTCCCAACAGAAATTTTGGCAAAACTTTTAGGAATTTTTGTTCCTCAATGCTTTTCAACTTCAAATATTATCTGGCTTTTTTTTCAACTTTTTTATCTGATGAGTTATTAGTAGACGAAATGCGCGTCTTACGCAAATATAAAATATCAAACCTCGTATCTATGATGAGTTAATTTACAACTCTTTAACTTAATGTAACGAATTTTCAACTCTTTTCTGGTGTATCAATTATAAGCCTGGTACCTTTGATAACCATTTACATCACTTGGTCGATGCCGCTGCTGGTTGACGTTTCGTTACCAAGGGTATCACCAGCCCAGTAGTCAGCAGTGTTGACATGAATATCAATTATATGGTCATTTTTATAAATTAACTGTTTGCAAAAGAAAGAATTATTTGAAATACTAAGGATGTTCTTATCCCAGGTCATAAATTACCTTAGCCGTATTTGACACAACTCTTTGGAATTTTGGGTCCTCAATGCTCTTCCACTTTATACTTGTTTGGCTATCTAACAATCTTATTAAAATAAGTTCTCATCACTTGCTCCTCGATTTTTTATATGTCGCCGTGTACGCTGAGAACTTATTTTAATAAGATTGGCTATTTAACTATTTTAATCTATCTGAGCGTCACTGATGAGTCTTATGTAGACGAAACGCGCGTATGGCATATCGAATTATAAGCTTTGTATCTATTCAATTTTCTCTTGTCTATGAATTTATCACATTGAAAACTGAATTAGTTTTCAAAGAAACCAGAAAAATGCCAAGCTATCTGCATGTACTATTTTTTTTCATTAAGTAAAATTAAAAACGGAAATGGGGAATGTGTCAAAGAGACAACAACCCAACCATAGAGCAGACAACAGCCGAAGGCCACCAATGGGTCTTCAATGCAGCGAGAAACTCCCGCATCCGGAGGCGTCATTCAGCTGGCCCCCTTAACAAATATGTATACTAGTTTAGTGATAATGGACGTCATACTAATAGTTATCAAAAGTACCAGGATTATAATTTAGTACGCCAGACGCGCGTTTCATCTACATAAGACTCATCAGTGACGCTCAAATCGAAATAGTTATAAAGCCAAACAAGTACAAAGTTGAAGAGCATTGAGGATCCAAAATTCCACAAAGTTGTGCCAAATACGGCTAAGGTAATCTATGTCTGGAATAAGAAAATCCTGAGTTTTTTCGAATAAATTCAAAGTTTTGTAAACAGGAAATTTATGAAAATAACCACATGATTTATATTCATGTCAACACCCAAATGTTGACTACTGGGCTGGTGATACCCTCGGGGACGAAACGTCCACCAGCAGTGGCAGCGACCCAGTGGTTTCAATAGTTATCAAAAGTACCAGGATTATAATTTAGTACGCCAGACGCGCGTTTCGTCTACATAAGACTCATCGGTGACGCTCAAATCGAAATATTTATAAAGCCAAACAAGTACAAAGTTGAAGAGCATTGAGGATCCAAAATTCCAAAAAGTTGTGCCAAATACGGCTAAGGTAATCTATGCCTGGAATAAGAAAATCCTGAGTTTTTAAACTCCGATATACACATCAAACTAAAATTAAAAATCATACAAGACTTACAAAGACCAGAGGCTCCTGACTTGGGACAGGCGCAAACATGCAGCGGAGTTAAGCATTGCTTTACCAAATACCTAACGTGGTTGTTTACACTTCGAAAAAAAAATCAAATCAAGAAAAAGGGCATATTATGAGTGTCAACGTCAATAGCTGGAACAACAGAAGGAAACAAATACTTGATAGAAACCTCAAATGAACAATCCAAATATGTTTAAACAAAAAAAAACAAAAAAACAAAAAAAAACTAGACAATATCTTAATATACAAGACGCGGGAAAACCAGAGATATAAGAAATAAAGAATACTTCAACAGCTTTAATCGAATAGCTGCAGAAAAGGTAAATGGCTTTATCCTGTTGAATTCTTAAGAAATCTATCGATAACTGTCAACTGCAAAAAATAAAGACAAAATGGTAGATTGGACTAAGAAATATTATTAGATTTTCTAGGTTTTCAAAACCTATGACCTAAAAAATTACTTCAAAAACATATTTATTTAACAGAGTAGGTGCAATGCAGTGGATCACAAATAAATAAATGCTATAGAGAACCAGGGACTCTAACATCACTCCTTTCTCTCAGTAGACAAAACGTGTGTCTGTCGCATTAAAGTGTGGTATCTATGATGTGTATTAGTAAACTGTTGAAATTCATTGACAGGGTACTTTTATTATACCTTTGCTTTCTTTTCATTGTTATTTCATCTCTACGGTGTGAAAGACATTTCTTCACCTTTGTATCTTTTTCTTCAATCGCATATTAAACCGATCCACACATGTACATGTATATACTTGTCAAAAGCTGAACATCGGAAGTGATATACTTAACCTCAGTGTACACACATGAATGTAGCATACTGTAAATTAACACATTATCACCTATTTTCCAATGCAAAGTATTGGAGGAATCCCATGCCCAAGCAAAGTAAATATTTATAAATGAGGCATTGGATGAAGAGTCGTCTCATTGGCACTCGTTACATGTACCACATCTTCATATATCTATTGATATCCTCCAAGAATTCACATTGGAAAATAGGTGGCGTGCAACGGAGTAGAATACTTTTCATCTATATAATTATTACCAATGACGGCTGTGGATATTAAATAAACAATTGATAGTAAATAAAAAAATTTTCTAGCATATTTATGTAAGTCTAACATTGAAAACAGGAATACAGATTTTGAGAAAAGGGGGAGGCAAAAAATTAGTTCTGTCCCCCAAGTATCCGGGGTTAACCTACATGTTAGCAAGTTATTTTACTTGATCATTCACACCAACACATCAACCTTAATTAGAGACTGTTAAAATCATTTAATGAGAGAGACAAATGAACCCATCAAATTATGCTAAGTCATGATTTCTTATGTATGGGCGCCTACATTATTTTCGCTGTGTTATACTCTATTACTTTCATAAGGTTCCATTGTTTTGTGAATAATATGCATTTTCGCTTAGCAGATATCAAAATATAATATAGAGCTTAATAACTACGAGAAGTCACCGTAAAATTTAATGAACAAATGCAACTGTTACTTATTAAGAAATATAACATAATTGAATAGGTATTTGAATCATATAAGTATGAGTAAAATTAATAAATATTACACACACAGGGACTTCATCGAGATCACATTTCTTTAAATATCAATAGGCAACAACGAACATACTTCTTTGGAACGGAGGGGAGGTAAAAACTGGTGCGAGCGAAATTTGTATTTAATAATTGACTTAACGAAAAACTAATACTGAAATATATTGAAAAAAGAAACAAATATTTTCAACTAGACCGAACTAAAATATCGTTGATAATTCGAATTGTCCAGTTGCTGTTCATTTTCATGATTTTCGATTTTGTTCGACCCGAAATGTATAGTATCTTAAAGTTTAAATCTTTAAAAGTCAGTATAGAAATAAGGAGATATTTCCACCAACGATTAGTCAGATAAGTCAAAAGTGATTGCATAACAGAATCAGGAAGAGACTGTTTTCTCTTTTTATATTCTGTAATGCATTTAACACAAGACTATTGGTACATTTAAAAAAAAGTGCCAACAAGAATATCAGTAAGATCTGTTATGGTACATCATTATATTTTTTCAGGTTTTACCATGCTGTGTTTGCGTATTTGGCTTCTGCTGTCTTTGGTCAGTTTAGGAAGGTGTTTGATAGAAGAAATACACTTGCCGCCATCTTTAAAAGAATGTTTGATGATGAAGAGTAAATACCAAGACGTTACTAAATCACCCAGTGAGTCCGTCTGTAATAATTGTATAACAAGATTTTTGTGGAAGGAAGGACCGAACTTGCAAAAATGTGATCACCCGAACGATAATATAACTGTATCGGACATAAGTAACTATTTTGGAAAACTTCTACATGATGAAATCAAAGGAAAGCGAACAAAGCGTCAAGCAGGAAATGCTCTATATCGTAAAGAAATTAGAATGTTAACACGTGGAGAAAGACTACGATTACAAAGAGCCTGGGCAAAAGCCTACAAAAGTGGAGTAAGTACAAAATTGATCAAGATAAAAGTGCCTGCATCCGTCGTGTTGCTCATGTCATCACAAACCCGTTCGTGACTGAATTTTAATATAATTAATAACAAACTCGCCAATCGCTTTATAAAATTAACCTTTAAAGAAATATATTTATGATATAGTATCAAACATTTTATAAATATTATTTTGAAAAATAGAAATGCAATATTTGTCGATATTTTAATGGTTTTCCTATAAATAAACTATGGTCGTTGTTAGTATTTTATGGGTTTTTTAAAATTTTAATTTGTTTACATATTTTCGAGTTTAGTGTGACATCAATTCCCACTGAACTAGTCATTATTTTTGCTTAGGGGACTTAATTCGGGGTCAGGTATTTTTCCGCTTTGTTGAAAACCAATTTGTGACTTTGGGCTGTTTCTTTGGTCCAGTTGTGGCTCTTTTTTTTAAAAAAAGGTACACTGCACCATTTTAATATTGCTTTTAATGGAATTTAACCGAAGATAGCAAACATTGTTTCTATGCAATAAAGATAAGATATCATAATGGGCTAAAATAAATCTACGAGTTCAAGACAACACATCCTACTTGGTAATCGAATCATTGAGTCTTTACCAAAAATCAGAAAACACAGACGACCTATTGTATTTAAATTATTGATTTTTTCTAACTTTGTTGTGTAACTAAAATGTTTGAATGGTGTCTTTATAATGCATACATTTTATTTTTAGTATTTTGGCTGGCTTGTTAGATTTCACAACGACAACAGCAGAAATGCTGCACAAAGCGGACCTGCCTTTCCTGGTTATTACAGATTTTTACTACTGATGTAAATATGCACATTTCCTCAATCTTTAAGAACATGATCTGTTTTTTTCAACTTATTTTTGCTCGATGAAAACTCTCACAATCCTCCAGCAAGAGTGTTCGTTTTTTTTTAATGACAAATGCTGTAAAAACAGACTTCAAGCGGAAGATGAAACATGCTCTCATTAATACGCTGTGCTTCTGACTGTTAGACAACATACTGAGTATACCTTCAACTAATCAGTTGGGGAAAAATGTAATATGATAAAAGTTAAGTTTTAAAAGATATTATTCAAAAAAGTAAAAATAATGTAGGTTATAAATATTCAAAAGTACAAAATAAACGTGTGACAGGTATTCAGATATATCCCATGTCTATTTTAAGAAATATATAAAAATCAGAAAGAATATTTAAGCATCGTGTTGCCATAAATGTTCAATCTAGCATGTAGGACTTATTCTTGTTTTTTTTCACGATCTCTGTTGTCTTTTAGTAGCGTACTACAACGGTAGTTAGTGGGCTCATTACCCCTTCAGCTCGAAAATATTTTTAGGCTGCTTACAATAATATTGCATTAAGAATTAAGATTGAAGATTTGTTCAACAAATTAGCTAAAGTTTAAAAGTCAACAAAGAAACAAAACTGGTTACCGATTTCGTATTTAATTTTTTTCTCTATACATTTGATCAACTCGAAGCGTCTTAAAATTTTTACAAAATGGTTAACTTGTAAATAGCACACTCACGATAATAATATTTTACATTTGTTTAAATTTGTAACATACAAAAGTTATTGTCGACCTTTTTCAAGGAATTACATTTTATAAATATTCTTTTTTAGATTAGAACGAATTTTACAGAGTTTTGATCCAGAAGTATCTCTCCCGTATTGGGACACTACTGTCGAAGCTAATATGGATAAACCTGAAAATTCCATACTCTGGAATAATGAATACCTTGGGGAAATAAACGGATTCGTCAACACTGGTATTTGTGGGGGGTTTAGGGACCTTAGGGGTAATAAAATCGTAAGAAATGGTGGGAATGGTGGTGCATTATTCACGCATACTAATTTAACGTATGTCTTGAACAAACAAACCATTGACGATTTAGTTGAAGATTCTAGTTACGATACTATGGAATCGCTTCATGGCAATGTTCACAATTATGTAGGGGGTACAATGTCCTTACTAGAATTAGCCCCATGGGATTGTGTTTTCTGGTTTCAACATGCTTATATAGATTATACTTGGGAATTATGGAGGTATACCCATGGTTACAACATTGACTATCCCTATAAACCTAACAAAAGAATACAGGAGGCCGAAGTACCAATGGAAAATATGCCTTATATAGATTTTCTTGGCCATATTCCGACCAACAAGGACGGATATGGTCATCTGCTCGCATCTTTGACCCAATACCAAATGACACCTACTTGTTCACAACATAATCTGTATTGTGGATCACCTGATTTGCAATGCCGACGCATTGATGGGTCCTTTAGATGTACTGCTGTTGATAGAATATTCAGACATAGTGTGGCACCTTATTTAAAAGCTGCCCAAGGTGGAAAAGTCAAGCTTGATTTAGATGATCACCATGAAGGAAAAAGGACAAAAAGAGATACCACTAATATCCATCTAACTACTATTAAAAACACTGTATCTATAGTAATCCAATCAACAGAAATAACAAATATCTACTTTCCACAAGAACATGAACCATGCATGGGAAAACCAATTCAAAATAATTTTGTAGCTGGTTGTTCAAAAGCTGACGTGAAAAGATGGGCATTTATACCAATTAAAGTTGTTCATTTGCGTCCAAAAGAGGCCCACTTTACTTCACAGTCCGAAACCAACGGTAACAAGAACAGATATGATATGTATGATGAGCACAAATATAATCATTTGAAAAAGCTTGTTCGACCTGGTAATCCAGCAACATACTATAATTGCCAAGAAGATGAATCCGGTGCATTTAAAGTAAGACTAAAGTCTACTGGATTAAGTTACTTCGGTGCATACACTGATTATGTGTTCGTTGACAACAGACTTCCAATATCCTCTCATATCGGGTACATCGCTGTTGAAAAACCTACATCTTATACACCTACAGACGCATTGATAACTGCCTCTGACGCATGCGGACGATTGTGTAAACCAAGATGTCGCCAATGGGTTAAAGGTAAACTTTATTATGTTCCATGTTCCGGAGCCATTAGAGTCACCCAACAGAGTCCGTTAATGTACGGAAACGACTTCGGGGATGGTGTATTATCGATTTGGGAATTTAATGAAGATTTCACACCGATCGAAAATGAATCAAATATATTTATGGAATTTTTCTGCGATTATTCAAATGAATGGATGTGGAAACAAAGAAATACATACAAACGTTAATGTTTTGTAGTTGATTTTATACAATTTGTTAATTGTAGAAATGTGAGAAAATAGCGCAGAATCTGAATAAAAACTGAATTGTGATAAAAGTAAAAGATATTGTTTCTTCTTTTATTTCGTGATAATATTTTTACATGAACATTTGAATAATATATATAAAAAAAAGAGATGTGGTATGATTGTCAATGAGACAACCATCCACAAGAGTTTACTTTACGCAGATTTAAAACAAACATAGTTTACGTTATGTGATCAGATAATACTATTCTGATGGCATTTCATCAAAAGAAGAAGAACCTGATCTGCCTTCACTGAAATGAATAAGGGGCATTACAAACACTGTTATATTACTGAGTATACCAATACTCAACGAAAACTTTTGTTAAAGAAATTATCATTATTTATTTCATCAACAATCAAAGCTTGGCTTCTGTGGTACTTTCAAACTTCATAGCCTAAGGACGGTATATAGTTGTGGATACTAATTATTTCCATAGATGTTTTAGAGAAGCTCAGATCAAATTAGTTAGAAAGCCAAACGAGTATAAAGTTGAAGAGCATTGAAGACCCAAAATTCTCAAAAAGTTGTGCCAAATACGGCTAAGGTAATCTATGCCTTGGATAAGAAAATTCTTAAGGTATTTCGAATAATTGGGAAGACGAAATAATACATTTTAAAACTGACCAGTAGTCGAAGCACAAACAAACTGACAAATATGCATCTTTTATTTGTAGCACTATTATTTCAGATTAGGGTTGGAGCCTGTTTACACATTTAAACCCACTGCATTTGTTTGCACCTGTCCTACGCCAGGAACCTGTTGTTCAGTGGTTGTCGTTTGTTGATGTGATTCATTCAAGCATTTCTGTTTCTCTTTTTTAAAAAGATTAGTCTGTTGGTTTTCCTGTTTGAATGGTTCTGCACTAGTCATTTTGGGGGCTCTTGATAGCCTGCTCCGTACTTTGACCTTTAATGGTTTACTTTTCTAATTGCGACTTGGATGGAGCGTTGTCTCATTGGTACGCATACCACATCTTCTTAAATCTATCTAAAGCAATCTCTAAACATATATGTGGTAAAATATATGCATAATTAGTTATTCGATCTCAAAGTCGTATCAAACAGAAAGTGTCACAATTATTCATATATCAAAACTTCGTATAATGTAGGATGACAAAGTGTGGACGTATGGACTGTTCGAGTTTATAAGTGTCTTTGAGGTTCAGACTGTGCCAAAAATCGAATTGAAAAAACAGTCAATATTCGTAAATGAACTACAAAGTCAAAGGAAAAACAAAAAGCAAAAGTAACACGGTATAAACCACAGAAAAACAATCGAGCAACACTAACTAACCAAAAACCTGAGATGTACTTATCTAGATATAGATTGGTAAAAAGTTCCACAAGAGACACCCATCGTTTTACTTTTGTTAAAATCAATAATGAGTAATGTAAATGAATATAACTATTGGAGCGTGTATAGAGTGCTTTTCTGAATTTACCTAAACAGGAACGCTCAAAGCACCAAACATTAGAAGCCTTGAATATATAAATACTTGAATACGTGATAGGCTGTTTGAACAAAAGGGCTAAAATAAATAATAGCCAGTTATATCTAAGCGGTGTGAGTTGGAACCTTAGTTTCAGAGTAAATTATTGATTATGTATAAACGGAAATTAAAAAAAAGTGTGCTATAAAACTTGTCATTACCGAAGCACTGACTACTTGAAGTGACGATACACTCGGGGACTAAAAGCGTACCAGAAGTTGTATCAATCGTGTAATAGCGAAAAAAACAACACTTTATAAGTTTGGTACATCCGAAACACTATAGTAGCATCTATAAAAAAATGCTCAAACAGTTTAAGGATTTAAAAAAATACGTAAAATACGTAAAATACGTGTGGAGACATATGCTAAAACGACATAAATGAATAACCTATCATATGTGGTCCATTTTGCTCGAGATCTACCAGCAGTGTTAGAAAAAGGAAATAACGCTTTACAATTTTTATTCGACCGAAGCTCTTTTCTCTATATATACTTCTGGAATGTTTAATAATTACATTAGTTTTGAGTGTTCACTAGAATCTGTGAATTTGAATGGCAGTCAGAAATTGAGAGGCATTCCAAAATAAGTTTTTTATTTCAATATAAAAAAAATATAAAAAAAATCAATACCAAACGCCAATGAAAATTCTAAACGGAAAGTCTCTTTAAGCAAATGACAAAATCAAAAGCTCAAATGAATCCAACAAATGGATAACAACAGTCATATTCCTGACTTGGTACAGGTATTCTCTTATTTAGAAAATGAAGAATTGAACCTGGGTTTATTGCTAGCTAAACCTCCGCTCTCTTGTCACAATGACAGTCTCATAAAATTCTATTATATTGAAATGATGTGAGAGCAAAACATACAGACATAATATGTTATAATGTAAAAACTAAGGGTACAGCAGTCAACATTATGTTATTATCTTAATCACCGTAAAAACAAACAAATATGTAAAGAAAGAAATAATAAAAGGGTTTACAGACAAAGCACATAAGCAAAAACGAAAGACAAGAATACAAAAAAAAAATTACCGCTGCAAAACAACACAATGACGGTATGCACATGTTCTGAGCCACGTCAAATGAACACTATCAAAAAATGACTAAATCGTAAAAGTAATAATTTACAAAGACAAATAAAAGAATGAAATAACTGTTATACAGATGATAAACAATTCCAGTTCATGAAATCTATACTTGAAGACAATGTTAATTATGAAGTTGATACGGAATATTTATCAACATGGTCTTGGTATCTTACGACGAACGTTTTCTTATAGAAAAAGGACGATACATTCCTTGACATACCCTTGGTTCATCAACTTTCTGCTCAGACACTAAAATCGTCTCATTTGTCATACATTCTGGTACTGATATGACCGCTCTTGTCAAATTAGAGGTTTCAGTATAAAACGAGACAGAGGAAGCCGTGTCTTTTGTTTCTTTAATTTCTAGTCCTTAATGATATTTAAATGGAACAATTTGTTTGTTAATGGAAAAACATTATCATTACAAATTTCAGCATTTATGACAAGCCAAGGCCAACCTCGCAGTAATGCATAGGAAAATAAACCGAAAACTTTAATAGAATTTAAAATTACAAAGTTGAAGAATAATTCTGTAGCTAGAGAATAGAATCTCTCCTTTTGTATTTGGGTATGGTTGTAAAAATTTTGATTGTGGGCACATTTTGAAGCGCTTCATACAAAATGTGCTTCGGTCAACACTTTAACAACCCAATAAAATTACGAAAAAAACCTTTGAATTCTTAAATAAAAACATGACTTCGTGAGGAGCTAGAAAAACAAGACCTAGTAACCTAAAAAGAAAATTCTTATGCATATAAAGTCAAATTTGCCGCACAGTGTTGAAACCTCATTTCGTCATCTATGACGAGTTTATTCTCTATATTTTCAAATCATTTAACGACAAAGCGAAGGGATAAACCTTTGTTTGTAGAATTCTTTAGATCAAAAACACACGTATTCCTTGATAAACAACATCACACAATAAAGCATTGTTTAAATTTCCTAATATAACAAATCGGAATATGTTAACAATTTAGACTTGGCCATATGATGGTAGTTTGGTTGGAATTTAACGCCTCTTTCGTCACTATTGTGCATTTATTTCTTTTACCATGGATTGCTAGTTTTCCTTTCGAAGACCGGTGGTTCTTTCTTGGGGACCCTGGCAAAGCCCCCCGGTCGAAAGTTGCAATATTAGGGTTCGAAATATGTCTAATAACCTTCATTTTTGTATCTTATTTATCGTTTTTGTTTCATATTTACTGTACGAAGAAATGCATTAGACAACCAGATCCGGCTGATAGATACTTGCCTCGAATTTTATTCCATCAACACATGTATCCATTTACAGTAGGGTACATGTTTAAAAGTAGAAACAGTTACAAGGGTTCCACGGAACCCAGTATCTCGCTATTTTGCTGTTGTCTATGGGAGAATCGATATTTAAAATGTTCCTCGTGAGACTATCTTTTGATTGTAGGAAGCTTCTGTCCAAGTTTGGTAAAAATCGTGGATGATTTTTGAATCTAATAAATGTTTTAAAATAAAATTGAGAATGGAAATGGGGAATGTGCCAAAGAGACAACAACCCGACCATTTAAAAAAACAACAGCAGAAGGTCACCAACAGGTCTTCAATGTAGCGAGAAATTCCCGCACCCGGAGGCGTCCTTCAGCTGGCCCCTAAACAAATATATACTAGTTCAGTGATAATGAACGCCATACTAATTTCCAAATTTTACACAAGAAACTAAAATTAAAATAATACAAGACTAACAAAGGCCAGAGGCTCCTGACTTGGGACAGGCGCAAAAATGCGGCGGGGTTAAACATGTTTGTGAGATCTCAACCCTCCCCCTATACCTCTAGCCAATGTAGAAAAGTAAACGCATAACAATAAAACTTTAATTGCAGGCTGTATGTAAACTGGAGTCCATTTAAAAGTAATACAAGAATAAACAGGAAATATTTTTTTTACAAAATTACCTTTTAGATACTAGCTATTGATCATAAACAAGCTTCTGTCCAAGTTTGGTACAAATCCATGATAGTTTAAGAAACTTATTTAAATTTCAAAAACTTTAACCATAGAGTGAATATTTGTGGACGACGCCGACGACGGAAAGTTGGTTTGCTTAGTCTCGCTTTTGAGACTTGTCGCAGGCTCGACAAAAAGTGTAACAAGTGTGTGTGGTTAACGCTGTTATAAAAAAAAAACACACTCATTTTGATAACATTTTTAATAAATACCAAAGAATGGATGCTGTCGGTGAACGCTAGTTCAACTTTTCTTGTTCCTTTTAGATCCAATCGTTCCGCCTTTACTTGTCCTACATTGTTGGTACGATGGACCGTCGTGAATCATGACTAAAACACATAATCTGTCCTCGGTCATTGTTGATCTACATGTCTTTCAAACCCGAGGTGGCAGGTACCAGTTTTGGTGTACCAGAACATGTGTCCCACGCAGAGATTTTGTTATAGTTAAGTATTGAGGTATATAATTGCATCATGTGGACTGAAAAAATAAATGAATGTAAATTCTAGGCTATTGTACTACACAAGTAAGTAGTTGCATACACAGGTTGGGGATTTCCTTCACATATAGGTCCAATCAGATGTCAAAATTGTGGTCTCCTCACTTGACGGCATCCAATCAAAGTGGGGAAAAAATTCAGTTTTATGTAAACAAAAATATCTTGAGATTTTGATGGTAAGGATAGGTTCGGACAAGGCTCTATTTCACTGAATATCCTTTCTCTCTTGAATTTTGGCTAAAATTCTTGTTGGCTTTTAGCAGGATTTTGCAGGTGAGGATTAGATTGGTATCATAGCATCACATTTTTTGCCTTATTTGCAATGCATTTATAAATTTTAAAATCTCCATGCTGGACAGACACCCAAATTTAAAGGTTTTCTATATATTTACATAAGCACGCACACATCTTAGTTCCTTGAAACCATACATTTTATTTGTATATAAGCTTGAATGAATTTTCAAGAAAATAAAATCATAAATTCATGAAATTCTAAAGATTTATTGTAAAATAACTGGTTTCTGCCACCCGAAGGGTAGATTTGCGGGAAATGAATAATTGCAGACCCAAATGCCGGTTTATTGGCGATAGAAATCAGTCAGAGATTTTGATACATACATTTGTAACGTAGTTGAAATAAGAGTACACAAGCTGGACATCAATACTGATTTATTACTATTCGAAGTATGCATTACTTAATTGTTGAATGGTATAAAAATGCAAAGATGTTTTTCACCCCTTCATTCCTAACTTTTTTTTCGGCCAAAAATTCAGATTGCCTTGTCTGCTTCATCGATAGTTACGGCCCTGTTAGTAGTAAGTATATTACTATGGGGTTTTGGATTTTTTTTAGGGTTTTTACAAGATGAGGTAATAACATGTTTATGACATCATATTATTACTATCTAGTAGAAAACTCTCAAATTCACCTGTCGTTCATGTTAACATACAAAACTATAGAGTTTTAGAAGTTTTCCTCACCTGGTGATTCATAACTTGAGAGTTTTACAAGATGATGCAATAATATGTTTTTTTTTACTTCACATTATATCTATAAAACTCTCAAATGTTTGTCACTGTAGTACATGTTAACATACGGAACCTTTATGCGTTAGATCTAAAAGAGAGATACAGGAATTTTGCTCCTTAATGCTCTTCAACTTCGTACTTTATTTGGCCTTTTTAACTTTTTTGGATTCGAGCGTCACTGATGAGTCTTTTGTAGACGAAACGCGCGTCTGGCGTATATATAAAATTTAGTCCTGGTATCTATGATGAGTTTATTTTATATACAAAGTAAAACAAATAATTATATAGAATAGAAGAAATTAGAAAAAAAATAAAATTAAATAATTAGAATTTAGAATAAAATCAATTAAAATTAGATAATTTCAATTTAAAATAAAATAATTTATGATTAAATTAAATTACTATAAAAAATGGAATGACATGTTTCTGATATCACAAATTAACTTTATCCGTATGTTAAAACATGTACTACAGTGACAAACATTTGACAGTTTTCTAGGTATAATGTGAAGTCAAAAACATGTTATTGCATCATCTTGTAAAACTCTCAAGTCATGAATCACCAGACAAGGAAAACTTCAAAAACTCTATAGTTTTGTATGTTAACATGTACGACAGGTGAAAAATTTGAGAGTTTTCCACTAGATAGTAATAATATGATATGTATACATATGTCATAAACATGTTATTACCACATCTTGTAAAAACCCTAAAAAAATCAAAAACCTCATAGTAATATACTTACTACTCCTGTTCCAGGTATTCCGCCATTCTCAATCTATAACAATTGACCACCAAGAAAAGGATTTTTAAGCCAGATATTAAATAAAAATCTTCTTTGGAAGAAAACTCAGTATTCATAATAAACCTTATTAATACATTACGGAGTTTACATTTCACAACTCTTACACTATGCCCGTGTCTTTTTGTCGTTTTTGATTTTAACGAACGTAATCTATTTACTCACAAATTATTAAGCCAGGGATTTCGTTACCACAAATTACTTTCCTCCTTAGATATAAAGATTTGGTTTTTGAAGTTTGCTTGTACCTGTAGAAAACTTATTTTAAACGGGATAGCACATCCTCATTTTTACGGAAATGTTATTTACCGTGCCCGGAAATTTAGAAACGATCCTAGTAAACTTATCGATCCTTTAAATAAAATTATTCCAATAAGGTTACCAATTCAACACTGTAATTAGATCATTGAATATTGTTTTTATTGGTATTAATATTGATTTTGTTATCAGTAAATTAAAAGTAAACTAAATATTATTGTTATATACTGATACACATTCATGGATCAACAATATGTAGATACCTGTATCTTAGCATTGTACAATGTCATGTTATTCTCTGACTTTATGTGTCTTAAAAATAAATCCATTTGATGTTGAATGTGTACTGATTGATAATTAAGTCTTCAATGCATGATTTTTTAGTTGTTAGTGCCTTTGAACTAGCTTCGATGTGTTGGACTAGTTGGATGTGTACTGATTGATAATTAAGTCTTAAATGCATGATTTTTTAGTTGTTAGTGCCTTTGAACTAGCTGTCAGTAACTGTGAGAAATCTCAGATCTTTACTTAGTGTCTTTTTGTTGGTGGGATGCACAAATACCCTGGCCTCATCCACTTGTATTTGTGGTATTTGTATTTTTATCCATCTGATGAGTTTAGCCTTTAGCAACTGATTTTTATAGTTGGTTCTTTTATTGTACTGTTACACCACTGTCCCAGGTTATGGGGAGGGTTGGGATACATCTCGCTAACATGTTTAACCCCGTCACATTCTGTATGTATGTGCCTGTCCCAAGTCTGGAGCCTGTAATTCAGTGGTTGTCGTTTGTTTATGTATTACATATTTGTTTTTCGTTCATTTTTTGTACATAAATTAGGCCGTTAGTTTTCTCGTTTGAATTGTTTTACATAATTATTTCGGAGCCTTTTATAGCTGACTATGCGATATGGGCTTTGCTCATTGTTGAAGGCTGTACGGTGACCTATAGTTATTGATTTTCATGTCATTTGGTCTCTTGTGGAGAGTTGTCTCATTGACCATCATACCACATCTTCTTTTTTATACTTAGCAATGATTTTTGACAAGTTTCTATGCATTCTTACTGTCATCATTCCTGGTCTTGTTCTTTTGAGCATGCACATATTTTAGGTCTTTCTAGTTCAACAGAAATCTTATACATAATGACCGTGCATTGAATTACGTCCAATATTTTCTAAGGAACTGTTAGAACAACTTGAAATTTGGTAAACACATTCATTAGATGTCTTTCAGCCTTAGATGCATGATTTTTTTTATTAGTTGTAATTAGCTTTGAAGTAGTTGTAAGTAACCGTGAGTACTCTAAGATTTGTATTTAGAGTATTTTTGCTGTGGGGATATAAACGTACCCGTCAATGTCCACTCTGTTTTTTTTTTGTTAGATGGATTTGCTAAAAAAAAAGTTTGGGAACAACATCAAACTCACAAAAAAAATAGATGTGGTTGATGTCAATGAGACAACGCTCCACAAGAGACCGAAATAACACTGAAATTATCAGCTATAGGTCACCGTATGTCCTTCAACAATGAGCAAAGCCCTAACCGCATAGTCAGCTATAAAATGCCCTGAATGAAAATTGTAAAACAATTAAAATGAGAAAAAATTACGGCCTAATTATTGTACAAAAAAATGAACGAAAAACAAATATGTAACACAGCAACAAACGACAACCACTGAATTACAGCCTCCTGGCTTGGGAAAGGTATCAGATGGATACCAATAGAAATACATGTAACAAAAAACTAGAGTGGACGTAACCGGGTACTTGTTTATCACAACAATAAAAAGAAACTAAGTACAGATCTGAGAGTGCTCGCATTTACTGAAAACTAGTTTAAATCCAATAACAACTTATAAAAAAATCAAGCATCTAAGACTAAATCATCAATCAATACACATCAAAGATCGCAAGGATTCAGTGTAAAGATTGTTATTTTACTATACATCTCTTTGACATATACCTTCGATTTTCTGTTATTTAAGGGCCTTAGTGGCCGAGTGGTTTAATTAGTTACCACTGTAATCACTAGCCAGCCAACACTAAGGTTGTGAGTTCGAACCCCGCTCGTGCAATTGCACTCGACTCCCAATCTGAATTGACTAGAATTGTCAGTTTTCCTATCGGTGGTTTCCTGGTCGGAGGTTTTCTCTGGGCACTCTGAATTCCTCCACCAATAAATACTGGCCGCCACGAAATAGCCTGAATGCGTTGCTTAAAATTAGCGTTAAAACATTTAAAATCAAGACAAATCGTGTTATCTATACAGAAAAATGTAAATAATTTAACACACGTGCATTAAATGTTCCTTTCACGGGAACATGGTCAATTGTTACTGAACGAAGAAAAATAATGTGTTTCCACTGTTGCATATTCTTGAAATCATTAATTCGATTTATGCTGAAGCAGGTGAGCATTTGCTAAGAATGCGTGAGATTTCGTTAATGCGTTTTTAAAATTCTGATTAACAGCTGATTTCTTTAAAACCAATTACCTGTTCCACATGCTTTTGTTAAATATTTTTAAAACTTTCAACAGAAGAAGGAAAAGGCAGCAAAATATCATTCATGTATGTAACCTAATTACTTAATCTTTCAGATGTTACAATTTTGACGTACGAACTGATTTGAAATGGCTTCGGTAGTCGGTGAAACTACTTCTCGTGACATTTAATAAAGTACAACTTTCAAATCAGAGGTATACTCCTTCAAACACCAACCTGTTTCAATTTCTCTCGTTTATATCACAAGGATGGATGGATTTTAAAGTTTAAAGTTAAAAGAATATCAAATACACACGTCAGTAATGTTTTCTCATGTAAAGACAATTCAGCTTAGTCATAATCTATTGTTTTGACAAAATATTAATGCCTACACATGTATTAAAATAGTACATTGCTCTTAATAAATTTAAACAGTCCGTAAAATCCAATGAAAAATAGTTCAAAAAATTAAAAGTCATGACGAAAACATGTGTTATATATAAGCATGGTTAACTTACAGATGGATGTGAAATTTTAGGCATTCAGAAGGCACGGTACAGTATCTTTTTTTTATTCTTGTCTTAGAAAATAATTTCTGTATGTTTCTATGACAAAAGATTTGAGCGTATTGAAGGAAAATACGCAAACTAAAACTAGATCAAGACAAAATCATAATCAGCAAATATCATGTTGTGTACATGTATTTTACTGTTATTGACTTATACCAGTGTCGGAAGATGCTTCATAGAAGAGATTGAGCTGCCACCATCTTTACGCGATTGTTTGAGAATGAAAACTAAGTATCAAGATGTCACAAAATCTCCCAGCGAGTCTGTTTGTAATACCTGTGTTTCAAGATATCTTTGGATGTCAGGACCGAACTTGCAAAAATGTGATCATCCGAATGATAATACAACTATATCGGACATTAGCAACTTATTTGGAAAACTGTTATGTGAAGAAACATCAAGGAAACGAACAAAAAGGCAAACAAGATATATTCCATTCCGAAAAGAACTTAGAATGCTAACCCGTGCGGAACGGCAGCGATTACGCAGAGCATGGAGAAGGGCATATGACTCAGGAGTAAGTTTTATGGACATTTGTTACTTGTCTTGGTTAAGAATGAGAACATGTGATATACTTGCCAATGAGACAACTGTCCACCAGAACCAAATATTCATCCTTTTGTTCATGACTACCACTCTCCCCATAAGTTAATGGTAATCTGCCTTTTTGTTTAAATCGAAACCATCCGGTGTACTTAGATCCAGCCTCTCTCCTCCGAAAAAAAAAGAAAAAAAAAACATTGAAGAGTATTGGTGTATATTTTGTACTTATACTAGCATAGATTTAAGTCGTTTAGTACTAGTGATATATAGAATGTTAAAATGAGTGTATCATAGTTACAAAGACAGGTCATTTAGCGCGGTTCATATTGAAAAAAATCCCAATCAATTTAACTACAATAAATTTGTCAACTTTGTACATTAAAATAAACCCTACATCTCATTCCAAACCTCCCCGTGCTTCAGATTTATGCTCTTATGATATACTAGATTATGGAGTGTGTGTCCGAGCGAGAACTGCTCTAGTTCATTACTTTAGGAATATTTATCTAAAAGTAGTATTTCAATATTCAGCCCCATTCTACTATTTAGTCAGCCATCAGTCCTACCCTGATTTACCCTATCTTTTTCGGGTAATTAATACTGATAGCGTTTGACATTTTTAGCCGAACAGATTTATCAATTTTACATAACTCAAATTATTGTATGCTGGTTCATATTCTGGACGCCAGTCTTTGCTCCTTTATAGTATAATTCACTACCAAAAAACAATTATGAAGCTTAGAAATGGAAAAATATTAAGGGCACACGATACAGTTTTGAACCTGTATTTACAAGTTGATGAAAATTTGCATATAGGCTATTTTTTACCTGATTAAATCAAATATGTAATAAAAAATATACCTTCATGTGCTACTTTTTGAGTAAAATAAGGTCGAAATTTTGTATATTTGCTCAAAATTCAGATTTGTGTCCTTATTTTCTTTTTCGAAAGAAAGACATAACTTTTTTGTTTTAAAAGATAAACACAAAATGGTTTTTGTTAAATAATCGGTAATTTCTGTATTTTATAAGCATCATTAAGAATTATGCAATTTTTATTCCGAAATAACTCTATATTTATCAAATGTTCATGAATAGAGGAAAAAACGTCAATTTTTGCTGCATGTTTATCAAAATTAAAAAAAATGCGCTATTTACAGTTTTATAAAATTTGGGTCACATAATCTCCTTGCAAAATGAAACAAATTGCTGTTTTAAAAAATAGGGGTCCATGCACTCGTTTTCAAATTAAATCAGTTTGAATGGTAAAAATCAGCCAAAAAATGCATCTTTTCCCGATATGTCAGAGTTTGACGTCGCGAAAATAACATTTTACGTTACCTTCCCTGTAACTGTATCGTATGCCCTTAAATACTAAACTTGTTCAAAGGGTATCTACATGTCTCAATCTTCAAAATCGGTTATCTAAAAATACTACCATCGCTAACATTTTTAACAATCGAAATCGTGGTTACCCTTCTATCGATAAGTGTCATGCCAAAAAATGACTTACATGTCCCCGTCTTTCCACCAACAATACGGTAAGGTCCACGTTTAATGGTCGCACATTTTCTTTGAATTTTGAAACTGATATAACTTGAAAAACAAACAGTATTATTTATTTACTCACATGAAACAAACCGGGATGTGGTATTCACTACGTAGGAGAAACTGGACGATATTTATCTAAACGCACTCAAGAACATCTGTATCGTTTTAAAAGACCCAATAAATTCAAAAGTATCATTTACCAACACCTTAAGAAACACAACCATCCTTTTAAATATTTAGCAGTTCAACCTTTAGAAGTAGTAAATAAGCAGCCTGGTGAATCTCATTCAAAGTTTGTACGATCACGGAAAAAATTATTGAATCAAATTGGATTAAAAAAATACAAACAGTCTACCCTCTCGGTCTTAATGATAATATCATGGGAATTGGTAATATATCTAGAACCGATTCCGTTAACATTTTGAATATAGTTTCTAAAACTGTTCGTAAAAACCGTTCTCACGGCCGTAGAACAAATCGCAATCAAAGAAAATTTCGGACTAATCATACCAATATTTCGGACCTAATTTCTATTTAAAAAAACAACGGAAGACATTATCTGTTAACAAAACTCTGTTCATTACCGGTTAATAAGTTAAATAAAACTTTGGAGGATTGCAGCACAATTTCATATAGCAGTCCTAAGTATGAAATTGTTCAAATTATTATGGCATATTGTTATTCTAAACTATTTCCCAAAATTGATCGCCCTGAAGATCATAAAAACATTTTATTAAAATAAAGTAGGTCAATAAAGGTTTTGATTTTGTAAATATTGCCGGTATATTTAACGACCATTCTGTTAAAGAACAAATTCCTGGATATTTTGACAACACTGAGCTACCTCTTATTTGTTATATTTACAAGAAATCTACCCGGAAATTTGTGTTTAATTATAGTCAACTGTGTAAAGATGTTAATATCAGTGAAAATACACCTACTTCATGTAATTGTAGTACCTCCGAATATATTTATGGACCCATTTCCCAAGTTATAACAGGAGATCTTAACATCGTTCAAGACCGAGAGTTAAAATCATTCCTCAGTAAAGGACCTAAATATCGTCCCCCGTCAATTATTAATTGGAATGAGTGTCGTAATATCATCCACGACTCACTCCATACTTACTGTATGAAATGGATAAAACGGGAAAAAGCTGACAAAAAATCTTTGGACTCTTTTTTTTATTCAGTAATAAAGATAGTTGATATACGTATTCAACATTTTAAAGAACAGTTTATTATTAACAATAACCACAAAAAAACCTATTTCTCGTATCAAACATAAACTAAAAGAACTAGCCATGAAATTTGTTTTTGTCCCGGCCGATAAAGCTACTAATAACATTATTATTGTTTGACGTAAATTTTACATTGAGGTTCTGAAAAAAGAAATCACCAATTCAACGACATTCCAACTGACTCCATTTTCAGAAAACGACATCTGTAACAAACATAAACTTTTAGCTACCGCTTTACAAGCAGAGCCAAATACAATGAAAGTCCCAACTATGTACTGGCTTCTGAAGCTACACAAAACACCTTACAAATATAGATTTATTTCGTCTTCAAGCCATTGTTCCACTACTAAATTGTCTATTCTTCTTACCAGCATTCTTGGTACAATTAAAAATCTGATAATAAATTGTTCAAATAAGGCCTTCGAAAATAGCGGAATTTACTTTTGGAGTGTCAAGAACTCGTTGGAAGTACTTGATAAATTGCATGCTTATATTGGTGATTTTGAATCTGTTCAAAGTTTTGATTTTTCTACCCTATATATCACATTGCCTCACATTCTCATTAAGAAGAAATTCACACACCTAATTAAATGGGCATTTAAAAAGTCAGAATGTGAATATATATGTTCAAACTCTTTTAGGTCATTTTTTAGTAGCAATAAACAAAAAAACTATGTCAATTGGACATGCTTTAATACTATATATGCCCTTGAATTTTTACTAGATAACATTTTTGTTCGCTTTGGGAATTCCGTATATCGTCAGATTATCGGAATTCCAATGGGGACTAACTGTGCACCACTTATTGCGGACCTGTTTTTGTATTGCTATGAGTTACAATTTATGACAAAAATAAGCAAAGACCCATCGAAACAACATCTGATAAACAAATTTAATAATACTTTTAGATATTTGGATGATATTTTGGCTCTCAATGACGACTTCAGTATATATTAAAGAAATTTATCCTGCTGAACTTACTTTAAATAAAGCTAATACTAACAATGACCACTGTCCTTTCCTCGATCTTGATATCTATATCACTAACAGAAAGCTGAATACTAAAATTTATGATAAAAGAGATGATTTTTCATTTTCTATCGTTAATTATCCATTTTTAGATGGTGACGTTCCCTTGTCACCATCTTACGGTGTTTATATATCTCAACTTGTACGATTCGCTCGTGTATGTAACAATGTTTTAGATTTTAACAAGAGAAATTTATGAAAATTATTACTGAAAAATTATTACACCAGGGTTTTCGATATCACAAACTAGTCAAAACATTTACTTTTTATCATCGGTATAAGGACATCAATCGTAAATATAGCTCAACATGCAGACTTCTTATACGTTCAGGTATTTCACATCCAATTTTTTATGGAAATATTCTTTATAAAGCACAAAGGTGTCAGTATTCACCTCAAAAACTAACAAAACCTTTGAATAGACTTATTAAGAAGGGATATAGTTACGATACTGTTGTCAGGTCATTAAAGATTGCATATTTTGGCGTTAATATTGATTCACTTATAGGGTCTTTGCATCGGAACTAAAAACATTTATTCAAAAACCAGTTGTTGGCATGACACGGGTTATGTTCTTCTCATATATGTTATGATGGTATGATACTAAACCCCTAACGGGAAGGATTGTGCCTGATGTTCATATGATGAAATCATAATCTTTCAGTCAGTTTAATTGAAGTCTGGATCTGGCATGTCAGTTAACTGCTAGTAGTCTGTTGTTATTTATGTATTATTGTCATTTTGTTTATTTTCTTTGGTTACATCTTCTGACATCAGACTCGGACTTCTCTTGGACTGAATTTTAATGTGCGTATTGTTATGCGTTTACTTTTCTACATTGGCTAGAGGTATAGGGGGAGGGTTGAGATCTCACAAACATGTTTAACCCCGCTGCATTTTTGCGCCTGTGCCAAGTCAGGAGCCTCTGGCCTTTGTTAGTCTTGTATTATTTTAATTTTAGTTTCTTGTGTACAATTTGGAAATTAGTATGGCGTTCATTATCACTGAACTAGTATATATTTGTTTAGGGGCCAGCTGAAGGACGCCTCCGGGTGCGGGAATTTCTCGCTACATTGAAGACCTGTTGGTGACCTTCTGCTGTTGTTTTTTTTTTCTATGGTCGGGTTGTTGTCTCTTTGGCACATTCCCCATTTCCATTCTCAATTTTATTTTACCTGTCATTTTCAGGATTTTGGATTGGTCGCTAGATTTCACAACGAAAACATCCGAACTACCAGTCACAACGGACCAGCCTTCCCCGGATATCATCGATTCCTGCTTCTTATGTAATTATTATATTTCTTTATTTCCCAAATGGCGGTGCGTCACATTATCGAATTCTGCAAACATAAAAACGTGGATGTTGAAGTCGGAATCCAGCAGGGTAGTTTCTTTTATCGTGCACAAGTTACATGTAACAAGCATTGTATCAAGAAAATATTACAACTAGTCCTACTAAAAGCGCCGTTCCTTTGCCTAGTGTGGGTTTGTTTTTTGTTGTGTATGTACTGAATTTTGGTCATCATGGATTGATACGCCATATCCTATGTTTTTTCTATTAAATAATAATAATAATAATAAAAAAAAAAAACATAACAACAACAACATGAAACTTACATTTAACATTTAGCAAATCTAAAGATGTATGTAAATAAACTCATCATAGATACCAGGACTAAATATAGTATATACGCCAGACGCGCGTTTCGTCTACAAAAGACTCATCAGTGACGCTCGAATCCAAAAAAGTTAAAAAGGCCAAATAAAGTACGAAGTTGGAGTGCAGGTTTTACATGCTGATTTTTTAAAATCAATTCTGTCTCAACTTTTCTGGAATCCGATTACGTGAATTTGCACAGTTACCATTTAAGATGGCTGTTGGATTGATTTGATGTCCTCTGGTTGCAGAATTGGCAATTGTCGTACATGTATGTCCGAATTTCTTAGGATTACTAAAATACATATTATAGAATATAATCAAAAATACATAATTTAAAATCAAGAATATTTCATTGTATAAGGTTTTCAATTGCTTTTTACTTAGATCATCACAGACGAGATATTGATTGTCATAATGCGCAATTGGTGCAGTAAAATACGTTAAGTTAGTCGTATGACAGAAACAATCTTCATGATGTTAAATGACTTTATATAAGTATGAATAGCTACGTTTAAATCTAAAATGTCTTTATTTTGTTTCTTAATAATTCCCATGATTTTAATTTCACACTTGGCATTGTAATCATATCTTCTTTTTTTTTAAATTGCTTTCCAGACTAGAAAGAGTTTTACAAAAATATGAACCTGGAATAACACTCCCGTATTGGGACACAACTTTTGAAGCTAATATGGATAGGCCTGAAAATTCTGTACTCTGGACTGATGAATACCTTGGTGAACTGAACGGATTCGTCGACTCCGGTATCTGTGGTGGAGTTAGGGATCTTAGAGGCAATAGAATAATCAGAAATGGTGGCAATGATGGGTCTTTATTCACATGGACAAATTTAACCTATATAATAAATGTACCAACAATTGAGGAATTAGTTGAAAATTCCAACTTCGACACTTTAGAATCGCTCCATGACAGTGTTCACGCTTACATAGGCGGAACAATGTTAGGGCTTGAATTAGCGCCATGGGATTGTGTATTCTGGTTTTACCATGCTTATATTGATTACGTTTGGGAGTTATGGAGATATTCTCACGGATATAACATTGCATACCCTAATAAACCTAACCATAGAGGACAACAGGCAAATATTCAAATGACAAATATGCCAGCTATAAATTTTCTTGGACGCATTCCTACAAACCAAGATGGATATGGTCGTGAGCTAGCATCACAGTGCCAGTACCAGGTTTCACCTACCTGTTCACAACAGAACGTTAATTGTGGATCACCTGATTTGCAATGTCGAAGTTTTGGCAGACAGTTGTTTGGATGTACTGCTGTTGACAGAATATTTAGAAATAGAGTACAGCCTTATATTCTTGCAGCCAATGGTGGGAATGTGCAGATTACTTCCAATAATGGAATAAGAGGAAACAGAGTCAGACGAGATACTAGTGCTCACCATAATTATAATACCTTTACTTTCACAGTTAAGGCAACGGATGTAGCAAATGTCTACATTCCTCAAGAACGGGAACCATGCATGGGAAAACCAGTCCAGAATAGCTTTATTGCAGGTTGCTCGTCAGCTAATGTGAAAAGATGGGCTTTTATACCAATCAAAGTCGTTCATCTACGTCCTAAAGAGGTTCATTTTAATTCAAAGACTGAGGTTAACGGATATCGAAACAAATATGACATTTATGATGAACACAAATATAAAAATCTGAAAAATTTTGTTCATCCGGGTAACCCAGCTACATACTATGATTGCCAAGAAGACGAATCTGGTGCATTCAAGGTCAGAGTGAAGGCTTCAGGATTAAACTACTACGGTGCATACACTGATTATGTATTTGTTGACAACAGACTTCCTGTATCCTCTCATATAGGATACATCGCTGTTGAGAAACCTACGGGGTATAAGCAAACAGAAGCATTGATAACTGCCTCTGACGCATGTGGACGATTGTGTAAACCGACATGCCGTAAATGGATAGATGGTGAAATTCACTATGTTCCTTGCTCTGGAGCTATTAAAGTAACTGCAGATAATCCATTGATGTATGGAAACGACTTTGGAGATGCTGTATTATCGGTTTGGCAATTCAAGGGGAAATTCACTCCAGTCGAAAGAGAATCAAACATCTTTATGGAGTTTTATTGCGATTACTCAGATGAATGGATATGGGAAGAATGCAACTCACATTAAAGCTAAATTCATTAATCAGTTGGTGACATTGGTTAAATTGTCTATGAAATACATAGTTTGAAAATGTTATTGTTTTCATTCTTTACTTATACATGAATGGCATTGTCAGTTTAATTTCGACTTGTGAGTTTGAATATCTCTTTGGTATAGATGGTCTCTCTTTTATACAACTTGCACGTACCTTACATAAAAAGTATCAAATCTAAGGCATATCCCAAAAGCTTACAGTTGTTTCAAACCTAAAATAAAATTCAATTGGCGTTTAAGAACGCTTAAGCTTGATTATTTACCAGGAACTCTCAAAACTTATTATTAATAGGAATACACAAAGCGTAAGGTTTATAGAATTCTTTTGCTTTAGCCAACAAGACTGATTGATTTTAAGGATTTTACAATGTGTTTTCAAATACGCTCATCAAAAATACCAGGATTGACATTTTATATTACGCCAGACGTGCGTGTCGTCTACAAAAGACTCATCAGTGACGCTCGAATAATTATTTTTCAAAACGGCCAAATAAAGTACGAACTTGAAGAGTATTGAGAACAAAAAAAAAAAATCCAAATTTTTTTGTAATTTATTTCTGAGATAGGAAAGCCTTAATAATTCAAAAATTTAAAGTTTTGTAAACAGTTAATTTATAATTATGAACGTATCAATGATAACTTAAGTCAACACAGAAGTGCTGACTTCTGGGCTGGTGATACCTTCGGGGAATTACAACTCCACCATCAGTGGAATCGACCCAGTGGTTGTAAATAAACTCATCATAGACACCAGGAAATAGTTTATGTTATTAAGACGCACGTTTCGTCTACAAAAGACTCATCAGTGACATGTCACGCTCGAATAAAAAAATGTTTATTAGGCCAAATAAAGTACGAAATTGAAAAGCATTGGGGACCAAAAATTCTAAAAACGTTTTGCCAAATACAGCTATGGAAATATATTCATGAGGCAGTAAAGCCATATTATTTTAATAATTCAAAGTTTTGTAAACAGTTAATTTAAAATTATGAACATATCAATGATAACTCAAGTCAACTCAGAGGTGCTGACTACTGGGCTGACGGTACCATCGGATAATTAAAACTCCACCAGCATTGGCATCGAGCAGTTAGTTATTCGATGAATGGGAACTACAGGCAGCCATATGATACTTTTAGCCATTTGAGGCAATAATAGGTAAAAAGATGTACTTTGTATACAAACTCATGGTCTTCTAATTGTCAATGGCTGTGTTTTTTGGACTAGCCATTTGCTGAAATAATTAGCCGGGATTGCGATATACTTGCACACCTTTATGCAAATCAAAGTAAATGTTACTATTAACTTTTGGAAAAGAAATATATCGAAAACTATTTTGAAAATGATATTTCATCCGGAAAGTTCAGAGTCAAAGATATAGATAGCCTAAGCTCTTTCGATTCTTGAGGAGTGAACAAAAAGAAGCGAAAGACACTAAGGATACACGTACAACTTATAAGTCAAAGAGAAACTGTCAAGGTCATGTACAAATAGGGAAAAATTACAATTAAGACCACACAAAAAAATACATAGATATTTAAGGCCGCGGAATATCCCCCCCCCCCAAACCAACAAAAGCCGGTATTTAAACCCATGTGCCCTGATTGTGTTCGATAATTGGCACATAAGAAGTTTAACAACCTAAAGTAAAAAATCAAATATGTTTTAGTTTTAACCTAATCTACCAGTAAGTCAGTGGATGCATCAATTTAGCGATAATACATTAAGAAAAGGAGTACATTTGTTCAGTGAGAACAGACTTTATTTTTTTACATAATTATTATTAAAGAATTCATTTCAATGACCTAAAGGTGTCTTATATATTGTTGACATCGTACAAAGTTTACACAGAAAATGACTGAAAAAAAATACAGTTCTCCTCTGAAATGGAACCGAGTATTTAATAATACTTAAAATATAGTCATGTTGACTTATTTGTAGATCTTGTCATTTTAATATGTTTTGTTATTTATAGTTTTCCTTATATACGGTAACGTTTTCCAAAAAAATTGGACAAAGATCTGTATTCAATGGTTAATAAAACTAATAAAATTCAAAATGTGAATCGGGAATGTGTCAAAGAGACACAAACTCGACAAAAGAGCAGAAAACAGCCAAAGGCTACCAATAAGTCTTCAACACAGCGAGAAAAATATGTTATCGGAGGCGTGCTTCAGCTGGCACGAAACAAAAATGTGTACTTGTTCAATGATAATGGACGTCCTAATAAATTAACTCAATATATAAGTGAATTAAAATTAAAATCATACAAGACTAACAATCGCCAGAGATTACAGACTTTGGACTGGCGCGAAAAAGGGGTTTGACATGTTTAGTGAGAACTCAATCCTCTCTCATACTTCTAGCCAATGTGGTAAAACAAACACACCGCAAAACGTACAGTAAAACTCAGTTTAAACCCCTATAAGTAGTCAATTTCGAAAACGTTAATATCTTTGCAAATCTCGTCTTAATCTGGCAATTTCGGCAATGTGAATAGACTTGTGGAGATCTTGCCATGCTGATATTTTTTTCTGTTGACAATTTCTCTTTATCTATAATAAGTAAGTAGAAATCTTCATAAAGGGAAGATACGCATATAAGAGCCAATCAACAATTTCTGTCAAGCATCGTGCTCTATAGATCATATTCGCTGTTTACATTTTTCTTTATCTGCTATAAGTTTTACCAAAATATCTTAAATTGGTACAAAAAAGTAACTTCACAAAAATACAGAACTCCGAGGAAAATTCAAAACGGAAAGTCTTTAATCTAATGGCAAAAACAAAACCTCAAAGCCACCGAACGAATAGACAACAACTGTCATATTCCTGACTTGGTACAGGCATTTTCCTATGTAGAAAATGGTGTATTAAACCTGGTTTAAACCAAATTGTCTTTTAGGGACAATTGCTCCAATAAGAAGTCGACTAACAGTTAAGGCTTTGCTGACAAATTTGTAGGTATTGTCCTGCTGATCATTTCTGCAATTACAGTCATAGTTTTTAAGATATTATTCCAAAATGAAAAAAAGGCCATTTCGGAGCAAAAAACTGGAACGAGGATTCTACGAACAATTTCAACCATTCAGATTTAAAGTAGATTTTGTCTTTCTGATAATTTTCACTGTTTTCAATTTTTCTTTTATACTTGTAGTTAAATTTTGACCAAATATGATTGAATAAGGAGTGCATTTCTTTCAAACCAAATTTTTGTAAACGTTGTGTGGCGTTTGTTGTTGTTTTCTCAACGCTACAAAAGTAGAAACAAATACATCGTGTAATCAGTGTTTACTGACCCTGTTTGAAGTTTCAATAATGCATGCACATGTTGGTAACCAGACTTTTTTACAAACGTAGAAACAAATACATTGTTTAATCAGCTGAAGTGAGAAACAAATGTAGCGTTTGTACTAACAAACGATGAACGACAAACTGTAGACGCATTTATAGTGAGTGCATAGTTTATCAACGTTTACGTAAACTTTGCAAACGTATGTTAGAACCAAATGATCAAAACATGTGCCCGCTTAACCGTTTGCATCGTGTGTGTTAGAAAAAAATGCACTCTAGGTAAAAGTCGACAAAAAATCATTCCTGCAGATAAAATTGTAGATATTGTTCTTTTGCTGTACACATATTTTCGTTATCTACCATATTTTTGGGAAACAATGAGCAAAAATCGTCATATAGGGACAGTAACTCCTTCAGGAATCACTCGCCAATTTATAACATATTTACAAATTATTCGATCTTGTCATGTTGATTACTGTAAAGATTATAATTGGACAAAAATAAAATTTTAAAGGACAAGAACAATAAATTCTGTCAAGAGTCTTCTAACGAATCGGGTTATTTGTTTACTTGCTGGTCATTTTTGCAAATACAGTTTCTCTATAAGGAGTCGTCTTACAGTTTTACTGTTAATGAACAGTAGAAGGAGTATACCTATAGTACAGTATTTTTTTAGAGAAGTAGACTTGGTCTAACAGATAACCACCCGCGATGAAGACGACAGACGCCAAGTGATGAGAAAAGCTCACGCAGATCAACTGAGAATCATTCTGAATACTTTAGGCAACGTTTGCATAACCCAAGGCAATACTGAAGAGTCTTGTACAGATAACCTTGCATAGATGAAACGTGCGTCTGACGCAAAAAAAAAAATATAAAACTTGTATCTTTGATGAGTTTCTACATCAGGACTATTCAGCGTTTCAAGAAAAGACTTACTAAGACAAACATCGCCTTTGTAGCAAATCATGAGTTCTTTTTATAATATTTAAATGCTTCAAAACTTCATCAGAGTTAATATATTTTATATATCCAAGCTATTCATTTTTGTGTAATTTTATATTATAATAGAACAATTGATGACTTATTTCTATCATCGATTTCCCTGAAAAAGAAGTTAAAGTTAAATAAAAAAAAAAAATTAGCACCAAGTTCATAGCATAGACTCACGAGATACTCTTATATACTACTCTTAACCTATGTCCTTAATTGCAATATGAATGGCGATGTATTAACCATTTGATTGCATATATTTTTGTCTTTTTAATTCACTTCTACAATCACGTACCCAACAACCGATAGTAAGACAATCACAAGATCATCAGAATTATTTTCTATCTTAATTGGCAAATCAATATTCTTTGATACACAGTGTTATTTCTGATTAAAATAGTACTTTTTTCAAAATAATGTAAGAACTTATCGGTCATCGTATAGTGTTCAACAAGGAGGAAAACCAACACTGTACAGTCAGGTATAAAAGCTCCGACATCAAAAAGTTAATCAGATATAAAGAAAAGGTAACGATCTTATTTACAACAAAACAATTTACAAAATAAAAGTATGGCAGACATGGACCAACGGCAACCACTGAATAACTGAATATTAAATACTTCAAATTGATGAACAAACATACATTTTTTTTTCATCAAAATTCCATATATGTAATATTAAATCATGTAAGACTTATGGCATTTGATATCTTTAAAGTAGTCTCCACCTATTTCAAGTTTATTAGTTCATTTTTATAAAATAAACAGAGTAGATTAGCAATTAAAGTTCCCTAAATTCAATTGCTAAATAATTGCTTGGTTGACAAAATAACCATTCGAACAAATACATCACAGTAGAATGTTGCATACTTAATTTAGCATGCATTTTACATGAAAATTGTATGTTAATTCTATTAGAATAAAATTTATACGAAATTGATTTATGAAGAAACATGCATAATACATGGTGGCTTTCAAATATGACACACATATTTAAGAAATTTTGTTTGTCCTCAATAAGCATTGGCAAAGTGAGGTTTTCTGTATGAAGCGTAATCCTTCATTGTGGGTCTCATTGGGGTCTAAGCGTGACGCGGGATTGCCGATTTTTGGTAAGTGTGACACGAGAAAGTCAAATTATTGTGTCGTGAAAACGGGAAATGAGGTCTAGCGGGACCCGGGAAATGACAAAAAAATGAGAATTGCTTACGTACATAGTGTAAGCAGGATACGGGAATCTGACAAAACAGTAAGCGGGATCCGGGATCGGAACCCCCCAATGAGACCCCCTTCATTGTGCTGTATAGCATGTATGCATTCTATGTTGTTTTATGTCTTGGTACTAACTTGTGGCAGCCGTCGAAGATCTAGAACTTCAAACGTTTGTAAAATATTGTACAGTAGTAAAAACATAACTTCAGAAGGAGACTAATTTACCTAGTGAGTCTGTTTTCACACTTTCAATACGTTTGTTAGGATTCGTATCAATTCAATTTGATTACTAATTTAGATATACTTTTCGCTACCTTGGTGGTAGTATTACCTTAAAATAATCAAGAATTCGCAATATTTCGAAAATTAACACAATGGATCTGACTTTAAAGGGGCACTAGGTGTCAAATTCATGTTCACCGATTATAGTCAAATTCTCATATTTGATTTATAATAATGTAAAACATTTTTCCAAACTAATAAAGTCTAAAATAAACAATTGATAGGGCACGAGCATGAAAATACGTAGCTTCGTTTTGTGTGTATTTAATCTAGGCGCCATCTAATTAACTATCGAGTTGACCTCTTAAGTCATCCGATGACCATATAAGCGATGTAAACATAAATACAGATTTAAATAGATTAAACAAACTCGTGCATTTGGATTATTCTAGGTCTATTTAATTTCATATTATAGATGAAAAGTAAATGTTTATCATTGTTTTTACCTGTATAAGAAAGATTTTTTGTGGATCGAATCAGTCAATCAAATAATTTACCTTTGTTTCACTTTCAATGTTGACATTCTTTTCCTATAAATAACTTTACACATACAATTCACGTGTTATCCATCTCAAGCTAAGGGGTTAAATTGAAGTTCACATGAATACGGATTCATTGAGGTCGAATAATTCACTTGCAAGTGAATAATTCATAATCAATGTTTTTTTAGAATATTTTGACAAAATTGAACCATACTGGCTTCTAAAATCGAATTATTATTTCACTATTTGCATTTCATTAGTGATTGAGCAAAACAAAAATTAATATATTAGATTTTTTATATATCTCGCAGGTAGTGCCCCTTTAGGAAAATACACATAGATAAACGCTTTTTTTTTTTTTTTTTTTTTTTTTTATAGATTATGATATTTGAATTTCATATTGAAAACTCTTTTAGAAAAAATATGACAAAACAGAGGATCGCTCGTTCCATATTGTGAATTTGCCGTTTTTGAGTTGTGATTATCGATTGGTCCTTGTTAACGTTATGTTTGTTTTCCAAATCGTTTGCTTATATGCCTTAGTATATAATGACATCTTAAGAGTTCAATGAACAGTAAACTATGTATAAATGGTGCGCAATACAGTCAGGGATTTCATAACTACAAAAAAATTGTATAAAATTTATAGCATCTGGATTCATCAAGGTATTCTCCACCCATTTCAAGTTTATTAGTTCTTTTTTTCAAAACAATCAGAGAAGATTAGCAATAGTTTCATAAATTCAATAGGAAAATAATTCTTTTGTAGACAAAATAACCATGTGCACAACAAATACCACAGAAGAATTTGTTTACTTCATTTAGCATGCACTTCACCAGAAAATCTGATGTTAATTATAATAACTTTCGCGAAATTATATAATGCTAAAATATGATTAATGCCAGTAGCCTTTAAGTAAGACACGCATATTTAAGTAATGTTTTGTGTTCTCAATAACTCTTGATAAAGTAACATGTATGATTCAAGTTACATGTATGAAGAGAGTAACAACCTTCAGTTGTAATTATGCCTAAAATATTGTGCTTTGTACTGGTGTTCACTTTTGTCAGTCATGGGAGATGCCTTATAGAACAACTAGAACTTCCACCGTTTTTGAAAGAATGTATAGTTATGAAAACACAGCATCAGAATGTGAAATTATCGCCGAGTGAATCGGTTTGCAATACTTGTTTAACACGATATATGTGGATACAAGGACCAAACTTAAAAAATTGTTATAGTGTTAAAGGTAATACATCTATGACAGATATTACAAATTTCTTCGGAAAACTTCTCTGCAAAGAAATTTCAGGAAAACGAACAAAGCGAGATGCCAACAAAATTCGATATCGTAAAGAAATAAGAATGTTAACAAAGATGGAAAGGTTACGATTACGAAGAGCCTGGAACAAAGCTACCAAAAGTGGGGTAAGATATCATTGCAATAAAATGATAAGATCATATTTTAATACCAGTAGAATTGAGAATGAAATGGGGAATAAGTCAAAGAGACAACAACCCGACTAAAGAGCAAATAACAGCTGAAGGCAACCAATGGGTCTTCAACGCAGCGAGAGACTTCAGCTGGCCCCTAAGTAAAATTGTGTACTAGCTCAGTGAAAATGGACGTCACACTAAACTCCAAAATACATAATGAACTAAAATAAAAAACATACAAGATTAACAAAGGCAAGAAGCTCTTGACTTGGGACAGGCGCAGACATGCAGTAACTGCCACCCAAAAAAGAAAACTACGCTCAATATCATGAAACATTAAAATGAGTAATACGATATGCACAAAATCAAAATTGAGAATGTTAAAAATTTAAGGTAGTTTGCATTAATTATCTTAATTGGTAAGATTTTTTACATAGAGATAATAAATTTCTAAGAGTTTTGGCGCATTTTCCTGTATTCGTTTCACTGAAAGATTAGAATCAGAAATTGTTAAATCCTACTGCAATTTGAAAATCTCAGATAATTAAATTATATTTTGTTCTGCCCACATGTTGCTGTTGATTACGATTGGATTCAAAATTGCAAATTGTCTTAAAATAATCTGAATTTATTAGTATCCGGATGACAATATTAGCTTTGCTAACATATTTTTGATTTAGTTAAGAATAATATTTTCCGTGTTTTTGAACAACATTAATATTTAAAATGTGTAAAATTTTCAGTTTTTGTTATTCTAAGGCGTGATAAAGTTGGTCGTCTAAAAGAAATAAGTCATAATACTGTAGATTCATTATGAGCTATGGTATTGAAATTGAAAAAAAGAAGATTAAAAATTGCCTTCATAGGATAATAAATACATTTGGTGAATTTACTGTCTTCTGATTGGTTAAAATATTAGTTTTATTTTCAATGTTGTCAATTTTTATGGCGACACGCCCACTCTGACGTTGTGTACTGATTCATACGCCAACATGTGTGTACGTTGTTATTGTTAATATAAATAATATAAAAAGTTCTTTGAGCTTTATGTTTGATAGAAATTTATTTATAATGAATGGCAATAATTTATTTTGAATTTATTGAACCATAAAATTAATTTATTATAAATATTAGCCATTCATTAAATGAATAGGCCACCTGGGCCCGAAAAAAGAGTTGCAAGGGTTCTAAACATACACAGAGCATGACACTCAATCTACACAAGGCATCGAAGTTATCGTCCTAATTTTGACTGGACGTGGCTTAGTACCTGTGCATTCCGAACAGCCAAACAAACGTCCCACTTTAGAATGGGTTTTGCTGACAGTCAATAAGTGATCTTATTGTTACATACTTGGGAATCAGATAAGATGGATAAAAGAATCAAGATTTAGTAATCGGTTAAAAATATAACATGCATATATAGAGCAAGAACGTAATGATACGAAAGTTTTAGTAATATTTAATCCTAGAAAAAATCAATTAGATCAGGAAACAGGCTTCGTTTATGTAAGCCCTCTCAACTCAACATGGTACACACTATTACATTGAAACAAGTTAACATACACAAACTATTCATTTAAAAACCACATCAATATGGACCCTTGTTTGTATTCGACAGACAAACTGTAACGTGATAGTTCAAAAGTCTTTAGAAAGAAATGGTTAAATCCATCACTTTTTGATGCTGTTAGTCAGTGGCTGTCGTTGGTTGGTGCTTGCCATTTATGTTTACCTACAGTTGCTTACTGTGACTTCTTTTGAACTCTATTTGAAAGTTTTCTAATTGACAATCACACCACATCTCCTTATTTTATATTCTTAGCAGAGTTCCAGCAAACACAAAAAAATCAAGTCTGTACTTTTGACCAGGCTTGGGATCAAACACCGCACAATCTAGTTCACACAAGCCGGGCAAACAATCATCGTGGTGGTCAGACAAAAATGGAGTGCACGAAATGTTGATTAAGTGTTGACATGAACATGAACATATGACCATTTGTATATCAATATGATTTCTACGATCATTTACCATACTAAAACTTAAAAAAACTACTGGTAATGAAACCCATATATATATGTCTTTTCCATACCTGTCCTTGCTCTTCTATTTACAATTAGATATTACTCAAACTCTTATTAATAACAGACCACCACAAAAATATAAACTTTAGTATAATACCCTTTGTCTTAGAAATAACAGTTGCAATAAGCAATTGAAACAGATGGACACACTTCATATAAACTTTGAAAAGCTAAACGAAATGTATTTTGAGAAACATACTAAGATCTATGAAAGAGTTACATTGGTATAGAGTGAATGTACATTCTATGAAATGCACATGATTATTGTGCCTTTTCTCTTAAGGTAAATACATGGTCTATAAAGGTTACAGAAAGAAGTTACAATATATAACATTTGTTAACCAAAGACACACTGTATTCGGCAATACAAAAAAAACTACCCTAAACTGGCCAAAGAGAGATAATTCTCTTATACATTTTTTCATTACCAAACGTCTTGACAATTAACGTTCCCCTGAACTTTTGGTTTGATGGTCAATAATATTTTTAATTTAAACGATAATTAAAAAAATCTACTCCCTTTGAAAACAAGCACGTCACCTATGATTACATCTGCACATGGCGTAGTGCGCAAAAAAGAAATAGAAAAGTGCATGCCTTAATTAAAGATCGCTTAAAAGTGATTTTTATAACGATCGAAATTATTTCTATCTTTATCGATATGTTTTCTTTAATTTTCAGCAATATGCATGGCTTGCTAAATTTCACAACGAGCAAGTTAGAACTTCTGCTCATCACGGACCTGCCTTTCTTGGGTACCATAGATTCCTGATACTAATGTAAATATTATTTAATATAAAAGGATGTAGTATGAGTGCCAATATGTAATAGAAGCCAATCTAGGTAAAAGTACGGCCTTTAATACAGAGGCTTGGCTTACATCGAACAGCAAGTTATAAAGGGCAAAAAAAAAAATGACAAGTGTAAAACCATTCGAACAGGAAAACAAACGGTATAATCTATATATATAAGAAAAACGAGAAACGAATAACCACATTTACAAACGACAACCCTTGAACAACAGGTTCTAGGACGTATTTATCATTGGTAGTCTTTATATTCATTTGAGAAACATTGAACCACTGCAACATGTTAGTGTAATACCCTTTATGCAATATATCTTAACACAATGCGGTACTGTCGGCTACAGTAGTTAGAAATGGCCACGTTTAGTAAGAATGAAATATACCACTTAGAAACAAATTAATTTGAGATGAATTCACAAAAAAATCATTCTTCAGTTTGGTTGCTAATTTCCCTTGCCATTTAAATATATGTTATCGTTTAATACGAATAAAAGGAGAAATGAGGCATACGTTGACAAAGCAACAATGCTGATGATGATGGATGTCGGTTAAACGTCCATGCAGCGGCAAATCAGATGTATATTCAGGACGAGAAACTGTTAAATGTAATATCAATATTTATCCTCTTTGTACTAGACAATCATTCTGATTCGGAATTTCAAATTCACACTGTCACAGTCCAGAGAAAGACGTGTCACCCTACCTGGACACATAGTTCTGACTCCAAACTAACCAGTCTTTGTTCTTACTCCTGATTCCGCGTGTTAGACGGAGAAGCAGCAAATAACAAGTTTAAAGTATTAGAGTTGACCCAGACGGGGTTCCAACCTTGACCTCCTGCGCAGGAGGCGAATATACTACCAAGAGACCATCAAGTTGGTTATAACAATGTTGGCGTAAATAAATTATACAGTAGAAATACAAAACGTTTATCATAAATAAAATATTCATTAATCCTTCAAAATCAATTTCTAAAAAGATTTAACTATAGAAATTAAGAATTCATTGATGGTTTTGTCTGACCTTAAATTGATTTCAGTTACAGTTTTATTAAGATGCCTTTTACAATTATTTAGCGTAACAATGTATTTTGTCTACAATAAAGTTCTGTCTGGTTTATATTTGCAGTTTGGAATTAATTTTGCAGCATTTTGATCCTTTGGTGACGCTACCATATTGGAATTCAGGTTTGGATGCCAATATGGATAAATCGGAAAATTCTATACTCTGGACGGATGAATATCTTGGAGAGTTTACTGGAGTAGTTAAAACAGGTCTTTGTGGTGGTGCTAAGGATAACAGTGGAAATCCAGTAATTAGGAATGGCGGCAATGCAGGATCATTATTTACTTTCGCTGAAGCAAGGGACGTGATGAATATGCCTGACGTTAGCAGTCTAGTCGAACCGTCTCCGTATAACACTATCGAATCTTATCATGACGATGTGCACAATTACGTAGGCGGAACAATGGCACCGATTGAATCAGCACCATGGGATTGTATTTTCTGGCTTCACCACGTCTATGTAGATTATTTATGGGAGGTATGGAGGTATACTCACAAATATAATACTACCTATCCAACAAAAGCCGGAATGGAAGCTCAAAATCCCAATATCACAATAAAGAATATGCCTTTCATAAAATTTCTTGGACGCGTTCCCATGAATAGTGATGGATCTGGTGTACAGCTTGCAAGACAAAGCTACTACCATCTATCACCAACTTGCTCAAAAGACCATACTGATTGTGGTTCGCCTGATTTGCAATGTAAAATAAAGAAGTCGGGTACAGAATGCGCTTCTGTCGACAGATTTTTAAAAAGACAAACACAGCCTTTTGTTGATGCCAAAAAACATAAGAAAGTTCAAATACAATACCGTAATAAACACAAACAAAATAAAAAACGCGAGAGAAGAGACACTCATTATCATTCTACGGCAATAGCTAATAGTTTTAGTATAACAATAAATGCGGACCAAATTACCAACGTGTACGTTCCACAGGAACGTGAACCTTGTATGGGGAAGCCTATCCAAAACAATTTTATTGCAGATTGTTCAACTGATTCAAAGCGTTGGGCATTTATACCTATCAAAGTTGTCCATCTTCGTCCAAGAGAAGTCCACTTTGCATCACAGACTAATGTAAAGAGACGACACAACCGATATGATATGTATGACGAACATAAATACAAATATTTGAGAAGACTCGTACATCCTGGCAATCCTGCGAAATACCAAGACTGTGTTGAAGACCAATCAGGAGCATTTAAGGTCAGATTGAAGTCTTCTGGGTTAAGTTATTTTGGTATATATACAGATTATGTTTTTGTCGATAACAGACTTCCGGTTTCTTCTCATATTGGCTACATTGCTATTGAAAAACCTAAAGTGAATAAACCGACGGAAGTCCTAGTAACTGCATCCGACGCATGCGGACGACTGTGTAAACCGACCTGCCGCAGACAAGAAGGGGGACATGTCTTTTATGTACCTTGTTCTGGAGCCATCAAAGTAACCAAACAGAGTCCACTTATGTATGGAAACGACTTTGGCGATGCTGTATTATCAATTTGGAGATTCCAAGGCACATATACACCTAGAGATAGAGAGTCAAATATTTATATAGAATTTTTTTGTGATTATTCAAATGAATGGATATGGAAAACGTGTCACAAATAACTGCCTAATTGATAAGTTTTAAATGATAATATGTTATATGAAAAAGAGATTAATTTAGAAATGAATGATACTCTGAAAATGCTAATGATATAATTGATTCTTCTCTTACTCAAACACTTATTGCTTACTTTCCAAGTTGTATTTTTCAGCTTGTACGTCGAGATGTTGATGGAAAAAAAGATCAAGAAATATTTATATTTATTGTCTGTCAAGTATTGAAACGTTTAATACTTGTCAAAATTTGACTATTACCAATACACTATGCTAGTGTTTCTATACTTAATAAATTGGAGTACAAAGAGATTTTTCTTACTTTTCTATATTATATTATTTGAACTTGTCATGATCTTTGAAGCTTAAAATATTTAAAAAAATAATCATACAATATCCTGTCAGCTTAACTATGAAAAATTGCCTGCTGGTATATTTCACTCTTGTTTTCGATGTAATTTCTCAACAACAACAACAAAAACAACAAATTAAAAAAAACCCATTTAATTGAAAATATTTGGTAAACTTATCGATCCTTTAAATAAACTTATTCTAAAAGGTTGCCAATTCAACACTGTAATAAGATCATTGAATACTGTTTTTATTGGTATAAATATTGATTTTGTTATCAGTATTTAAAAAGCAAACTAAATATTACTTGTATGTTATATACATTTACACATTCATTGATCTACAATCTGTCGATACCTGTGTCTTGCCATTGCACAATGTCATGTTTTTCTCTGACTGTTTATGACGTCTTTACACGAAATCCATTGGATGTTGGATGTGTACGGATTGATAATTTAGTCTTAGATGCATGATTTTTTTTAGTTTGTTGTTAGTGGCTTTGAACTAGCTGTCAGTTAACTACGAGTACTCTCAGATCTGTATCTAGTGTCTTTTTGTTGTTGGAATGTACATGTACCCGTCCACATCCACTTGCATTGTTATCCATCTGATGAGTAAAACCTATTTCAACTGATTTTTATAGTTCGTTCTTATGTTGTACTGTTATACCACTGTCAAATGTTAGGGGAGGGTTGAGATCCCGCTAACATGTTTAACCCCGCCATGTTCTGTATGTATGTGCCTGTCCCAAGTGAGGAGCCTGTAGTTAATTGGTTGTCGTTTGTTTATGTGTTACATATTTATTTTTCGTTCATTTATTGTACTTAAATTGTGCCTTTAGTTTTCTCGTTTGAATTGTTTTATATTGTCATTTCGGGGTTATTACAGCTGATTATGCGGTATGGGCTTTGCTCATTGTGGAAGACCATACGGTGACCTATAGTTGATCATATTTTTGTCATGTTGGTCTCTTGTGGAGAGTTGTTTCATTGACAATCATACCACATCTTCATTTTATTTATATCATCATAGATACCATTAAATTTTATTTTTACGTCAGACGCCCGTTTCGTCTACAAAAGACTCATCAATGACGCTCGAATCCAAAAAAGTTAAAAAGGCCAAATAAAGTACGAAGTTGAAGAGTATGGACTTTTAACAAAATGATTAATGAATGAATTGTATGACTTCTGCGTGCATTCACCACATTTCATTCTATTTCATTCATAGCTTTATCCGATACGCTCTTTACAAAAAGAAGTGGATCATCCAAGTAGAATAAAAACTCAGATGTTGAAGAAAGACAAATAAAAAAAACCCGCAAAAAAACCCCCAACTAAAACACAACGAACAAATGACGGAAAAAAATCCACATATCAATGAAACACTGTTCAAACATATAATTATAGACACATGTATTCGTTCAAGTCTATTCAATCTGCCTCGCCATGCAATAACGAATACAGCCAAAACAGTCATACTGTTTCAGGTTAGAATGAAGTTTTGCGCCTGTTAAAACGGCCAAACCTATTCTTTATCAGGAACCTGTTGTTCAGTGGTTGTCGTTTGTTGGTATGATTCATCTGTGTTTCTCTTTACTCGTTTTTTTTTAAATTAGATTAGACCTTTGGTTTTCTCGTTTGAATTGATTTACACTTTTCATGGTTGGGTTCCTTTTCATTTGATGCCGTTTATACAAAAGCCGTTAGGTATTTATCACATTCCAACGAAACATTATTCATTACCCCTTTCAAAACTTCATTCTCTTTTCAATTTATGCTTGGAAATCACTGTTACAAACCCTCATTCAAACCAATATAAATTACAGCTATCATTTTAGATATTGCAAGTCACAGACGTTTCAAAACAGTTTGCATGGGAAAAAATAAAAAAAAAAAACCCAAAAAAACCGATAAGACAGATAAGATCCTTTTTTAAACTTTCCTTTGCCATCAAAGGTCTCGATGTCGTCAAATTGAGCAATATCCTTCATCATAAATTAGTTCAATCAAAAATACCTCCTTATTTTAAAGATCAGTCTGTACCTATCATTTCTTATACTATACCAAACCAATTGCAACTAAAATTTTTAATTACAAACACATTTTGCATGATCTAAATGTCTAAATTCTTCCCTGCGAAATGTGTTATTCAAAGGACCATAAAAAAAATACCGTAAACCTAAAGCAACCAATTGGAAATACAACTTGAAAATACTGATTGATTCAGTCGAGGATAATGCCAGTTAATGGCCTAAATGCGAGAAAGAATACGTAGATACTCGTTCCAAATGGATTAAGGCTGAACTGAATATACATGCTAATTCAATCTTTAAATATAAAAGAGAAGATGTTGTATGATTGCTATTGAGACTGTCTTTAAACTAACTTTCAATAAATCCGAGAACTCTTCTATCAGTGCTTTCTGTGTTTTGTTTTGTGTAGTTTTTCCTGCAGATAAAGCCCCAAGCATCACCGTTTGTGTGTGTAAATATGCATTAAATAAACTGCTTAATAAATGAATTAGGTATGGACAATTCACTTGGAAACTCAACATATAACCTCACGACAATTACCAAAGAGAAAATCCTTGATAATCATGGATGTTTTCTAGGTTCCTTTGGAATTTCAACCAAAGATGAATATCACTGTATTGGATACCTTATCCACATAAGCGTCCTTACAAACAATGGTATATTGCTTCCAAGTGCTCCACTAAACCTCTTTCTAAATTATTAACACCTACTTTATCAGAAATCAAAGCCGGGCTTCAAAGTTATTGTGAAACTGCCTTTTCTGTGGATACTAAAAAATTCCAAAGATCTTTTAGAGTACATACTATACAAATATAGCTTTTATATGAGGTCGATACAAGGATATATTGACATGAAAGAAGTATATTGAGTGATGACGAAGTCCGAGGTAGATATACTTCATTCGGTCGATATATCCTGTATTGACCTCATACAAAGGCTATTTTTGTTATATTATTAATTTCCGACCATATTTGTATCCCAAATCGTCATCTGATTTTGTTGGAATTTTATTGATATCATATTGTCTGACTCTCCTTGACAATAAAAAACTATTAGTTGTTATTTCAATTGATTTTTTTTGTTTGTTTGTCATCTAATGTATTTGAAGATTTTTTTCGTCAAATAATCGATCACATATATCATTTGTTTCAAAACGTTTAAGATCGTTTAACAATATCCTGAAATTCATTACATGACGTCACAAGGTATGTCGGTTTTTACATATTCTAAAAATAACCGTGCAATATGCTTTTTGCTGTGTAATATGCTTTTTGCTAACCGCCGTTTTCTGTTCAAAATATAGTTTAACATGTGACTATCCTCAATTTGTTAAAATATACGAATTAATTATGTAAATTAATAATACTCTTCCATCTTGCAATATAAATAAAATATTTGACTTTTCTACACTTTACACATGTATTCCCCATTCCATACAAAAAGACGATTTGCAAAAAGTTGATTTTTGTTTGTTTCATTAAAAGAATGGCGAACATAGATACAAGTATCTTGTCTAAGGGAGGGATAAATCCTACTTTGTAAATGATCACTCTGATTCAAAGAAAAAATTATCTGAGACTGACATTATCAAGATGCTTGATTTCTTGATTGACAACAGTTTTGTTATGTTTGGAGGACGTTTTTTCAACAAATTATTTACATTCCTATGGGAATCAATTGTGACCCTCTTGTTGCATACTTGTTCCTTTATTATCATGAGGTTGACTTCAACAGGAACGTTTGAGGAAAAAAGATAAGAAGTAAACAATATCCTATAACTTTACTTTCCGCTATAAATATAACGTTCTTTCACTAAATAATTCAAAATTTTGTGACTATGTTGAACGCATATATCCATCGAACTAGACATAAAGGTTACAACAGATACAGTTAAGTCTGTCTCATATCTTTAATTACATCTAGAAATTGACAATGAGATTCGGTTGAAAACAAAACTTTACGACAAAAGAGATGATTTTAGCTTCCCAATTGAGACCTTTCCATTTCTATGTAGCAACATATACTAGCAATGTCTGAATACGGAGTAAATATCTCCCAATCATGATTTCATTGATAGTAAACATGGAATAGACTGTTCCCCAGCGTGTGGGGAATGTCGGGAAATGAATTGTTTAAATACAAGTAACATTACAGAAGCCGATGAACTGGACGACATGTGAAGGCATCAATATGCATGTACATTGCAGAGACATTTAACTATACATTTAGAAGACTTATATCAAAATTCGTCTGTCTTTTGTTAAATTAAAACAAAATCAAATATTTTCAAAGATCAATTTTTCAGAAATTATATTTACCATTCTAATACTTTTAGATGAAAACAAAAGTAACCAATTAAAAACAAAATAATCATTTATTGAACAGTTTAGGCCATTTATGATATTAATTTAATGAATGTTGTAACAAATCTAACATTAATACATTTTATGTAGAAGTTTATTTCATTTTTATTTAATTTATTTTTTTTTTTGGGGGGGGGATAATTTTAGGCTAATTTCGTTGAGAGATCAATAGATTTCCTTAAAACAACTGTTTGTTTTCTTTTTTCATTTTGTAAATAATTGTAAATAATTGTGTTAAATGTTGTACTTTAAAGCTGCCTTCAAAAAAAAAAAGTTTGTAAACAGCCATATATGAATCTCAAACATATCGTTTTTTTTGCATTTTTTTGTGATTTTATCATTAAAAAGGATAATTCTACCAATAAATTCTAACTCCGGATTGTAAATTTTGCATCGGACATGTTCTGTATAGATATTTAAGTCATCTGAATTCGTTTTTGACATTTGATTGGCTAACATAGGGGGTTGCTGCTCACAAGGAAACTATTAAACCAAGAGGTCCAAATGGTGAAGTTGAAATCATCCCTTCGTAAATTTTACGGACGCTATCACGAGTTGGTTGACCATTATGGAATATCCGTTTCACAAATGATATCGAATATGTTTCTTAAGTCGTTGATACAATCCCGTTCCCTTTTCACGAATGTGACCTAACAAATAAGACTATTAACCGGGTTTGTAATTACATGAGCTACACAACGGGTGCCACATGAGGAGCAGGATCTGCTTACCTTCCGAAACGCCTGAAATTACCCCCAATATTTGGTGGGGTTCGTGTTGCTTAGCATTTAGTTTTCTATGTGTACTGTTGCTTGTCGTTTGTTTTTTTCTTTTTTTAGCCATGGCATTGTCAGTTTATTTTCGATCTATTAGTTTGACTGTCCCCTGGTATCTTTTGCCCCTCTTTTATCAAAGGTGGTACATATTAAAATAGTGAACAAAATATAACACTAAACACAAAACAAGCAAACATTGCATTTCAAATTATGTCAACAGTTCAAATCAAAACAATCAAAACGCATCCCAGTGATTCAGTGGAGACATGATTTAAATTAATCTTTTTTTTTCTTACGAATATTATTCAGATCATAATGTTGTTATTATTTACAATTTAATCACTGAGTATCAAACTTAATATTAATAACTATTAATTGTAAATGTCTTTAAATTAAGTTTCAATAAATCCAAGAACTCCTCTATCAGTGCTTTGTGTTTATTGTTTTTGTGTTATTTTTGTTTTTGTTTTTGTGTGCTTCGTATCAATCTATTAAGTCAAGCCATTCCAACTTGGTGCTTTAGTTTCTCCTTATGTTCTGCTCTTTTACCACTGTACCAAGTTAGGCGACAAAAAGCGCACAATTTTCTTTTAACCACAGTAACTTCTCATTTTTTATGTGTCTGTCCTAAGATAAGAATCTGTTATGCAATGTATGTTGTTGATTCATGTCTGTCATTTTGTTTCGTAATTTGTTTTGTTTTAATTAGGCCGTTTGTTTCTCGTTTGAATTGTATCACATTTTCCATGTCGTGGTTTTCAATGCTGACTATCTACGTCATTTGAGCTCTTGCGGATTGTTGTTCCATTGGCGATCTTACCACATTATCTCATATTCATAATAATACAAGATTGAGCGTTATTATAATAAGAAGAAACGGGACACAACAATAAGTCTCCTAATTCCCTGTTTGAGGGCTGACAAATGAAACGTACAATAACAATATGACACCCGGTGTCATGTAAACATGAATACTTCACTTATACATAAAGTACAATCCAGTGATATTCTTGTAATGTTGGCCAGATCCTGAGAAAAAGACATGCCAATTATGTTCTAACTCGTAACCTCAACCGAACATAAAGCATTTCTCAATATAATACAAAACTCTCACTTGGGAGTAGCCACTTGCAAAAGTCAAGCGCATTTTATTCAGATAATAAATACACGTAATTCATTTTTATATCAATGAGAATTGTGAGAATTGTCTGTCTTTGACTAGCACATCAATATTTGTGACCCATCCTGGACTATCAACCTGTAAATGAATATTTTTTATAATTATTTATTTAAAAAAAAAGCATCTAGAACACTTGACTGCAATGACTCGAATGACTTGACCTACTATCAAACCACCCATGCATGAAATTATACCCGCATTCCTTATATATCCAATCAAACAAACCTATCTATAAATAGCATAAACACGTGTACCGTACCAAACACAACAAACTTTCATCGATATATGTACAACTTTGATAAATATAGTTAATTATAAAATATAAAGGAAGCTGTATTCAGCACACGCACAAAGTTTATCGATTGGTTAATTGTTAACTCCCCTTTCAATACTATTGACTATTTCCAGGCGAACTTGTTTATTTTTGGTAGGAGGAAGTCGTAGTGCCTAGGGAAAACCATAAGTACAAGTTTAATAATTTCTACGTCTCTCAGTTTGGCACGCGAACTGACTTCCATCTCCTTCAAAATGATCATATTAACCTTTTAAATCCAAGTTAAAAATAGAGAGATCAGTCATATTTTGACTAGATTTACTGACCACTTCCCGATGGTTTAAATTTGAATATGATCAACATTTTAGACATGTAAACTGTATTCATTGTTTCTCATAAAGAATTATCTTAAACAGGAAAAAAATCTAGTTTCTCAAATACATGAAGAATGCACTTTCCCTTCTAGAGTTATTTCCCTTAACAAATGCAGAATTTTGGTTTCCGTTCTCCAAATTAAGTTTGTGTCTCAATCAAATTTTATGAAACGTATACACAATGATTATATCCACAAAACACGGATCAAGTTCGAATTTGATGGCGTCACTTTTAACATTTCAGAGATATGCCCCTTTTCACATTCAACAAATGCGTCATATATTGGTTCAATTCTCTAACTTAAGTTTGTCTTGACCAAATATTATGTCTTGACCAAATGCTTATAGACATAAAACACAGATCAACCATGAATTTGTTGTTGTCAATTTTACGTTTCAAGAGTTATGTTTTGGTCTCCAGCATCACTGAAGAGGCATTTATTGTCGAAATGCCACCTTGTACAGAACAATTGGTATCGTTAATGTTATTACTACCACTGGGTCGATACCTCTACTGGTTGACAGTTAATTCCAGAGGGTATCACAGAATTATCATTAACTGTTACCGTTTATGTTATTATGCTCTTTACATATGGAAAAACATGCTGAACTTTTCGTTTCCGTTCTCTAACTTAAGTTTTCATCAAACAAATGTTATGAAACTTATACCCAATGTTTATTAACACTAATTCAGATTAACTACGAATTTATTTATTTGGCGTCACTGATTTATCTGTTGTAGACGAACCATGGACACAATTTTGAAGCTTGTATACCCAATGAATTTATTTGCAATCACTGGGTCGATGTCACAGAGGATGTCAAATGCCTAGTAGTTCTTGATATGGCCATAACTATAAGATAAGTAAATATTTACTCAACATTGTTTTTTCTAATGGTTTTCTACCACAGGGAAAGATTACTTTACTGCATTTGGCAGAACCATTCTTAATTTTGGGTCCTAAATGCTCTTCAACTTCTTATATTACTTTGCCCTTTTAATTTTACTGAACTGAGCGTCAATGTTGGGTCTTTTGAAGACGACATACCTTCTGGCGTACACAATTTTAGTCCTTGTATAGATGATGATCTTATTCACAAGCACGTGGTCGATTCCAGTGGAGGGTTTATTCACCAGCCCAGTTGTGAACACTTCTGTGTTGACGTGAATTATCATTGATTTAGTCATACTTCTAAGTAAAATGTTTACTCATCATTAATTTTACTCCTGGTATCTATGGTGAGTGTTTTATTTTCCTTTCAAAATTACCCATGGGACTTTAAAAACAAAAGTAAATTATAAAATCCAAATAATATTTACACATGAAGTTGAAAGATATTGCATCAACAGTAAGTACATAATATGAAGCGCAGATAAATCCGACTAAAATGGTCTTGACCCATATCGTGTTGGTTCATCGTTTGAATTCAAGAAATATGAGATAGTTACTTACTGTTAGGAACATATTTATCAATCATCGTAAACAAACTAACAAAAGCAATGGCAAAAACAACGAAAAGACAAACAACAGTATATAAAACAGATCACATAAAGACTGAGCAACAAGAAGCGTAATAAAACAGGGATGATCTCAGGTGCTCCGGACGGGTAAGTAAATCCTGCTCCATATGTGGCACTCGTCGTGTTGCTCATATACGTACACACTCAGTGAGAAGTCTAAAACGGTAGTTCATTCACGTAAAAAATATGACGGTATAATGGCTGTGACTTGTAACATATCCGTCATCATCTGTGAAACAGATAATCAATAACGGTAAACCAACTTGTGATGATGTTCGTAAAGTCTTTGAATGAATGATTTTACTTCAATATTTGGAACCCTTGTTTAAAAGCTTCCTTGTAAGCAGAAAGCCTTTATAAAAGAAAAAGTGATTGGAAATAAATGCAAGTTCTTGAATAGTACCCACTGGGAGATATACCTACAAATACAGGCGTCGATGGAATGTTTCTGCATAGAAATTGAAAGTTCTATATACAAAATCTGAAATCATCTCTTAAAGTAAACTTTTGTTCTCGACCGACACTCATTGTCAATGTCTAGATGTAAGTCAAGATAGGATGCAGAATTAACGGTATCTGTTGAATCCTTCATTTTTCGTCAGATGGGATATATAGTCACCAAACTTTGAATCATTTAGTGAGAGGGTGTCATCTATGAAGCGGAACATTGACAATGCGAACTTGTTTTCATTCTCCATAAGAAGACAATGTATGCTTCATGTATGAACAGGACAACACGAAGAGTTGGTCCGTGGGAATGCACATTGTTTGTTAAAAAACACGTTCTACAAAAATATGATGGAAATCAAGATATCAAGCATCTTGGAAATGTCAGTTTCAGAGAATTGTGATCTATGTTTTATTTAACAAAGCAGGACCTATTAATACGTTCAACTTGTCTTTTTATAAAATGGGAATGCAAATGTGGAATATGTCAAAAAGACAAAAACCCGAACAAAGAAGAGACAACAGCCAAAGGCCACCAATGGGTCTTCAACGCAGCGAGAAAATTCAACACCCGGAGCAGGTACTCAGTTGGCCCCTGAATTAAATTGTGTACTAGTTCAGAAACATTAACTTTTCACTAAACTTCATAGTATATAAATGAACTTAACATAAAAACCATGCAAGACTAACAAATGCAAGAGGCTTCTGACTTGGCGCAAAAATGCGGCGGGGTTGGACATGTTTGTGAGATCTCAACCCTTCCTCTTTAGTTCTAGCCACTGTAGAATAAAGAAAGTAATACGCGCAGTAGTCTGGAATAGGGAATACTTGTGTAAAGGATAGAAAAGTACGATTTTAAATGCTGCTGCAACAGGAGTGAAACTTTAATTGTGTGTACCCTAAATTTTTATCCACATCGATTCAAGACGCCTTTAGAGAATTGAGTTTCAAAATAAATTTGAAGCCCGGTTTGTTTGCGGATGAAGTTGATGTGAATGATTTAAAAAGAGGTTTCGTGGAGTACTTGGAAGATCAAGTAATATAACATTGAATGTCAAGACCCTGAAGATCCAGTTATTCATCTTTAGTTAAAATTCAAAGGAAAATAGAACAAACTTATGCTTAATCAAAATTTCCTTCTTGGTTAATGTCAGTCGGCATTATGTTGTTGATAATGCAATGTGATTTACACACAACAACAGTCTGGTTTAGGCCTTTGCGTGTATCTACTCACCGAATGTCAAAACAGTTATTTTTTTATCATTTTAAACATGATATTGTCTGATTTGATCGTGAAAATAAATTCATTAGACTATTCCTCGGAGAAAGTAAATAGAAACAGGAATAAGAATAGCATTCATCTTAGATTTATGTGTAGAGGCTGATTAATGAAATAATCTGTTTAAATTACTAACATTTTAACACGGAGTAAATTGTTTTGTTAGGTGGATCCAAATTTCGGATCTCCAAAGTATTGCAACCAATCATTGGAATTCTAATCATTTATTTTAGTCCAGGCATTACAGTACTGAAAAGGAAACTATAAGGCAATTAATGCTTGTAGAAGATTTAAAACAATGATTAATGTAATATATTAACGAAAGATGGATTGAATCGGAATTTTATGTCTTCACATTATTTGTTTATCTCTCCTTAGTCTTGAGAAATAACGGTATATTTTACGATGCATTTAGCTCATCACAAACAAAATTATTTTTATATAAAGTATAGTAAATAGTGTCATTGAACATTGTGTTCCTCAAAAGGGACTCTGTCTATTGTTTAAATCCGTTCAAAAATCAATCGTATGTTGAAAACGAAAAATACTTTATTAGATTTTTTTTTATCTTAGTACATTTAAGTACTTTGTTTTGAAAATACTTTCTAAGTGCATACATAATTCTAAACAATAGCCAATTATTAATTATTACGCAATCTATCAAAAATGAACCGCTTGGAAAATTTTTGTGTAATCAGCTATATTCCCAAAAGATACAAAACATATCTAGAAAAACAAATTTTAAATAATCCCAGTTTTAAAAACTAATTATCTGCATTATCTACGGACGTGTTATTGCAAATTTGTATTTCGATTAAAGTATTTTATGTCAACTTTACAGCTGATTAACGTTCTCATAAACAGTTTTGTAGCATATGTAGTTAACAAATAGATTAGTGGAATTATCAGTCCATCAAAGTTTTCAATACTCTGCAAATTTTAATGTTTGTTAATGCTCTAAAGAGAGGAGGATTGAGATGTTTGACCACGACTCATTTTGGCGCCTGTCTAAAGTCAGGAGTCTCTGGACATTGTTAGTCCTGTATGTTTTTAAAATTTTAGTTCATTTATATGTTTTGGAGTTTAGTGTGACGTTCATTTTCAGTGAATAAGTACTCATTTTTGTATAGGGACCAACTGGAGCCAGAAAGGGTGCATGATTGTATCGCTATGTTGGAGACCCATTGGTGGCCTTCATCTGTTTTCTGTTCTTTCGCTGGGTTGTTGTCTCTTTGACACATTCTACATTCCCATTCTCATTTTCATTCTGTATACGAGCTATTGCACTGGATTTATCTAAATATATTCAGATCTCTTCAATGAATGGTTCTGAGCTTCTGGTAAAACTCAATAAAAAAATATAGATTAATTAGAGGCAAAAGTAGTTTGCTGATTGTTCGAGTTTCATAAATCTATTAAAAAGATACAATTTACTTAAAAAAAGAAAGTAATCGCAAGAACTCAAAAAGAAGAGATGATAGGCGCATCGGTAGATTCGGTACATATTCCCATATTTAAAACATCTAATAGATAGTGCTAATATGGCTCATTTGAATCTTCTTGAGTATCATTGTTCCAATAAGCAATAAGCATTAGCTTGAACTCACAATTTTGATAGTCAGTTCGTCGCTAAACAATCTTGTCTTCAATGGTAGAAATAATGAGATGTAGTATGATGGATAATTGAACCCAATAAAGACAAGAGGATACGAAAGTGAACAACTACGGGCCATCTTACGAGTTTCAACAATGGACAGAACCCCTTAATGTATAAAAAGACAACAAGTTATGAAAGGTAACTAAGTGACAAATTGTTAAAAAGATTAAAAAAAAAGAAGAAAAGAATCCATTTTCTTTACAAAACACTTGACAAATACCTGTTATTAGTTGTTTCAAATAGAATTTACTAATACTGTCAATATGCATATTGAACTACTGTCTTTTTTTCTATCCATTATACTCCAAAACGATAACATTTTAATTTTACTTTACTGGAGTGTGGAGCGGAAAAAAAATAAATAAAACGTTATAAATATCATGCCTCCGAAACGCTGTTCTAGATTAACCTTCATTCTGGACGCCAAAAGCAAATATTTGAAAGCCAAGGACGTTTGCAAACAGAAGCAATTGAAGCGTTGAGGCCTGGACCAAGTCGGGTGTGTCTTTTTTCTGTGTTGGTCTTCAATGTATTATGTATTCGGGTTTTGTTTTCTGTAATTAGTTAAGACGTCAGTTTTATCATGTAAATCTTTTATATTCATTTGATAAAATTTACTGTTTGCAATAGCATAAATTGTTCTAAATAATAAGGATGTTATTATCACAAGCAAAAAACCCTAGCCGTATTTGGCACAACCTTTTTCAACTTTTGATCCTCAGAGCTGTACAACTTTGTACCTTTTTTTGACTTTCGAACTTTTATATCTGGGCGTCACTGGTGAGTCTTGTGTGACCGAGGCGCGGTTTTGACGTATTGAATTTTAAACCTGATGCCTTTTGTTATCTATTATTCATGTTTTTCTTTGCCTAATACGTTCTCCTATTTATTTGTATTGAAGTCCTGTATTATTATGTTGTCATTTTAATGTTATATTTAACAATGCCATTAAAGTGCGAGGTTTGGCATGCCACAAAACCAGGTTCAACCCACCATTTTTTTCTTTAAAAATGTCCTGTACCAAGTCAGGAAAATGGCCATTGTTATATCATAGTTCGTTTCTGTGTGTGTAACATTTTTACGTTGTGTTTCCGTTGTGTCGTTTGTTTTCTCCTATATCTTAGTATGATATCACATTACTATAAGACGTATCACGTTACTTTTCTATCCCAAATTCATGTATTTGGTTTTCATGTTATATTGGTTATTCTCATCGGATTTTGTCTAATGCTTAGTCCGTTGCTATGTGTGTTACATTTGAATGTTATGTCGTTGTTCTCCTCTTATATTTAATGGGTTTCCCTCAGTTTTAGTTTGTTTCCCCGGTTTTGTTTTTAGTCCATAGATTTACGATTTTTGAACAGCGGTATATTACTGTTGCCTTTATTTGTATGACAACAGGGATCTTAAAAAAACAAAATCAAGGAAACATCCCTATAATTATGCATTTAAAATGTTTGCAAAATAGAAGATGCAAATCTATATCATTCTATGTTTTCTAAGCACTATATTTCTGATCCATATAAAAAAATTTGTTGTACAAACTAATAATACAATTTCAAATGTCATTCTGTTGGTAAATGAAATAAAAAAAAAAAACAACTTTGTCAATACATCCAAAGTGCGAAACAGGATTGTTGTAAATGCAATGTCCTATTAAAATTTGAACAAAAAACCACATTATGAGCAATATCGGAACTTTATGCACGATAAAATACTCTTATCTAGGTAAAATATGTATATAAACGACACATTTGTTGGTGTTGAGAGAAAATCGACAATGAAAAAATTTGCTGGCCTAGACGAGAAAGAAAATCGAACGATTGGTTTTAGTGTTAATCGAAACGATAACCTCATCCTGATTAATCGAACATAAAACAAAAGAGACCACTTTGAATTAACCAAAATCTTCCCTGTGCACATTGAACTCTGTATTAAAAAAGGAAAATGGTATAGATATTGATTTTGATATCATTAGATTAAAACTATACTAAATACTACAGTTATGCACATTCACGTTTCTACAAGCAGTCGATATATTTTGCATTTAATGCACAAGGTCATGTTTTTTATCTGAATATTAATATCGTTTATACACCAAATCCATGGGATGCTGGATGTGTATTGATTGAGATTCTAATATGAAGTGCTTCTTTCGCTGAATAAACCCATGCTCTAATTCTAATAAAATGTGTTTGCACATGCGTATATTGACTACTGCATAATAATGAATTTTATCAAAATGGCATGCCTTTGATATATTGGATTTACTTAAAACTCTTCCAAACTCTTAAATGATGCACATGTTGCTACTTTTTCATTTTTATAATTGTAATGTGTTGCTATTCGAAATTGACATATTTGACCTAGATACGACAACCTTTCATGATGGCTGTTCAAAACTCCTCCCTTTGAAAAATCACATTGTCAGTAGTTTGCTTGTTTAAAAACAAAAAAGGGAGGTTCATAGAAGAGTCTACACAAATGCTGTACACTTATACACACTTGACATAGAAATTACCGTAATTGTCCTAATCAGAATCGAAATAATTGATGCAAGCTATACTTGATTGTAGTTTTAACAAAGGTAGGCATACCGGAAGTTTTCTCGATCAATCATATCAACGTATATCCTAAGATACAAATCATATAAGAATTATTGTGCCATGACAACCCTGTTTTATGTTAGGGGAGGCTCACTGCCACATTAATTATATGCTTGTCTAAAGTCAATATCATGTATTTCAGTAATTGAAGTTGGTTCATGTCTTTTATGTCTGTTTTTCGCATATTATTTTGTTATGAATAAGGTCGTCAGTTTTTCTCAATTTAATTGTTTCTTTATTTTCATATTGTTCACTTTACTTGAACTCTAGTGTGGACTCATAGAGAATCATACCGTATCTCCGTATTTTTTTTATGTAAAGTTATTCAAATTCGAAAAATCAAAAAATCAATTTGCAATCTTCTCCAAAAGTAACAGTGTCATCTGCATACAGCAACCAAATATTTTTAGAAATACGTTATTCAGTAAACCTCTTTCAAAACATTCTAAAGGTTAATTATTCCGGATTCTGAGGTAGTCTTCTTAGTCCTTGGGAATACGAAAAACAGAAAAGGGAAGAGATTTTCACCCTGATGTACTCGTGTTATACTGGCATAACATTCTGATCTCGTTTTCTTTTATTGAACACAAAAATTTGATATAAAATGGAAATGCTTTTCCCTATTTCTGTCTTTCCAGTAAACTAAACCATAGTCCAGTTCTCGAAATAATATCAAACTGTCAATCAAAAATCTATGACAATACACATTGTGTTTTTACCAAATGATTAGCACAATCAAACAAGTACATGGACAACTCAAATGATATCTGCAGTTGAACGCTTTTTCGATTAAGATTATAACACAAAGTTGATTGTTGTACCCATATTTTTGACATTTTACCTATCATGTTTGTTTGCTTTGTTCATGCACGGTTGTCAATAGAATGAATTTTTATGCAGCTGTCATACTAGTGAGAGGGTTAGCTATAAAATCAGGTTTAATCTTCCATTTTCTACATAAGAAAAGGCCTGTACCACTTCAGAAATATGACAGTGGTTATCCATTAGTTTGATGTGTTTGATCTTTTGGTTTTATCATTTGATAACGGACTTTCGGTTGCAATACTTGGAGTTCGGTATTTTTGTTATTTTATATTTTTCTTAAAATTGTTGTGACATTTCCAAACAAACGGGTTGGTTTCTATAAAATCACTTCCAGTTTGTTAAAAAAAAGAGTTCAACCTTTCAATTATTATGTATGTTTAAAGATTATTAGACAATAATTTGGTGAAAGTGCTTAAAGGGGCACTACCTGTCAAATTCATGTTCACCGATTTTAATCAAATTCTCATATTTTATTTATAACAATGTAAGACATTTATCCAAACTAGTAAAAGTCTAAAATAAATAATTAACAGGGCACGGGTAATTTAGCCAAGACGCCATCTAATTATTTATCGAGTTGACCTCTCAAATCATCCGATGACCATATAAGCGATGTAAACATAAATAAATATATGAATAAATTAAGCAAACTCGTGCTGTTGGATTAGTCTAGGTCTATTTAATTTTATATTATAGATGAAAAATATATGTTTATCACCGTTTTTACCTGTATTAGAATGATATTTTGTGGATCGAATCAGTCAATCAAATGATTTACCTTTGTTTCACTTTTGATATTGACATTCTGTTCCTTTAAATAACTTTACACATACAATTCACGTGTTATTTATATCAAGCTAAAAGGTTAAATTGAAGTTCACATGAATACGGATTCAATGAGGTCGAATTATTCACTTGCAAGTGAATTCATAATCAATGTTTTTAGCATATTTTGTCAAAATTGAACCCTACTGGCTGATAAAAGCAAATTGTTTTTTCACTATTTGCATTTCATTAATGATTGAGCAAAACAAATGATATATCTAATTTTCATATATCTCGTAGCCAGTGCCCTTTTAAAAGTTGTGAATTTTATTTTCTTATCTCTTCTTTCATGTACTCATCGATTAAATGATGCCACGAGTCAACTATCTAAGATTAATCAAACAATAGTAGTATACCGCTGTTCAAAAATACCCGTGTCCTTTACAATATTAGACGGTTCACAATCCATCGATAGGCCATCCTAGAACTGCATTGTTGGTAATCAAGGAACCTGCTTTAGTCTAAATGCATGGTAGTCTTCGGCTGAATGCTCTTTGATCGGGTTGTAATCTCTTTGACACAATTCCTATTTCCATTCTCAATTTGATGCAAATCTGTAGAGCTGCATGGGATAAAGATAATTAGATAAACAAATTCTAAAAGGCTATGTAATAGAACTGAGTGGTTGATTGATTGTTGTTATCCTAGAATTATGATGATAATAAATAATTTCCTTTCTAAGGATAATAATATGCCGTCCTTTACTTTGTTTAAAATTTCAACATCCATTACAAGACTTATTTCAATTTCAATACCGTACTTTTTTTACACAAACCAGCAGGAATATCACTAAAAAGTATTAGTGTTGTTTTTGCAATAAGTTGAACCATAATAAGGTAATAATGAGGGAGGCATATTTTTTTTTAATGTTTCCTGTTTTACACCAGATTTAACTTATTATCGTTTGTAGGATTTTTTATGTAAGTATTAAAAAAAATACTTCTAGATCATGGATATTTTCCGTGGCTTAATTATTTTGCGATACGTCTAGATTAGGAATTGGAAATATACTTTTATGTATCGGATGTATAGAAAAAGATCAAAAGCAATCGATTAAAGACTAGTGTTGAATGCATAATGAGCTAGAAGTCGTCAACACACCAAAAGGAAACACAATACAAATGAGCCCTAAGCGGATATAGAAAATTACTTGGCTGAAAATATATAGTTTGAATTAATCTACCTCTTATAATTATTGCAAAAATATGCCATTCTATGTAGTACTTCCATGTATTATAAGTTCATGAAGTAAGTTTGCCGGATAAAAAATCAAACTGTAATTAATCATTCAGAACAAATTTCATTCCTAACACGAATAATGACGTCTTCCAAAATACACATGTATAAGAGGATAACAGACAGTTATAAAAATTACATAATCTGTCCCCATACATAATATGTAACAAGGAAAATATTTGTCCTGAAAACTACAATATTTAGGAAGACTGCAGAAATAATTTGTCGTCGACTATGAGTATAATGTTGATTTTCATAGCCATAATATCATCTTTAAATGAATTTAAATTCCATTACATCAATTTGCATTAACCTTGTAATACTATTTGACAAGTAGCATACGTCTAATTCAAGGTAATTACATATAATAAATAGACAAAAAAAAAATGATGCAGGGGCGGAAGATACCAAAGATATATATATATATATTAAAAAAACCTTAATCATTTCTTCATGTACATTTCCTTCATAAACATAGAAGATTGTTTAATTGCAAATGAAACTCCTAGGTCGATGATAATTAGCAATACCATGGCAGAAAAACAAACAACGACGAAAAAACAAATAACAGTTTACGAAACATAACATGACAACTAATGGCCGAGCAACACGAACCCCACTTATAACCATGCATGATCTAATGTGCTCCGGAAAGGAATGCAAATGCAAATCATGCTCCAAACGCAAAATATAATAGTCCCAGGAAGTCCAAATGTGAAAAAGACCTGATAGGCATGCGTCAAAATGCGAATGCATCACATACTCAATTGTCACAGCTTGGAGCAAGACAAAATCCGTAACAATGTCAGATGGATCAGAATGAATACTTATGATCTATGACAGAAGGTAATAAGTATGAATGATTGTAAAATATGTATTTGTAAGCTATTACAATCACATAACTAAAATATAGGATATTGTTTATCTGCAGGTATTGGTATCTTTTTGCATATATATGTGTCTCGAATTATATGTTTGTAGTTATACTCTAAATGACAGATTTAATTGACATCATTATTCTGTACAGTTTTGAAATATTATCTACATTACAAACTTTTTGCAACTGTAAGTTAAAAATACTGAAATATTAAGTCCCGATACTGTTGAAATATAAACTATGAAATTTCATGTATACAATTTCTCTTGCTCAAATAGAAGAATATTTGACGTTTTCCTTGGTATAACCAAATGTGAAAGTTGTTTGCTAAGATATTTTTTAAATCATCAATATTGATACCAAAAGGACACATCACTTAACGAAAATTTCCTAATTGTCATACTCATGTCAATACTTTATAAAAGTAGACAGAAATAGAATTTTGGAATTGACAAAAAAAGTAAATGATAGTACTTCGTTCATATATTTTTTTTCTCTGAAAAATATCTATATTTGACTTTTCTTTGCCATATTTTACCTGCTGTGGTTGGATTCATATGCTGTCCTGGAAAACACAACACACCAGGTAACTGTTCATGTAATACTTTTCTTCCATCAAGACAGCTGTGTAGGTTATGAAGGTTTTTTGTGTTGTATAATATACAGGTACATACCGCCCATCAAAGTCCAAGAAGAGGAGTCGTCTGATACGGTGCTTTTTGTCCGCAATTCGCTTTTTGTCCGCTTTTGCTTTTTGTCCGATAATTTTGCTTTTTGTCCGAAACTTTTGCTTTTTGTCCGTTGCTTTTTGTCCGTTTTGCCTTTTGTCCGATTATTTTGCTTTTTGTCCGAAACTTTTGCTTTTTGTCCGTTGCTTTTTGTCCGTTTTGCCTTTTGTCCGATTATTTTGCTTTTTGTCCGAAACTTTTGCTTTTTGTCCGTTGCTTTTTGTCCGTTTTGCTTTTTGTCCGATAATTTTGCTTTATGTCCGATATAAAATGTGTATATTTTTGGCAGGTTTCATTTTGAACTTCAAAATACCATGTCCTTTTAGGAGTTAAATACAGACCATACTCACATTATAAATGATTTGTACATGAAATTTCATGTCTTTACAATATATCGCATTACCTCTAAAATGGCTCGAAGCACTAATATCCTAGACCCGTAGGTTTTGGTCAACAGAGGGCAAGGGGAATACTCTTGTATATCCCTAAGTCTAAAAAACAACTATTGAAAGCTGGCTAAACTAAGACATACTCCAGGTAGGCCATTATACCAGAAGAAGAGGTAGTCAAACCCTTATAAATGGCTTATAGCACTTATGTCCTGGATCTACACGAGTTTATCAGCAACGAATTAAAAGGGGCATGAGTTTCGCCGGTATATCACGAAGTAAAAATAAACCTCATTATTGCCAGCTCTTCAAACTAAGAGATTCTCAACGTTGGCCATTATACCAGAGGTATAGGTAGGCAGTGCCTCTTAAATGGTCCATGGGCCATGGCACTTATGTCCTCGACCCGTACGAGTTGGTCAGAAGAGGGTAAGGGGAATACTCTAGTATATCACACAGTCCACCAAAAATAGTGACGGCTGCCCAAACTAAGACATTTTTAGGTGCGCCCTTATACTAGATGTTGGAGTAGTCATTCTCTTAAAAATGGGATGAATTAGCCCGGTATATAACGAAGTTGAAATAAACTGTTGCCCGCTGGCTAAACTAAGAAATTATCCACGCGGGCCATAATATGAGAGGTAGAGGAAGGGATTGCCTTTATAAAATGACCATGAGCACGTATGACCTAGACCCGTACGAGTTAGTCAGCAAAGTGTAAGGTTGGTACCCTAGTATATAATAAAGTCGAACTAAACTATTGCTGGGTGGCTAAGAGATTCTCCGCGTGGGCCATGATACCAGAGGTAGAGGTTGTCATTGCCTCTAAAATGGCCTAAATCACTTATTCCCTAGAGAAGTACGCGGTATCATCAAAGGGTTTAAAAGGGAGTTGGAACCTCTGTTTACAAAGAAGTCGAAATAAATTATTGCCGGCTTGCTTAAGTACGAGATTCTCCAAGTTGGCCATTAATCCTAGGTTAAATGTGTGCATTGCCTTTTAAATGGCTGATAAAACTAACGCCCTAGACCTGTACGAGTTTGTCAGCAAAAGGTTAAAGGGGGGATGCGATGCCTCTTTTTACAACGAAAATATAAATTAAGCCGACTGGCCTAACTAAGAGATTCTATACGCGGGGTATTATATCAGAGGATGAGGTAGGCATTACCTCTAACATAGCCATAACACGTATGTCCCAGACCCGTGTAAGTTAATCAGCAAAGGGTAAGGGGGGTACCTAAGTATATCACAAAGTCGAAATAAACTATTGCTGGCTGGCTAAACGAAGAGATTCTCCACATGGGCCATGATACCAGAAGTAGAAGTGGCCATAGCCTCAAAAATGGCCACTTATGCCGTAGACCCGTACCAGTGCTTCAGCAAAGTGTTAAAAGGGGGAGGTGGTATCTATGTTTACAACGAAGTCGAAATGAATTATTGCCAGCTGGCCAAACAAAGAAATTCTCAACATAGGCCATTATAACAAAGGTAGTGGTGGACATTGCATCTAAAATGGCCCATACTTCTTATTCCATTGATCTGTACGAGTTTGTCAGCAAAGGGTAAGGAGGGTACCCTGGTATATAACAAAGTCGAAATAAACTATTGCCGGATGGCCAAAAATAAAAGATGATCCACGTTTATCATGATACCAGAGGTAGAGGTGGGCCTTGCCTTTAAAATGGTTTATAGCACTTATGCCAGCAAAAGGAAAGGAGGGTATTCTAGTATATCGCAAAGTCGTTATGAAATATTGCCGGTTGTTCAAACTACGAGATTCACCACATGGGCCATGCTACCAGAGGTATAGGTGGTCATTGCCTTTAAAATAGCCTATAGCACTTATATGGCATATACCCGTACGAGTTTGTCAGTAAAGAGCTACAATGAGGAGGTGGTACCTCTGTTCACATCAAAGTCAAAATAACTGTAGCCGGTAGGCCAAACTCCGGGATTCTCTACGTGGATCATTATACCAGAGGTAGAGGTTTATTTCGACTTCGTTGTAAACAAAGGTAACACCTTTTATTTTTAACCCCTTGCAGGCAAAATCGTACAGGTCTTTGGAATTAGTGTTATATGCCATTTTAAAGGCAATTACCATATCTATCTCTGGTAAAATGGCCTACGTGGAGAACCTCTTAGTTTGGCCAGCCGGCAATACTTTATTTCGACTTTGTTGTAAACAGAGGTACCATCTCCCCCTTTTGATTCATTATTGTCAAACTCGTACGGGTCTAGGGCATAAGTGCTATAAGAAATTTGTATGGCAATGCCCTCCTCTATCTCTGGTAAAATGGCCTACGTGAAGAATCTTTTAGTTTGGCCAGCCGGCAATTATTAAAGTGTATTTCGACTTCGTTGCAAACAGAGGTACCACCTTACCCTTTTAATTCATTGTTGTCAAACTCGTACGGGTCTTGGGCCTAAGTGATCTGTGCCTTTTTTAAGGCAATGCCTACTTCTACCTCTGGCATCATACCCCACGTGGAGAATCTCTTGGCCAGCCGGCAATTGTTTATTTCGACTTTTTTATATACCAAGGTACTTCCCTAACCCTTTGCTGACTTACTCGCTGGCTTATCCCTTATTGTAAGTAAGTAAGTTCAATAAATATAAGACTATATGCCAGGTCTTTCTGACAACCAATTACAAACAAATTGGGGTTTATCTAATGAGGCTTTTCCCAGGATGCAATTGCTCGTAGACTGTATACAGTTGACCAAATAATCCACAAATTCCGCAAAAGGATCTTTTAATTATAGGCCATGTCCATTTAGACATTAAGCAACAAAAGCCCAGCATGACCGATGCATTTGTCTTTAACATCTCCGATATTGATTCCGCGTGGCCTTCCAATTGACATGAGTGTCCATTGGTGTTCATTGTTAAACCTTTGGAGCTATATCAGTTTGTGTGGAAATTAAGAGCACGATGACTTTCCCTTGGTGATAACAACATGACCAACAACCATATCGTGTGTTACCAAAAGCCGTCAGCGATAGTCACACCGACAATTTGCTACCTTCGTGGACAAAAGCCTGGCTTTTCGCTGGATCCTAATTAACATCTAGTGTTGTCACTACCATTTGCTGTAAAGATTTAGTTGCACAACATAACAGAAACATTCTTTGTAAATACTCTATGTTGATATTTTGACATTTGGATGGTTCATATACCAATTGTAGCCGAAAAATGATAATGAAACATTTCTGTTTAATATCGATCTATTGTTGGAATTGTAAATTTTCATATTCAATTTATGTTTGTTTAAAGATGACCATTTTAAATAAAGATTTTAATTTTTTAAAAAGCAAGTGTTAGACTTGTGCTTTTATTGCCACTCAGTTCATATAACCTGTCATTTTAGTCGAGCCTGTAACTTTTGTTGCAGAAAGCTCGACATATGAATAGTGATCCGGCGGCGGCGGCGGCGGCGGCGTAAGTTAACTTCTGAAAAGCTTAATATTTTAGAAGGTGGAAGAATTGGATGCTTCATACTCTGTATATAGATGCCTCATGTTACGAAGTTTCTGTCAGTCACATGTCCAATGTCCTTGACCTCATTTTCATGGTTCAGTGATCACTTGAAAAAAAAGTTCAGAATTTTTGTAATGTTGAATTCTCTCTTATTATAAGTAATAGGATAACTATATTTGGTATGTGTGTACCTTGCAAGGTACTCATGCCCGTCAGACAGTTTTCACTTGACCTCGACTTCATTTCGTGGATCAGTGAACAAAGGTTAGAATAAGTTTTGGTGGTCAAGTCCACATCTCAGATACTATAAGCAACAGGGCTAGTATATTCGGTGTATGGAAGGACTGTAAAGTGTACATGTCCAACTGGCAGGTGTCATTTGACCTTGACCTCATTTTCACGGTTCAGTGGTTATAGTTAAATGTTTCTGTCTTGGTCTGTTTTTCTCATACTTTATGCAATGAGTCTACAATATTTGTTGTATGGAATGATTGTAAGGTGTACATGTCTAGCGGGAAGATATCATCTGACCTTGACCTCATTTTCATGGTTCAGTGGTCAAAGTTCAGTTTTTGAGTTTTGGTCTTTTTATCTAATATTATATGCCAAAGGTCACTATATTTGGTGCATGAAAATATCTTATGATCTATATATAAGTCTCCCAGGTTTTATTTGACCATGACCTCAATTTCACGGTTCATTGCACAGTGTTAAGTTTTTGTGTTTTGGTCTGTTTTTCTTAAACTATAAGTAATAGGTCAAGTATATTTGTTGTATCGAAGAATTGTTAACTGTTCATGTCTGCCTGGTATGGTTCGTCTGACCTTTACCTCATTTTCATAATTCATTTGGTCTTTGTTTAGCTATCTTGGTTAATGTTAAGTTTATGTGGCAGTTGTAATAAATCTTTATACTTAGGGCTATCAACATAATATTAATGATGAGTAAAGTAGGCGAGACATTTCAGTGTGTGCACTCTTGTTTAAATGTGCTTATTTATCCGAGTCCTGGACTGCATTCCAGTGGCTTTCATTCGTTTACTTTTGTGTAAATTTTATACAGATCAGTATTTTTTCAAATGTTTTACCAATATTTTAGCTGCATGTAACATCTTGAACACTCAGAACAGCAAAACAAAATTTAGATTTCAGAAATAAATAGCCTTTAGTCATCGACGAATAACCGATGATTTCAAGAGTTGTTTCCGTTAAAGGATGATTCCTTTTTTTTGTGCAATACTTGCTCTTTCGGAGGCTCGAGGGTAATTTCAGCAAAAATTTTATCATTTTTGTTTTCATTACAAATTTTATTTATTACACTATTAGTTATAACTTTATGAATTGGCTCAAGAATAAACCCAAAAAATCGAATGATTTTGGCCTCAGATTTAATTTTTCAAATGTTTATATCACTGTAAAAGCTCCAAATTGTCTACCTTTAGTGCAATAATGACATTTTGTTTTGGCATTAGAATTAAAATGTCTTTTTCAACTCATCGGTGACCTATAGATATTTTTCAAATATGATTTACGTAAACTAAACAGTTGTAAAATTAAATCGATTTCTGTAATTTAGTTCTTTTTTATTTCGATATATATATCTCTCTATTTCTCCTATTAGTTCAACTTAAAAAAAAAGTACCTTAACAAAAATGGTTGCTTCTTTCGAGGGCAGATTGTGAGCTTAAGTGAACGATAACCCCATGTTTTTATTTGATTTTTCTATTATATATATGTATATGATAAAAGTTCATCTATAGAAAAACAAGCAAAATCCTACATGTATATCTAAAAAATAATGGATTAATACCCTCCAGTCCCCTTAACGACAAAAAAAAAAATAAATAGAACATTACGTTTAAGTATCACCTATAGTATTTTACAACCTCCATTGGTGATACATTATATGTATTTCTGCTGTTGTTTTATATAAGTTATTGTCCTGAATAAACATCTTTATGCGTTTTTGCGTTTTTGCGTTTCAGTTTTTATTGTGAAATTTCTTCAATCAGCCAAGACAAACTTTAAATTTCGCCTTAACGATGTTTTCGCGAGAAATCCATGTATTATTATCGAATTACTACATTTAATCATTGTCTAGTGCCCTAAAATGAGATTTTCCGAGACGCTGGGTTTGAAATGGGATACCCTATTTAATTTAAACAATATTTGCAATCTTTTCAAAAAGATGCAGATGGGAATTTTCGTTCCTTATGAAAGTGTTCGCAAGGAGTTAAATTATAAACTCCTTATAGGATTATCAAAAAGCAACTATTAAGGACCCCCTTGGAATAAAGATCTTCCAAGACAACGTGTTCGAGAGTTTGAGTTTAATACATGACTTTTTAAAACTTAATGGACGGAGCAGGATTATCTTACTCTACCAGTTAACCATACATCATCACAGTTGCATTGGTTCTTGTTGCTCAGATTTTAAATTTCAATGATTTCGTCCGAGACCACAATTGTCGTCCCTTGATTTTCGTTATTAGTCCCTAGTGATAACAGTGGGTTACTTGCCAATAATTTTTATACCCCTTCCAAATTTATTTCTCCTTGTTTAATGCCTCACATTGTAAGTAGGGGTGGGGGGGGGGGATGAAATTACACTGTAAAAAAATTTGGGTCCAGAATTTTACAGGAAAGTAGTGATTTGGTCCAGCTGAAAAAGGTTAAAAATTAGCACTTCGGAAGCTGTCAAAAGATTTCAAGACACCCTAAACACAAAATTGTCCATATTTTGAGTTAGACGCGATGAAGTTTTCTATAATTTTGATATAATTTGTCCCAAAATTAGTACAACACACTGTAAAAGTTTCATTGAGAAAGCGCAGGTGGGATTTTTTAAATTTTCATTTATGTTCTAAAAGAAATGCACTACGAATTAATTGTGTTCTCGGACCATTTGTTTTGTGGACTGTTGTGTATCTTGTTGTTTTTCATTCAGCTGCGGCTTTGTTGGTTTGTTTTAACCCTTTTTAGTGTGATTATCCTTTGGTACACTTTGCCTCTCTCTTATATATGATATCGCTATAATTATATATATGTAAGCGTTTATATACATTTATATGGATACAATATTGAATTAAAATAGATATAATAATTAGATGAGTGAAAAAAAGAAAATGAAGTAATAATTGTACGTGTGAGGAGTTGGCATTCTTATAAAAAAGAAGATGTGGTATTATTGCAAATGAGACAAGTATCCACAAAAGACCAAAATGACACAGACATTAACAGCATTAGGTCACCGTACGGCCTTCAACAATGAGGAAAGCCCATACAGCATAGTCAGCTATAAAAGGCCCCGATAAGACAATGTAAAACAATTCAAACGAGAAAACTAACGGCCTTATTTATGTCAAAAAAATAAATGAAAAAACAAATATGTAACACATAAACAAACGACAACCACTGAATATACAGGCTCCTGACTTGGTACAGGCACATACATAAATAATGTGGCGAGGTTAAAGTCTTTTACACTAGAAATATTTTAGATCTTGTTATATAGACTAATTCTTATTCATTCTGGTCGTAAGTTAGTCTGTCATCCTCAAACGTGTGAGCAATGGTGTACGTACACCAATTTGTAGAATACATGGGATATTCAAAGACTTAAACGAACGTTAAGTCTCAGAGGCATGACTTTTTATTAGTTGTTAGTGGCTTTGAAATAGCTGTCAGATAACTGCGAGTACTCTCAGATCTGTTCATTGTGACTTTTTGTGTCGGGATGTATAAGTACCCGGTCACGTCCACTTGTATTTGTGTCTATCTGATGAGTTAAGCCTTTTTCAACTGATTTTTATAGTTCGTTCTTATGTTGTACTGTTATACCACTGTCCCAGGTTAGGGGGAGGGTTGGGATCCCGCTAATATGTTTAACTCCGGCACATTATTTAAATCTGTGCCTGTCCCAAGTCAGGAGCCTGTAATTCAGTGGTTGTCGTTTGTTTATGTGTTACATATTTGTTTTTCGTTCATTTTTTTACATTAATAAGGCCGCTAGTTTTCTCGTTTGAATTGTTTTACATTGTCTTATCGGGGCCTTTATAGCTGACTATGCGGTATGGGCTTTGCTCATTGTTGAAGGTCGTACGGTGACCTATAGTTGTTAATGTTTGTGTCATTTTGGTCTTTTGTGGATAGTTGTCTCATTGGCAATCATACCACATCTTCTTTTTTATATGCTCGAAACTTTAGAATAGTTTAGAAATTTATCAAATCAAATAATCCTTGAGTGATGGTTTCGTTATTGAAATTCTAAATTGATGTTTAACCGCGCTAAATATTATATATGATAATCATACGAATAAGTCAGGAACGGAGTTTCAATCTGTAATTCAATAGTTGTTGTTTGTTTCTGTATTTGTTTGTCGTATAGTGTTTTGTAAATCAATGGTTTTCTCGTTTGAATAGTTTTATCATTATGTTAAATGGTGTCGGCGTTTGCTACATGTGGAAGTGCACACATTTACGACATGTTATTGCTTAAACGCACAGTTTCTTCTTCCCGCTAATAATATATAGTCACCATTTGCACTTATATGCGAATGGCCGATTGACAGTCGCTCCAAAATATTTTGCAACATTTCAGTTAAAAAAAAACTTTTTTAAGTCTGGTAATATTTTCGTCATATTTCCAACAACTTTATTTTTCTTAAACATTACATATATTACAAATATAACAAACAAACAAACTTCATTTTTGGAACACTATCACAAAGTTTACGTAATACATGTGTAGCTATTTATTTAGATAAACTGTATTAATCCATACATTTCGGAATTATTTAGCAACTATATCCAAATGACGAGGAAGTTCGAGGTTATTCAAGTAATAAGATTAAGGAAACTTTGGTTAACACAACAGCATTTTCAACAAAGTAGTTTATTTTTGTTTGACAAACTCGAAAAGAGGGGGAAAAGTAATAAAATGGTTACTTAAGCATTTACTTAATTTCTATCACGAAATAAATGCGTTTAATATTTTAGATACAGATACAATATAGTTCATTCGTAAATGTAAAACACTTTTTAATAGAAAATTTAAAAGAGATACATCAACAGTGTTTATTTTAGAATTGCTCAAGTCTGTAGGGCTTATTCCCGATTGTCCCACTTTTTTTAAAATTAAGAGCTCATATTGTCCCACATGAAAAGTTCTGACTGGTCCACATTATTTTATGAGGCGAAATGTTCTTATCCCTTGTTAGATTGTCTCTATGGTTTTGTTTCAGATATATAAGCCAAAATCTACATTTTATGCGATGCTCTTCTTTAAGACATTGCGGCCATCTTAATTATTGGGCGGGGTCATCGGATACTTTTTTTGAAACTAAATACCCTAAGGATGATTTTGGCCATGTTTGCTTTAATTTTGCCAGTAGTTTCAGAAGAGAAGATTTTTGTAAAAATTAATGACGACGACGAATAATGAGAAAATGAGAAAAGCTCACTTAGTCCTATGGTCCAGGTGAGCTAAAAAGCAAAACGGACAAAAAGCAACGGACAAAAAGCAAAAGTGTCGGACAAAAAGCAAAATTATCGGACAAAAAGCAAAACGGACAAAAAGCAACGGACAAAAAACAAAAGTATCGGACAAAAAGCAAAACGGACAAAAAGCAACGGACAAAAAGCAAAAGTATCGGACAAAAAGCAAAATAATCGGACAAAAAGCAAAAGCGGACAAAAAGCAAATCGCGGACAAAAAGCACCGTATCAGTCGTCCAACTTTCATTTTATATTTTTCACTCTTAATGACTTTTCCATTTGCGTTCTGATTTCATCTTTAGTCATCTTGGCTTTCATTTTATGCTTCAGCGGGTCTCGTGATAGAGGCAAAATGGAGAATGCCTGATGTGATGAAGTTAAGGCTGCTGGCGGTTGGTTGGAGAGATTATCGGATGTATTTGATAGGAGAGGCAATAAATAACTTCTGACTGCTGTAGGAGAACACGTGAATAAAACATGTCGTTATCTTAACTTACAGAAGAGTTTGTATCTCAGAATTGTTATGGTATAACTGCAAAAAAGTTTTAAATATTGCTACAATATGTTATTTCGGAACTGTAAAGCAGCTGATACTCTATGAATAATAGGTATTCTAGCATAGGAAAGCCATGTCAAAGGAAAAAAATCAATCTTACCAATTTACAACATAGAAGAGTATTAAGAATTTGAGGTGAGGATCTACATTATGTAGAAATCGCTTTAGATTGATTTGATACTCACGACAGCTATTTAGATATATGTATATGTATTTATTTTACGTGCCTACTTGTCGAAGAACGATTCTTTACAAAATGTAGTTAAATATTGGCGACCAGTAACACTGACTGTCATGAATTGTATGCAAATGTAAGCAAAGTTTCGTTGACCACCTTCCAAAATTCCTCCAGTCAAAATGTCTACCATCTACATTAGAAGTTTAAAACTTGCAAAACCTAATATGCTGACCAAAAAATTTAGCTTGACTTGCATACCATTGTATTAAAACAAGTCATTTCTTATTTTGTGTACACACATGGGTCAAAAGGATACATTTTCTGTAATAAATTTGTTTGAATTACGTTTACTAAAATTGGTTATAAAACAAATGGATGAATTTTGTAATATTCAGACTGAATCTAATCTCTTATCCAACCATTGTTCATTCAGTCATTTCATTCTGCAGCAAACAGTCAGAAATATCTAAGTCTTCTAATTAAAGCATATTTCGTAAAATATATATAAACTAGCGTTCTCATCTGGAAAATCAAAGAATACCACTGAATGCATAAAATCGAAAATTTCATCAGATTCTTTTAAGAAAAAAGTGCAAGCATATCGATATAGTTAAATAAAAGGGAAAAGATTAAATTAAGTCATTATCGAAAATAACAAAAATCCCGAAATCAAAAGCAAAAACAAAACGGAAAGCTCAAACACATCAAACAAATGGAAAACAACCATCATATTCCTGAATTGGAAAAGAAATTTCCTGTTGTACAAATATGGTGGATAAAACCTAGTTTTATAGGTAGCCAAACCTCTCACTTGTAAACCTATTTTAGATGGTTGACTTTTGGAGTCCCTATAAGTCGTACTGCTGCTCGAGTAATCAAGTATTTTACGTATTTTACTTTCAACGTTATCGATGGACAAAATCTAGAATTGAATTTGTCGTTTATAAATTATAAACTAGTTAACTAAGAAGGCACTCTCTTAACTTTTAACGTGAAAGTTATTAAATTTCTAAATTTTATTTTAATTTGGCCGTCCAAAAGGTAATTATTATTTAATTTTTTATGTTTCTTTTGAATTTTTCACACATACATTTGACTTCTATTTAAAGATGGGTAGTGCATATACTCAGCATGATAACTGGAACAGGGAAATTACCAAAAGGAAGCAATTAATTGAAGAATTGAGTCCATATAAATTGTTCATCTACAGGTAAACGATGATTTACATACTTTGTCAATTTACTGATATGAAATCCAATTAAACAGGTCTGATAGAAATCGCAATAATACTATTTTCACCTACTTAGAAGTCTTAGATATGGTAAGATGTGGTATGAGTACCAATGTGACAACTCCACATCCCAGTCACAAAAGTAAACCATTGAAGGCCTTCAACGCGAAGCCTTGGCTCACATCGAACAGCAAGCTTTAAAGGGCCCCTAATTGACTAAAATTCAACCATTCAAACAGGAAAAACAACGTTTAAAAAAAAAAACGAGAAACGAGAAACACTTACTTGTTTGTTATTTATATTTATTTTTATATCAGGTATTATGTAGCTCTGGGTGCGATCATGATAGTTTGAATTTATTACTTATATGCGCATGAAATTTCTTAAGACTTTATTTAGATTTCACGTATTGTCTATTGTTTCCTATGGAATTTTGTAATTCTGGTATTTTCTTTCGTGTGGGATGAATCAAATTTAAGGTTTTGATCCAATTTTGTAACATTAAATTTGGCAGCTAATGGCCCCATAAATGCTTGGGACATGTTAATACATAGACATAGATCAGTACATAATGACATATGGAACAGATTTGCTAGTTCTTTTTTTTTTTTTTTTTTTTATTTTCAAGTACAAATAAGCTTTCGACTTAAAAAGGATATTATACTCGGAAGTAGTGTATAATCTCTTTCAAAATCTGATTCTAAATTTGCGTCTTCCCTCTTAAACTTTATACCCTGTTTCAAATAATGATTGGACGGTATATTGAAAGCATCATAGCGTATATTTAAAGTCGTAACATGTTTTCTTTACTCGTCATCTTATATTTGTTAACCAAACTATATTGCATTCAGCTATAATGATTTACCATTGTAAATATTTTTTCTATAAAGTACACTTATTAAACAATTAAGAATACGTACATTCTAAAGTCACAATAGTTCTCATAATGGTAAAAACAGCTGATCTAATAATGCATATAATGCACGCATTTCTGTAGATATTTTTGCAGTTTTTGTTGTGAATCTATCCATCTATAATACGAGGAGAAAACATATTATGCCGCACATTAGGGAACAATTCACCGTAAAATCTGGTGAAGGATCAAACTGTTACTCAGTTAAATGAGAAAAAAATGTTTAAGTAGGGATTTTACGAATCTTTAATATAAAAACATGATTATAGTTAAGTGCTTTTACAAACACAGGTTGACCAGCGAAGGTAATAACATATTTTATTCCTAAACACAAAAAAATAAAATTTGATTTATATAAATGATGGCTTAAATTCATAAATTTACATTTCCTTTCAGGTCTCAAAATGCAGTGTGCCTTTGCATGCTTGTTTATACTGTCTTACATCAGTATAGGAACATGCTTGATAGAAGAAATAGAACTACCGCAACATCTTAAAGAATGCATAGTCATGAAAACTAAATATAATGATGTTACTAAATCCACAAGTGAAGCTGTATGTAATACATGTGTAACACGATACATGTGGATGAATGGACCAAATTTAAGAGAATGTGGTCATCCTCATGACAACGCAACAATGTCAGACATTTCAGACTTCGTAGGGAAACTGCTTTGTCCTAAAATATCAGGCAAACGAAAGAAGCGACAAGCAGGACGCAATTATCGTAAAGAGATCAGAATGTTGACCAAAGGAGAAAGACAACGACTTCGTAATGCATGGAGCCAGGCTTATAGAAGTGGGGTAAGAAATTAGAAATGAATACAACTGTCAAGCAAGTGGTTAAGTTAGCTATAAAACCATGTTTAACCCCAGTATCTACATATAAGAATTTGTATATACAAAGTCAAGAATATGACAGTTGTTCTTCATTCGTTTGATGTGTTTGGGCTTTTTATTTTTGCATTTGCTTAGGGAATTTTCGTTTAGAATTTTCCTCTGTATTTTTGTTATTTTCTTTTTAACTGTTGTTAACATATTATTAAAAATAATAATTAACTAAGTCCATACCCCTACGTGATAAGTTATTGCACACTAAAACACAAAGATAATTAGCATGATGCATTGATGGAATTAGTCCACACCTTATGTTTCTTTTACCATTCGTCTAATGACTTAAACATTTAAAGTTGCGTCATATCTGAGGTACAATTAGTTATCAAAGGTACCAGGATTATAATTTAATACGCTAGATGCGCGTTTCGTCTACACAAGACTCATCAGTGACGCTTTACTTCTTTTTTTTCATGATTGTTTTCTATACTGTGAAATATTTGAAAACAATGACATATCATATAATGAATCGTTTTGCGGATATCCGTCTTGTTTTGAGATATTTGATTGAAGTTATTAAATAATGAATTTTTAGAATCTTGATAACAACATGAAGTGTGCTTCTTAACATGGTTAAGTAATTTAACTTATTAACAGAATATTAAATTGTGTAAACTTGATATATTCAAGTTTGTGTTGATTGAAGTAAACATACTTTTTTTTTAAATATGTTTCATATATATTTGTCTGCATAGTTAATATACTGCTTGTATGGGTTTTCAATTATTAAAAAGATTTAGCTTTACGATGCCGAAAGGTATAGACTTAAAATTAAAAATATGCTCCTCATATGGTCGTTTCCATTCGAGCATATCAATTTTCCATTTCGAGAGCTTTTATAGTGCAATACAGTATATGTTATGCTAATTGTTGAACACCGTATGGTAACCTATAGTTGCTCCCTTTTTGTGTCATTCTGTCCCCAGTGAGAAGTTGTCTCACCGATAATCTGAAAAAGCTTCGTTTAAATACATATGAGTACACTATAACTTTAAGGGGTAGATATGATAAATCATTATTATTCTCTCTAGGTTATAAGTATTGCAAAGTTATCAAGAACGATATAAACTATTTAATAACAAGACAACGGATTTTGTTTATACTCCATGCCCAACTAGATGAAATTAATATTTCATGAAGACAACAAATATTGGACCTTTGAAAGTCTGAGTAAATTAAAATCATAGAGACAAGAAAAAGAGGGTGGTTTGTATTTATGACTTAATGTTTGTATATAATTGTGTAATAGCTTTCATTTAGGTGAGGCTTACTTATGTAAGAAAACGTGCTTTTCATATTTGTGACTATAATAGCTTTTCGATCATTTTTAAGCTTAAAGTGCATGAATTAGATATAAATGTTGTAATGTCGTAATGAACATAAAAAATTTAAACAAAACGTTTAATTATTTCTGGCGTCTGAAGCGCTTTTCTGGATTTACCTCCATCAGGAACGATCAAAGCCAAAAATTTGAAATCCGAAGATGTATAAGTACCGAAACCGTTGAAGACCTATATGTTAAAAATACCTAAAATAAATAGCAGAATTCATCTAAAGCCAAATTTGCCTGAGGGAAATGAAACCTTATTTTCTTAATAATTTATAAATTTATAAACAGACAATTTTAGTAAAGTTTGTTAAATCATAATGAGTACTAGACCGTTGGTTTTCCCGTTTAAACGGTTTTACACTAGCAATTTTGGAGCCCTTTATAGCTTTTTGTTCGGTGTGAGCCAAGACTCCGTGTTGAAGGCCGTACATTGACCTATAATGGTTTGCTTTAATAAATTGTTATTTGGATGGAGAGTTGTCTCATTGGCACTCACACCACATCTTCCTATATCTATGAAATTGAATTCAAGAACATGTGAGTATATGACCAAAACTTTCATTGATGAAGGGTTACAGCCGTTTTGAATAAAACTAAATCTGACAACTAAAAAAAACCGTTCATTTATTTTTGCCTGAAATCGAAGTGAAGCATATCGTCACTTTTTCATTTACTGTGAAAAACATGATAAAAATGTGTAATTGGATGTTAAAAATATAAATATTTTGATTTCTTTAAAAACAATTAAAAATTGACCGCAATTGAAATGACTGTACTGCATTTACCACAGAAAATTAGAATTAAAATTGACTGAAAGATTGGACAAGCCTTAATAATTCATTGTTCAGTCTTTTATGTGATGTACACATCAAAATAGTCATTCAGTTCAAAATCGGTTTACTAATAAATGGATGGTGCCTAATGAAATAATCAAACATGACAGTTCATATGAAGAATTCATATGTACTTCAATTCACATTTTGATTCAGTGATACATACAACGATTTCCCGTTCACTTTCCAGGATTCTAAAATTTTCCCAGCTACACACAAGTATTCTTTATTTTTTGAACTCCTTCAACTTTCCTATTTTTTGTTTTGATTGTTCCTCGTGTAGTTAAATCCAATAAAGCTTTATGGTGTTTATTTACATTGCAATATTATAAAATTACAAATTGTTCAACAAAGTCTCCTTCAACAAACTTATGGTAGCTATTTCTTATTTCTTGGCGAAATGTATTATCTTTATAGAGGTTGTCCGTTTTCAAATCGAAGGTTTCCTACTTGATATTAATTTCTTGCTGTAAAAACTAAGATGATATCAAGTGAGCAATACATACATAATTGACAGAAACAGACGACAGCAAGGTCAAAACGACAGAAAGACAAAAAGACAATAACAGTCCACATTTTCAATGAAGTGATAAGCAGTTAGGATTAATGTGTTCATAAATGTCTTATTCACTTTTTTTTATGTTGCAGTAAACGAAAATGTAAATCTTCAGATATTCTCAATTAATTCAGAAACTCTGTCTAATTACCGAAATGTTTATAAACACGTCGAACATTCATTTAAGGAAATATTATTGTCGGGAATTAACTTCTTTTGCGTTCGTACACATGTACAAATATTGATAATATTTCATATAGAAATTTACAAATATATGCATTTATTTTAATATAAAATGTGATTACTAAATATCTTACTCACTAGTGCGTATAAAGTATTAGTTTTCCGTTCGATAGGAATATAATAAGGCAAACAGTCAGCATCTGGGAAATCACGTTTAAAGAATTTAAGACAATTATCAGTGAGTCTTAAGTATGATATACCGATCCCCACCAGAATTCTTCACATTTTAAACACCTAACTTTTTTTAACAGCTAAATTCCTGTTGTAAGTTCTTGGTGTGTAAATATATTTTAAGTTTTGAATTTAGTCTGTAAAGGTTTTTTTAAAAATCAGACGAGCACTGATTTACTATTGAAAACCAATTATTCAGGGAACAACTGAAAGTCTTTTCATCTCAATTCACTTAAGATAAGAAAATTTAGATTGAATAGATACCAGATTTGAAATTTTATATTTGCGGCAGACGTGCGTTTCTTATACAAAAAACTCGTCATTGAAGCTCGGATAAAAAAATGTTAAAAAGGCCAAATAAAGTACGAATTTGAAGAGCATTCATACAGTACCAAAACTTCCTAAAGATTTTGCCAAATACAGCTAAGGTGAGATAATGAACCACTTTCGGAGTCAAAATATAGATTTCCTTACGCCAAAAAAAAAATATATGTATCCTAAATATGTATGCTTGAAATAAGAGTGATAATTTGCTTCTTCCGGTTAACAAAATTCCCCTCTGGTAGAGTTACTTTACATTGATTCCAAAAATACATGTTTTTTAGTTCTTTCACATGAAATCATTGCACCGGAATCACAAGGTCTCTTCCTGCTAACCTTAAGGTCATATGTCTAATAACCAAATGCAAAAGATCCAATAGCTTTATTTATAAATGTGAATTCATAGTAAAGTGCAAAACTTAGACGACAGATTAAGCTTTGATCTTCATCTGAATTTCAAGGTCATAAAGCAAGGACCTAAAATCAAACCCAGACCCTAAGTCTCTACTAGAGCTAATTTCAACTATAGAAGGGAGCAAATTCTTTTTAATGTAAATGAGCCCTTGTAACCAAAAAAAAAACAAAAATTACGACATGTTGCAACTAACAGCTTAGTAAGCATATTTTGTCGATGTCCTGAACGGTTTCTAAGAAAGAGCGATAACAAGTCGAAATAAATATCGAAACATGACCAACCCTGACCTTTGATATTGACCTAATTATCCTGAGGATATATCGAACAATTAACAAAAAGTAATGTTTCGATTTCTTTTGCAGTTCCGAATGAGTATATATAATTAGATACACCCAGTGTTTGGTGAATAAAACTTACAAAGTAAAGTGTTCGAGTATAGGGTGTCAGTTTCAAAAGCGCATGCACTGTTCGATATCTTAAATCAAACATATAAGTGGTATCTTTCGAAGGACACAAACAGCACTAAAAATGAATTTTGTAGATGGAAAACAATAATAATTAGAAAAAGGAAATATTTTAAATAAGCCTAAATTGTAACTTTAATGAAACAGCTCAGGGTATAGTAATGCATTCTTGCATTAAAAGTCTTTTTTTAATAGTGCTCAGCCATTTCACTGTTTTATTTTGACAAGGGATGAGACATGTAACAGTGCAGTAAAAACCTGCAAAAGTTCAATTTCTTACGAACGTAAGCGAAACCATATATACTGAATGCGGCGGGGTTAAACATGTTTTTTGTGATCTCAACTTTCCCCCTATACCTCTAATTTAGTTTGAAAAAATCCTACTGATGAAAACTAAAATTTTGAGGGGGCTCGCGGGTCTAAATCATTTTTTTTTTTATTTAATATAGGATTTCGCTTTATTTTTCTATAAATTAACTTTATCTTATACTTAAAGTCATAAGAAACGAGTGACCGGTGAAAATAATGTTCTTCCAATTCTTGAACCAATGCATACAAACATCATAAACTTACTCTTCTGTTCAAGAATTTTTCATTTTTTTCGCATAAATTTCGTATAATCGTCAATTTGTTTTTTTCAATCGGTCAGTGTTGTTGTGAAAATATGGCAGGTAATTAAAGTTCGTGTTTTGAAGCCCAAGTTTAACGATTGTCACCTGTTTGTCAACAATCAACAAAAAATCAACAAAAAAGCATGGGAATTGAGAACGTGTTTAACATGTAAATTCAGATAATAGTTTTTTTAAGGACATTCATGCGTTTTGCGATCACCGGATTTTTACGAGATTGGTCACGCTGAGGTCACTTTGAATACGGAAAATATGTCGGGGGAATTGCTTCCTGGAAGGAAGCAATTAAAATAAAGTAAACTTCTTCTAAATATGAATAAATTAAAGAATTTTCTTCAGAAAAAAGTATATGTACATAAGTTTTATAATGTAAACTATCCATTGAGTTATAAAAAAACACATGCATTACTTTTTTTAATTTGAGGTTTCTTCTGACTTTAATAGAAAAATGAAATAAAAAAATTGGGTCATCGTTCATTTACGCTCACAATCTGCCTTTGAAAGAAGCATAATTTTTTGTTAATGTCATTTTTTTTCTGTTGAACTAATAGGAGATAGCGGTAATATTGTACCATATGATAAAGTAACAACTACTAGATCTAAAGGTAATAATAAAATTTGCAATGAAAAACAAATGTTAAATTTTTTTCTGAAAATCTTATACCCGCGAGCTTCCTTAACCCTTGGGTTTAAAAAAGCCTTCCTGATGAAGGTAAAACCAGAAAAACGCTTCAGACGCATAAAATGAAGAAGTGTTATTTTCAATTTTATAGCACTTGTTTGAAACCGTTGTTGATGCACTATCAGTCCTCAGCTGTATCATCAGACCAGTAGTCAGTATTTCGCTACTGGCATGATTCTAAAGATATCTTTCTTAAATTCTCCAGTCATATATTTAGGATTTTAAGAAACAAAATAATTAATTCCCTTAGGCAAAATGACAAAAGATAAGATTAGTCAGGAACATGACTGTTGATATCCATCCGTATGATGAGTTTGAGCTTTTGATTTTGAAATTTCATTACGGGTTTCCCGTTTTGAATTTTCCTCGGAGCTCGATATCTTTTTTATTTACTTCTTATGCTGTTTTTAAAGTCCCTTTTTGGTCGTATCGATCGTCACTTGTGTCGATTCTTATCCATCCTTTTCCTTAAAATATTCGGCCTTTGGGGTTTCTAATAAAAGGGAAAATAGAAAAGCACTTCATGCGTATACAGTTTATAAAGTATTATTTCCATTTATGAACACAATTTTATTATTGTTGTTGTTACCGAACAAATGAAATTCTTCAATAATTATTTTAAATGCCTTAATAATAAAAAAAAAAAAAACTTAAATTTTTGAAACACAATTGTTTTAATTGCCTCTTGGTAGTATCTTAACCTTTTGTGGAGAATTTCATATACTCTCAAATTGTCTCTCTGCTTGAAGCTATCGTTGAGTCAGGTTTTATCTAACGAAATCCAGTTACTGGTCAAAGAATTATAAGACTTGTTAAATTGTATCAAGATGAATATGTTATACTTTTATATATTCAAGGGGAAAACTTATCAAAATTAACCGGCTCCTATCAATTATATTTCTGTGCATGTGATTATCTCCGGGATGAAACGTCCACTAGTAGTGCATTGATCCTTTTGCTGTAAAACATGCAAAAGTACCAACCTTACAATTAAACACAAAACACAGACTGATTGAACCTTAGTGTTGGAATTATTCAAACTACATCACTTTTTAAAGAAAGACGTATGTCAGTTCATGTTTAATATGGTTATCAAAGAATGTGTCGCTACGTGACGTTTAAAAAACACATATTTCAATTTTGTTGTTTTTGTTATTGCAACCTGTGTTGTAATCTTCTTATGTATACACGGTTAAAATGTTAAGCTGTAGTTTGTTCATAAATTCTTATTAAGGACATGAAAGGTTATGAAAATACACATTTCCACCAAACCTTATTGACTTCACACTGATTTGTTTGAAACAGGATCAAATAATGATGATTATATCACTCCGTTTTTTTCAAATTGTAAGTCAAAAGAGGAATTAGAAATTTTGAACATTTGAACATTGGAAATTAATCATTGCCATAACCAGCGCAACCTGTTTCAACTAATTCATTATACTGTCAATAGCATAATTGGTACTAGTGTAAAAGAGGGACGAAAGATACCAAAGGGACAGTCAAACTCATAAATCTAAAACAAACTGACAACGCCATGGCTAAAAATGAAAAAGACAAACAAACAACAGCACACACGACACAACATAGAAAACTAAAGAATAAACAACACGAACCCCACCAAAAGACTAGGGGTGATCTCAGGTAATCCGGAAGGGTTAGCAGATCCTGCTCCACATGCGGCACCCGTCGTGTTGCTTATGTGATTACAAATCCGGTAAATAGTCTAATTCGGTAGGTCACATTCATGAAAGGGAAGGGGATTGTAGTTACGACGTAAGGAACATATCCGATATCATTTGTGAAACGGTTATTCCATAACGGTCAACCAACTCGTGATGGCGTCCGTAAAATTTACGAAGGGATGATTTCAACTTCACCATTTGGAACTCTTGGATTAATAGCTTCCTTGTGAGCAGCAACCCTCTATCAAGAAAATCATGATAGGAAATGCAAGCACGGGAATATCGTATCAATTGGGAGATATATATATACCCCGTATGCAGGTGCTGCTGGAATGTTGCTACTTAGAAATGGAAAGTTCACAATTGGAAAGCTGAAATCATCTCTTTTGTCGTAAAGTTTTGTTTTCACCCGACCCTCATTGTCAATTCTAGATGTAAGTCATTGTAATTTAACCAGATACTCATTTGGATAATGAATTAATCTGCACTGATTCTCGTTGTCGAACTTTTTGTCTCAAGCCAAATACAGGCATTGAAGGGTTGAAAAAAAAACACAAGGATAAGATGAAATTGCAACCACATTTAAGGAATAACTGCATTACTTGATCAAATATCCACCGATTCATTGTGTTGTTAATAGTTTGACGGAAAAGTATTCTTTGGTCGAGTGAGCGTAGCCATCTTATTTCTTTGAAAATGATACTTGCAAATTATAATTGCACAACAACTATCTTTGATTTACCTTTTATATTATTATTAACTTCATCTTAAACTGAACTAATCACAACCTGTAACACGCAAGCGTTTGAAAGTCAATATGGTGCAGGGCGAAATAATATTCGTTGTAATGAGAAAATACATCCGTAAACCAAATACCGTGCATTAGTTGCACTATTAGTCCCGAGGGTCTAATAGGCCATTAGTCAGCAAATTATAGCATTCATGTACATTTTCTACATTTAGTTGGAAATTAATAAGACATAAAGATTTAAGTACGCCAACCCGTTGATTGCAATATTTATCCATTCGAATTTAAACTGAACTGCAGAAAGTAGATACATATTGTATATACGCGGTTTAGTAAATAATAAGTTTCTCTGATATTATGGAAGATTTAGGGTTATTTGTTTCCGAACTGATATGGTTGAAAAATACACAATTAACGCTGTCCGCAGATAGTTTTGGCTATGATTTTTATATCACCTTTGGGCATGTAAATATGATTGAGTTTCACATTTGTTCTTCTTCTTTTCCTAATGAGGGTAAATGTAGAAATGGTCTGTGAGAGCACTTAATTTATAAAAAGAGGGACGAAAGATACCAAAGGGACAGTCAAACTCATAAATCGAAAATAAACTGACAACGCCTGGTTAAAAACGAAAAAGACAAAGAGACAAACAATAGAACACATGACACAACATAGAAAACATAAGGAATAAGCAACACGGACTCTTAACAACTATAGAGACTCTGAGACAACTATAGGTCACCGTGAGATTTTTGACAGTAAGCAAAACTCACAAATAACAAGCTATAAAAACCCAAAATGAAAAATCTGAAACAATTTCAACGATAAAATTAAGACCCGATTGACGAGCTCTCCAATCGATCTAATAAGGCATTCTAACAGCAAAAAATTAGAACAGACTTTGACAATCAGTTCATCAGATTAATAAAAAGTACAACTTTAACTAACAAAATCACATAGACACAAAATACCTATCTGTATTATATCTGTATATAGTTCTCAGTACACATCAAATTGCCAATGAATTAGATATAAAGACTCATTAACAGTCAGAATTCTCGTCTGTTTTTCAGTATTTTGGTTGGATTGCCAGATTTCACAACTCTCAAGTCAGAACTTCTGCTCACAGTGGACCTGCCTTTCTTGGTTATCACAGATTTCTGATCCTGGTGTAAATATTTTATGATAAGAAGAAACATCTTTAAATGCAAAGTATTAATGTACATAAAACATAAGCATAAAAGTGGACAAAAACTCTATATATCTCAATTTACAGTTCTCATAATCAATCACCTAAAGGTTACATTACGAGTTTCCAGACACATAATGATTAATAAAGATGAATTGGTGTACAACAACTATTCGTTCTCAGACACAACTACAAAATAATCAGAAAATATATATCTTTTGAAAAATATATCACTAAAGGAGGCTCGCGGGTATAAGATTTTCAGAAAAAAATAAACATTAATTTTTCATTACAAATTTTATTTATTACCTTTAGTAGTTGTTACTTTATCATATGGTACAAAAATCATTTTACAAAATCAATTCCTGTTGGCCCCAGGTGACTTTTAAAATGTAGATATCATTGAAAATGCTCCATATTATCTCCCTTTGGTGCAAAAATTTTTTGGCATTAAAATTGAAATATCTGTATTAACTCGTCTGTGACCTATATTTTTTATTGGTGTTTTCGAATAAGATGTACATAAACTAAATAATTGTAAAATTCAAGCGATTTCTGTAATTAAGCTCTTTTTTTATTTCGATATTACCGCTATTTCTCCCATTAGTTCATCAGAAAAAAAGGACATTAACAAAAATGTATGTTTCTTTCGATGGCAGATTGTGAGCGTAAATGAACAGTGACCTCATTTTTTTATTTCGTTTTTCTATTAAGTATAAGATAAAGTTCATTTAAAGAAAAATATAGAGAAATCCTATATAAAATAAAAAGAAATCATTTAAACCCGCGAGCCCCCTTAAAACGATAATTTTCCTTGCATATATCTTTATATAATAACAATATTAATATCTTATCCCAGGCATAGATTACCTTAGCCGTATTTGGCATAACTGTTTGGAAATTTTGGATCCTCAATGCTCTTCAACTTTGTATTTGTTTGGCTTTATAAATAATTTGATATGAGCGTCACTGATGAGTATTATGCAGACGAAACGCGCATCTGGCGTACTAAATTATAATCCTGGTACCTTTGATAACTAATTAGGCAGACTTTTGAATTTCAATAACTCCTTTTGGATCATCTTTTTGTTTTCTCACAAATAGCAAAAGTATAAATTGTAAATATATTTTTTTGCAGGTAGATAAATTTATTTCTGTGTAATAATACAATGTTTTTTTCAGTATTAGTTGTAGTATTTTAAAAGCAACAACTGAGTTCATTAACGTTTATTTTATCGAAAGAGAATACATTGGTTTTTATCAGAAGTATATGTTTTTTCTACACATGACAAACTTACAAAAGAATATATGTAACAGCAGAATAGTAATCTAGAAATCCAATTCTAAAGAACTGAATTGTGCTATTAAAACCACAAAATAGTTGAGTGAAAACTTGCTGCTTCGAAGTTTTAAACAGTTTTTAATCCTTATAAAATGGCATGTATAAAATTAAAAAAAGTATTCTCGTTTGAAATATGTTATCTGTGTGTTTTGTACGTCAGTAACAAATGTTTATCATTGATAAAATTTAACCTGATTCAAAACAACAAACGTATCATCAAAACGACATTGCTGAATCATTGCATATTTTATATATATCTGAATATTTTATGCTAATTGGTTTCAGATTAGAACTGGTATTACAGTATTACGACCCTTCCGTCACAATGCCATATTGGAACTCTGGTCTTGATGCAAATATGGATACTCCTGCCAATTCTATACTCTGGACAGCCGACTATCTTGGTGAAATGAGTGGAACTGTTCGAACTGGTATTTGTGGAGGCTTTCAGGACGTTAGAGGCAATGCCGTAATCAGAAATGTTGGTAACGCAGGTTCTCTGTTCACGTCAGCTGAAGTTAGGGATGTAATGAGGATGCCAAATATTAACCGTCTGACCGAACCATCTCCATATCCCACCTTGGAATCTTATCACGACGATGTCCACAATTATATAGGTGGATCAATGGGACCTATCGAATTGGCACCATGGGATTGTATTTTTTGGTTACATCATACTTTTGTAGACTATTTGTGGGAAGTATGGAGATACAGTCATCAATATAATACAGCTTATCCTCATAAAACTGGACTTCCTGCTCAGTTACCAGACGTTACGATGAAGAACATGCCTGTTGTGCAATTTCTTGGACGTATTCCAACAAATCGTGATGGGTACGGTGTTCAACTAGCACGAAAAAGTTTTTATCAACTATCGCCGACTTGTTCAAGACAAAACACTTACTGTGGGTCCCCTGATCTGCAATGTAGAATGGGAACCAACGGAGCAGAATGTGCTGCTGTAGATCGAAATTTTAGAGCAAGAACGCAGCCGTTAGTTGATGCTAGAAGAAATGGACGAGTCCAGATGAATTTCCGTAACAATCATGGTAACAGGAGGAAAAGAGATACCCATATACACCACACAACTATCAGTCACAGTTTTCAAATTACAGTTAACTCTCAACAAATAACAAATATCTACCTTCCACAAGAACGTGAACCATGCATGGGTAAACCTATACAAAATAACTTCATAGCGGGTTGCGCAAGTGACGTACGAAAATGGGCATTTATACCAATTAAAGTCGTTCATCTGCGACCTCAAGAGGCTCACTTTGCATCACAATCTGACGCCAACGCAAAAAATCCAAGTGGGTATGATATGTACGACGAACACAAATACAAAGGTCTGAAAAATGTTGTCAAACCAGGTAATCCAGCAACATATAATGATTGTCTAGAAGATGAATCTGGTGCGTTCAAAGTAAGACTGAAGTCTACTGGATTAAGCTACTTCGGAACATACACAGATTATGTGTTTGTTGATAACAGACTTCCGATATCCTCTCATATCGGGTACATCGCTGTTGAGAAACCTACGGCAAATAAACCAACAGAAGTAATGATCACTGCATCTGATGCCTGTGGCCGACTCTGTAAACCAACATGCCGAAAATGGGAGAATGGAAATCTATACTATGTCTCCTGTACTGGTGCAATTAAAGTTACAGCGCAGAGTCCACTTATGTATGGTAACGACTTTGGTGAAGCTGTTCTATCGATCTGGCAGTTCTATGGCAAGTTCACACCAATAGAAAGAGAATCAAACATTTACATGGAATTTTTCTGTGATTATTCAAATGAATGGATATGGAAAGAATGTAATCAGAAAAAATACTAAAGAAATTATATACTTTTTTCTTCCAAGTTTTTTTTTATTTATTCTACATGTATGTTACCAAAATAGTTTTGTGTTATTAGCCTCTGTTTGTGACATAAAGCAGAATAAATAAACTGGTGTTGAGTAGTAAATTTCGATGATTATTTCACAATATAAACCTTTTAAAAAGGAATCTCTTGAGCTTGAATCGCTCACCTGGTAACAGTATGCCATTTTGTTAATTTTTTTTTTTATTACTTTTCAATGAAAACAGTTATGTTTGTTAACATATTGATACTATTTAGTAGTATTTTCATAAATCTTGTATTGTTAATCATTTGCACTGTTTACAATTTAAACCTACCTACAAATGTATTAAAGTTTAAGAAATATTTGCAAAATTATGATTTGTCACAGGTTATGACTTCCATGTTGGTCGTTTATCATCATCCTTGCACTTTAAAGTGGTATCGGTGTCTTTTGCCATCTTAAATTGTAAAAACAGAGAACATAAGGTCCAGATTTTCTATCAAGCGTGCAAAATTTGATGCAGGAATGTAGGTATCTAATGTAAATGTTTATGTTAAAGAACCATTTTATAAGAATAAAACTTATAAATTTTAGTATTATTACAAGTGTAGATTATTTTTGGTTGTTTTAAATGTTTTTGAATTGGCATTTCAAGGGGAGGTAACTCTAAGTCAGTTCATTTTCTGAAGGAATCTACATGGAATTTTCCTATTTTGTATTTTAGCCGGAAAAAATGTACTGTGGCCCTATCTTTTCTTTTGATATTCTCAAAGCATTGTCTGAAAGCTATCTTTTCCAAATTTATTATACAATTCTACCATGCAGTTTAATTTCTAATCACAAAATGGTGTTTTTCCCCGTATAACCTATACAAAATGTGTCATTTTTTTTCACAACCTGTAGTTTGGAAAATTGCGGTGAACTATCATTTTGCCATATGATTATGGACTTTCCGAATTGATTTTCCTCTGAGTTCAGTAATTTTGTGATTTTACTTTTTATTATATTTTTGAATATATATCAATAGAAACTACGTTTTTGCAAATTATGAACAAATTCTATCTTTTTTATTTAAGACTCCCAAACCACCTAAAAGATACTCGCAGTCTACTACAGTTTCTCTATAAAAAACAAAAATGGCAAAAAAGTAGCATTCATAGTAAATAAGTTCGTTGACAATTAATTTAAAAAAGTCATACTTTCTTATTTGTAGATCAGTTTTTTCTTCATCTCTTCCTTTTCAATTTTCTGCAAATCAAATTTAACAAGATAAAAAGCATTTGGCAAAGGTAATAATTCATCTAACTGGTCAATTGAAAATTCCGTTTCTATTTGCAGAATATTATTGTAATTATCTGTTATGTTAATATACAATTTGCGCCTTATAGTTTTTCACTGTCTACCAAAGGTTAAGCAGAACATGTTAACATAAAAAATAGGGCAATAACTCTTACAAGAGGTCAGTTGACAATTTCTGCAATTGCACTTATGTAATGAACTTATTTTATTGAACATCTTTGTTATATAAACATTATCTTTCTTTATGATTATAGATTTTACAAAAATGGATAAAAAATTTCTTAGGCCAGGTGCTGTAAAACAATCTTCCAATAAAAGTGAATATTATTTAAGGAATGACTGTAATATTTTTTCTGTCTATGAAGAAATAACATTAAAAATTTGGTGCACACTGAATAACGCGCGTAGCGGGTTATTTAACAGTGTGCACCACATTTTTTGTTATTTCGAATATACAGAAAAAATATTACAGTCATTTATTATAATTTAATTCTAAATTCCATTTAAACCGTAGAAAACCATGAAAAAACGTTGATGACGTCACGGTCACATGACTAAATTATGTCTATGGGCTCATAATAAAATAACGTCAGCCAATCAGAAGACGCGTTACATCCAAAATAAAATTATTAAAAGAGGATACTTAAAAATCAAGTCAACTAACACTCTTATATTGATTACATTTTGAATTTGTGTTGTAAGTTCATCTTCGAGTTTTGGTATTTTACCCCTCAATTTTACAACCATTATGTCGATTTCACTGTTGGCTGGATTTTTTTTCCCAGCGAAATCATCATCAGCCAAGTAGCATACACTACATTAACCTACGGAATAGAATACGTCGTCCAGTATAAAAAGGTTCTAACCTAACAGACGTCACCAAAGGCGCGGTGTTGTCTGAAATAGCGGTTATCACCGATAACACAAAACATCAAAAACACTCTGTACCTATAAAAAGTTATCAAAGGTACCAGGATTATAATTTAGTACGCCAGACGCGCGTTTTGTCTCATAAGATTCATCAGTGACGCTCAGATCAAAAAAGTTGTACAGTCAAACAAGTACAAAGTTGACGAGCATTGAGGACCCAAATTTTCAAAAAAGTTGTGCCAAATACGGCTAAGGTAATCTATTCCTGGGATAAGAAAATCCTTAGTTTTTCGAAAATTTCAAAATATAATAGGACATATTGAAATAACAAAAATACTGGACTGCAAGAAAAATTCAATACGAAAAGTCCGTTATGTAATGGCAACACATCACACGAATGGATAACAAAAAGTAAAATCACAAAAATGCTGAACTCCAAGGAAAATTCAAAAAGGAAAGTCCCCAATCAAATGGCAAAATCAAAAGTTCAAACACATCAAACGAATGGATAACAACTGTCATATTCCTGACTTGATACAGGCATTTTCTAATGTAGAAAAGGGTGGATTGAACCTGGATTTATAGCTAGCTAAACCTCTCACTTGTATAACAGCCATATCAAATTCAATCATATTGACAAGGACGTGTGAACAAAATAAACAGATATAACATGTAAACATGTCAAAAATGGGGATACAGCAGTCGACATTGTGTTATAATCCGAATCACTATCAAAACAAACAAATAGGTAATAAAGATACACAAACGACCATAGCACAAAACAATACCACGTTTCATATATATTTCTCACAGTACGACTGACTTAAAAACTTTGATCAACTGCGGGATTTAAGAAAACAAACTTGTTTTATGACCCATTACGACACATGATGAATCCGACGAACGATTTGTCGATTTTGTTGGTCCTTGGTTAATTAACCAGAGGTTTTGCTTTTCGAATACAATGCCCCAAAAACGTGACATTATCATACCATCTCCAATGTTCTTCTAGCGTATCAAATTATAAGCCTGGTACCATTGAAAACTGTTTAAATCATTGGGTCGAAAACACTCCTGGTTGACGTTTTATCCCCGATGGTATCACCTGCCCAGTAGTAAGCACTTGTGTTGACATGAATATCAATTATATGTTGTTTTTTTTTTTAATTTACTGTTTGTAAAAGTATGAGTTATTCAAAATCCTCAGGATTTTCTTATTCAAGGCATAGATAACCTTATCCGTATTTGGCACATTTCTTTGGAATTTTGAGTCATCAATGCTCTTCAACTTTGTATTTGATTGGCTTTATAACTATTTTGATCTGAGCGTCACTGATGAGTCTTTTGTACACGAAACGCGCGTCTGGTGCATTAAATTATAAGCCTGGTACCTTTGAAAACTACTTTAGATCAGCTGATTTTGTTAACCACCACCAATTTCTGGACGGAATTAATAAGCCAAATAAAGAGTTATGTACTTTATTGGGCGCTATCGCTCTGCTCCAACAAGTAAGTCTATGCCAGTCATTCTTAGTTGCCAATATTTTTTTTAGCCTTGTTTCTTATTTGCGGGTTAACAATCTCTAATAAGCATATTTTTTACATTGTATATCAGTTGAGACCAATAGTTTGTTCCCTTTCTCTAACTATGTGAATCCATTGCATGGCGAAACTTCATCCATTATCAGGTTCACATTGGTTAGATCATGAATATATTCAGTCATTTGATTTTTTCTTATCTTTATTCAGTCTTTTCGAGCGTCACTGATGAGTCTTTAGTAGAAGAAACGCGCGTCTGGCGTAAATGTAAAATATTAATCCTGGTATCTATGATGAGTTTATTGATAATTGGGACACTTACGTCTTTATCGCCTCTTTTGATGACATTGTTGTAATACAATGTTATGGAGTATGAGTAAAACCAAAATCTCAAATTTCTGAAGAAATCATGTATTATTTTAGCAGAAACGAACACAAATTACATATACTGGCAGATAATCTTATCAAATATAAAATGATTCAGACATTCTATCTTAGACTTCAAATAGGTGTCATTATAATAAAATTTACCAAAAACTATAAAAATTCTATAACTCCCGATGTTTTTTTAATGACTTTAAATGACAATAAAGAATTGACAAGTAAAATCATTATAACAAAAATTCTAAAAACATGTACGTATGAAAGTCATAATACGGGTACTGTAAATAATGTCAAAACAATAAAATCAATCTAAAAGCTCATTAATACTCATAATTCAAATGCGATCTAAACATTTAGATATTACGCTCACCATAACTAAGACAAACTTTTTGTGATTGAGGTAAGCCTTCCAATTGATATTTATCATGTGTTTGTCTATGGTGTGATGTTAATATGCTATAATTTCAGAAAAGGGAGAAAGTTTGATACCATTAAAACGTTTAATCCCGCTGCAAATGTTTGCACCTGTCCTAAGTCAGGAATTTGATGTACAGTAGTTGTCGTTGGTTTATGTAATTTATACATGTTTCTCGTTTCTCGTTTTTTTTATATAGATTAGACCGTTGGTTTTCCCGTTTGAATGGTTTTACACTAGTAATTTTGGGCCCTTTATAGCTTGTTGTTCGGTTTGAGCCAAGGTTCCGTGTTGAAGGCCGTACATTAACCTATAATGGTTTACTTTTATAAATTGTTATTTGGATGGAGAGTTGTCTCATTGGCATTCACACCACATCTTCCTATATCAAATTAAAAGATTAATTTATTCGTAGTTTTGAAGGGAAAAAATCTGGTTTCAAGTATTCCAATACAATCAAACATTAACGACAGATAATTTCGTTTTAAGATGTGCACTCAACTGCAGTTGTTTATCAACTGTTGTAAATTTATTACTTTAAGCTGTATATGAATTAAAAAAAAAAAAAAAAAAAAAAAACATTTTCTGAGAAAAAGAAAACATAATTTATTCTCGTTATTACAATAAGGAATTTTAAAAACAGTTCCTCATCTTTTATTTCATAATTGTGTCAATTTATATTGCAAACAAACGTAATCAAGATATTTGAATACATATGAAATGTTCTATATCATCATAGATATCTCAAATGCATAAAAAAAGTCATTACATGACAATGACCATGACATTATGTGTTTTAAGATTATGCAAGAAAATGGGCAAAAGATTAAAAAGAAAACGTACGTTCTCTTTTTAAATGGGTTAATGTTGTTTGGGCTTTGATAAAAATCAGAATTCAAAAAAGTATGTTAAAAAAGGGGCGAAAGATACTAGAGGGACAGTCATATGACAAACTCGTAAATCGAAAATAAACTGACAACGCCGTGGCTAATAGTTATCAAAGGTACCAGAATTATAATTTAGTACGCCAGACGCGCGTTTCGTCTATATAAGACTCATCAGTGACGCTCATATCAAAATATTTATAAAGCCAAACACGTTCAAAGTTGAAGAGCATTGAGTATTCAAAATTCCAAAAAGTGGTTCCAAATACGGCTAAGGTAATCTATACCTGGGATAAGAAAATCCTTAGTTTTTCGAAAATTTCAGTTTTGTAAACAGGAAATTTAATTAAATGACCACATTATCAATATTCATGTCAACACCGAAGTGTTGACTACTGGGCTGGTGATACCCTCGGGGACGAAACGTCCACCAGCAGTGGCATCGACCAAGTGGTGTAAATAGTTATCAAAGGTACCAGGATTAAAATTTAGTACGCCAGACGCGCGTTTCGTCTACATAAGACTCATCAGTGACGCTAAAAATGAAAAAGACAAACAGACAAACATAGTACACATGACACAACAAAAAACATTTTCTGACAAAAAGAAAACATAATTTATTTTAATGTATCTAAACACGCATATTATTACTATATGTATCCTCCAAGCCAGAAACTTTGCTATGCATCTGATATTTCTTTATATTTTTGTTGTTGTCAGACTCACTGCAGACAAAGTCCATACAATGTCTGCTATGTTCGTCAATTACATCAGATAAACTGCTTGATGAAGGAATTAGGTACTGACAAATCATATGTAAACCAAAAATACCTATCACGTGACATACCAAAACAATATGTAGTTCATTGGTTGTCGTTGGTTCATGTCTGTAATGTATGTCTTTTTTCGTAAGTTGTTTTGTTATAAATTAGACCGTTAGTTTTCTGTATTGTATTGAATTGTTTCCTATTTTTCGTTTCGGTTCTATTTACAGCCGACTATTATACTATATGGGGTTTTCTCATCGTTAAAGGTCGTACGGTTGCCCGTACTTGCTTACGTCCACTTCATTTGAACTTTAGTGGATAGTTGTCTCATTGATAATCATATCTAACATCTTCTTATTTTATATATTTTGCTTGGTGTTGCAAATTTTCACGAAACTACTTTAAACAATTAAAACGGGACTTCAAAGTTACTGATAGCAAATATACTTTAGGGGTGGTGTCCGCAGGAGACTCACAAGTAATATTAACACTCGAATAAAATAAGGTAAAAGACAAATAAGGTACGTACCGAATGAGCATTAACCATAGCTTTTCAAAAACACTGAATCGAGCTAGAACGTTTTGAAATTGAAACCATTTATATGCTTGAATTTTTGTATTGACAATCATTATAGTTCATTTTCATATAATCGAATTTTGACTCCGGAATACATTTTTATTCAACAGGTTACCTTCTCTGTGGTAGGCCTTGAAGTCATAAAACTTTCGAGTCAGTTTATAGCACTCATATTCCAAAATCAACCAATCAGTTTTAAATTTGGATCTTTCAGTTTCTTTGTTGCATCATACCAGCTGTATACTAGTATACAATATAGGGTTTGTACATACTTCTCAGATGATACAATATTCCCGAGCTTTCGTTTCGTGTCATTTTTTCCTACATTAGTACAAAATATTTTTACCACATCTTCTTGAGGGTTCCTAACGGTTATATTTAGTTATGAAAAAGAGGCGAAAGACATAAAATGGAAAATCAGAGTTCATAATTCTGAGGAACGACGACAAAATCAAGACAAAAAAGGAGATCCACGTATAGACAAACAACCTTCTACAAAACACAACAGAAAAAAAAACTAAATACCGAGCAACAGGAATCCAAAACAAATCCGGAGATGACATCAGCTGTTCCATAAGTATACAAAAGAAATAAGATATTTGGATTGTTCAGGTGAAAACTGAAAGGCTGTACAAAACATGTAAAGTGAGCAGCAGATACACTTTTAACGAACTAAATAGTATGAACAAGTGGCTTCATGCTATATCAAGATATCTTTATAGTATAAAATGTATCTTCATGACATAGCAATATCACATAATAGTTTAGTTAAATAACAAATCAGTACGAAAATGTAGCTCCATGTTATATCAAGATGTCTTCATAGTATGAAATTTTATCTTCATAACAAAGCGAAATGACAGATTAGTATGACAAGGTAGCTCCATGTTGTATCAAAGTGTCTTTATAGTATATAAATGTATCTTAGTGAGATAGCAAATTGACAGAGTACTATAGTCAAATGTCGTTCAGTAAAGTATATATTTACATTTGCTTCATGATATATCTTTACCCGTAATGATATGGTTATTGTTATCATAAGGCAGCTGTGGCGTTCCATAAACAACACTAATCGTAAGAGAGACAATGGACAACGATGTATTAACAAAACAAAAAGACATAACACATGTAAAAGGTAAAAATGTCAAAAAATGGGGTCAATTTATTATCTTATCACTATAAAAACATAACAAATATGTAAACCAACATCTCACATGATAAATTAAGTACAGTGGTGGATACCACAAAATTATACGGCGAAAATGAAATGATTGCAATTCTATATATACATGATATAGTCTTTTGTTTGAGTCAGAAGGTGACAAAGTCAATCGTGGTAGTTAAGACTTAGCATCCAAAGAAGGATAACTCAAACTAAATTTCTTATCTATTGGATTATATTTCATGCATGCAATATTGTTCTTATAAACCAACCTGTCGTCTCATTGATATTTCATACAAAGAACAGTTCGTTATCGTTTAATATCGGAGTGCAAATGATTGATTTTCATACATAATTTACATATATGTTCGAACTTCATCAACAAAGAGCACGCAAATTAGTGATTGAAGGAATATTAGCAAACATTGCTAAAATGTTTTTGTCAACGCTAGTTAGTTTTTGTTTTCAAACGCCAGCTAAAACTTGAGTAGGTTTTTCTATATGAATGGAATTTTAAATAAATAAGCATTTAACCCCGCCACATTATTTATGTATGTGCCTGTCCCAAGTCAGGAGCCTGTAATTCAGTGGTTGTCGTTTGTTTATGTGTTACATATTTATTTTTGGTTCATTTTTTTTACATAAATAAGGCCGTTAGTTTTCTCGTTTGAATTGTTTTACATTGTCTTATCGGGGCCTTTTATAGCTCACTATGCGGTATGGGCTTTGCTCATTGTTGAAGGCCGTACGGTGACCTATAATTGTTAATGTCTGTGTTATTTTGGTCTTTTGTGGATAGTTGTCTCATTGGCAATCATACCACATCTTCTTTTTTATATATTCACCTGCGGAAAAAGTATATTCATTGCTCAAAACGTCACGTGCTTTTATGTGTATAATTTTGGTAAAAAAACGTTTGCTGTACAATTGGTTTTGGTAAATATTTCCCATTACATACATATCTATAGAATATGGAATAAAACAATTACTGTCTTTTGTTTCGATAAATATGTGGTCTCAGTTAATATCAGTTTTTCAAAAGTAAAAAAAAAAAACCAAACATTTTCCTTATCAAAAAACAGTAATTGCATATTATTAGTGTTATTTTTTTTTTGTTGTGGGGGTGTATAAGTACCCTGCTACGTCTATTATTTGTTTAAGTTACTAGAAGTAGAGTTATTTCTGCTTTGTATCCTATGTGTGCCTGTCCCAAGTCAGGAGCTGGTAATTGAGTGGTTGTCGTATTTTGCTGTTTTTCATTTTTGTTTTTCGTTTACTGCTCTACATAGTTTGTTCTTGTGTTGTGCCGTTACACTACTGTTCCAGGTGAGAGAGAGAGAGAGAGAGAGAGAGAGAGAGAGAGAGAGAGAGTTTGCATGGCGCCAACAAACTAGTTTAATCCTGCCACATTAAGTGTCTGTCTGTTACAAGTAAAGACCCATCAAGTAGTCGTTTGTTGATGTTTTTTTAATATGTGTTTCGTTCATTTCTTTTGTACAGAAATCTGGCTGTAAGTTTTTTCGTGATAATTGTTCCAATTTTGTAATTTCGACGCATTTTTAAGCCGAGTATGCGTTATGGGTTTCACTCATTGTAGAGCGCCTACAGTTTATATATAATTATTAATTTATGTTTCGTTTGGTCTCTTGTGGAGAGTTGTCTCATTGGCAATCATACCACATCTTCTTATTTTTATACATAAAATTCAAAGGTCATATAACAATATAAACGTGTTAATATCCCAATTTTATCGTTTGGAGACAAACTAAGAAACACATTATTATGTTTCACCAAAATATGATTGCTTTTAAAAAAATGTAAATAAGGTTAACTATGTGTCAGAAAATACAGTAACTCAAAGCGAAAAAAATACACAGACAAAAAGGTTGTTTGACAGATTAAACGTCCGAAAGAAAAACGTTCACGAAAAGTAAAATTGAGATAAAGAAAAGACAAAGCATATACCAAAAGTAAGAGAGGGTCGTCGGACACCAACACATATCAAGGAGAAGGACTTACAGAACAGAAAACTTCCGATTTTGTTTTGTGTGACAATTTTTTAAGTTAAAGTTTTAGATCACTGTGTTCTGTCCTGTAATTATTTCGTAAGTAGATACATGTGGAGCAGGATCTTCTTAATCTTCCGGAACACATGAGATCACCCCCAGTGTTTGGTGGGGTTCGTGTTGTTTAGTCTTTAGTTTTCTATATTGTGTCTTGCGTACTAATATTGGTCTGTTTGTCTTTTTAATTTTTAGCCATGGCGGTGTCGATCAGCTTATTTTCGATCTATGAGTTTGACTGTCACTCTGGTATCTTTCTCCCCTCACTTAGATAGATATCAAGTAAGTCGATCAATTTCTGTACATTGATAGTTGGAGAGAAATGGATCAAATGTCCCTTGTATTTGTTCCACTGGCAGTGTCATAATCAGAAATAACAATATATCGAACTTACTGGAATTTCAGTATAAAGAGTTATAATTTTAACATGTTTTGGGTAAAATATAATGCATCGAAGCACATCGATATCCAACAACAATGTATTTGACAACGAAAAACAAGATATAAAATCAGTTCCGATAGAGTTACGTTTTGTTTTAAATCGTCCTTACTATACATTTATTTTGTATAGGTGCTTGATTTCCTAATCCAATTACAATTACTGTATAAATCTATGATACAGCAAACTAAGGTAGAGGTCGAACGACTTTTAGATTTATTTATTTATATCCCATATTTATCCCATTACTATACAAACTCGACTTTTATTTTCAGAATTGTTTTCAACAAATGGAAATGTTGCCCATAAGGTACAGAGGGAGATAAAGTTCATCCGCCATGTATTTGTCAGAACCAATTCCATTCAATTACAAATACTTGTTTCATTTGTCATGACATCATAAATTTTACGCAGGAGATAATTCACCATACAATTTTTGAATGATAAGAATTCTTTCAATGTCCGAACATATGTTTCCTTATTGTTTCTTGATCTTTTGTTATGAAATAGTTGTTACGTGAGACAATAAATCATCGGATTTAAACAAAAATAAAATTCTATAAGCTTCCACAGTAAAAATAAAGAAGGGGCTTTTTGTTTCCAATAGTTTCGCTTCTCCCAATACCTATTTTTCCTTTAGATGTGAATTTGTGGAAAATGTCACGAACTTTTAGAATAATAGGATCATAATTACAATTCATACGTCAACTTTTTTCAAGTACATGATATCTTTATTACCCAGTAGTGGTCTACACAATCTCATATCAAATCGAACTTTTGTCTTTAATGTGAATCAATAGGAATGAATTTGCTATGCTTTATATATGACAAATTAGTATAATCCTGTTTTTATTCTTTGTCATTAATATTATCGTTTCTTCACTGTCATAAATCAAAACAAAATATCCATATGGTGCATATACTTGAATGACCTTTTAAAAAACTGCTTAGTCTTGGAACCTACCATGAAAGTAAAGGTACAGTATATTAAAAATTCATAAAGCGTGTTTTAAATTGTGTTTAATTTCTTCAAAACTTGGTACTTTTAGTTCACATTGTTGCGAATACTTTATCGTCACTAGCAGAGCTGATATTACTACTTTTAAAAACTATGCTACACGAATAAAGGCTACTCAGGCACTGCTCCAAAGGCACCCACAAAGCAGATACAATTGACGATAATCTCCAACATTGTTGTATCACAAATGAACTTATACTTTCAAAGCCAAGTTTGCAGTCATTTGGTGCTGAAAGTGTCGCCTGATTTTTCTATCTTATTGTCAACGAATTATTTATTTATTTTAATCGACCAGAATAGTTTAAGGGTTTGTATTGTAGCAGATATACCAATTGACTACATACTAAAGTAATACTTTCGACATCTGCAATAGTGTTTTTTCAACGCACGAAGTATATCATTTCTAATGTTGTGTGCTTGGCATACTCTGCTTACTTTCAATATCACTGGGGTAAATGTGATATCCGTAACTGCAGTTACGTATATCCAAAGATGGCGGACGAAATTGCTGGACAACATTTCTTTTGTCAATTTTGTAATAATAATGTATTATTCTTCGGTATTTCGTGTCTTTTTTTTTTAACGTATTACTAAAATCGGAAACTGAACTACTAAGTATTTTTTTCGTAATTCAACCGCTAAATGGAGAAAACAGCCAGCTAAAATATCATGATGATATGGGTTACTGGGGTCAATAGATTGTCAATCAAACAATTCAATCATGTTTGAAATAAAATGATGTCTCCGGTTATTAAAAGTGTAATAACTATGAAACAGAATTATTATTCGTAGTCTTAAAATTAGTGTGTGAAAATATTGATAAGGCTACCAATTCTGTAAAGTCAGCAGCATGCATAAATATAGTGAGCTAGAGGACGGAGATTTGGTAGCAGATGAAGTATAAGTAAAATTGAAAACGGACAGTGCTTTAGCAAATGAAAAAAATGTAAATTGTCAATGGATCTAGGAAAAAATCATCTGTATATCACAATAGTCTTTCCGAACACAAGTCACTCCCTAGCTATATGTATTAGACTATTGTTGTAAATAATATAGGAAAGAATATTAAAAGCAAGTACATTAAATTAAAAAAATCCTTTCGATAATCAAAGCATGGATATCATATCAGAATATATCTTCCAAAATTAAATCTGCATAAATGAGTGTAAATTTATTTTTATGAATTTAAAAAAAAGTATATGAATAAAATTGAAAATGGAAATAGGGGATGTGTCAAAGAGACAACAACCCAACCAAAGAGCAGACCAAGGCCACCAATAATGTAATTCACATGTTTACAGGTTCAATTGAAAATTTAAATACACGTATTTGAAATAAGCACATTCGTAATGTCGTCTATTAGAGGTATTTAGAGCTGTTGTACAAACGCTCATTTACAAAGATGTCAGTCAAATTCATGTTCACCAATTTGACTCAAATTCCTATATTTGATTTATAACATATTAAAATGGATATCCCAATTTAAAAAAAAAACCATATATATCCAAATTCTAAAAAGTCTAAGATAAACAATTTACGATGCTTTGGGTCGATAATATGTATCAGCATTTTGTGTGTATTTCAGTCTATACGCAATCTAATAAACCACCCAGGTGACCTCCACTGACTACCCACAGTCATATAACCAGATATAAATATAAATATAGATAGGTAATACGTGCAATTGGAATTTTCTAGGTCTGTTTGATTTCATGTTATAGACAAAAAAATATTTTAATCATCATTTTACCTGTATATTATCACTGATTTTTTGTGGATCGAATCAGTCTACCAAATGATTTCTCTTGGTTTCACTTTCAATATTAATATTCTTTTCCTTTTGATAGCTGAAAACGTCAAATGTACATGTATGCGTAACCCATCCATAGCATACGGAGTTAACTTGCTGGTCACATGAATGTTTCAATCAGGTCGAATTATTCACTTGGAAGTGAACAATTCATTAGCAACGTTTCAAATTGTTTTTGTTTTTTTTTTTCTATAATTATCTTAGTTTGATAAACATAATTAAACTGAACCACACTGCAAAAAATATTATTTGACTGTTTGACTTTCATTAATGAAGTAACAAACAAAAACATGTTTAAATTTTCTTTTTATCTCGTAGCTAATTCCCCTATAAAATTGACACTCTGTCTGGTTGTGAAAAAAGTAAATCTTTAAATCTTAATAGTGTTAGAACCAATAATTTCAATTATTAATAAAAATCGTAATAAAGTAATCATTATGATATTTATTAAAGATTGAAATATTTTCGAGCGGAAATCAATAATCTACCAGATGATAAAATCACAAACCCGACAACTGTGAATTCATTTATTTTCGTGGATAATTAGTTATAGATAATGTGTTGAACATCAAATGTGTGGTTCACATGAAAACAAGAACGCAACGAAAGTTGGTATCTAACAAATAATGCTAAATTAAAAGGCTGTCAAAAAAAAAGACATTATAAGTCCAGTTCACAGGTACTTGTGGACAAGATACCCTTTGGGTGCCCCTGAGTGGGAGTATCCCGAATGACCCCCCATGTAGTTTAATTTTGATTTATTTTTCATTAAACGTTTATTTAAATTGTTTTCACTGGGAATATATGTCGAAGTTACTGACAAACAGCATTTGAGATTTTTGCCAGTCGACTGATATGTATATAGAGAGAAGGTAAGTCACTCTGGTTTTGTTTACTTGAGGTACCAATTAGTAATCACCTTAAAAATAATATTAATAAACGATCCTACCTTTCATGTCACTGACTTCTTTCCTTTCAATAATGAATTTGCTCTTTAGAGATACATATATTTATTAAATCGGAGCTCAAATAGTCCAGTAATTCATTGTTTTAATCGAACGATTCACAGTTTTTATCGACATTTTGAAATGTTCAAAGCACAAATGACGGAAGTGATGACGAACTGACATCTGGCGAGTAATCGGTGCAGTAACGACAACTCCGGTCTTTCTGCCGAGGACTTCCGAATTGCACTGAAACAAATAAAAAAGACAGAGAATGACTAAAAAAAGTACGGGAAAATTTAAGCGGTTTTTATGAAGCTGAAAATAGTATTGAAAAACGACAAATATTTATAATGAGCCAAACAGGTGCTAATTCATTGTTTAACTGGTTAATAGAAAGTTTGAAAGAAACCACAGACACTGAATATGTTGACTTACTTGAAATAATGTCAAAATTTAAGGCTCCAGTAACTGGCCTAGCTGTGGGTAATTTCATGAAAAAAAATTTCCCCAACATGAAAGTAAAACAAGGTCGTTCAAAATATGAGTGGACAAAAAAAACAAACAGATATTATGGTATCAAGTGGAGAAATGAAAATCAGACTGAAATTGCTTTCAGGGAAATATTTAGTATTGTCCCTAGTGATTTTTTTATATTATCAAACCTCACAGATGCTTTAACACTAGGCCATTTCACTGGCAATATTATAAATGGAAGCAAAGTTCTAATTGAAATAATTTTGAAAAATGACAAAAGCTGGAAATTGCTTTTTAGAGGAAAAACCATTAAACCTGAAAGTCTTGGTATAAATGCAGTGTACACCATAGCTACTGTTTTTGATATTGTTCGTCAACTTAATTACTGCAGAGGTGTTCAGAAGATAGATGAATCCAAAAAGAAATTGACTAATTTTAAAGAGCATGTATCGAAAGCAGGTGATGAAAATTCCAATGATATTTCTTTTCGTTCAGGATCCTGTACTAGCATTTTGCCATTTAAAACTTCAAACACAGTTTCATTTATTTGTTCCTACTGCAAGAAATTAGAAAGACCTCCTAAATTGAAACCTGAAAATAATGTCAAGTCAGATCAAGATTGTGCAAATGAACCAAATTCTCTTGATGTCAATAGCAATGAATGTATTTTGAATAAAAATTCTACACATGATAATGAAGAAAATTCAATTACTTTATGTGAATCAGACAATAATGACATGTCAACAATATTAAATAACATTTTTCCTGACTGTTCTGACAAAATGAAAACTTTTCTTATATCCCAAAAAATGGCACTTGAACGACACCCCAATGGAAGGAGATGGAACAGAGATATAGTTCAGTTGTGCTTATCCTTATGGTGTAGGAGCCCCCGTGGGTATACTGATTTGAGAAATAGTAAGTTCTTGGTACTTCCTTCTCAGAAACTTTTACAGCGGTATAAAAATCGCATTCACCAGGAAGCAGGTATTAACAAAGAAATGCTTCATTGGATGAAAAATGAGGCCAAACTTAAAAACATTCCTCCAGAGGGATATGAAGGGGGACTTATATTTGATGAAATGTCCATTCAAGCTGATTTACAGTTTAAAAAAAAGGATGGTGATATACAATTAATCGGTTTTGCTGAATGTTTACCAGAATCTTTAGTCTTTAATCAGATGGCAGCAAATAAAAAGCAACAGACTCTTGCAACGCATGCACTACAACTAATGTTCTTAGGGTTTACAGGATTTAGATTCCCCTTTGCTCACTTTCCTTCGACTACAGCATCAGGTCATGAACTTTATCTGTTACTTTGGGAATCTGTCAATATGCTTTCAAATTTTGGATTTAAAATACAATTTATAAGTGCTGATGGGGCACAGTCCAACAGAGATTTGTTTAAACTTTTATTGCCAGAGTTTAGTTCCATGAGTCCTGTAACTTGTTCATTTAAAAACATTTATAGTTATGATAATCCCAAAATATTTTTCATCATGGACATCTCTCATGTTATTAAAAAAGTTCGAAACAATATATTGAAAAGTGGTACTGAAGCTCATTGTAAAAGACATTTAGTGTGTGGTGAAAAATACATTGAGTGGAGTCATTTCAAACAAGCCTATTTATGGGACATTTCTTCACATGTTTTTCCTGTTTACCACAAATTAACACAGGAACATTTTTTTTTAACATCTGAAGCCAAAATGAGAAATTATTTGGCTGAAGATGTCTTAAATTGTGATATGCTTCATTTAATGGAGCTTTACAGAAATAGTCTTGGTGATGGCGGATCATTAGATGCAACAATTGAACTATTAAAATGTACAAGTGTGCTTATTAAGAACTGCAGGGATTCAAGGCCTATTACTGATATAAGTGATGACCGACTGAAAGACAATCGTGATGCGATGGATTGGTTTGTTCATTGGGAAAATAGTGTAAAAAATAATGCAACCATAAAAAATAAGGAAAAATGTTTGATATCACACCAAACAAGACAGGATATTATATCTGCTGTACTAGGTTTTGAGGAGCTTTGTTTGTACAAGCTGAAAAAGTCAAATGCTTCAATTATCCCTAACAGGATTAATAGTGATGTGATTGAAAACATTTTTTGCCAGCAAAGGACCTTACATAATGGTGCCAACAGCAACCCAACATACTTAGGATACTGTCATTCTATAAATTCTGTTATACTTGGTCAAGCATCTGTATCAAAGAAGTCAAATACTGGTGGAGTTGAAGAAATTCAGAAACAAAACTGCCCATCCCAAAAGGTATGTTATACTGGTTAATTGTTTGTAAAAGGGTAACAAAATTAAGATCATAACATGAAATTTTTATTCAACAAATTTATTTCATTTTTTGTAACTTCCATGTATTCTATTTAATTTATGTTACTTAATATTTTGTTCACTGATGTCAGAGTGAGTTTCTAAAATTCTAAATATATGCAATATTATGTAATTACTCAAAGAACATACATATTTAGTTTCATATTTCACCAATTTTTTGTTAACAGTTTTATCAATGATGCTGTCTCCTTGATGTTTAATCCCAAACCAGTGGCAGATCCAGAAATTTTAATGATGGAAAAAGGGGGGACTGACTGCCCAAGAGGGGTACTGCTCCAGTCAAGCTTCAGTGGTTCCCTAAATAATCAACCAAATTTTACCCACAAAAAAAAAGGGGGGGGGGGGTTAGCCCTATAAATCCTAAATTTAAATGTGAGTTAATAAATAAGTTTAATCTACCTTATATTATTGGCAAAGGGGACAGGTAAATTGTTGATCTTCTTCTGTCAGACTTTTCCATTCATTGTCATCCTGAAGCTGAGCACAATTTCTGTGATACCAGAGGGAACATAAATCGCAACAGATCCAATCTTCTCCCTCACAATATGCTAAATTACAAACTGCACATTTTTCATCAGAGTCATCTGTTGTTTTCTTTTTCTGTCCTTTCCCCTTTCCCTTTCCTTTTCTTTCCCTTTCCCTTTTCCTTTTACTGATGTTCTTTTACTCTTTTTTCTTACAGGTTCAGACGGTACTGAAGGACCGGGGTCAGATTGTACTGAAGGACCGGGGTCAGATTCAGTCGAAACAGTAGATATCTGAAGAATACCACTTGGTCCAGCTTGTTCAGTGTCCATATGAGATTCCTCAGGTGTGTTGACATGTTGTGTTTCTAGAATTCCTTTAACAAGAACATGTATAATTCCATCTTTCTTTTGCTGAGCATTTGCTTTAATTTTAAAATATTGACCAAGTGAAATCAGCTCCTTTTTAGTAAATGAATTGTCATTAAAAAACTTTTCACTTTGCATCAGTTCAGATTTCAACCTTAAAAATGAGACTTCCTTATTTGTAGAATTATCTTCACTGAAGAACTTCATATTAAAAGATTTAGTTGCTTTTAGTGATTTTTGCATTACCTTTTTCCGCAATGCAACACCTTTTTCTTTTTTCAAAAATGTTAAATAATCTCTTCTAAATTGACTTAAATTGACTTTCAAAAATAAGGTGACCACTGACTGGAATATTTCAATGTAATTTTCACAAGCCATAACCATTGTTGATAATATATTAAAAATGTCTTCATTTTGGTCCTCTGTAGGCTGATTTCTTGAACTTACTACACATTTTATCCAGGTTTCAAAAAGATCATAATTTCCAAGTACTTCTTCTTTTACACTGCTAAACAAATACTTTCCAGTATCCACTAATTTGCCATGAGTAAACTTTTCACGGCATACTATTTCCAGTTTTTGAAAGAAATTAAAGGTTACATCTGAAACATTTGTCAGATTTTCTCTTTCATTTTGCTTGCGTTTAGTTTCAAGTAAAGTATCACCCTCAGTTGTTGACATATTTAATTCGTCATACGAACAGGTTAAAGAGTTAAAAATATCCATTTCAAACTGATATCTGGCTAAATCTGTTTCCTTGCTTTTCACATATAAAGAGTTTCTGATTTTTTTGGATAAAGTGTATTTTAATTTTGCTAAAACATACCCACTAATGTATCTTAATTTTCCCTTTCCAGAGAAGTCCATTTCCTGATCAACAGTCAGTTTCTTTAAAGGCTCAGGAGCTGCCAAATGAAGGTGAGTTGAGAGATTTGAAAAAAAATCTTTCTCCAAATAAAACATGACTGAAGTCAAAAGTTGGAACTGTGGCCCATTAATTTTTTGACCATAATAATTCAGTAAAGTAATTACACTATCTTCATATTCCTTTGAATTTATGTGCTTGTTAAATTTAATAAAATAATCATTTCTGTGTTTTTGTGAAAATTTCACTTCTCCTTCCGGAAAACAGTTCAAACCTATATCTTCCATTATAGAGCACTGTGCTTGGAACCAGTCATGAAAATGTTGATAATTTTTGGAAATTGCATCGCTGAAGACTAAAATATTTGCTTCCACTGGTGTGTCAGTAAATGCTTTGAGAACAGTGTCTAAAGCCAGTCTAGAACCTGACTTATCTGGAAGCAACTCCTGATCAGTACCCAGAATATTTTCAATAAATTCTAAATTGTCAATTTCAGATTCTGAGAAATCAGAGTCTACTTCAAGTCTATCAAAAATCACAGTTGAATCTGAATCATCACCACCCCCATCATCATTATCATTATTATCATCATCATCATCATCATCATCATCATGTTTGCTTTCATTATCAGAGGTTTCTACATTTAGTTTTCTGCAACAGGTTAAATCATTTCTTATAATACCAAGTGAAAAACTGTCATAAAAGTTGAATACATTGACTGGATGTTTTCTACACAAACTTTTCCTAAAATTTATTACTCTCAAACCTTGTATAGAAACTGCCCTCCCTATTGCTACTCCAAGTTGACCAGGTTGAATACTGTTATTACAATCAACAACAAGGTTTTCAATTGTCATCCCCTGTGCTTTATGGATGGTGATGGCAAACCCTACTTTTAAAGGCAGTTGAACTCTCTTTGCCAACACTATTTTGTCCACAGGATCAAAAGTTGTGAATACCTCTTTTGCTATTGTGACAGTCAATGTCTTATGTTCAAGAGTGAATTTTACTTCTACTGAATCAGTGTTAAGTTTTGTTACTGTACCACAAAGTCCATTAACTAATATGTCATTTAAATTTTTAATCAGCATAACAGGACAACCAAGTTTTAGTCCAAGATTTTTAGGTGCAAGAAATTTGCTTAAATAATGTTGTGAACCCTCATCTTGAGACACATACACTTTGAGATCTCCTTGAAGTGACTGTATTTTATTGTAATTAAATAGATCTACATCATAATTTCTGGCAAAAAGGTGAACACATTTATTTAATCGCTCATTCTGTAATGGCCTATCAAGTGATTTCAAAAAAGCTACACTGTCATCTGAAATATCTCCAATTTCAAGTTCATTTATGCATTTGATAAGGCTTTGGTCATCTTGTCGATGAATAATATTTAAGTTAATTTTATGCGAAAAAAATGTATGAAACCATGGTACAGTAAAACAGTGCTTGCCAGGATCTCCATACAGCTCATTGGAAACTGGTGAAAGTTGGAAAAAATCGCCAACCAAAACAACTTGTATATTTCCAAATAGGTCTGTTGAATTTCTGGTATTTTTACACAAAACTTGTACCTGATTGAAAATTTTAGCACTGATCATAGATGATTCATCTATGATTAATGTTTCAACTGTTTCAATATTGTGTTTGGCAACAGTAAACCTCTCATCTGTTTTAACAAAATGAATTATTTCTTCATTTAAGTGTCTACCGTCCTCTACCCCGGACCATTTATGTAAGGTTTGTGCCCTTAGGTCTCCGTAATGAGTTGCTGCAATTCCGGTAGAACAAACAATGCTGACATTTTTCCCCTGCTTAAATCTCATATAGTGTACCAATTTCTTTACTAAAAATGTTTTCCCAGTTCCTGCCTGCCCAGATATAACTAAATTATGGCCACTCGTGGCTAATTCAAAGGCTAATTTCTGATCTTCATCCATAATCAGTTTAATTTAGGCTTTCCCGTACTTATTTTAAAAAACTGTCTTTTTATTTGTTTACTTTCTGCTTTCCCGTACTTTTTTTTAGTCATTCTCTGTCTTTTTTATTTGTTTCAGTGCAATTCGGAAGTCCTCGGCAGAAAGACCGGAGTTGTCGTTCCTGCGCCGATTACTCGCCAGATGTCAGTTCGTCATCACTTCCGTCATTTGTGCTTTGAACATTTCAAAATGTCGATAAAAACTGTGAATCGTTCGATTAAAACAATGAATTACTGGACTATTTGAGCTCCGATTTAATAAATATATGTATCTCTAAAGAGCAAATTCATTATTGAAAGGAAAGAAGTCAGTGACATGAAAGGTAGGATCGTTTATTAATATTATTTTTAAGGTGATTACTAATTGGTACCTCAAGTAAACAAAACCAGAGTGACTTACCTTCTCTCTATATACATATCAGTCGACTGGCAAAAATCTCAAATGCTGTTTGTCAGTAACTTCGACATATATTCCCAGTGAAAACAATTTAAATAAACGTTTAATGAAAAATAAATCAAAATTAAACTACATGGGGGGTCATTCGGGATACTCCCACTCAGGGGCACCCAAAGGGTATCTTGTCCACAAGTACCTGTGGCATTGTGCAATCTGTTAATTAGTCGTATATTTGTCACGTTATAAGTATATTAACAATGACTTAAAGATTGTCACAGTTAGCACCCTTTATTTCATCTCATTTAATATTTTTTTGCGCATACAAAATGTAAGAAATTTTATACATAACTGAACAGTAAATGGGTCAAAAATATTAAAAAAATGATATGCAAATGAAATCAAAAAAGATGGTTCTTCATACAGGTATATATTGCAAATTGTAAAATGTTAAAAGACCGGTGAAGTATGACATTTTCTTTGCTATAAAAAGCATAGATTTTCTAAAGTAGTGTTGCACTCTTACCTAATAAAGGTAAACTTAATAAAGGTAAACTAAAGAAGCAAGTACCAAATTTCCCCAGCTAATGGTAGACAGTGGCGTCCTTCCCGATGGACTGTGGTGTCCACAGCCCTGAAGAAGTAGAAGCCTTGTGATGTCATAGCCATTTGAAACTCTGTCATCTTGATATTTCTCATGTGAATGGGAAACGGTCGTATACAGAGCATTCACTTGGAGAGGAGTTGGGCTGGTGAAGTGTCGTATCTATCTATAATACTAAAATTACGAGGTCCAATTTGTCAGCCGTCATCGGGTAAAAACGACAAATCAAAGAATTCAACTCTATATATAGCTAATATAGGACAATGGTGTAGATTAAAAATTACACCACTCCAGACCCTTTTGTTTTCCACATAATTAAAATTGGCAATAATTAACAAGTTCCGGGTCGAATCCGATACCGATACCAATAATATATTCACCTGTTACCTATTACCTTATCTGTACGTTCCGCATTTGACAGGCGCACCACCAAACGGTGTAGTTAGGATTTTGCTATATACACGGGTCATAATCAAAGGGAACGTTCCGCATTTGACAGGCGCACCACCAAACGGTGTATTTAGGATTTTGCTATATACACGGGTCATAATCAAAGGGTATGTTCCGCATTTGACAGGCGCACCACCAAACGGTGTATTTAGGATTTTGCTATATACACGGGTCATAATCAAAGGGCCGACACTACTAAATTCAATCTTTATCAAATTTTTCCCTATTGTAGTTTTTATTCAGCAATCAGCAAGACTTTCTAAGATAACTAATATGGGATAATGATGTTGATTAAAAAATACTCCTTTCCTGGATAGCCAGGACCTTTTGTTTTCCAAATAATTAATATTACCAATAATTAACAAGTCCCAGGTCGACGGGTTCAAACAGAAAGATTTGAAAGCAGAGAAAACTGTGTATCTTATAATCGACATGACTTTATCAGATGACAATACCAATTACTAAAATAAGGCTTAGGCATAGTTGTATACTTTTATTCAGTTACGGACCAGCGATATCACGGGTGTGTACTTGTAGGGTAGGAGAATGACGGGGTGTATTTTTGTGGTAGGGGTTGTTAGGGTTATGGGAAATGGGTTAGGTAGGTGGTTACGTGTAGGTCTATTTAGGGATAAGCATTGTTGTAGGTAAGTTTAGGAGGAGAAGGAGGAGGTGAGAAGTGAGAGAGAGTGTGAAAGAGACAGAATGAGCGAAGGAAATATATGGGAGGGGATTATGTGTTAGAGGAGGAGAATGTGTGTGAGTGAGATGACTGACTAAATGTGGGTGTGTTTAGGAGAGAGAGAGTGTGTTGGTTGGTAGAAGAGAGAAGAGCGATAGCATGGCGGGGTTTGAATGGAGACAGAGTGTGTGCTTTATATATAGATTTACTAAATAAATAAATGATTTGGGAAATACGTTAAAGGTATACAAAATTCATGTGATTTCCGAATGCAATTAGGTTCTATCCGGGCACTCTGGTTCCAAACCTTGGTTCTATTGGGGTTCGTTGGTTCGAAACCATGGTAACTGGTTCAACATCCGGGTTGTTGGGTTATAACAACCCAACTATTGGTTCTATCCGGGTTCTTTTCTAATGTTTCCGTTGAACTTTGAGAAGATATCCGCAACTATCCGAATAAAATAATAAAGTGGATCAAAGACGTCTATTTTGTAAATAGTAACAATAAAATGTTAATGAAAAAAAATCTGTTATCACTTACCCCCTGAAGTAGTCCAGTCAATCTAGCATCAAGTTGACCCTAATCTTAAACTAATATATATAGCAACAGAAGATTTTTAAGTTTTACTCTGTAGCATTATACCCCAAATATACACAGAAAAAAGTCCAACAAAATATAACTTGAGGTCACGATTTTAAAATTCCCATGGAGATTTGCATTGAAAAGGGAGATAACTCTGCAAAAAGGGCAGAATTACAAACTATAACTTGAGGAAGACTAAAAAATCACAATTTTAAAATTCCTATGGAGATTTGCACTGAAAAGGGAGATAACTCTGCAAAAAGGGCAGAATTATCAATAAAATTTGATACAAAATTATAATTTACCGCTTCTATTCAGCATAAGATATTGATTCTTGGTATTTTAGCCGTTTTTAGAGACAAGTCACCAAAGATTCTCTTTCCTCGTTTTGTAAAAAAGTGGTGTAAACGTGAAAAATCTGATATAAAATCTCTTGATCCTTATTTAAATGAATGTATGAATGTGGTAGATAAGAGAATATCACATTTTGAAAATAATTTAGAAGTAAATAATAGAGTACATAATACACCTATTTCCAGAATAAGAAATAAACTTCAAGAACTTTCAAAGCGGTTTGTGTTTGTACCGGCCGACAAAGTAGCCAACAACGTGGTGGTGGTATGCCGTAAATACTACACGGACGTTCTTAAGAATGAAATTTTAAGGAGGTAGACCTAGGTTAAGGGAAATAACTCTTAAAATCATCAGTACGTTTGTGTCAACCATTTTCATAAGTATATTCTAAGCTTCTAGGTTACATAGATTATTTCCACTCTGTTTCAGGTAAATGCTTGAAAAACATTGATAAAACTTGACTTTAACAAACACATAACTGATTTAAAGAGTTACCTCCCTGAACCAAGGTCTACCACCTTAAATTCATCTACATTCAAGTCCATCCGCTCCCCAGAGTGTCATATAGTAAACAAACATATCACAACCACATCAAAACTTAAGGCTTCTTCTGAACATTTGAAGGTCCCTACTATGTATTGGCTACATAAACTACACACAAAAAAACATTAAATATCGTTTCATCTCGGCCTCTAGTAAGTGTTCTACAACTAATCTTTCAGTACTCTTAACAAGTTCATTAACTACTTTTAAAGAGCTCATCATAAACTATGGTAATAAAATGTATGAACATAGTGGTATAAACAATTTTTGGAGTGTAAAAAATTCTTTGGATGTTTTAGATAAATTACGTGCTTTTGATGCTACTTTTAATTTTACGGTGTTTATATTTCACAACTCGTTCGCTGGAAATTAAAAGCAAACTAAATATTACTAGTATGTTATATACATATACACATTCATGGATCTACAATCTGTCGATACCTGTAACTTGTCATTGCACAAAGTCATGTTTTTCTCTGGCTGTTTATGACGTCTTTACACTAAATCCATTGGAGGTTGGATGTGTACGGATTGATATTTTAGTCTTAGATGCATGATTTTTTTATTAGTTGTTATTGTCTTTGAACTAGCTGTCAGATAACTGCGAGTACTCTCAGATCTGTTCCTGGTGTCTTTTTGTTGCCGGGATGTACAAGTACCCGGCCACGTCCACTTGTATTTTTGTCCATCCGATGAGTTAAGCCTCTTTCAACTGATTTTTATAGTTCGTTCTTATGTTGTACTGTTATACCACTGTCCCAGGTTAGGGGAGGGTTGGGATCCCGCTAACATGTTTAACCCCGCCACATTATTTAAGTATGTGCCTGTCCCAAGTCAGGAGCCTGTAATTCAGTGGTTGTCGTTTGTTTACGTGTTACATGTTTGTTTTTCTTTCATTTTTTTTTTATATAAATAAGGCCGTTAGTTTTCTCGTTTGAATTGTTTTAAATTGTCTTATCGGGGTCTTTTATAGCTGACTATGCGGTATGAGCTTTGCTCATTGTTGAAGGCCGTACGGTGACCTATAGTTGTTAATGTCTGTGTCATTTTGGTCTCTTGTGGACAGTTGTCTCATTGGCAATTATACCACATCTTCTTTTTTTTTTTTTATAGATACTGACCAAATATAATTTACAGATATAAACAATACCAAAATTTCACATTATGTTTTCAAAATGGCCACAAAGCCACTTATTTGCAATTCTTAAATGAAAAATGCACAAAAAAAAATAAAAATAAACATGACACTTCGGTTTTGTACATTTCATAATCTGATAGTTAAATACTAACTTATAACCCCATCAAAGTAAATGTATCATGCTTAACATGAATGTTAAGAAAATCAACCAAAAACTGTCAAAAAGGACTATTTTTTACAGAGTTATCTTCCCTTTCTAATGTTAATTTCCATAGGATTTCATTTTTCCTCAAGTTTGATTTTATAGGACTTTTTTCTGTGTATATATGGGGCTAAATGATATAGATTAGAACTAGAACATTTTCTGTCGCAATTTGTTTGAGGTTAACCTTTAGTTTGACTGGACAAAAGTAGCAAACGACGAGGAGCTTTGAGAAGAATGGTATCTTTAAAATGTTGCTGTGCAAATAAATTTCAGGAATATACTTCAATTTTTTTTCTGGTTGTATACCACCCTGAAACACGCCAATTAAACGTACATGTATGCAGCTTGACAAGACTACTCTAAAAATTAAGATGTTGAAATAGGTATATTTTGGGAAATTTTTACATGCTAAGGACTACTTGAAACACTCAGAAATTTTTGATAGAGAAGATAGTTAGAATTTGTATTTTCATGATTTTTCACTTTTTTTCAATATGCAGCCAAGATTTACATAATATTTAAATGTCAGTTTCACAAGCTTGTAATGCATTTTGTATGTAAATTATAAACCTAAATCATCGTGTCTTTGGATGTACATTTCTTATAACACAGTTTAACAAATAATTTCTTAAAATTGTACGATTGTTGTTTAGATATAACTTTAATTTGATCAATATCGTTGATTTCGTGTAGATTTTTTCTGAGATTTTTCATAAGAAGGGTGCATTTTGTTTTATTCTCGTTCATCGCTTTAGCCACTGAGTATTACTATTTGGTTACTAGTATACAACTTGAAGTCCTGCTGAAAAAAATAAACATGATTAAATAATCAACATTCACAAATTTTAATGGCTGGTCACGAAAGTATGATTGTAAAAAAATATAAGTGTAAACGGTTTTCTTGATTGATATATACTAGTCAACAACAAAAAAAAAAAAAAAAACGATACACCACTTTAATCAAAAATAATATTTTACCGTTCAGCAGAAAACAAAAACAAATATATGAAATATGTTTTTTTTTTTCAATGTTCTACGTGACACAGTAATAAATAAACGTCACAGACAGTTCCTTGACCGAATACGGACGGATCAAAGTCATCATCTGGAATTTCAGTTGGCGTAAATAAATAGCGACTATGACCGCCTCTCGCAGCAATATCAGTTCCACACATTCGACGCATAGAGTCCAATCAAAGTCATAATGTTGGCTTGGGGGATATTATTCCACTCCTGTATGAGAGCTAAATGCAAATCTTGTAGCGTTTCCGGTGGATTTTGTTTTTCTCGAACACGTCTACCAAGATGATCCCATAAATGTTCTATGGTAGCAATACACAGTTAAGAAAAAACATTAAATTTACACTCATAATTTAAAAAAAAGTCATATGCATTTCTGCTCGTTTTTCCATAAAATTGAATTAAAAAGATCGAGCGTCAAATCTTTGTTGAAAAACACTACAATAATTTCTAGAACTATGGGTGGTGCGGATAGGAAAATACTTATTGTCTAACAGGAAAATGGCCTATAAAACCAATCTTAATGTTCATATAAACCCACTTGGAATGCTATATTATTCTTCAACTATCTAAAAATCAATTTTATTGTACAAAAACTTTCATATTTAAAAAAATAACCATAGCCATAATGCGCAATTAAACTTCTAACTATGTATTGCTACCTATAGGAGAAAGATCCGATGATAATGATGTCATAGGAAGAACTCGAAATCGTTTTGTTAGAGATACTCCATACAAATCCTTGTCACATGACATCTAGCGTTATCCTGTTGGAAAATAGTTGAAACCGCGTTGTCGAATAAAAGGCAGAACAATAGGGCCAAGAACTTCATCCCTACATCTCGAAGCGCTCAAGTTGCCATCAATGATTTTTAACTGTGTGCGTCCGTTGTGACATATTCCACCCCATACTATCACACTTCCGCCTTTGAAACGATCTGTTTCCATGACACAAGGTTCCGAAAATCGTTCACCTGGTCTATGATATACTCTCATGCGTCCATCACTAAAACGGAGAGCAAATCGGGACTCATCTGTTAAAAGGATATATTGCTAGGTGTGCAACCTCCAACGTCGTCTTGCACGAGCCAAATCAAGTCTTGCAGCCCTATGAAACTGCTTAAAGAGCGGTCCTTTCAGGAAACGTCCTGAATGAAGTCCATGCGCTCTGAGCCTTCGTCGAAATGTCTGACCCAAAATTCAGTAGTTGTGAAGACCAGGAATTCCTCGGGCCGTATTTTCTGCATTTAATGTACGGTTGCGGAAGTGCAAAAGACGGATCGCGCGGTCTTGACGTTGTGACGTCTTCTGGGGTCTGCCGCTACGTGGTCTATAATTTGTTGAGCCAGTTTGCCTCAGACGAATCATCAGTCTTTTTATTATTATATTCTTGCCACATGAAAATGATTTGCGACGTCAACGTGCGTCATCCTAGCTCTGACCATGCCAACAGCTTGTTCATGCTCATTTTGAAGTAACCGTGGCAATAATTTCTAGATTTGTTTCCATTTTTTATAGATGTCAAATTGTTTACCTGATGCAGTTACCTAATTATTAACATCATACAATTTAAATGCTTCATTGATTCACGGCGAACTCAATTACAGGACGGAAAAATAACATTCACGATTTTTGTCGTATTCGATTCGGATTTTTTTGGCAAAAAAAACATTAACAGATGCTTTTTAAAAATGAATAAAGAAATAAAATTAAACAGAAACTTTAATTGAAAGATATGAAAATGATAACCAATTTAATCTTGTATCGTTTATTTTGACTAGTATAGTTACAGACTTATCTAGCATCAACCTGCAACTCTTCAGGTATATATGTATAACAATTGTGTTGTAACTTTAAAATTCCGCGCATATATTATCAACGAGTTTGAAAATTATTATTTCCTACCGTGTATTTACATATTTGTTTTATTTTCACAGATAATAATTCTGATTTTCTTGTCATTTCTCATGACAATAGAGTGTGATGTTAAACCACAACCACTTCCAAAACAACTGAAATTATGTCTAAAAGACAGATTCGCTAGTGATCCTTCAGCAAGAGAAGAGGATGTAAGCACATCGTGCATGTTAGAATTCATGTGGTTAAACAAGGATTATTGTGAGGAAGCTTCACCAGGAACAGTAGAGTGGCTTTCATCATTGGTTAGAAAAATCGCTTCGAGCTCAGTAAGAAAAGGATCTACTAGACACAAGAGACAAGCTTCTGGTGGAACTCCTAGAAGAAGAAAAGAATACAGGATGTTAAGTGACAACGAACGACGGGAGTATCATGATGCTATAAACCAACTTAAGAATGACAGGGTAAATATCTGTTAGTTCAACAACAGGGTAAACATCCATCCAAGGAGTCGATTTAATACTTTTTTTTCGAATTCAAAGGGTATCAATTTCTATGAAGACCTTTTTGTTTTTATGCAGCATAAGCAACAGGGTAAACATCCGTTAACAGAAAGTCAGTTTAATCCGCTTTTTTTGTTTCGATTTTCAAAGCGTATCCGTTTCATTTTGAAATTTTTTTGTTTGAATACCACTAAATGAAACAATCTTCAGTAAACTTGTGAAGTATACTTAAAAAAAATAAGCAATAATAAAAGGTGGAATCATGAGAGAAAAATAAAACCTTCAAATTATTCGATGTCGATGACAGATTTACTTACACAAGGAGGTATTAAAAGATTTTCATTTGTTGCAAAGAAACATTATGCTGAAAATATCTCTTGTGATTTTCTGTTTTTGTTTCGATCGACTGCTCTCTCGTTGACTTCTAGTTGTCTTTCTTTTTATTCATATCAATTTCTTTTTGTTACTTGGCCAAACAGTAAATGTACCTTTTGAAAAAGTATTGCTCGTAGCCATTCTTATTTATTGCACTGAATGATACGATGTAAAATATTATTAACTAATTTATTTTTATTTTGACAACAAGTGTGGACACAGATCAATGTGGATAGCAATTTTTAAATTTGTGTCAGTGTATTTGAAACTGTTATCATCATTGCGTTGATGTATTGGTTGTGCCTTGTTGTATTCTAATTAGGTTCTAAGTTAAATTGTGTTGCATGGTAAAGGTCATCTTGCTTTTTAGATCAGAACCAAAAGCTTATTATTGGCATTATGCAGGGTAGATCTGAGATTAATTTTAAAACAACTGGTCCGAGACCACATTTTTTTCGTAGTGCATTTCTTTTAGAACATAAATGAAAATAAAAAAAAAAACCACCTGCGCTTTCTCGAAGAAACTTTTACAGTGTGTTGTACTACTTTTGGGACAAATTATATCAAAATTATAGAAAACTTCATCGTCTCTAACTCAAAATATGGACAATTTTATGTTAAGGGCGTCTTGAAATCTTTTGACAGCTTCCGAAGTGCTAATTTTAAACCGTTTTCAGCTGGACCAAATCACTACTTTCCTTTAAAATTCTGGACCCAAATTTTTTTTACAGTGTAATTTCACCCCCCTACTTGCATTTGAGGCATTAAACATGGAGAAATAAATTTGGAAGGGGTATAAAAATTAATGGCAAGTAACCCACTGTCAACACTAGGGACTATATTTGTGAACAACGAAAATCAAGGGACGACAACGGTGGTCTCGGACCAACTTGCTCATTGGTCAAACAATATTTTACTTGTCTAAAGGAGACAACAAATTATATTGATGATAAGAGGAAACATAAGGATTGTAAATGGTTCCGTGTGTCTTCCTGGTAACAACTAGCCTGTATTCATCGAACTGTCATTCCAAATTCATTTAATTTTCTCTCATTTATAAAGAATAAAATACCAATTTCAGGTAAACTCCAATGATCAAGTAATGAAATTTATCAATGTCCCAAGTAAATCGAAGTCTTCTTTAGAAGAAATACCCTCACATTGGTGGTCAATCACGAATTGTTATCCTTTACATTATTTGATTGGTGTTTGATTTGAAATATCAAAGTAATACACATAGAATTTATTTTGGCCCAATAAGTACAAACCAATATCTGTGTCAGAAGAAAAATACAGCACATTCGACTTTAGCCATAGTCATATAGCTTTTAACTTTTCTGTTCTTATACATTCTTGGCTATCACATTTCGGCGGTGAGCGTTCCTAATAAATTTAAACCAGAAAAGCGGTTCGGAAGCATACAATCTGTAAAGTGTTGTATTCATTTTTATGTCATGATTTGCTTTGAATGTTTTGGTGGTATTTTTAAAGAACAGAAATCTTTTAACATCAATGTTTATTTCAGTCTATTTTATTTTTGTGGCGTACTTTTTTGAAAAAAATGTTGCTTATGGTTCCCGGATTAGTTGATCATTGTTTATTTCGAACACGAATTGTGCAAACTGAATTTGTGAGTAGTTGTAGTATAATTTATTATCCTTTCAGTCTTTGACTCCAAATAGATATGATGCCTTAGTACGATATCATCAAGTTGCAAGTAGAGGAGCTCACGGTGGACCAGCGTTCCTGGCATGGCATCGTTACTTTTTAGTTCTGTAGGTATTGTACATAATTTAATGTTGCGTATAAATACAACTTTATTTGTATTGTGCATTTTAATAGCTAAAACGATTGTGTTCAGTTTGTATGCCTTAATACGAGATAAAAAGGGACACAAGTCCATACATACAGGTACTAGTAATTAATTTCGATGACATCATCTTTTTACCTACGTAGCTGAAGATGGAATCGGGTCTAGCAACAGTGTCTGCTCGAATCCGTCCGTCCGTCTGTTCGTCTGTCTTTCCATCTGTTCGAAAGAAATCTTTCGTTGACATTTGTTGGCTTCTGTGAAAGGAAATGCTTAATTACTCGGCCTGAAGTTTTATAAGGTTAACTGCGGTATATCTGTTCCAGACCGTATGAGTATTTGGGCCGTTCGCGTACGGTCTGGACCGTATGCGTACTTTTTCAAAATACTCATACGGTCGGACCGTACGCGTACGGTCTGACTGATATTAGACAGTTGGTCAAGTTTATTAGATACAAATGCACATAACAGATCAACATAACTTAACTCTCAAATTAATATAAAACAAGTTCAATGGTTATTTAAATAAAAACTTTATATTTTAACTATTTCAAAAATTCACGCTAATTAGATCTGTTAATCTCTTGTATTTAGCATGTCGATCAGTAATACACTAATTGAATTATGATACGAGTATACGTATACGATCCGAACCGTATGTGTAAGGTCCACATACTCATATGATCTGGAACATATCCACTTCTTGTTTGCCATCATAGTTTGAAATTTGAAATTTTACAAAACTTATTGTATATGTAACTAAAGTTACCATTGCTCCTATTGAAGGGAAGATTTAATATTTTGTCTGCAGGTTGGTCATGTTGAGTCATTGCGAGGACATTATACAATTTTAACATCCGCTGTGTATCCATTTCTTGTTTGCCGATAGGTTCAAATTTCCAACACTCACCGTACAAAAAATAAATTCGTCAAGTTTTCGTTTCTCCTATATAATGGAATCATTAAATATCTGAACTGTAGTTTCATGATGTTCAGTTGTTGAGTAAGAAAATTTGCATCTGCTTTATACCACTTCCTGTTTGCCGATAATTTGAAAATTTCAGCACTCATAGTTCAAAGGGGATGTTCGTCAAAAATTCTCCTCTCCTATATATAAGGAAATAATTTAATATTTGGTCTGAAGCTAGATAATGACGAGTTGTAGCAAGTATGATTTTTTACATCTGCTATGTAGCTACTTTCTATTTGCCGATGGTTTGAAATTGTTCAACACTCATCGCATAAGAAAATTGTCGTAAAAGGTTTTGTGGTCTCAAAGGGAATTTAATGCTTAGCCTGGTAAAAATGTTGGAAATTTTACACAAACAGTTTTTAGTCATTTCTGATTAAGTTAAAAAGTGTTCATGACATTATTGCTATCTGTTATAATTTTTTTTGTACTTCCAGTAATTTCAAATAATTTCATTAAAAATGTTCGGTTTGGCTTCAGGAACCAACAATGCCAAAGCGAGCAAATAAAAATATGGAAGTTATACATGTGCGACATACAACAAAGGCAATTGGGAGAAGAAATATTGAAGAAAAATTTAAAAATTATTTGCACGTTCAATAGTGTCTAATTACATGTATATATACTGATTCATAAAAAAGTGTTGTTTTAATAGTTGAAGGAGTGCTTTCTTAGAATTTGACGAGATGTACTTAATACGCTTGTTGTATCATACGAAAGACCGAATTGAAGGATCCTTTATTTTGACTTTTGAACTCTTTTTTTTACACATTAATCAAGGCTTTCTGGGACTTTAATGTCCTATGTCCGCGCATCCAGGACCAGTACACTGCATGCAATGACATAATATCAAACTTGAATTTTCATGCGAAATGTTGGAATTTGTGTTGTACGATGTAAGAATGTAATTAAACCTGGGTGATGGACACATCATGGGTAATGGAGACATTTATTAATAGCTCAATGACATTTTATTAACATGAAGTTGTAAGTAAAAATGAAAAATAAAATTCTTTGCGTTTTCCCGCCTAAAAATAAACCAATGGGAATATAACTTTGCAACATTAAAAAGGGGCAAAAAATGACGCTCCTAAATAGTACAAATTATTTGTTTATATGTAATTAGCTACCAATGGTTTTGAACGGTTATTTTACATTAATAAAGACATAAATTTTCAGGAACAAACTAATGCAGCTAGATTGTTTGATCTGACATTTAAAATCTTATAACTAAGAAACTGAAAATACTGTATTGTTGATGGTTGTCTGTTACATGTACATGCTATATGACCTTTTCAGTTACGAGTTGGCCTTGCAAGAAAAGAATCCAAATGTAATGTTACCATATTGGGATTCAACATTAGATTCAGCAATGTCGGATCCAACTGATTCAGTTTTGTGGACACGGGAATTTGCAGGCAATGGCAGAGGCAATGTTGTAACTGGGCCTTTTGCTGGTTGGCAGTACAATAATAATCCTCTAACGCGGTCAGTAGGTAACGTCGGACGATTGATGGATAGACGACCAACAAACAGACTTATAAGAACCAGAAGAAGTTACAGGTACTTTGTTATACAACTTGAACAACCACATAACCGTGTTCATGTCTGGGTTGGGGGAAATATGGTAAGCGTGCAACGGTCCCCAAGTGATCCAATGTTTTACATGCATCATGCTTTTATTGATTGTGTATGGGAACTATATCGGAATTTGCAGAATAGACGCCGTCGACAAGGTAGAAGCTTTCAGGATCCAGAAGAATACCCTGTAGTTAGAGGGTTTGAAAGACCTCATCACAATCGGGAAACAGTAATGCAATTACCACTCCTTAGAAATCAATCGCTAACTAATGAAGATGGATATTTAAACTTCTGGACAGAGGAATACTACACATATGCCCCACTTCCATGGTGTGGTAATATAAAACCTGACTGTGGGTCTAAATGGTTGCGATGTGATCTCATATCCAAAACATGTGTATCGAGAGGATCGATTGCTATAGAACCACAAATAACACCAGCGAGGTTTTTACGAGTAGCAGAAATTGTAGCTCCTGAACCAGCTCAATCAGCACCTAGAATAAACTTACAGCGCTCTGTAAGATTATCCCATGATGCTTCAGTATCATCTAAATCATCTAAACCAGTAGGTACTACAAACCTTGCCAAATCATCAGAAGATGTAACAAAATGGGCTAAAAGTGTATCAAAGGAATCATTTTATCGTATACTTGAGAGAGTATCGCTATCAGACAGCAGTGATTCATCCCGGAGCGGAATTTTAAATAACAGTCCAAGCAAATTGAGACCCTCACAAAAGCGACACCCTATAAAGCAAGCCTCATTTGAAATAATTGAAACAAAGCCAGTATCTGTGGCAAATATGACCATGGATGATTTTTACATACGTGAAGAACAGAAACCATGCGCGGGATTACCAACACAAAATACATTTTTATGTGGCTGTACAGCAAATACAGAATCGTGGGTATTCATACCAGTACAGGTTATACATTTGCGACAAGGGGACATAATTTATGATTCACATCCGGTTAATGCACAAGGAAATATAGTTGATGATGAAGACATATTTTCTTACGGTAAAAAACTGCCTTTTACAGCAGGTTTACAACAAAAGTATAATTCAACAGAAAACCCGTGCTATCAAGATAAATCAGGACTAACGAAAGTAAAAGTTGCAGCTTTTGGAGTTAATTATAACGGAATGTATGAAGACCATGTATTCCTTGATAACAGACCATCAGTATCGAAAGCAGTTACTTATATAGCAGTCAAAAGACCTGGGTACACCGCTTCAAACACTTTTATTATAGCGTCAGACGAATGTGGAAAAGTTTGTCAGCCTATGATTATTGCTAAGCAACATAAACATAGGTATCCTACATACCGAAAGTTTACAGGTGCTGCCATGGTTACGTTAAATACACCAGAGTATCACAGCGATACATACCGCGGCGCAGAAGCCTTGGTTTGGAACAATAAGAAAATACCTTATCAAAACGACAACCAAATTCCTATTGTATTTTACTGTACTCATGCAAATGGAAAACCATGGTTTTAATAAAAAGGTGATTGATTGATACATTTAATGACTTTTGACTGCCAAGAATTTCAAACGCATGATACGACACAGATTTTTTGTGCTACGGCCAGAAATCGCCTTTAAATTGTAGCCAACAAAAGACACAAATCAATAGTAAAATTTAACAATATTTATTATACAAAAGTTTACAAGAAGTATTACACAAATATTACTGTCAACTTAACTGTCAAAATATGAGTCCAATCTTTTATCTTTATCTGTATCCGGATATCTTTCGGAATCCAATCTGAATATTACGTTCACTACTAAGGTCACAATCCAGTAGGATGTTGTTTGTAGAATAAAAGTGTCAATCCAAATGCTGTGAATGCTAATGTCTATCGATGTCTAAGTCCAAGTGTAAGTCCAAGAGTAAGTCCAAGAGTGAGTGATTAACTTTAGTGTCTGTATATATATATAGTTTTCATGGAAGATTCTAGAACAGTCTATAATGGAACATCCTAGAAAGTTACAACAGAAGTTTCTAGTAAAATGTAGAAGTTTATATAAAGCATCTTTTATTAGGATCATTCTGGAAAGTTCCAATCATTCTGTAATTGTTCCAGTGATTTCTAAACTGCACAATTCTAAAATAATTCTGTAAACAACTATCAGGCCACACAATACAAATCAGGCCAACATAAATAAATACAATAATGACAATATCATGACACCTCCCCCTTAAAAGAAGTTTTAGTGTAACAAAAACTTTTCATGAATAAAATGAGCAAAAATACATAGTATATACAAAGTGTTCTAATAAGCTCTAGATAAAGCATCTGCTATTACATTATCTTTACCCTTAATATGTTTTACAATTACATCATATTCCTGTAACAATAAACTCCACCTAGTCAACCTCTGATTCTTGTTTCTCATTTTATGTATGAAGGTGAGAGGATTATGATCAGTACAAACAAGAATAGGATATACAGTGGGATTCAAATATACATCAAAATGTCGAAGTGCTGACAACATTGCAAAACACTCTTTTTCAATAGTTGAATAATTTTTCTGATGTTTATCTAATTTCTTGGAAAAATATGATATAGGTTTCTCAACATTATCATCTGTCTCTTGATATAAAACAGCTCCAATTCCTACATCGCTTGCATCAACGGCAAGTTTAAATTGTTTTTCAAAGTCTGGAGTAATCAGAACTGGACTATTAATTAAAAGTGATTTGCTATTTTCAAAAGCGTTTTGACAATTTTCACTCCAGATAAATTTAGAATCTTTTTGTAAAAGATGAGCCAATGGTTGAACCACAGTAGCAAAATTTGAACAAAATTTTCTGTAAAATCCAATCATGCCTAAATATCTCATAAGTTGTTTTCTATTTGTAGGAGGAGGAAATTTGGAAATGGCTTCTACTTTAGCCATAATAGGTTTCACTTGACCTTGGCCAACTGTATGCCCTAAATAATCAACAGTGGCCTGACAAAATTCACTTTTACCAAGATTAACAGTCAAATTTGATTGTGACAGTCTATCAAAAGTATCATACAAATGTGTTAAATGCTGTTCCCAGCTATCACTACATACAATTAGATCATCAATATAAGCATAACAACAGTTTAAATCTTTTATAACATTATTGATCATTCTTTGAAATGTAGCTGGTGCACTTTTCATGCCAAACGGCATTACAGTATATTGAAATAAGCCATCTGGTGTAACAAAAGCTGATATTTCACGAGCTCTCTGTGTCAGTGGAACTTGCCAATAACCTTTCAACAAATCAAATTTGCTCACAAATTTTGCTTGACCAATGTTGTCAATACAATCGTCTATCCTTGGAATCGGATAGGAATCAGATTTTGAGACTGAATTTACTTTTCTGAAATCAGTCACGAAACGAAAGGTTTTATCTGGTTTTGGTACAAGGAGACAAGGAGAGCTCCATTCACTGTTACTCGGCTCAATAATATCATTGTCAAGCATATATTTAATTTCTTTTCTCATAGCTTCAAGTTTGAGTGGATTAAGCCGATAAGGATGTTGCTTAATTGGAGAAGCATCTCCTACATCAACATCATGACAAACAGCAGTGGTTTTGTTTGGCACATCTGGAAAAAGATTTTTAAAAGAAAATACCAAAGTTTTTATTTCTTCTCTACGATCAAAAGACAGATGTGCAAGTTTTGAGTCTAAATTTGACAAAATTTCTGAATTTTTCAATCTAACTGTCTCTTCCATAGTTTTAGAACTAAAAGGTGGTTCAATTACATCTGGTTTGTCATGATTGTTCTCAAATTTAACCATGCCTAAAGTGGCAACTGGTTTACTATCACATTCATTAGTACGCTCAAAATATGGTTTTAACATATTAATATGACACACTCTGTTTTGTTTACGCCGACCTGGAGTTTTTACAATATAATTCAAATCATTGATTTTACTCTCTATTGTATAAGGACCACAATATTTAGCCTGTAAAGGATGTCCAGGAACTGGCAAAAATACAAGTACCCTATCACCAGGCTCAAAAACTCTGTTCCTGGCATCTTTATCATACCATATTTTCATCCTGTTCTGTACATTTTTTAAGTTTTTCTGAGCAATTTGACAAGCAGTATACAATTTTTCTTTAAATCTAGATACAAAGTCTAAGAGATTCAGGTCAGTATGTTCAGTTAGCCACTTTTCCTTAATCAATTTTAACGGTCCCCTTACAGTATGGCCAAATACCAACTCAAAGGGACTAAATCCAAGGGATTCTTGAACAGCCTCTCGAACTGCAAAAAGTAGAAAGTGAACTCCATCATCCCAGTCTCTGTCAAATTGAAGACAAAAAGTTCTAATCATGTTCTTCAATGTTTGATGAAAACGTTCTAAGGCACCTTGTGATTCTGGATGGTACGCACTTGATCTATACTGAGCAATCCCTAACTGGTACACGACTTGCTGAAATAGACCTGACATGAAATTTGATCCCTGGTCGGACTGTATAGACTTAGGAAGTCCTACTAACGTGAAAAATTTGATAAGAGCTTTGACAATAGTAGGTGTCTTGATATTTCTTAGCGGAATAGCCTCAGGAAAGCGTGTGGATGTACACATGATTGTCAATAAATACGCATTTCCAGTTTTGGTCTTTGGTAAAGGTCCAACGCAGTCAATTAGAACTCTGCTGAAAGGTTCGTCAAAGGCTGGAATAGGCAGAAGTGGTGCTGGTGGTATTTTCTGGTTAGGCTTACCAACAACCTGGCATATATGGCATGATTTGTAGTATTCTGCAACATCATTTCGAAGTCTGGGCCAGTAGAAATGCTGCAAGATCTTAAGGCAAGTCTTCCTTATACCTAAGTGTCCAGCCAAGGGGGTGTCATGGGCAAGACCAATAATTTCTTGCCTATAAACTTTAGGCACCACCACTTGGTATACCACTCTCCATTCCTCCTCTGGGGTAGCATCAGGAGGCCTCCACTTCCTCATTAAAATGCCGTCCTGATGGTAATAGCATTCGGCCACTTTGTCTGCTTCCTCCTGTGGTTGAGCTCGCTGGTTGAGCTGAAGAACCCCAGGGTCTTTATGTTGTTCTTCGAATAAATTCTTTCGGTCTAATGAATGGCTGTTTACGTTTGGCCATGGCATAATAACATTCTTGTTAACACTAGGTGGTCTTATTATGGCCTTTCCTGAGCTACCAGGACCTTCAATGTCAGCTAGGAAAGTGTCAGAGAGGTCCATGTAATCAAACTGGTCTTCTTGCAAATTCTCATCTTGTTGTTTTCTAGCCATCGCTCTAGTAACAACACAAGCTGGATACAATTCAGCATCATCTTCAGGTGATTTAACATCCACCACTGGTTCACTGGTAACAATTGGTTCAGCAACCACTTTGTTCCTAGCTAGATCATTTCCTAGCAATAATGTAACACCCTCTACAGGGAGATTAGGACGAACACCTACAATAACTGGTCCAGTTATCAAATCTGACTTCAGATAAATACGATGGAGAGGAACATCTATACAACCTAACTCTACACCTTGTAACAAAACGGAGGAACCAACAGAAGTCTTCTCGGACAAAGGCAACACACCTTCTAACAATAAAGACTGAGAAGCTCCAGTGTCCCGTAAAATCTTAATAGGCTGAAGAGTGGTATCTTCAACAATAGAAATAAACCCATCAGACATAAAGGGTTTATATTCCTCCATGTAATCACAAAAACTGGACTTAAAAGCCTGACTCGCAGGACATTCCAACGTACTGGTAATATAAGGTGTCGTACACGCACTGGACTTCGGCTTATTATCTCGTTCATTCTTCTTCTGGAGTCTAAAACAATCAGCCATCAGGTGACCATTCTTCTTACAATAAGCACAAATCAGTGACTTCTTCTCAAAAGTATCAAATTTTGGACTAGACATATTAAAACTGGACTGACTCTTATTCTGTGCAATAGGTTTACTATCAGTACGCTCAGTGCTTTGATTTTTGTAATTTCCACTTGAATTATTAACATTTTGACCCTTGAAACTTCTTTTATGTGAAAGGGTATAATTATCTGAAATTACAGCTGCATCATGTATTGTCCCAACAGTTTTGTCGTCTAAATGTGTTTTTAAGTCTAAATGAACACATTGTTTGAACTTTTCTAATAACATCAATTGTCTTAGGTTATCAAAATTGTTATCTGTTTTCTTTGAAGTAAGCCATTTATCAAATAGATCTTCTTTTTCCCGAGCAAATTCCACATAGGTTTACGAATCAAACTTTTTATAAGATCTAAATTTCTGTCTATATGCTTCTGGTACTAGCTCATAAGCTTTCAAAACTTCCTGTTTCACCGTGTCATAATCGGAACTTTTTTCTGATGGAAGTGCGGAGTATATTTCAGCGGCCTTACCCTCAAAAACACTTTGTAACATTGTAGTCCAATATGGCTTTGGCCAATTCAAATTATGAGCAATTTTCTCAAACTGTGGAAAATATTTATCTACTGTTTTTTCACAAAATCTGGGAACCAAACGTATATTTTTTGCTGCATCAAAATATTCTGATTTCGGCTGGATTTTAGTGTTGCTTTCTTCTTTGACCATTTCAATTTTCAGTTTCTCCATCTCTAGTCTTTCCCTCATTTCAAGTTCTTTTAATTTAAATTCATCTTCTTTTTCCTTTTTATCCATTTCCAATCTTTCCTTCATTTCTAGTTCTGCCTGCTTTAACTTAAATTCATCTTGTTTTAATTTAAATTCATCTTCTTTTTCTTTTATTTTCTCCATCTCCAACCTTTACTTCATTTCCAGTTCTTTTAATTTAAGTTCATGTTCTAATGCAAGCTGTTTTAATTTGATAGCGTCAACAGTTTCTACCTTAAGTTCAAGAGCCTCTTCACCTAAAATTTCTGAGTCAACTAATTTATCTATTACCAAATTTTTTATAATTTGTTTTCTCATAGATACTTTAAAATCTAGTTTCAGATGTTTAGCAAGCAACACTAATTCCTCTTTCTTTAAATTATCAAACCCCTCCAGGTCTGGCGTTTTCAAAAATTTACCGGCATCAAATGCCATTTTGTAGAATTTTGTTGGCTAGTTATAATAAAAATTACTAAACAAATTTTGAATAAGATATTTTCAGTATCCCGGACGAGCCCCCAATTTCTGTTACTGCCAGAAATCGCCTTTAAATTGTAGCCAACAAAAGACACAAATCAATAGTAAAATTTAACAATATTTATTATACAAAAGTTTACAAGAAGTATTACACAAATATTACTGTCAACTTAACTGTCAAAATATGAGTCCAATCTTTTATCTTTATCTGTATCCGGATATCTTTCGGAATCCAATCTGAATATTACGTTCACTACTAAGGTCACAATCCAGTATGATGTTGTTTGTAGAATAAAAGTGTCAATCCAAATGCTGTGAATTCTAATGTCTATCGATGTCTAAGTCCAAGTGTAAGTCCAAGAGTAAGTCCAAGAGTGAGTGATTAACTTTAGTGTCTGTATATATATATAGTTTTCATGGAAGATTCTAGAACAGTCTATAATGGAACATCCTAGAAAGTTACAACAGAAGTTTCTAGTAAAATGTAGAAGTTTATATAAAGCATCTTTTATTAGGATCATTCTGGAAAGTTCCAATCATTCTGTAATTGTTCCAGTGATTTCTAAACTGCACAATTCTAAAATTATTCTGTAAACAACTATCAGGTCACACAATACAAATCAGGCCAACATAAATAAATACAATAATTACAATATCATAACATTTGCATTGAAAATTAACTGAGCTTCCTTCCCCTGACATATAATTTTGTTTTCAGAAGGTTTTTTTTTAGTAAATTGTGAAATAAGTATATCTTATAAATTGTCAAAAAAGATAACACAAACACATTCATTTATAAGAAAATCAACTGAGTAGCTTGTTGATAACCAGGGTTATGTTAAAAAACGCCTCGTCTTTAAAAAAAAAAAATTAGATGAAAAGTACCAAGACCTTGTTTATATAGGGAATGCGAACGATTACAGAGGGAAATTCAAACTCATAAGTAGAAAATGGCTTAAAAAGAAAAGATAAACACACAAACACACAATAATACACAAATCACAACATAGATAATAATACATGATAGTCTTGCAGTAAAGATTCTAGGTATTGACATTGCTTATCGTCTTAATTATGTGTTATAGTATTCTTTTGATTTGTCTTTGTATATTGTTAACCTAATGTTTAGTTCTTTTTTAGTAATACCTTTTTGACGTGACTCGGTATTTATACATGTACATCTCGTCATTGTGCTATTGTGCTATGGTCATTTTTTTGTATTCTCATCTTTCATTGTCCTTATGTGCTTAGTCTATAGATTGTCCTGGTTTTTGTTTGTTGATATAATTGTGTATATTTTAATTATAGTGATTAAGATTATAAAATAATGTTGACTTCTGTGCCCGAATTTTTGACATTTTTACCTATTATGTCTGTTAGTTTTTCTCCCGCATGGTTGTCAATATAATGGAATTATATGCGACTGTCATACTAAATTGTTTAACTAGCTATAAAACCAGGTTTAATCCACCATTTTTCTTTTCCTTTCTGAAAAATCAGGAATATGACATTTGTTTTACCTTCATTTGATATGATTTTGCCATTTGATAAGTGATTTTCTATTTTGAAGCTTTCTTGGAGTACGGTATTTTTTTCATTTTGCTTTTTTCCATAATTGAAATACAAAATGCATGATAATACACAAAGTTTAACATTTTAAAATAAAATCAAAAACTGGATTATGTGTGCAAGACAGCAACAGAAAAATGAGAACATATAGAAAAAAAAAAACAGATTCTGATTAACAAAAGTATTGTTTACTGAACAAATAACAAAGATACTCACAAAAACAGAAGCTTAAATTGTAAATACAGATCAACAATTTGATCTAGCAAATATCATAATTTTAAGATGTTTTAATAGATGGATACCTGAATATAACTAGTAATAATGCTAACGTAACGGTACCCAAATTGCACCTATTTAGCATAAATAGCAGCTGAAATCTTACAAGATTTCTTAGAGACTAAACAATTTGTAATTTTATGATTTGATACTTGGCACGTCTTTCAACGTAGGTAAATATATTTAGATTTGCACAAAACGTTCACAGTATTTATCTACAGATGAAGTGTTTACTGAAAAAGTAAAATGTACGAAAACGTCGCCATGCGACGTCATCAAAACGTCATCTTTTTAAAATTAGTAAATACAATATCTTATAAGCATCAATTTCTTTAAAAAAATGAAGATTAAGAATGGACTAATATCCAATTGGTCAAAATATTTGAAGAAATTAAACAAAAGCTCTGTTATTCGACTTTTGACGATGCGAATTTCAGCATGGGCGAAATTTGGGTACTCCTCGTTACAGAATCATTGATCGTTTGGAGGTCAGTTCAGACCAATTTTTCTATGATTCAATATGGATTCAAAATTAAATTGGTGAAACCATACAGTAAATAATGATACACCTACATAATAAACACATTATGGAAACTTCTGTCTGGAGCATAAACAAACGTGGGTTAAAAAACTGTCAAAATAGATGCAATTTGGGTACCCTCACGTTACATACTTTTAATCGGAATAACAATACTTTAACTGGAGTTATATAAAGTGTAAGCCATCTTAATATAACTCCAGAATATACTACTGTTGCTTTTATTTACAATGAAGCCTACCGTACAACGAAAACGGGTTTTGGTTTTCAATTTTGATAATCTAATTAGTTGTTATGATTTTGCAAAATATTATAAAATAAAAAATTCTCAACTCGCAAGGTAAATTTTCAAAAAGGAAGTCTATAAAATCTTACAAAGTCAAACGGTAGACTTTACCAACAAAGAGAATGAGTGAAAAGAATGAATAGAAATAAGAACATACGTCAGCATGTCAGTCAAAAAAGCACTATTTGACTAACAGCTGAGATATAAGTACAGATAAAATATATAAAAAAGTAAAATGACAAAAATACTGAACTCAGAGAAAAATCAAATCGGAAAGTTCATAATCACATGGCAAAATCAAATAACAAAATGCATCAAAAACGAATGGACAAGAACTGTCATATTCCTGACTTGGTACAGGCATTTTCAAATGTAGAAAATGGTGACCAGCTGAAAAATAACGCAACTATGATAATGTTAAAATCAATTTATTACTATCATTGACTATAGTACTAATCTTGTCTTTAAAAACAAACCATTAGACTATGTATATCATATACATCATTACATTTTACCTTTCGATTTCCCCATATGTAAGTGCAATTCTTTTTTATCGTACAACTTATTTGACGTCACGTATGTTTGATGTTTGCAAGAAATCGATATTTTGTTTTTAGAGTAGTGGATACGCAATCTAATTAAAAACCGATCTCTCATCGCTCCCGTTTTCTGATAAGTCGCGTTGGAGATCTAACGAAACCCGCTTTGAGGTCACATGTGAGTGACCTCATAGGTGTGTCTTTTTCGGCCAATAAAATTGAGTCTTCCACGATCTTGAAAGTTTATCGTAAGGTAAAGGGATGTAACTCATTTTATTTACGACGAAATTGTCAGTCAAAATAATTCATAAACTTTTTTGATTGGCTTATAAATAGGTCGTCAACTCATTTGCATATCGTTATAAATTCATCACTTCTAGTTCACTCACATGTGACCTCAAATCGGGTTTCGTTAGATCTCCCACGCGACATATCAGAAAACGGGAGCGATGAGAGATCGGTTTTTAATTAGATTGGTGGATACGTAACGTGATCAATGTGGTTGAATATATATTTCTTACCGTACGATTAATTTGTTACTAATTTCCAACAGCTTGCATGCGTTTGATTTCAACGTGATTTGAAAGGGGAATGATCTTTTTCGAAAAGGGGTCTGGATATCACAATTATTATTCAATTAAATTCTTTCACAAGTAAAGAAACAGTAACTCCCAATTTAGAGAATTTTAGAAATTAAATTTAATAAAGTTTTAAAATGATACAATTGAACTTTAGCCTGTGGTTTGGTCATTATCGAGGGCAATAGAGTGGCCTGGTATTGTTTACGATTTTGGAAAAGGGACGACATCAAAAGATCGATGTAGGATAAAAAAAACTTAAATCAAATAGTTTGAGGGTGGGGGTGGGGGGGGGGGGGGGGGTGGGGTTAAAATTCTGCAAGTTTTGTATATCTAAAATCGATTTTTACATATATCCCTATTGGTAAATCAATTTTTCCCAAATTAAGTTAAGAAGGGGGGTGTCAGTGAAAAAACTATGTGAAGTAAGTTTTTTATCCTACTTTGAACTTTTGATGTCGTCCCTAATACTTGTTTTATTGACATTCATATCACATAGCAATACAATGCTGATAATAATTTACATAATACTTAGATATAGTACTTCCCTTATAAATCAATTCTCATTTTACACATTTTACACAATTATCGTTGGTATATAAGTCTTTGCTACGGATAAAGGGAGGCAAAATGCACGGTTACTACACCTGTTACAATGTATTTAATCTTAATTGTCATAATATTGTTTATATTGCATATATTTAAGTAAAATATGCTTTCGAATTTAATAATACTGAAACGTGCTGATACGTATTTAAACCATTTAAAAGGTCTTGACATTTTAATTATCATTTTTATTATTTTTTTGAACAGCGGTATACTACGGTTGCCTTTATCTGAGGACAGGAACTTAATATAAAAGCAAGACAAGTCGATCATTAGTCTGGTTATCGATGCTCAAGTATATAAAATGTTGTTTGTTTAGGAATCAAATAAGCTAAATTATTCATGTTATGTAAAATTTTCATCAATAAAAAAGAAGGGACAAAATACTTTTGACTTTGAAAGGCTACAATCCCTTTGTATTTTAAGTATATTAAGTGTTTTGTTTTGTTCTGCATATACACGAGTCTTTTGTAGATGAATATTATTCATGGTATATATGATGGTTCATATACTGTATCATCAGCCTGTCAACACCGATGTTGCATGTGAGTTGAACCCTGCACGTGGCTGATGCGTTCGACTTCAATTTTTATGGACTTTGATTGACAGTATTCTCGTCGAAGGTTTGTACTTCTCCCCGGACACTTCTGCTTCCCTTGTTAATGGAAATTTCTCTCAAGGAAATTAATTTTTTTGGTAGTTACAGAACGGTAAGTGTTAAACTAAAATTGCGTGTACAGACATTGACCTTATTTGAATGCAGATATATTTCGATTAGATGTTTAAAACAATCTTTACAGCCAATTGCATTTACTGTGTAGGTAATGGTAATATATTTGGTTAGCTTCCTTGCTAGCTGAACCATGAAATAATTTTTAGGTTTGGTAAACAAGCCTCCTTTAAGAGTAGACTAGTCCGATAGATAACTGATCTATCTGTCTGTAGGACTAGACTTCTTCGAAATGAGGGTAGTACACCTTACCTAATAATGTCGACTTAACGGTTCAGCCAGCAAGCAAGCAAGCTAAATAAAGATATAACCTATACCTACACACTCAATGCAATCGGTTGTAAGGGTTATAGTACTATACATTTACGAAAACAATAAATTTACTGACCTCAGTATCAGCAGCAAATTTTACTATTAATACAATAATAGAGGTGTCAAAATATGCAATGCACCTTGTGTACTTTGTGTACCTTGTGTGGAAACCGAATCAGTGCATTGTATTTCATGAATAATTCAGAAACTATCAAGTTATTTTGTTAGACTTATGAACGTATTAACTGAATATTGTAAACTATATAAATTTGCACATGTACTCTCAATATTTGTCGCACGACTTTGCATACATAACATTCCTACTACATAAAAAAGATAAATACATATTTAAGTATGCATTCATTTAGCCTTTTGACACATAAGTTCATTTTTCAGTTTAATACTTACGCCTGCTAGATATAAATTGATCATTTTGCTTATTACTTTCTTATACTGCGGGGAATAAGCTATGAATACAAAGGTAACAATATTACGTTTTTCTATTTATTCTGATATTTCATACATATTAAATGTGACAAACATGTACATAACTAAAGATTAGTGATGTTATATCGTTAGCTTTATGACAATGTCTACTAATCGGAATATTCTTCAGATGTCATAAGAGGGGTCATCAGTTATTTCTGATAAGCCCTAAAGAAACACCCTCGAATCAAAAATAAAGACACTTACACAAGCAAAAATATTCATAACGGTTAATGTTGGGTGATAAATCTCTCCCCGAAGAATCATTCCCAAGCACCCAAAGAGTACCAACCTGAATGTAGTATGACAACGTGCATAAATTATTTCTTATTTCAAACATTGACCTCTGTTGTTTCTTTTATTTAGAATTCAAAAGGCTATACCACGTCATCCACTTTTATTTCAGAAAATAAATGCATAACAAAATCTTCCCCTCGTATTTTTCACAATATTGCTGGAATCAAACGACCCTCTACTCCGAATAGACACTCAGTTTTCAGTCTACTCCTATGTCATTGATATATAGCATAGTAATCAGTCATAATTTTACTCGGACACAGCTTGAATAATAGGGAAATGTTAGCGTTAACGCAATGTTGCACACTTAACGGGCTGGTAACAACTTCCGTATTACTTTCCTGCACTCACAGTCAGGTTAATGTCCTCGGCTATCGCATTATACCTTGACCTGAGTACTCGTGCAGAAACAACTATACGGCAGCGGTTGTTATCAGCCTTTTCTTTTGTTACTTTTTTCTGTAACTCATACTTAATATTTACATCTCTTTCCAAGCGACTTTGCATATATTACATCCTTACTAAATAGGAAAAAATACAATACATCAATACATAAATAATTGTAAATCTGCATTAATTTAGACCTTTCCTACAAAATGTTAAATTGAGAGAATTATATACTTACAATATTAAGATATGAATGTAATTTTCCTCTTATTTCTTTCCTTTACACCGGACAATCAGCTATGAATTTTAAGGTAACAGAATTATAATTTTCATTTTCTTTCAGTATTTAAAACATTATGTGACAAACAAATGTATGAATAGTTGATGTAATATTGTTTACCTTCGTAGCAATAACGACATATAAAATCACTACATGAAAATATAAAATATAGAAACTAGCACAACGGGACTTGCACAACGATTTAATGTGGGGGATACGTCTCTCCGAAGAATCATCTGTAGACATAATAAATAGACCAACTTGCTTGTAGGTGTTCTGATGACGTGTATAATTGATTTCTTTTAAAACCTTGACCTCGGTTGTTTCTTTTATTTACCATGCATTGAACGATACCACATCACCTACATTTAAACAGAAAATGAATAGATACACGCAGCAAGCAAAATACGCTTTTCGTTTAGGGCTGATATATATATGACCATCGTCCTGACACACACAATGGTCTGTTTCCTACTACTTCAATTATATGTAAAAAAGAAATCATCAATAGTTTTACTCGATGTAGCGGACACAGCTATAAGAACAACTAATAGGTAATGTTATGATTTCATTTTTTTTTTCTCAGATATGTTTCATTCTGTTCTCACTATTGGTTTGTGTTTTATGTGATATTAAGCGAACACCAATCCCAACAAGTTTAAGACGATGTTTACATACAAGAGATCGATACTCTTCTATGACAGATGAACAAATAAGTACGACTTGCTTGTTAGAGTTTCTGTGGTTGAATCGACAAATTTGTGACACTATATCTAAACAAACATTTGATTGGCTTGCGTCACTGGTTGAAAAATCACAACAGCGATTAAACTTGACACCTTTACATGTAAGTGGTAATTCAATTACAAGATCTAAACCACAAACCACAATGATGTCACAACCAGGTTCTTCAACACCTACACCACTTAAAAGATATTTAAGACACAGGAAAAAAAGACAAACATTAACGACCACATCTCTACCGCATTTACCAACTGAACCAAGATTATCAACCACAACCACTCAGCCACAACTATCAACAACAACGTCACGACCACAAACAACAAGAACGCAATTAAGGCAGCGTAAAGAGTACAGAATGCTTACTGACAAGGAACGGGACGATTATCATCAGGCAATTAACGACTTAAAAAAAGACACTGTAAGTATCAAATTCAAGACGGATAGTAAATAGAAGTATTCCTTATTCTTTTACTTTGATAATTTCTTTATGTTCAAAGTCAAGTTTTGTATTCATGTCTGTCTTTTTATCAGCTGATTTTTTTAACTGCTCCTATATGTCTATGTCTTTTGTTATATCCTTTGGGTAACGACTGTACTCTATATTATTTCTAAGCATATTCAAGTCAAGTAGTAAAAACATTGCGAAATGTCGACAATTTACCTGATATACTGTCATTGTTTTGCTGATAACCAATAAAATAGCTTTTTAACCAAGACCAGAATATGTATACTATTTTCAACGTTAGACTCTGAAAATGTGTAGGTTCAGTAAGACCCCTTTTTGACCCCAAAATATAGCAGTTTTGCAAAATTATGAAAATGTATTCTTTAAGCTATTTATTGGAAAGTAGAATGCTTCTGCTGCATAAATATGGGCTGTTTTTAACAATACAATGCACTATATCTACTAGCATTATTAAGTCATGCTAAATTACTAAAATTTTCACAATTTTAGCATTTTAGTTAGATTTTAGACGGTTTCCGTCTTAAATGAAATTGGCCGCATTGGTGTTCATTCATTATATTGGAATGTTAGTTGTATTTGATGATAAAACATAATATATATATATATAAAGGTTCAAGATGAACACGGATGCGGACACTTTCATTTGACAAAAACCATCTGAAAAGTGACGTTTTTTGCATATTTGATAGATTTTTCATATGTAAGCTTGAATCGAAGCGTTTTTAATGACTAAATCAGTTAAAATCGTTCACTTAAACTAATCGAATAAATTGAAATAGACACTTAAGTGTTTAAAAAGTGTCTAAAATCTTTCGTTAGATGAACTTGAAAATTTAAGCCAAAATCGGCCCTTACCTGACCTACTCCTTTGAAAATCAGAGATACTTTTTATTTATATTTCCCACTGAGGACAAATTAAAGCTCAACCAGAATTCTCAATTATCATCGATTTAAATGTAAAAAACAAAGACTTTTCTGTGTTTCTCCATTTCTTTTCATTTTTATGTTCATTGTCTGTGTTATAGAATTACGCGAACAAAACCCAGTATATCTATACTAGGTACTATATAAAAAAATGCTTAAAAAATAACTCGTAAGGGTTGACAGATAAAAAATAAAAAAAGAATTTGCAAATTTTTATGAAAGAATAGTCAGAACACCATACTTTCTATAATTGCAAGCATAATTTATCATGGATTGACATGTGTCGGCGTTCTCCACGTCCTCAAAGGTATAAAAGCCAATTTTCTTCCTAAAGTACTTATTTCAGGTACATTTAGATCCCAAATGACGTTATAATTCATCCTGATTTCCTGCAATTATATGCAGTTTTGTATCTTCATCAGTTTTATGTTAACCTTGAAGATCTGCGTTTATCCACGGCAAACACTGCTTAATACCCGAAATATTACATATTTTACAATGATGACTATATAATAAGGATACAGTAACAACAACAACAACAAAAAACGTGTTGATGAAAGGTGGATAATACAAATATGCAAATAGATATATAAGGCATCAAAAGTTTAACGCCATAGTCGTTGTACGTCTACAAAAGCCTTATCAGTAACACTTGATTAAAAACAGTAAAAAGGTTAAATAATATTAAAGTGTGGGAGAGCATTGAGGACCAAACTTCCTTTCAGTTTTGCAATTAACCGCTAAGGTAAACAACATTGAGTGACACATCTTCAGTATTTTGAAAAGCAGAATGTTTTGTTATGAGTAAACTAATGATAATGAGCATATCAATTATAATTCTTTTTTAAATGCAGTTTTGAAAAGCTGCTGCTGAGAAGGAAAAATTATGAAGCATCATTTATGTTACCAAAATATAATACTGAAGTGATAGCTTACATCGAAGATATTAAGACGGCAATAACGACTCACAAACATTTGACAATTCAAGAATAATTTTTTTGAAATGTAAATTATTGCTATCCATCGTTGTGGTTTCAATTATATGCGACGTGTTGTATTTCTTTGGTTCTTATAACGTGACTCTGTACTTCAAAAGATCCAGTCAGTATGATACTGTTCTATTTTATGTCCTTATGATATATTTCTATTATGAATCACAAAATACGTTGAACCATAAACGTCAAAATCATTCAATCGCGTAGTGGAATTAACTATTTGTGGATTCTTATAAATTCTATATATAACTTTTGGACTATTTTCAATCTCGGTCTATTTCTGAAATTGATTCTCACATACTTTTGATTTTTTAACCCTATATGCTAACATTCACTAGGAAAATTTTAAAATTGTTTGTATGCACATTGAACGACAAATCTATCTGACGTATAAAATTTTTTGACGTCAGACACACAAATCAATGAATGTGTTTGTAGATAGATGTTTTTGTGTTCTGTTAAATTGTTCCTTTTAAAATTGTTATACGATGGTGACTGATGTACCAATATTTTGAGTATCTTATTTATTGTGTCTGTTTAATTAACGCATCAATGTAAATATAACGGAATTTGACGAGACTATCATGAAAGTGAGAGGGTTAGCGCTATAAAACCAGGTTCAATCCACCATTTTCTACATTTGAAAATGCCTGTACCAAGTCAGGAATATGACAGTTCTTGTCCATTCGTTTTTGATGCGTTTTGTTATTTGATTTTGCCATGTGATTATGGACTTTCCGAATTGATTTTCCTCTGAGTTTAGTATTTTTGTACTTTTTAGTACTTTCTCTGCTTTTTAAAATTTACTGTATTTTCAATATCTAATATGTTACGTTTTTGTTGCAGGTAAAAACACATCTTAAAAGGATCTTGTCTGGCCAGGTTTTTTTTATCGAGGGTTTAATTTTCATTTATAATAACATTGAATTAGAAATATAATATATTAGCATCAGATACCCCTGTCAGTTTTTTTTTTTTTATATTTACTACATCTACATGTCAATTTGATATTCAACAGTTGATCGATATAATATTTTTAGAGTGTACTACCAAATAAATATGATGCTCTCGCTGAACATCACCAAAAAACGTCAGAAACGGCTCATGGTGGAGTAGCTTTTGGTGGATGGCACAGATATTACCTTTTACTGTAAGCATTTTTTAATATACCGAACAAAAACCATTATTCCCTTATAGTTGAATATGTAACATATATAGTTGCTTTTTTTAATTGCGTGAAGAATTCTATTTTTTGTAAAACGGCTGAAAGATTCTGGCATTTGAAAATTCCTGCAAAATGTTAGGACTTTTATAAAATGCCTGCAATTATCGTATATTATAACATGTTCATAAACACTGAGTCATTGAACGTATTGATCAACAAAACAGTTTTTGTTAAAATAAGGATGGATGGTTGTTCAATTAGGAGATAACTGTATTGTATTTTAAGCTCCGACGTCATCAATTGGGGATTTGATGGTCGCAAATTAAGATTACTGGCGACGCGTTAGCTGACAGAAAACAACGTTAAAACATGTATTTAAATCTGTCATATGCCGTCTGCGCTTGCGCGTACGTCCCATAGCATCAATTGTCAATTGATGCCATGTAAGAAAGTGACGTTATCCAATCAAAATGAACGTTACAAACGTTGTTGCATTAGAATGGCAAATAAATTGCATATATTCTGATCAAGAACATGGTTATGTGATATAAATATAGACCAGCATACTTTGTTATAGACCGACACGCTCAGTCAGATGATTTAACGTACTAGAAATGTCATCATATTATGACTACACGTCGACCAATCTTTGCCTTTCTGGTGAATTGCATATGCTTACTTTCAAGTCTTTTGTTTGACCTTGCCGAGGATTTAATCAAACAATCTCTCAAACGCGAGTCGATGCTGCTACTTTGACTACCGTTTAAAAATGCCTTTATCTGAAATATGTTGATATTTGATAAAGTTTAAAGTTGAAGGTATTTGCAAGATTAATAGTATTTGAATGAAAGAAAAGTAATCAGAAAAATATGATGGGATGTAACCACTACGGCAAATTTTGGTTTCGAAGTAGTCTTTTGCTTTGTTCAATTATATACTTTATTATATTACATGTACGATTACTTACATTTGTATCTTGAACGCTTAAGCATATAAATAGTTTGATAAGGGACTTCTTGTTTTAAATTTTCCTTGGAGTTTTGATGTTATGTTTTGTCATTTTACTTATTTTTTATACGTTTCGCTAGCTATCACATCAGTGTTTTGACATCTCCATAAGCATCAGAACAGATATACCTATTATTTTATTTTTTTTAGATTATATGTTATCATTCGAAAATAGGTCCTTCAAAGAGATCATCATATACTCTTAATTCAATTATCAAAATTTCTGTTTTTATAACAAATTTAGGTATGAACTCGCTTTGCAAGAAATGAACCCAAATGTCATGTTACCATACTGGGATTCCACATTAGACAGTTCGATGGACACTCCGACAGATACAGTTATTTTTACCGATAAGTTTCTTGGAAATCCAAATGGAAATGTAACATCAGGACCATTTGGACATTGGGAACGAAAAATACAGCGATCCCTTCACAAGGATACATCGTTGTTAATCACAAAAAATGAATTGAGTTTGTTAATCCATAAGAGTAAGGACCAACGAGAATTCATGAGTACTTTAGAAATGCACCATAACGGCCCACATGTATGGATAGGTGGTACTATGGTAGATGTAGACAGTGCTCCTTTTGATCCCGTTTTTTACATGCATCATGCATTTATTGATTGTATATGGGAGCGTTATAGAGTTCTTGAGAAACAAAGGGGTCAAAACCCTGAAATCTACCCAAGCTTAAAATCTGATAGTCCAGCGCATCAACCCTCTACTGTAATGATAAATCTACCACCTTTCAATGGTGTTAATTTTACGAATGTTGATGGATATAAAAACTTTTGGACAGAAACTTATTATTCTTGTGCACCTCAACCATCGTGTAGCGTCCATTCACCAGAATGTGGATCAAAGTGGCTTGAATGCGACATATTTACAGAAAGATGTGTTTCTAAAGGCTCAGAAGCTGCTTTACCCCGCGTTACCCCTTCAGATGTGTTCCGAGTAAAGAACGCTAGAGATCGAACATCTCCAACCATTCATAGTTTAACTACAACTCCACCAGCCACACAGTTTGGTCCTATATCAAGTCAGCCAACAAGTAAAAATAAAAAAATTACAGCTGAGGACTTTTTCTCCACACTAAAATCATTGAATAAGCTACCTACCAATGTTCCAAAAACTCCAAGTTCTCGAATCAGACGCAGTATAATGAAAGGGAAAACAGGAAAAAACGGTGGCACAGGAATGTCTGGAAGACTTAGTTCTCCCTCTATCCTAGTTAGTCAACAGCAACAACATAGAATGCTTTCTATTGACGGATTGAAAATACCAAAATTTAAGAAACCATGTTGTGGACATCCAATACAGAACACTTTTAGAATAGATTGCAAAGAAGGAACAGATTTATGGGTATTTGTTCCAATCAAAGTTGTCAATCTACGACATGGTGATATAGTGTATCCGTCATATCCAGTTAATTCATATGGTCGTAGATTGAATAGTTCCGATGTGTTTTCGGTTGGACAACAATTATCATTTGCATCTAATTTACAATCCAAAGCACGTTCTAAACATAAGCCATGCAGCTACGACAAATCTGGAATGTTTAAAGTTAAAATATCTTCTTACGGCTTGAATTACTATGGTATTTACGAAGATACAGTCTTTTTGGACAATAGACGTACAGTTTCAACTGAAATTTCATATATTGGCATAAGAAATCCAGAACAAAGGGAAACAAAGGTCTTCGTCACTGCTGTTGATGAATGTGGAATTGCTTGTCAACCGATGATTTTAGTACGGGGTTATCGAACTCATCATTTGCGATATAGGAAAAATATAGGAGCTATTGAAATAACAACAAATGGCCATCAGTATCACAGTGATACGTATAGAGGTGCTGAGTCCTTGGTTTGGAAAGCAAACAAATTTTCTGTCCCTCAATCAGATGAAAGCCAGATTCCGATTGTATTTGTTTGTGATTATAGAAGTAAAAACCCATGGTCTTGAGAGAAAAAAAATAGTTGTGTTGATATGGAACTTTTTCGCACATTCCATTTAAACCTTTCTAGAAATTATATTTCGTAAAGTGAGCACGTGTCTGATCTTCTATGCACAACTTATGTTTATTATTAATGTTCAGTAGTCAGCAGCTCTATTATTGCATGCAATATATATCCAGTGTTGCCATTTTCTGTGTTTAGCCGTACCTTAGCCGTATTTGGCACAACTTGTTAGAATTTTGGGTCGTTAATTCTCTTCAACTATATACTTGTTGATCTGAGCGTCACTGATGAGTCTTACATAGACGAAACGCGCGTCTGGCGAATTAAATTATAATTCTGGTACCTTGATAACTATTTACTATTTATTGAATATTATATCTTTTATCACATCATAATTTCAACTATATTTGGTTTCTGGTTGTTACATGCCACGTCAAACATTAAATTTAATGTTCATCTTAATTAAGATATGTCAGTGCTGACTAAAAATGAAAACAAAAACCCCAAAGTGCATGCGTCCGTAGAGCTTATCACCAGGAACGCTTTACACCGAATGTATTAAGGCCAACGATGCTAAAGAACAAACAGCTTATAGAGCTTATGACTAGAAAGGATCTTTAAATATAGCCATATCATTTTTAAGGCTGGCTAGCCTAAGGAAGTAAAAACGTATGTTCTTCATAATTTTAAGCTTTAAACACGGACATTTTAAAAAGGTTTGATATCAATAATGTGAATACGGAAAAAAAATACTTCCATGTACCTCAAAGGTAGCTGTAGATTTCGGTCCTATAAGCATAAGTATCACTACATAGAAACTAGAAATATAATACAATATAACGTCAGCACCATACGATACAAATAACACTATCAGGTGCCTCTAAAAGCTCTGTAGACATTAAATTTATCAGTATGGTATTGAAAACGATTACCACAATCTTACAAGTCTGAATCTTTACACTATAGTTTCGAGTATTATAACCTGATCGAGAATATATGCCAGGGCAAATACGGACCTTTTTATAACCTTAAACAGGGTCAAAGATTTAATGATTATAAAATTACAAATCTGGATTGACATCAAACACTGAAACGTAATAAGTTTTATTCATTATCCAGAGATCATCTCCAATATTTGGTACGGTCGTATTTCTCAGTCTTTGGTGTGCTATGTTGCGTTTTCTATACTCTCGTTTTTCACTTGGTATTTTTCTTTTGTTTGTCATGGCTTTGCCAGTTTATTTAGACTTATGCGTTTTAATGTTTCCTTAAAATTTATTATAGTTAACAAGTATATAAAATTAAGAATGTAAACGGGAAAAGTGTCAAAGATACAACAACCCAACAAAAGTGCCAACATATTCTATCTTTCAAGACAAAAAATGATGAATGAAGCCCTTTCAACTACTTCTTATGTTGTACTGTTGCACAATAATCCTAGCTTAGGAAGAGGTCTGTCGCCTCAAAAGATTTGGGTCCTTAATAGCTTGATGTCAGGTGTGAACCTAGACTACATGTTGAAGGCCTTAATTTGACCTACAACTGTTTACTTGTTACCCATAGGGACTTGGATGGAGAGTTGTCACATTGACACTCAAACCACATCTTCTTATTTCAACTAACCCAATTACATTATATATGTGTCTGTCCCAAGTTTGGAACATGTAGCTCAGTAGTTGTCGTTAAGTTTTTTAATTAAATGGCAAAATCAAACGTAGCTTACCTTAATGCAGTTACGGCACAATCCTATTTTACCGTATATGTTTTCAAACAATGAACTTTTTGGTGCATCGATGAATAGATTTATGATTATTTGGTGTTTGACACCACTTTCAGCACTGTTGGATATTTTATTGCGACGAGTGTCGATGTATGGACTGACAGACAGAACAACCTGCTCTGGCAAGGTACTGACAATAAAAGTCAATTACGATTTGAGTTCGATGGCATTGATGTTATTTTTTTATTTTCAAAACATTTTTTTTTACCTAGCAAAGTGCCGCAACAGACGAGTTAGACTATTATCATAAATAAAAGCTTTGAAATCATTATCAGACACAGATCATGTTTTTTTTTATAATTTAGTTTATGATTAGAGAATCAGAGTTATTCAAATTCCTGATGAATCGATTAGAATATTTTTACGCATCATTTCAAACGGTTGTAGTCTTTCCCGAATGTATTTCTGGTTGAAATAAGATTAACTTAATGGATAAGTCAATTCAAAAGATCAATTGTTTGCATGGATATCATCTAAATTGACAATATATACAAACAGCATCAACTAAAACGTGTAAATATCATATTGTGTTTTTGTTAAGAACAAAAGGTGAAACAACAATATTACCAAACTCCGAGGAAACTTCAAGACAGAAAGTCCCTAATTAAATGTCAAAATCAAAATCTCACAAACACATCAAACGAAAGGATAACAATTGCAAATTCCTGAATTGATACAGGCATTTTCTTCTGTAGAAAATGACAGATTAAACTGGTTTTGTTGCTTGCTTAACCTCTTACATGTTTGTCAGTCGCATACAACTTCAATATATTGACAACGATGTGTGAAAATTCCCCAAAAAGACATAATAAGTGTTACAGAACACAAATAAAACAAAAATAAAACCTAGAAAATTAAAGATTGAGCAACACAAACCCCACAAAAAAAACTGATCTCAGGTGCTCCGGAAGGGTAAACAGATCCTGCTCCACAAGTGTAAAAAATTACATTCATTGAATCCAGTACACGACTATAAACAAGGATATATCGACGAAAGAAGGTGCACAAGAGCATCCCCGTTCAAAAGTAAAAATAAGGGAACGAACAATCGACTCTTTTGTCTTAAATTGTAAAATATAGATAGTTTAGTATGCTTCAAAAGGTTCCCAAATATATAGTGTAAAACAATTATGTATGCATATTATTTCCATGTAATGACGTACTTAAGTGACATGATATTATTTAGACATCAAAATATTAGGACTTTCGTTGATTAGTCAGACCGAAAATAATACTGCATAAATTCAATGAATTATTTTCATTAATCATAACAATGGTTGGAGAATCAAATGCTCCTGAACTTTCCTCAAGTTGAACTATGGCGACTCGCTAGCGTGTGTTCATTGATCATGTCAAGGTTAACATCTAAGGTTTAGACAACATAAATAAAAGTAAAATAACCAACAACAAAAAACAAACTCCAAAGAAAATGCAAATTAAAATGTCCCTCATGGAGATACCATGCTCATGTAACAAAATCAAAAGCTCAAACACATCAAACGAATGAAAAACAACATTCTGAAAACTTGCAAAATCATCAAAGCAATGTTTAAATTTTTTATAATTTACAATCCTAGCATTGTTTCTTTTTTAAAGCTTATATACAAATGAAGAGCACCTTTTTAGCTCACCTGACCTGAAAGGTCAAGTGAGCTTTTCTCATCACTTGGCGTCCGTCGTCCGTCGTCGTCCGTCGTCCGTCGTCCGTCGTCTGTAAACTTTTACAAAAATCTTCTCCTCTGAAACTACTGGGCCAAATCTAACCAAACATGGCCAAAATCACTATTAGGGTATTTAGTTTAAAAATTGTGTCCGGTTACCCGGCCAACCAACCAAGATGGCCGCCATGGCTAAAAATAGAACATGGGGGTAAAATGCAGTTTTTGGCTTATAACTCAAAAACCAAAGCATTGAGAGCAAATCTGACATTGAGTAAAATTGTTTATCAGGTAAAGATCTATCTGCCCTGAAATTTTCAGACGAATCGGACATTCCGTTGTTGGGTTGCTGCCCCTAAATTGGTAATTATAAGGAAATTTTACTGTTTTTGGTTATTATCTTGAATATTATTATAGATAGAGATAAACTGTAAACAGCAAAAAATGTTCAACAAAGTAAGATGTTCAAATAGGTCAACAGAACCAAAATGGTCAGTTGACCCCTTTAGGAGTAATTGCCCTTGATAGTCAATTTTTAACCATTTTTCGTAAATCTTTGTTATCTTTTACAAAAATTTTCTCCTCTGAAACTACTTGGACAAATTGAACCAAACTTGGCCACAATCATCATTGGGGTATCCAGTTTTAAAATTGTGTCCGGTGACCCAGCCAACCAACCAAGATGGCTGCCATGGCTAAACATAGAACACATGCAATTTTTGGCTTATTACTCAAAAACCAAAGCATTTAGATCAAATCTGACAGGGTGTGATATTGTTTATCAGGTCAAGATCTATCTGCTCCAAAATTTTAAGATGATTTGGACAGCCCGTTATTTGGTTGCTGCCCCGAAATTAGTATATTGAAGGAAATTTTGCCGTTTTTTGTTATTATCTTGAATATTATTATAGATAGAGATACTGTAAACAGCAATAATTTACAGCAAAGTAAGACTTAATAATAAGTCCACATGACCAAAATGGTCAATTGACCTCCGAAGGAGTTATTGCCCTTTATAGTAAATTTTAACAATTTTCATAAAATTTGTAAATTTTTACTAACATTTTCCACTGAAACTACTGGGCCAATCATTATAGATAGAGATAATTGTAAGCAGCAAGAATGTTCAGTAAAGTAAGATTTGCAAACACAACATTATCACCAAAACACAATTTTGTCATGAATCCATCTGTGTCCTTTGTTGAATATTCACATAGACCAAGGTGAGCGACACAGGCTCTTTAGAGCCTCTAGTTGTAAATATCACTGATATGGTAAATGAACAGAAAGTGATAAGCGAGTTGATACCAGTGACATATAATGATTAGATTTGAGTGTCGTCTTCCTTGCATTTCATTTACTATAGCTATAGTCTCAGTTTTCCTGCTATCTATTTATGACATTCTTTTGCAAAAATTGATTTATGATCAGCTAAACCTACAAAGATTAATAATTCTAAAAATAAAAATTGCACAAACTCCAATAAATGGAAAAGAAAGCAAATTCTTCTCCGCTTGTAGCAGCGTTTGTTTTTGGCTGTTTTTAGAAATAACATTGATACACATGCATACAGACAACGTATTAGATTTTAGCGAGAGAAATTTATGTATTACTGAAAAATTATTACACCAGGGTTTTTGATATCACAAACTAGTCAAAACATTTACTAAATTTTATCATCGGTATAAGGAAATAATTCGTAAATATAACTCAACATGCAGACATCTTATACGTTTAGATATTTCACATCCAATCTTTTATGGTAATATTCTTTACAAAGCACAAACATGTCAGTATTCACCTCAAAAGCTCACAAAACCTTTAAACAGACTTATTAAGAAGGGATATAGTTACGATACTGTTGTCAGGTCACTAAAGATTGCATAGTTTGACTTTAATATTGATTCACTTATAGGGTCTTTGCATCGGAACTAAACACATTTATTTTAAAAACAGTTGTTGGCATGACACGGGTTATGTTCTTCTCATATATTTTATGATAGTATGATACTAAATCCCTAACGGGAGGGATTGTACCTGATATTCATATGATGAAGACATAATATTTCAATCAGTTTATTTGAGGTCTGGAGCTGGCATGTCAGTTAACTGCTAGTAGTCTATTGTTATTTATGTATTATTGTCATTTTATTTATTTTCTTTTGTTACATCTTCTGACATCGGACTCGCACTTCTCTTGAACTGAATTGTAATGTGCGTATTGTTATACGTTTACTTTTCTACATTGGCTAGATGTATAGGAGAGGGTTGAGATCTCATAAACCTGTTTAACCCCGTCGCAATTTTGCGCCTGTCCCAAGTCAGGAGCCTCTGGCCTTTGTTAGTCTTGTATGATTTTTAATTTTAGTTTCTTGTGTATAATTCGGAGTTTAGTATGACGTCCATTATAACTGTACTAGTATACATATTTGTTTAGGGGCCAGCTGAAGGACACCTACGGGTGAGGGAGTTTCTCGCTACATGGAAGACCCATTGGTGGCCTTCGGCTGTTGTCTGCTCTATGGTCGGGTTGTTGTCGCTTTGACACATTCCCCATTTCCTTTCTCAATTTTAGAAATACCTGACCTCATTTACAGTCATTTCTACAATATCACGTTATACCCTAAGTATTAATTTTCCCCGTTAAAACCAAATATAAATAAAATATCAAGTAAACTCAAATAAGATACCAAGCTCATGTAAGTCATACTTGCGTTTCGTCTACAAAAAGACTAGTCAATTGCGCTCGAATGTAAGTTAAAATAGTTGGTTTTTGAAATGGATAATGATGCTTTCCAAGGAGGTCAACTGGATAACCGAACACTGAACTGCTGACTTCTGGGCTGGTGATACCCTCGGGGACGAAACGTCCACAAACAGTAGCATCAACCCAGTGGTGTAAATAGTTATCAAAGGTAAAAAGTTATCAATATTTGGCAATACAATAAAAAGTAAAGTAACGTTTTAATATAAAAAAGAAAATTTCTAAACATCATTGCGATATATATTTGAATAATAAACAAAAACAGCAATTTCCTATAAATAACTATCATATATAGATGATGTTCTCTCACTTAAACATTCAAAGTTTGGTGACTATATTGAACGCATCTATCCCATCGAACAAGAGATACATGATACAACAGATAAAGTTAAGGCTGCCTCATATCTTGACTTACATGTAGAAATTAACAATGAGGGTCGGTTGAAAACTTTATGACAAAAGAGATGATTTCAGCTTCCCAATTGTGAACTTTTCATTTCTATGTAGCAACATTCCAACAGCGCCTGCATACGGAGTACATATCTCCCGATTAATACGATATTCCCGGGCTTGTATTTCTTATCATGATTTCCTTGATAGAAAACTATTAAACCAAGAGTTCCAAATTGTGAAGTTGTAATCATTCGTAAATTTTAAGAGCGCCATCACTAGTTGATTGACCGTTATGGAATAACCGTTTCACAGATGATATTGGAAATGTTCCTTAAGTCGTAACTACGATCCCCTTCTCTTTTTACGAATGTGACCTACCGAATTAGACTATTTAGCGGATTTGTAATAACATGACCAACACGACGGGTGCCACATACGGAGCAGGAACTACTTACCCTTTCGGAACACCTGAGATCACCCCAGTTTTTGGTGGGTTTCGTGTTGCTTAGTCTTCAAATTTTCTATTTTATTTTCGGTGTACAATTATTTGTCTGTTTATCTTTTTCTTTTTTAGCCATGGCTTTGTCAGTTTATTTTCGATCAATTAGTTTGATTTCCCTCTGGTATCTTTTGGCCCTCTTTTACAAAATTATCGTTCATACACAAGTCTGTAATACGGATAAAGGGAGATAATTGCATGGTTACTACATCTGTTACAATGTATTTAATCTTAATTGTCGTAATATTGTTTATATTGCATATATTTAAGCTACACATATTCATATTTAAGTAATACTTATGAGCGGTGATACGTATTTAAACCATTTAAAAGATCCTGAAATATGGATAACTTCCTTTATCGTTTAAAAAAGTCAATACGTACGTATTTTTCGTGTCCATAACACTCATTAGTGGCGCTCAGACAGTAAAAAGGTTAAATCAATACTTAGTTGAAGATCTTTGGAACCTAAAATTCCGATAATTTATATCAAATACTGCTAAAAACAAAAACTGCTTATGTAAATTTTAATATTTTGAGTTAATGTTTTATTTTTCCTTATCTCTAGAGGATCAGTAGCTGGTAACAAATACAGTCCTGTAATTTATGTACTATTTTAAACAACAGAAGTGTAATCAAATTTTTTTTAATGTGGCAAGTATCCGATCATGCTTTTCACAAAAGGCTTTTATTTGCAAGTAACTTCTAATTTCGAGTAAAAGAGAATATTTGATGTATGTATTTAACATAATTGTGTTCTTTAAAAATGTACTAGGCCTTAATGATATAAAAAGAAGACGCATTTTAGGTTGTGCGCTTTCTTTTGTCAGTTGTTACAGACTACAACATACTTTTCCTTTCTTCTCGTGATAAGGTAAATACGTTATGTAACACTACCGAACTGAATATTTTAATAACGGTAACTATAATGATAATCCTGTATTACTAATTCTTTCTTTTGTCATTATCAACAGTTTCTAAGCTTTGCATACATTTCAGTCGTACTATACAGAAACGATGCAATATATTAATATAAAATGCTAACATATGCATTCATTTGTTCTTTTGCACAAGTTTAATTGAAAGTATAATACATAATTACCTCCTTTAGATATAAAATGTGTTATTTCTTTATATTGCCTCCTATTTCTTCAAGGAATCCGCCATGAATTTAAAGGTAAAATAATATGCTTTTCTGCTCTCTTTTCATTTTAATTTCTAAAACATTTTGTTAAGGAAGGACCAGGAATAATTTTTGTTTTCTTTCGTAGCAATGTATTATATAAGACACCGTCGACGGAAGTGTAGGTTTATCTGTTGCATGACCGACTCTTTTGTGGTAAAAAGAAGTATTCTCATCAATCGAACAGCAACAAACACAAATGACGAAATATTTTGAGCACAACGATTGTAGCACCAAACCTGCAAGATTTCATCGATTTGATTCATATTGAATTTCTCCTCTCCAATGCAGTAATCAATGTGTCGAATTATATATAAGTTCTTACATACATGATGCACGTTTGCTCGTAAAATAAATTAAAATTCGGTGATCTTCATTTTTTTCAAATGATGAACACAACCACCATTTATTTGATTCGTGAAGTAACTGTCGTCTTAATTGTCATAAAAAATGCTTAATAGTTATATTACCAGAAAAATAGTGGGATCATCCGTCCCTCTGTAGCTGTTTTGTTCGTTTTGTTTACTTTTTGCTTGATTTGTTTTATGTCATTATCTGTGTGGTTGAGTAGTGTTAAGCCACACCAATTTAATTTCTTGTTCTACGGATTTTTGGACTCCAAAAATTGGGGCGAGTAAGCGATTTGAAAATTTTAATAAAAAATATTTAATTAGCAAATTTTTGAGGCGAACTTTGAAAAGTAGAGGCGAGCGATTATAATTATTTTTTTTGTAAACATAAAATAGTAGGTTTTGACAATATTAAAACTTGATTTATCACTTGTACTTTGACATTTCTTTAATTTATGAAGCATTTTTTCCCTGTTCACTAAGAAATAATTGAATAATTCAAACTGGTCTATGTATGTGGGAATGACAATGAGACAATTCTCCATCCAAGTCATAATCAAGTTGAGAACAACCACTTAATGTTATAAATATCCCTTTTACATTTGTTTTAAGAGGTGTCAATATAAGTTATAATATATTTTTTTGTAAAAAAAAAACACTTTTTAGTATAAAAGGGCTCATATTTTCCCAAAGAACTATGTATATATCTTGTATTAAATGGTCAAAACATGTCCAAGAATTTTGTAATATTCCTGGACTTTCACATTATAATATTATTCAAAATAAGTGGACCCCTCTTTTAGAAAACTTGTTTAAAATATGATGTATTTCTTCTCTGTTTGAGTAAAAACTTCTAAGTTTTCAAAGGTTTTGTATAGTAGCACTATACAAAGAATCCTTGGTATTTCTATTCTCTTTTCTACAACAGTAAAATGGCCCTTTGTCTGAGGGAGGTTGTTCCCAACCTGATAATAACAAACACAGATCAAAGTACGACCTATATTTATATCGGAGCACTCCCCATTTGGATAAATTGGTTTCATGCTGAAACAAATATTCTCACAGATATTTACACAGTGTGGGGGTGATTATAGGTTTGAAATCGTTATATACAGGTGGTTATACTGTGATTTTAAAAACCAAATGTTGATATCTGTTTTATAATATTTACAAATAAAACGGTGCGGGAAACGGGAATATAAAATTTAAAAAAAAAAAACTGTTTTTGAAAAAATTTAAGCGGGCGGGTCCGTCGAACAAGGAATTAAATTGGTGTGGCCTTAGTATTGAATGTCTTTATTTTGCACCTGCAGATGTCATGAATATAGATGATATTGTTTACAAGTCTTAAATATCATAAGCTTCACATGTTGGAGGTTTTGAGTGTTCCTGTTGAAAGTTAATTCAGAAACCTCTTCTGTCGCACGAATACAATAAGCGTTATTTTATATACCAAATAGCACGTCGTAGGATGACAAATATTTCGAATCATAAAATTTTGTTTATGATATCAGATCAACTGTGTATACATTATATTGTTCATAATTGACTAGAAATCGTTCGTTACTATGTGTGTTGGCGTTTGTTTTTGATACACTTCGATGTTACTGTTGTTTGTTTTCCTCTTTTAGTTGATGTGTTTCCCTCGGTTTTGATTTGTTCACCGGATTTGTTATTTCTCAATCGATTTTTGACTTTCGAACATTGGTCTACTACTGTTGCCTTTATTTACAGTTTGTATCGTTTTTTTAAATTATTTCTAGTCATTTTTTTCTTTTATTTATTCCTAGATATATTTCATTATGAGTTCATTATTGGCTTCAATAATTTGCGATGTTAAACGAGTACAAATTCCAACAAGTCTAAGGCGATGTTTACGAAAAAGGGATAAAAGTTTGCTTTTGACGGACGAGCAAATAAACAAATCTTGCTTGCTACAATTTCAGTGGTCGAATCGAAAATCATGTGACAAGGTGTCAAAACAAACATTCGATTGGTTTTCGTCACTTGTTGAAAAATCACAACAACGACCAAGCTTTGCATCATTACAGGGGAGTGGTAATTCTGTGAATAGACCTAAACGACAGACGACAGGGTCGCAACTACGACAGCGCAAAGAGTATAGAATGCTTACTGATCAGGAAAGAGAGGATTATCTTAAAGCCATAAACGACTTAAAAAGAGATACTGTAAGTGTCAAATTCATTATAGTTAATTCTGGTGCTGTTGGGAAGCTAATGACATACAACGGGCTCCGTATAAACGATATCCATTCATTTCGTAACATAACCATTTTGTACCATTGCCATTTCGTTCCAAACATTACCATTTCGTACTATGAATTTGCCATTTCGTACATGAACATATACTATTTTGTTTTCTCAATCGATTGATGAATTTCGAACAGCGGTATACTACTGTTGCCTTTATTTATTCAATCTCATTAAAATCCGATGTTCTGATACGCTGCCCTCCATGAGTCAATTAGTGGAGGGTAGCGTATCAGAACATCGGATTTCTAATTAAAATCCGATGTTCTGATACGCTACCCTCCATTAGTCCATTAGTGGAGGGTAGCGTATCAGAACATCGGATTTTAATGAGATTTTTTAATGAGATTGTTATTTATTGTACCATAAGAAACCTTTTCATACCATATAGAAAATAAGATTTTCTATTTCGCATCATATTGAAAAATGCTTTCCCATTTCTTTCCATATGGAAAGAAGGCGTTACCATTTTGTACCATATTGGAAAAAATGCTGTATCATTTCGTACCACATACAAATTGCACTTTACCATATCATACTTGATACATGAAAAATGTTCAGTTTTACCTGTATATAGCATACCTATTTTTTTAAGGTTAAATCCTTACTATTCTTCTTGCTTTCGATACTTTTTTTTTGCATTTTTCATTGCGTTTAAACACTAAATCCCAGTGATGTGTTTTATGTTGATTTAAGTCTCTGCCTCATGACTTTGTATTATTTATTAATTTTGGCTTTTATTGCGAATCCAATGAAAGCTCTTCACAGTGCCATATCTATCTGACCAGGCTATTTAAACTTTTGTAAGTTCACCTGTCCTATTGAATGAATACAATAGGCATTGTGTAGTTTATTTGCTGGGACATTTACATTTCTTCTAAGAGAAATCTTTCACTCATTGGGTTCGCAATAAATAGCTTTCAGTAACTGCGAGTACGCTCAAATCGTACTTTAGTGTTAATTTGGGCTGTTGATACAATTTGTAATGCACTTTTGTAATCAATGTTTACTTATTTTGTGTTATACAACGTCTCAATTTTTTTAATACGAAATACGAAATATTTTATTAAAGAAAGCTCAATTATGAACATAATCATTAATAGCATAGATACAACAAAGAATAACATTTAAACAATCTTAACTAAAATTAATACTACACAAGTATCAAAGCATATGTGTTCCAAGGGGAGTAACTCTAGTCTAAAAAATATAAGTAATCATTTTATACTATAAGCAGCAAAGAAAAAATTTCACACTTATATTCTAAGTAAAAAAAACACAAGTTTATGTACTTAGCTATACTTTTACATACATCAGTGTCTTCAATACTTAATAACCACATAAACTGAGAATCAATACTGGAATTAGTAATGTTTTTATTTAAACAGTTGTATATTAACTCCTTCCTTAAATGAGAAAATTTTTGACAATTTAATAAAAATGTAACTCATCTTCAACCAAACATTTATATAACAGTTCTTACAAATCCTGTTATCTATAGGAGTTTTTGGTATAATGTATCTACCAATTTCAATATGAAGTTTATAACTGCTGGTTCTGAACCTTTATTCTATCATTATCATTATTTACAACAGATAAATATTTTTCAAATTTAAAAATATTCTTATATAATCTATATGTTCTCAACTTATTACTAGTTTGTAATTGCTTAGACCACTGTTTTTCAAATTTACACTAAAGACACTTTCTTAATACTAACAAAAAAATTATTTTTAATAGATTTTGGATTCTTATAAAAGTGTGACAATCCACATTCATTCAAAATACATTTAATACAACTAAGCCAACATTGTTGGTTATTATCTATCATAGTAATATTTTCAGCTAATGCTTCTGACAGTAAAGCATCTTTAGGTTTATCATTATATAATCTAATCCAGTACTTAACCATTGACATAATAATATCAGTATATAATGGAAAACGGCCTAGCTCACCATACAATGCCAGTTTACATGTTTTTCTATTTACTTTCAGCAAATATCTGCACATATTAAGATTGATCTTTTCAATTGGTATAGTATTAAAAATCTGGTCAAATATATTTTCACTGTTATATTTAGTACATTGTCTGGTGTCAAAGATGCCTAAAATTTCAGAAGCATACAGTACAACTGGTTTAACAGTATGATCAAATATAAATGTAAAATTTTGAATGTCACAAGGAGTATTTTTAAATATATTAGTCAATTTAAAAAATGCCTTCTGACCTCTAGAATTTAGGTCATTGAGGGCACGTTTGAAACTCCCATTCAAACTAAATAGAACACCCAAATATTTATATTGATAAACAGACTCAATACTCTTGTCGTTTATATAAAAAAATTTTAGATATCATTCGTCCGCTTTTGTTAAATATCATCACTTTAGATTTATCATAATTTATTTCAAGCCCCCAATTTTCACAATAGTTATAAATAAACCTTGTTCATACAATTCTGTAACCCTTCAGCTGATTCTGATACAAGAAGTAAATCATCTGCATACAATAAACTATTAAGGTACTGTGATCCAAGTGATACAGGACAACATGAAGTATCAAATAACTTAGTTATGTCATTAATAAATACATTAAAAAGACTTGGACTAAGATTGTCCCCCTGGAACACACCAACACTAGGTGAAAAAATCTCTGAGAGTGAAGAATTATCTAATTTAACTCTAAGCTCTATATTGCTATACATGGATTTCAGTAAGGATAAAAACTTTCCACCCACCCCTGCTTTTATTAATTTGAATAAGAGTGCAGGGTGTAGGACAGAATCAAATGCCTTTCTAAGATCAATAAAACAGGCATATACCATTTTTGATTTATTTTACGTTTCAGAATAGTTTTTATTCTGTTTAATCATGAAAAATTCACATTGTCATTATTAGACATGTGATAACACAATTTATATAAAATATATGATAGTTTTGTCTCTTTACCAGAGTTTAATTTCCCCCAAAATGAAATCAATCTAGTTTTTATGTCCAAATCTATAGGATATCTCCCAAGCTCCCCATAAATCATATAAGAGGGTGTAGATGTTTTCAGACTTAATAACAATTTACAAAATTTTAGATGTACCTTTTCAATCATGTCGTTATTGCCAATACCCAATACTTCACAACCGTACAGTAGTATTGGCTTTACCATTTTATCAAATAAATCCAGCTGACTACATATAGAAAGATTATGTAGTCGGCCTAGTTTTAACACTTCGTACAGAGCCTTGGTAGCTTTTTCTACATTAAACTGTTTTGTTTTATTAAAATTGCCTGTTTTTGTTAGAACTATTCCTAAGTAGTTAAATTCATCAACAATATCTAGTTTTTTTGCCATTAAATAAAAATTGAAAATTACATGATGGTCGTCTCCTTGAAAAAACCATGACCTTTGTTTTATCAACATTAACTTTTAGCTTCCATACATCTGTGTAATCTTGGAAACAATCTAAAAGCTTTTGGAGTTCAGTTTCCAATTCGGCCATCAAAACAGTATCATCAGCGTGCAAAGTGGAAAGGGATTAATATAAGTTGCAAAACTTGTTTCCCAATCCACTATAAATAAATATGTTTAAACTAAAAAACTAAAGCGTACAGAATGATAAAAAGTTTTTAAAAAATGTCAAGTTTTTCCTCAAGCTCTTTTGACACTGATTTTAGGCCCTCTAGGTTACAGTTTTGCAAAAAAGAGCCAAGATCATCTAAAAATAAAGAAAAAAGGAAATAAATTTTCGCCTTGTCTAACCCCGTTACTACATGGGAAGAAATCAGATAAGGCATTGTTATATGAAATACATGACTTTGTATCTTGATACATATTTACAATTACATTATACATACATCCATTCATATTACTTAAAAGCATTTTGTACCACAGTGCATCTCGCCATATCGTGTCAAAAGCCTTTTCGAAATCGACGAATGCACAAAAAAGTTTTTTTCTTTTATCGATTGTTGAATAACCCTTTCTAAAACCACATTGGTTTTTGTTTAAAATCATGAATTCTTCAGAGAAAAGATTTAGTCGCTCGCATAAAATTGCGGTAAAAAGTTTCCCCATACAACTCAAAATGGTAATTGGTCTAAAATTTTTGGGGTCCAAACTTGCTACCTTTATTTTTATAAACAGGCTTAATGTAACCAATTAACAAACTGTCCGGTATAATACCAACTACATACTTGCGAAATATAACGTTAAATAATTTTTCGTATAATTCAATAAATAAACTAGCTGTAGACTTGATATATTCGTTTATTATACGATCATCCCCAAATGCTTTGTCAATTTTCAGGTTTTTGATGCCCTTAAGAATTTCGTCTTTAGAAATTCTTCTGTTTAGATTTTCATTAAGCCTATCGACATCATTCGGGTTTAGAGTTGGAATATTTATATTTTCTTCAATTTCGGGGGCGGCGTTCAGATTTTTGAAAAAATCGAATAATTTGTTGATAGGTATGTCAGGTTGGTCTCTCTTTTTTCTACTGTTAAGTAATTTCCAATACTCTTTTGAGTTATTGGATCTCAATGTGTTAATTTTTTTTTTTTGCCATTTTCTTTCTATGCGCAATAATTGCTTTATCTAAAGTTTTTTTGTATTGTTTCTCCGAAGATTTCATAATTTGACGATTTTCTTCAGAACTAATGTTCTTAAATTTTCTTTTGAGTTTGCGATAATTTTGGCGAGCAAATTTACAATCATAATCAAAACCGTTCTTTATCCAATTTTACAGGCTTGTTTTTATATTTCTTTAACCCACTAGTTTTGGTTACCCCAAATGTTGCCCTAGCAGAATCCAAAAATAAGTCACACATGTTATTAACAATCAGGTTCAGTTCATTTCATTTTTGTCCAACTTTATTAATATCTTCAATTAGAGCGTAAATCTTTTCTATATCTATCCCTTTTTGAAAATCCACAATTTTATCATTGTCCCATTTTTTAATATTTTCTGGACGATTACATGTATCTGTTCCAGTATTTAAACACTGATTGTTTACAACATCTTGCTTATATATATATATAGTGCTCGCCAAATTTATCTGTAATGGCGAATGAACATCAGAATATAAGGTGCAAAAATCAAGTACATGAAAATTAGTAAAATATTTTAACAACTCAACACTATTAATACAATAATCTACAATACTGCTATTTCTGCATGTTATTTTACTGTACTGTGTATCATCACCAATTCGACCATTTACAATAAATAAATTGTTTCCTTTACATAAATCTAACAATCGTTTCCCGTATCCATTTTTTACCCTGTCCAAAGACTTTCTTTTCTTTGGGATATTCAATTCGTCAAGAAAATACACTTTATTTTCAAAAAAATCTGTTAAATTATCGATATGTTTATCATTATGTATAGTAACGAAATCGTCGTCGTCTGCTGTTCGTCCGTTGAAATCGCAAAGAAATGACACATATTAATAGTTACTAGAACAAATAATGTATTCATTTTCTAACTGACTGTAAGCATCTTGAGATGAGTAATTTGTGTATTCCGGAGGAATATATACTATGCCAAAAACTATGTCATCATCAATATCAAGTAACTCTGACGACACTTTAAACCAAAGAACAAAATGACTGTCAGTTGGTAAAAAATTAATTTTATTTGCTAGTTCTAATTTGTATCCTAAAGTTATACCAGCTGACCTATTTCTCGACACTTTCTTTCTATTTTTCATTTTAAATTCATAACCTGGTAAATCAATAATATCTATATCGTCAGTTTTTGTTTCTACTAAACAAATTATATCGTTATTTTTCAATAATGTTTGAAATTCTGGATAGTTCAATCTTTTTTTTAACCCCACAACAATTTAGGCACAAAATATTTATATCATGTTTTATGTTTACAGTTTTTGTAGTCTTTAAAGTGTCATTAAAGTTAAAATTTACATCTGTCAAATGTTGGTTATGCTCTCCTTGGCATTCATATGGGTGAGTTGATTCACTACTTGGGCTTGACCCGAATCTTTGCCGTTTGTAAGGTCGACCTTTAGCATTTGCTGGAGTCATCATTACGTCTCTGAACCCTCCATTTGGATGCCCTCTGTGCTGATCATCTATATTACTGTGTTCTGTGAATGTGAATTGTTCTCCGTTTATATATAGTTTGTCCCGTACTAATGACACCTGGTTCCCCTCTTGTTTAGCCTGTTTCATAATAGGATAAAAAAAATTACGACGAGTTTCAACCTCTGCGGGGAATTGTTCGTTTATACTGAATGGCTTTCCCTTGAGGCGAAATGCTTTTCGGAGAACGCATTCGAGATCTTGTCGATAAAGGAATCGCGCTACAATTGGTTTAAATCTAAATAACAATTGAATAAAATTATAGATGGGCAACTTAGTGAAAACCAGTTTGATTTTCGAGAAAACCATAGGACTTCTGACAGCATTTTTGTATTATAATCTTTAATAAATAAATACATTCATAAAAAAGGTTATATATTTGTTTTGTTGACCTCCGTAAAGCATTTGATTCTGTATGGAGAATAGGTCTTTTGTATAAATTATTGAAAACAGGTATTGGAAAACAATTTTTCAATTGTTCGTTTATACTGAATGGCTTTCCTTTGAGGCGAAATGCTTTTCGGAGGACGCATTCGAGATCTTGTCGATAAAGGAATCGCGCTACAATTGGTTTAAATCTAAATAACAATTGAATAAAATTATAGATGGGCAACTCAGTGAAAACCAGTTTGGTTTTCGAGAAAACCATAGGACTGCTGACAGCATTTTTGTATTAAAATCTTTAATAAATAAATACATTCATAAAAAAAGGTTACATGTATATATTTGTTTTGTTGACCTCCGTAAAGCATTTGATTCTGTATGGAGAATAGGTCTTTTGTATAAATTAGTGGAAACAGGTGTTGGAAAACAATTTTTCAATGTTATAAAAGAGCATTATAACAAAACAGAATCTTCAATTGAATATAAAAGTCAATTTTCTAAATATTTTAACATTTCAAGAGGGGTAAAACAAGGGGATTCATTGAGTCCAACATTATTTAACCTTTTTATTAATGATGTAATCAAAGAGTTAGATAAAAGAAATTCAGATCCAGTTTCATTAGTTTCTTCAAATATTAGCTCTGTTCTATTTGCAGATGATCTTCTTTTAATATCTGAAACTAAAGAGGGATTATAAAATAGTTTAAACAATTTAAGTGTTTTTGTGATAATTGGCAATAAGTGTAAACGTAAATAAAACTAAAACTATGAGTTTAAACCAAACCTGTTCCAAAACAGCCAACTCATTTGCAACATACAAAGATATTCCAATATCAGACACAAATGAGTATAAATTTTAAGGAATGTTGATTAAAAATAATGGAAATCTTTCGCACAGTACTATAGATCTAACAAAAAAGCTAAAAAAAGTTCTCTTTGCGATGAAGTCATATAGTAGACCATTGAATAATATACCAGTTAAAGTTGCAAATAATCTCTTTGATTCATTAGTTAAACCTATAGCTTTATATAATTCAGAAGTTAAATTTCATATAACATATTTTAGGGCCAAAAACAGAGCAAATAATTCTGGAAAACAATTGGACCCCTTTTATTTCATTGATAAAACACCTATAGAGAATTTACACCTTCAGTTTTGTAAATATATACTTGGTATAAGAAAAACTTCATCAAATTTAGGTGCAAGACCTGATCTGGGGAGATTTCCTCAAGAACTTCATATTAAATTTCAATCTATATTGTATCTTATTAGATTATATTCTGATGAAATTAATCCTCTTTTAAAAGAATCCTTTATTTTGTCTCAAAACTTAGACTTGTCAGGAATTTATTCTTGGTTCTCATATGTAAAACATATAGTAGAAGAAACTGGTATGGATTTGGACACTTTGAAAACAAATTCCTCACAAAAGATAACTAAAAATATATAAGAACAAATAAAATTAAAATTGAAGCATTTTTATGAAAAACTAGTAAATGATAAACTATCAGATATAAAGGATAACAGCAAATTCACTATTTATAAGCATGTAAAAATAAATAATACAGAAGAAAAATATTGAACTTGCTCAAACTTGAATTCAGAAAACTGATAACAAAATTTAGATTAAATGACCATAATTTATTAATAGAAAAGGGAAGATAAAATTGCTATACTAATTTCCAAATTGTACACAAGAAACTTAAATTAAAATAATACAAGACTAACAAAGGCCAGAGGCTCCTGACTTGGGACAGGCGCAAAAATGCGGCGGGGTTAAACATGTTTGTGAGATCTCAACCCTCCCCCTATACCTCTAGCCAATGTAGAAAAGTAAACGCATAACAATACGCACATTAAAATTCAGTCCAAGAGAAGTCCGAGTCTGATGTCAGAAGATGTAACCAAAGAAAATAAACAAAATGACAATAATACATAAATAACAACAGACTACTAGCAGTTAACTGACATGCCAGCTCCAGACTTCAATTAAACAGACTGAAAGATTATGATTTAATCATATGAACATCAGGCACAATCCTTCTCGTTAGGGGTTTAGTATCATACCATCATAACATATATGAGAAGAACATAACCCGTGTCATGCCAACAACTGGTTTTTGAATAAATGTGTTTAGTTCCGATGCAAAGACCCTATAAGTGAATCAATATTAACGCCAAAATATGCAATCTTAAATGACCTGACAACAGTATCGTAACTATATCCCTTCTTAATAAGTCTATTCAAAGGTTTTGTTAGTTTTTGAGGGGAATACTGACACCTTTGTGCTTTATAAAGAATATTTCCATAAAAAATTGGATGTGAAATACCTGAACGTATAAGAAGTCTGCATGTTGAGCTATATTTACGAATGATGTCCTTATACCGATGATAAAATTTAGTAAATGTTTTGACTAGTTTGTGATATCGAAAACCCTGGTGTAATAATTTTTCAGTAATACATAAATTTCTCTCGTTAAAATCTAAAACATTGTTACATACACGAGCGAATCGTACAAGTTGAGATATATAAACACCGTAAGATGGTGACAAGGGAAAGTCACCATCTAAAAATGGATAATTAACGATAGGAAATGAAAAATCATCTCTTTTATCATAAATTTTAGTATTCAGCTTTCCGTTAGTGATATAGATATCAAGATCGAGGAAAGGACAGTGGTCATTGTTAGTATTAGCTTTATTTAAAGTAATATCAGCAGGATAAATTTCTTTAATACACATACTGAAGTCGTCATTATTGAGAGCCAAAATATCATCCAAATATCTAAAAGTATTATTAAATTTGTTTATCAGATGTTGTTTCGATGGGTCTTTGCTTATTTTTGTCATAGTTTTTTTGTTTATTGCTACTAAAAAATGACCTAAAAGAGTTTAAACATATATATTCACATTCTGACTTTTTAAATGCCCATTTAATTAGGTGTGTGAATTTTTCTTAATGAGAATGTGAGGCAATGTGGTATACAGGGTAGAAAAATCAAAACTTTGAACAGATTCAAAATCACCAATATAAGCATGCAATTTATCAAGTACTTCCAACGAGTTCTTGACACTCCAAAAGTAATTAATTCCACTATTTTCGAAGGCCTTATTTGAACAATTTATTATCAGATTTTTAATTGTACCAAGTGTGCTGGTAAGAAGAATAGACAATTTAGTAGTGGAACAATGGCTTGAAGACGAAATAAATCTATATTTGTAAGGTGTTTTGTATAGCTTCGGAAGACAGTACATAGTTGGGAATTTCATTGTATTTGGCTCTGCTTGTAAAGCGGTAGCTAAAAGTTTATGTTTGTTACAGATGTCGTTTTCTGAAAATGGAGTCAGTTGGAATGTTGGTGAATTGGTGATTTCTTTTTTGAGAACCTCAATGTAAAATTTACGTCAAACAATAATAATGTTATTAGCTGCTTTATCGGCCGGGACAAAAACACATTTCATGGCTAGTTCTTTTAGTTTATGTTTGATACGAGAAATAGTTTTTTTTTGTGGTTATTGTTAATAGTAAAATGTTCTTTAAAATGTTGAATACGTATATCAACTATCTTCATTACTGAATTAAAAAAAGAGTCCAAAGATTTTTTGTCAGCTTTTTCCCGTTTTATCCATTTCATACAGTAAGTATGGAGTGAGTCGTGGATGATATTACGACACTCATTCCAATTAATAATTGACGGGGACGATATTTAGGTCCTTTACTGAGGAATGATTTTAACTCTCGGTCTTGAACGGTGTTAAGATCTCCTGTTATAACATGGGAAATGGGTCCATAAATATATTCGGAGGTACTACAATTACATGAAGTAGGTATATTTTCACTGATATTAACATCTTTACACAGTTGACTATAATTAAACACAAATACCTTAAAATACCAAGAGAAGAAAGATTATGCAAAAACTGTAAACAAATTGAAGATGAAATTCATTTCTTTTTATATTGTAATAGTAACCATAATAATAGAAAAGTTTATTTTGATTTTTTGGTAAATGAGAATATCCACTTTATAAATTTAAATGACATAGATAAAATAACATATATACTCAACCCACTTACACACATTCAGGTAAATAAGCTAGGATCCTTTTTAAAACAGTCTATCGAACTGAGGACAGGGGACTCTTAAAATATTTACTTTTATTGTGTATATTAATGATCTTGTTGTTATTTTTTATTTTCATTTTGTTACGTTGTGTCACATACTATAAATATGTAGTTTTATGGCAATAAAGATTTGAATTGAATTGGTAAAATTACCATTTTTAGTCTTTTACTTTTTAAACGTTGTATTATTCATGTTTAATCACGATCCATATGTATGCACATATCCCAAGCTGGAAGACTTACCTCTTAATGTTGTTTGACATATTTGTTTTTCGTTTAATTTTTATATCATAAATCAAGCTGTTGGTGTTCTTTTTTTTAAATTTATTTCAGTTATCATATGAGATTATTTTGAGAAAAAAAGACGATGCAGTATGTTTTTTTTTTTACTTATCCTTAACTGTAATTGTTTTCATCCTTGTCCGTTTGCCGTTCATGGATAATTGCATTCTAGTATATCTTACATTTGCTATGAACATCTCCGAATTGCCAGTCGCTTGATCTATGTGCTTAAAAAATTGAGAAAACAAATTTTGAATGAAAGAAATGCACAAAAACATTTTCTATTGCATGCATCTAGAGTTTTTCATATAGAAAGAATATTGAATTAGAAATTCAGCGTGTAAACACAAAGACTAGTTTTAGACATTTTTATGTTATTCATATGTCTGTTAGTCTACTAATTATTATATACTTTAATAAGTTAATTCTTAATTTTTCAGAGTGTACAGCCAAATAAGTATGATGATCTTGCTATATATCACAAAAATACACTTTACACTGCTCATAATGGAATAGGTTTTGTTGGTTGGCATAGATATTACCTAGTTATGTAAGTATATCTTTTATCTATAATGGATCGAATTAAAATACTCGAAAAATATATACTTAAACCGTATTTTTATTACATACTTTATAACTAGTAATTTTAGAAACGCCACAGGATTTCTTAAAATTGTCATGCATAGTTTTAGGTACTAAAATCAAGCCACTGAATAATACAATGCTTCAGATTTTTCGCCAAACAGCATGAAAAGTTTTCTTTGTATGTAGTATGATTGCTATGAACGAAAATATTATTGAGTAAATGTTAAAGAAACCACCAAACAAACATATGAATGGCATCGAAAATGAACATCGACACGATATCGATATATACAGATACTATTATATAGCACGCAAACAAAAACCACCATAGGCTATGGATTTGAGTTACCCTCTATGGTCCGTAGGGGGGTCAGTAGTTAACCGTATAACTAATTTATCACACGCTGGACTTTTTCTGCTGTATCTTGTTGAAAAATAAACAATGAAACACAACATCAATTTATGACGTCACCATTAACAGTAGAGGTGACGTCATAAACCCCTATGAAATTTACTAACCCCTACGAATCCATAGGGGGTCACAACGTGACGGTTTTAAACCAATCAAATCATGATAATTTACCCAAGGTGCGACACGAATAGATAGATGCAGTTGAAGTATTTGTTTAATATTAGGCTTCTCGAAAAAAAATCGTTTTCCTATCATATAGATATAGGAAGATGTGGTGTGAGTGCCAAAGAGACATCTCTCCATCCAAAAAAAAAAACATACCGTTACCTCACACACATAGTGTTCATTTGAATGGTTTTCTGTAGTGGTCATGTCCAACCAACGGCTGTATCATCTTAAAGATGTTTGCTCCTCTACTTTTTGAATTTTTGCCAGATTTTCGGAATCCTCTGGTTTTATCCATGTATTAACATAGAAAAAAGTTTGCCCACTAACCCCTACTTTTCTTTTCATATTTTTATTACATTTAATTTAAAAGCCATATTTCAAAATCTTATGAAATCCTTGTTATTTTTTCATTGTTTTTTAAACAAAAAAGGTGCCAATGTTAAGTGAAAGAAAAATGTAGTGAGAATTATTTCCCGCCAAATTTTCAACGGCTTATATCTCGAAAACAAGCACACTGACCCTCCATTTTTTTCTGCTTTTTAAGTTTCTTTATTTATGTACTTTCAATTTATAACAGTATTTTAAAAACCTTGTTATTTTTAAACAGAGTAGCGAACATCCTTAAGCTAGATTTCTGCAGTAATGGCTCCATCCTAATTTTTAAGTAATCATTTAACATTTGAAGCTGCATTTATTCGGGGCATTGGTTATAATCATAGTATCTTTGATAACTATTTGGTTTCACGACATAGTGGCTAGAAAAGCAAACAGGTTTATGTGTAGATATAGTGTTTAACCCCTACGCAAATTGTGAAGGTTCCTTCATTTGTTTGCATTAGAAACAGTTATGGTACGTTATTTAGACTTATCTTGAAATACTATGAAATCAATAATGACACTTTCTCTTTCTGTCTTATATAAAAGGTACGAGCTAGCATTGCAAGAAAAGAACCCAAATGTCATGCTACCATACTGGGATTCTACATTAGATAGTGAGATGCACTCTCCAACAGACACTATTGTTTTTACTGACAAATTTCTCGGAAAAGCACATGGAACTGTTTCAGAGCCTTTCGTGGGATGGCCAAGACAAATAATACGAAGTGTCCACAACAGTCAATCTAAAGACCTTATCAATAAAACAGAATTGGCTGATTTATTCGATACTAAAACAGACCACTGGGATTTTGTAAATTCTTTAGAATCATTACATAACGGTGTTCATAGATGGGTTGGTGGTGATATGAACAACTTGGACATAGCTCCTTTCGATCCTATTTTCTACATGCACCATGCTTTTATTGATTGCATATGGGAGATTTATAGAGATCGTGAAAAACAAAAGGGGGGAAACCCGGAAATCTATCCAGGCAAAGTTTCGGACAGTCTTGACCATCAATCTTTTAGCTTAATGGCAAATCTGCCACCATTCAACAATGTTAATCTTACGAATGCTGATGGTTATAAGAATTTCTGGACAGAGACTTATTATACTTATGCACCTCAATCATGGTGTAGCGTCCATAAATCAAAATGTGGATCAAAGTGGCTTGCTTGTGACATTTTTAAAGGAAAATGTGTTTCTAAAGGATCAGCAGCTGCCTTACCCCGCGTTACTCCAGGAGACGTTTTTGAAATACACAACAGAAGATTTCCAACCTCTCCTGTCAATAACGGATTCAATACAAAATTGCCATTGCCTCCAGGCAGAAAGTTGAATTTTCAATCAGGCGCAAGTGGTCTGCCAGGACCTACAGGTTTGTCTACAGGTGTATCTGGTCGAAAAATAACAGCTGAGGAATTTTTCTCTGCATTGAAAACATTGAAAAAGCAGCCTATTTCTATCTCAAATACACCAATTGTTAGAAACCGATCAGGGACACCTGGAAATCCTGGAAGTCCTGGTATTTCCTCTAATATTAATATTCAACATAGTCCGCAACAAATGCCTTCTATTGACGAACTAAAAATACCAAAATTCCATAAACCATGCGCTGGAAATCCAATACAGAACACGTTTAGATTAGATTGCGGAGTGGGAAAAAGTTTGTGGGTATTTGTTCCAGTCAAAGTTGTCAATCTACGACATGGTGATACAGTTTACCCGTCATATCCAGTAAACATGTAAGAGCGTACAGTGAATGATTCTGATGTGTTTTCTGATGGACAACCATTAGCATTTGCTTCAAATTTGCATTCTAAAGCACGTTCCAAAAAGAAGTCATGCATATACGATAAATCTGGTTTGTTTAAAGTTAGAGTATCATCATATGGATTAAATTACTATGGAATATATGAAGACACCGTCTTTTTGGACAACAAACGCACAGTTTCAACAGAAATTTCGTATATCGGTATCAAAACTCCGGAACAAAACGCGACGAAAGTTTTTATCACTGCGGTAGATGAATGTGGAATTGCTTGCCAACCGATGATTTTGATTCCAGGTCGTCGAAAACGCCATTTCTTTCGATACAGAAAAACTCAAGGAGCTATTGAAATAACAGCAAAGGGTAAACAATATTACAGTAATACATATCGAGGTGCTGAGGCCTTGGTTTGGAGTTCAGCCAAATTTTCTGTTCCTCAACAAGATGAAAACCAGATTCCGATTGTTTTTGTTTGTGACTATAGAAAAAAAAATCCATGGTCGTGAGAAAAAGGAAATGGGAAACTTTTCTCATGTCACTCTTTTAAAACAGTTATATAATTTTTCCCCCCATGTTAATCACTGTTGAGAGTTCTTTACATACTCAATGTAATACTTCTTCACATTATAATTCTCTTCTAAAGAAAGATAAGATTTGGCAAATGTTTGGAATGTTAGTAAATAAAATAAATATTCGTAGTTTATAGTATTTGTTTTGAAGAAAGCAAACTTGGCATATGACAGATAAAAAAGTTAGAACATTAGTCAACTTTTACGAAGTATGAAGTATCTTTTCATCTAATCAATAAAGCGTTTTAGAAAATGTATCTGTCGTCATCTAAAGGGATCAGAATTTGTATGATTCGGTGACTCTCCTCGCATCCCAAAATAAATACAAGGAATTACTTATGCCTTCATTTTTTTTATCATCAACCTTGAGACGTTGATAGCTGAGCTGCAAAACGTTATGCTGTAAGTACGCTGTGTATCTTCACTAATAACTAAATATGGTTCATAACCAGACTGAAACATTTTCCATAACGTTTGAAGAAATTAAAACTGTTGTAATTTACGCTATGATAAAACACATGTTTCAGACATCCATTTTAAGAAAAACAAATAAGCACCCATTGTGAGTCACTTGAGTCGACAACGTCGACACTAGTTAAGTACAACCTATAGAATATATTTATCCAGGGAAAGTCTCGACATACTGGGCGTCGCAAAAAATGGAAATTTTCACATGTTACATATTTGCTGTCTATTTTTAAAATAAATACAATTTAAACATTCCACTCGATCGAGTAAGTCTGTGCGTTAGATCTTTATACTTTAAAAACATTTCAATATCGTATTCCCCTTATTTGTGCGATCAAGACTATCAAATATATAATCCCGTTTTCTCTCTTTCCCTTATTAGACCGGATAGTAAGAAATCTTATTCAGACTATAGACAGTTGGACTATTTCATTATAGTACTTCATCCTCGACTATATCCCAAAATAAGTATGTTCCAATCAACAATGATATTTCAAACGACTCTTCCTGTGTAACCGGATTGGGTATCTGTAGTTCCCTTGAATAGTTAAGTCTTCTATTAATTGTCAAATATTGTCATCTAATGATATAGCAATCATAGATTCGACCAGAATGTTTACATTTATTATTTTGCCGGCGTCTCTTTCTGCGGAACTGAAGATTTTCTAAGTGTCGTACGTTTTTTTCTCCAATACTTCATAACGAAAATTGTACAGCTTTAGTTACATGACGTAAAATTATTTTTTTTTTTGCTAAAACCTGTTAGTGATGATCTCTAGATCTGTGCTCCATCATCATAAAGTATTAATGTATCTCTACATACGTGGTCTGATCACAACAGACAGTTTAAAAAAGTGCCTGTGTGCATATTTCGACTGATGAGGAGTTTCTTTTTCCTTCTTATTCGTGTCATTTACCAATGTAAAGATGTTTAAATAGCTGGTGCATTTTATAAATGTACATTATTCCCACGAAATTTCATATAATGTGAGTTGTCGTTTGATTTTATCACGATTCGTCATGGTTTATATTCTGTTGAATGGACGTCTAGCAAACAGATTTTTATTGCGTCCTTTAAGTGATTGGAATTGCGGCAAAACAAATCAAATTACATTCGTTTATACGCTATTGCACAAATCATTTGAAATACATATTTTTCCGATTTACAATATTCATGCATGTGTCTAATTTAGGCAGGTTCGAACTATGTGCTGGTGCGTGTATGTAGCTGCAGAATATTCAAGGATAAGTTTACATGTCCTTGTGCTTATTATTCATATTAATAGTTTGTTTAGGTTTTTGTTTTTCTCCAATGTTGTCCTGGTAAAGAAAATCTACGTACTCGGTATATTATGAAAAGTTGTAATGTCTTTGCCTGCGTCTATTATTTTTTTATTTCATGTAAGCAATGATTTTGACTACTGTGGAATGTAATACTATACTCATTTCCATGAATACTGACAAGTATGTTAGAGCGGATTTTCGGACGACAGTGTGACGAACAGTTTATTCTCGATGAGGTTTCATGCGTACTAGTCGCTGGTGTGACTTGAATGAAGTGTTACATATCTGTCTGATGTTTGTTACACAATACTCATCAGAAGCTATGATTTCGTATTATATTTCTTCCGTTAGTTCGAATATTAGAGAGAGGCGAAATATACCAGAGGGACATTCAAACTCTTTAGCCTAAAACAAACTGACAATGTCATGGCATAGAAAGAAAAAAAAATTAACAAACTATAGTACGCAAACACTAAAACTAAAGACCAGGTTAAATGAAAAACACCAAAAATTTAGAGTCATCTCATGTGCTCCGGAAGCGTAAGCGGTTTCTGCTCCACATGCTGCACCCGACATTTGGCTCGTGTTAGTTTTTATTCATTCAAGTTGATTAATATTTTTTTATCTGAATAAGGTTGTCAAATTTTGCGGTTGATTCATACTTTCTATCCTTTACAATAGTTTGGTAACAGCACTTCTGGTGCTTTGTGCGTGTTTTAATCAATTGGTTGTGACTGAATAAATATACAGGTTAAGATGTGTCAATAAAATTGAGAATGGAAATGGGGAATGTGTCAAAGAGACAAAAACCCAACCATAGAGCAGACAAAAGCCGAAGGCCACCATTGAGTCTTCAATACAGCGAGAAACAATATATGCTATATTTCTGTTTATACCTAACTTTTAACCCCCTTCCTGCCGAAGGGACACATGTAAGAGGGTTAATAACAACTATAAAACACCCAAGCTCACGTGATGAAGTCGCTGACGTCAACAATGTCAAGATAAAAACAATACAACCTCTTTATTCCGCGACAATCTCAAAAAACATCATGCATGGATTGCAGATTGAGTCAAGATATACAAGTTTAAATCGTATATTTATACCATTTTAGTGCCTTTAAAGAATTTTACATAATGCACAGCTACAATCGGTATTCAAGTGTTCATAGTTACTTATCTTATCTGAACAGGGAGCAGATACAGTCAGAAAGGTGCACCTGACCCCGGTTTAAACCCATTTCTAAAGACAACAAAGGAAGTCATGTGACTATCGTATTTGGACATATATTTCGTAAATTTATATAATTCTAACAAACATAGAAAAAAAAGATGCGGAAAAATAAAAACGGAAAGTCCATAATCAAATGGCAATATAAATAGCTCAAACACAACAAACAAATTGATAATAACTGTTATATTCCTGACTTGGTACTTTTTATAAAATGGTAGATTATCCTTGTTTGTTTTAAAGCTAGCTAACCCTCTCACTTGTATGACAGTCGCATAAAACAAACAGACACAATAGGTAAAAATGTCACAAATAGGGATACAACGGCAACAACTGGGGTGAACTATGGTACAAATGTAGTCCGGAAGGGTAGACAGATCCTGCTCCACATGTGGCACCCGTCGTGTTGCTCATGTTATTACAAAGCCTATAAATAGTCTTATTGTGTAGGTAACATTCGTAAAAAGGGAACGGATTGTAGTTACGACATAAGGAACATATCCTATATCATCTGTGAGACGAATATTCAAAGCCCATACCGCATAGTAAGCTATAAATAGCCCCAAAATGGCAAATGTTAAACAATTCATACGAACAAACTAACGGCATAATTAATGTGCATAAAAAATTTACGAAAAACAAATATGTAAGGAGAGATTTTTAGAGTAAGAAACAAAAATTAAAATCTGTCTAATGTGCAACAAAAGACAACCAATGAATTACAGGCTCCTGACTTAGAAAATGCCCATACATACAGAATGAGGCTTGGTTAAACATGTAAGCGGTATCCCAACCCTCCCATTAACTGGTGTAATAGTAAACTATAAAAATCAGTTGAAAAAGGCTTATTAATCAAATAGATACAAATAGAATTCATCTAACGAAAACACTGAGTGGACTTGGCGGGGTAATTGTACATCCCAACAACAAAAATACACTAAGTACAGATCTGTTACTGACAGATAGTTCCGAGCACTAACAATTAGAAAAACTATATGGCATCCAAGACTTAATAAACAGTAAGTAAGCATCCAACATCCAATGAATTTCGTGTAAAGACGCCATAAACAGTCAGAGAAACACATGACCCTGTGCAATGCAAAGATACACTCTATTTTTACCCCTATTTTATCATGTTTAGCCATGTCGGCTATCTTTGTTGTTAGGCAGGGTCATATGACACATTTTGTAAATAAGATATAAAAATGATGATCGTGGCAAGGTTGGAAATATGACTCTATAGAGGAGAAGATTTTAGTAAAAGACGACAACGTACGAGGATGACAGACGTTCAAGGGATAAGAAAAAGTAACCTAGAATTTCACTAGATGAGCTTAAAAATAAAAAATAACTCCGATAAGAAGTCGACTATAGATTTCGGCATGACAAAGGGTGAAGAAAGATACCAGAGGGACAGTCAAATTCATAAATCGAAAATAAACTGACAACGCCATGTCTAAAAATGAAAAGGACAAACAGACAAACAATAGTGCACATGACACAACATAGAAAACTAAAGAATAAACAACACGAACCCCACCAAAAACTAGGGATGATCTCAGGTGCTTCGGAACGGTAAGCAGATTCTGCTCCACATGTGGAACCCGTCATGTTGCTTATGAGATATCAAATCCGGTAAATTGTCTAATTCGGTAGGTCACATTTATTAAAGGGGAGGGGATTGCAGTTATGACATAAGGAACATATCCGATATCATTTGTGAAACGGTTATTCCATAACAGCCAACCAACTCGTGAAGGCGTCAACTTCAACTTCACCATTTGGAACTCTTGATTTAATAGCTTCCTTGTGAGCAACAACCCTCTATCAAGAAAATCAAGGAAATGCAAGCACGGGAATATCGTATCAATTGGGATATATATATATATATACCGTATGTAGTTGCTGCTGGATTCTTGCTACTTAAAATGGAAAGTTCACGATTGGAAAGCTGAAGTCATCTCTTTCGTCGACAACTTACATGTAGATCTGGTATTGCTGATAACATTTGTTGTATACAATTTACAGTTTATACTGTATAATGGGAACAAATAGTAAAATTCGACATTTGAGTGCAATTATTACTGTAATAAATCATCTGAAAGTTCTGATAAACAGGAGTTATTCCCTACATTATGCTGATTTTTGCCCCTGTCGGATTTTCTGTATCGACACCAGTTTTCAAGATATTAGACAAACCTTTTTTCCTATGTTCTTTTCCCCATGTCAGCCATACCGATTGGTAGGCGGGGTTATTGGCCACATATTTTAACTAGATAACCAATGATGAGTTTGGACAAGTTTGATCCGTATATTTTTGTAAAAACTAACGACGTCTAGCACACCAATTGACAAGAAATGCGTACTTGCCACGATATGAAATTGAAAATTTCAGGGAAATTTCATCAGTACTATAACTACTTAAAAGTCTTGGGAACATGCAAAAATATTCGTTGCTTGGTAATATCACAATACAAGATACTGGTATTTTCTCTTAATATAGATTATTAAATAATAACTTGACCAAATCTATCATGCACTAGAGTTACTACACACTTTAAATAATTTGACTTGGAATAGGAAATCAGAGGTATAATACAAAAAACACTGTTTAAAATTTTACAAAAGGAGGGTTTTTAGAATAAAAACAAGAATCTTACGAAAAAAATAAAAATCTACCTTTTATATTTTTAAGTCAACAACAAAAACACAAAAAATATTGGTTAGTATTTTGAGTAGAGAGTAATAGAGACAATAAGAAATCGACAAACGATTTCGGTCACGTTGACTTGTTTTGGACCTTGTTTGCTGATCATTATTGAATTTCAAAGTTTACATTGGTCCTTGATATTTTTAAGACAACAGGCAAAAACGCAAATAGATTTGTTAACAAAGTCTTTTAGGGTTACTCCAATATAAGTGGTTTAATCACGATTCCTGTCATGTTGACCTATCTGTAATAGTCCAAGAAAATCTTCTTATATTTTGTACATTTGGAAAAGTTAATATATGTGTTTCACTAGCTTGGAATGAACTGGATTGTAAAGATAACCAAAAGAGCGTTTGGGTTTTTTTTTTGTTAAACTATGAAACTTACTTTTCCAAAATATAAGAATATTTTCGTGGATTTGATTTTATTTTTTTGGTGTTTAACGCCACCTTTAAGCACTGCATTTAGTATATTTCGTAGCGACCAGATTTTATTGGTGGAGGAAGCCTAAGTGCCCGGAGAAAACCACAGACCTTCGATAGGAAAACTGACAATCCTAGTCACTTAAGATTGGAGTCGAGTGCACCCGCACAAGAGGGGTTTAAACTCACAACCTCAGTGTTGAATGGCTAGTGATTATAGTAGTAACTACTTAGACCACTCGGACACCGATGCACACTAGTTTCGTAGATTATGACTAAAATAAACTAGGTAACAGCAACAAAATACGTAGTAATAATGCCAAGAAGGCAAATAAAAGTTGGATCATAGGACGTAAACGTTAGCAACTAGGATAGGTCTCCATACTGCCTTTAACAATACCAATACAGTATATAAGATATAAACTACCCTTTCAGGACACAGTGTGAAAAAATTCAAACATGAAACACCAACGGAATATGATTTTTGTCAAAACAAAAGACGCAGATAAGGCATAAGTCAACCAACGGAAACCCCCTAAATCAAAGGTTCATGGCTGGACAGACATAAAGAATAAGGTGGCGTTAAACACGAAACGATCGTGCAAAGCCATAGCTTACATAAACACTGAAAACAGTAGCTGAACAGGACATATCAGATAGACAGGAAACACTTAACAAATAATAAATTCCCATAAGACACAACAGTACAGATTAAAGAGTACTCAAAGTTATTGAAACCTAGTAAACTAGTTTCAAATTGTTATACGGACAATTATTGCTGTATTTTTCCCCTATTAACCAAACGTTCCCCATTATGACATTAAATGGGAAATGTATTAGAGCAAGGAACATTCAGATCCTGATCCAAAGGTCAATATATATGTTGACACAAGTAGCCTCTTTGTGTTTGCTTGTTTCATTTTTGGTCCTATGAATTCTCTGAGTAACGTCGCACTGTACTTGAGTAGATTTGTTTTGGCACAGGATCGAGATCCTTCAAGGCGTATTATGAAATTGCCCTGAAGTTTTTAAAAATTCTCCTTTTATCCGCTTTTCTCTCGAATGTCTTATTCTTTACTGGTGCTAGTAGGACCTGAAATTCTCATGTTGAATTTATATTTCTTCTTTTTCGTGATGGTATTTTATACAATTGAGTAGGACGTGTTTTCTGCGTTCTTCTTCACTTCATTTGCAGTATAGCGTGAGGGAATGACCTACCTGATGGCGGTATTTATTTAACCTATTGTAGCCGGTTCTAAATTGTGACATGATTTTCCCTATAACTGGATTTGAATAATAGATGGGCCTTATCTGCAATAGGTACTTATTCATGTAGATGTCTGCCAGTTTCACTTCTTGTCCATTTAAGTCTTGTTGAAATCTTAACTGGATTTCTCACATCTGACATTGTTTTGACGTTGTACTGTTTATTTAGACTTGAGACCTTCTGTGTAGCGTCTTTTACTTACTGATCCGCTATCTTGTTCCCTGCGATAGCTATATTAGAATGGTTTAGGATCCATGATAGGGTACATGTAATTATCACAAAGTCATAACAATTGTCTTTCGTTATTACGTTCAGTAATTAAAATGTCAACATCTTTAATTCTGTTTAAATCATTCATCCACAATTTTCAGTAATAACAATAAATCGTCCAATGTTATGATGCTCCAAACATATGCTTCCTTTTATAAATGTTTTTACCATGTTGCAATCAATAAATCATAGGATTTAGGAAAATTCATTTGCAATTGCATTGAAGTTAGAAGTGCAGTTTAATAATATAGCTTTGCTTCTTCAAACAATTTCCAACTTCCAAGTTTTTCTTTACATTATGGCTTTAAGTAACAGGACTTGAACTTCGAGCATAATAGGATCACAAGTTAATATTCATCTGTCATGTTTTTGCACGTTTATGCTATCTTTAAATCCTAGCACTGGTCCGAAACATCTTAAATCAATCGAATTTTTGTCTTTAATGTTAATCAATGGGAATGAATTTGGTATGCTACGAATGTCATTTTAGTATAATTCCATTTTATCTTTTTTGTCATTAATATTATATCATTACTTCCTTATCATAAATACAAATATCTATATGGTGCATTTATTCAAAGGACTTCAACATATTCCTTAGTCTTGGAATCAACAATGACAATAAAGGTACAGTATATTCTAAATATTTAAGGCTGCTTATATCTTATTTTTTTTAACTGGCCATGGGGACTTTTCATTCAGTAAGTATAGAAACAAATTATATCTATCAAATCATGCAATCATGATTTTGTTACGCAAAATACAACTATTGACGTGGTATGTGTGCTAATGAGATACATATCCTATTGAAATGCCAGGGGTATACTACTTAAGGTAATTAGATTCGAAATGTTATAAATTATACTGCGTATGTGCAACTTCTTCATTTTGTGTAATATGAACTAGGTATTGCTCAAGAGACTAACCCGTTAGGTTCTGATTACCTATAAATTGTCAGGAATATGGCAGTTGTTATCAAATAGTTCGTTTCTTTGTATGTTGGTGTTTGTTTTTGTTGCACTTCAGTGTTCCTGTTGTTCTTTTTCTTTCATCAACTAACCCTATCCGGTGTAGATATCAACAGAAAATGTGTTTTTGTTGCACTTCAGTGTTCCTGTTGTTTATTTGTTTTCCTCAACTAACCCTATCCTGTGTGTAGATATCAACAGAAAAATGTCAGCGTTTTACAAAAAAAATATTCGGACTAAATAAACAGGTGCAACATAGTACTAGTATTTGACATATTACAGAGGTTCTTTTAATTAAATGTGTAATATAAGTCGTGTTTAGATGCGTTTGAAAGTACTACAGGGGACGACGCCTTATGATATTTATATAATTTGATTATATACTCTACTCATTTTCGAACATTAGAGCGAACACAATTGTTAGATAGAACTTTTTGAAAAAGATAGTAAACATATCTTTCGTCTCAAAATAATCAGGAAAACGTTTTTGTTTTTATAAGAAGCACACTACCATGCATCCATTTGCATTCGGTAACAGCCCGATTTTTTACATATTTCACTTTATGGCCTGAATTTTGTCAAAAAAGTGTTTACTAATAGGCCATATTAAGACGTTCATAAAAATAGTGTTAAATAAATACTAGCTTTAATTATGGTAAATAGTTATCAAAGGATTATAATTGAATACGGCAGACGCGCGTTTCGTCTACATAAGACTCATCCGTGACGCTCAGATGAAAATAATTGTAAAGCCAAACAAGTACAAAGTTGAAAAGCATTCAGAACCCAAAATTCCCAAATACGGCTAAAGTAATCTATTCCTGGGATAAGAAAATACTTAGTTTTTCGAAAAATTTCAAAATTTTGTTACAGGAAATTTATAAAAATGACAATATAATTGATATTCATGTCAACACCGAAGTGCTGACTACTCGGCTGGTAATACCCGCGCGTACGAAACGTCCACCAGCATTGGCATCGAACCAGTGGTGTAAATAGTTATCAAAGGTACCAGGATTATAAGTTAATACGCCAGACGCGCGTTTCGTCTACATAAGACTCATCGGTGACGCTCAGATCAAAATAGTTGTAAATCCAAACAAGTACAAAGTTGAAGCGCATTGAGAACCCAAAATTCCAAAAAAGCTATGCCTCATACGGCTCAGGTGATCTTTTCCTAAGATAAGAAGAGCCTTAGTTTTTCGAAAAATTTCAAAATTTTGCAACAGGAAATTTATAAAAATTACCATATAATTTATATTGATGTCAACACCGAAGTGCTGACTACTGGGCTGGTAAAAACTCGAATAGATTACCCATTTACCCTTTAAGATTTGTAGCTCATTCGGATATTCTATAGAATGTTACCTACAAAACCTGAATTTATATATACTGTTTTCCAACGAAGTTTGAGTCACCGACTCCAGAAAAAATACAAATTCATGAGAAGATCTATATTGTATTGTAACCACCATTCGTCATTTAATACACTATGAAAACATGAATTGTAAATAAGTAGAAACAATTAATTTTAAACTTCCCCCTATTTTTCAAAAATCAATCAATTGTTGTTAACTACATTGAAAATGTTTACTCTTGCATCAATAAAAGATTAAGAATGCTAAAACATTTTTTTAAATGCACATGTTCAAAATACCAAAAAAAAAATTTCAAGAGAAACCATTTCCTTAGAGATAGAACGTTACATAATAGAATTGACACCTTTAACTTAGTTTATGCATTTTTCGCATTTTTCACATTTTTCACAATTATCGTTGATACACCAGTATTTGCTACGGATAAAGGAAGGCAACATGCATGGTTCTACATCTGTTACAATGTATTTAATCTTAATTGTCGTAATATTGTTTATATTGCATATACCTAACTAAAATATGCTTCAGATCTTACGAATACATATATTTAAACCATTTTAAAGGTCTTGATATTTAGATAATTTCTTATAAATAATTTTAGTACAGGAATTCATTGTAAAAGTCATGAAAGCCGGTATCAGTCTGTTTGCCTATGATCAAGCATATAGCATGTTTGTTAATGTTCACATGAGTTTCATTACTTAAGTTATGCAAAATTTTATATATACACAATTATAGACTTTCCAAGGCGTTGGGACGGTTGTAATATTTATTATTGTAATATCTAAATTTAAATTGTATATAAATGTTAATAGCGCAATTAAACCTTTCTTACATTTTCCATTTATGAATTTAAACTTATAAACAAACTTAGTTTACAACTACTTCAGCTAAGGTTGACCGTAGATGGATTTATTTTTTTTTTTTACCTTTTGGTAATAGAGCTCTTCAATTACTTCGGTTCTTATAAATACTTGGCTTTTCAAATTTGACATTGAGCGTTTATGATGAATGTTGATCCAGAACGCATGAACATGATGTGTCCATCTTTTATAAATACATGTTTGTGTGTTTGTGTAAGAGTGTAGGGTTTATTTACTAGCGGCTTAGTGAACTAGCTTGAAATAACTGGGGTACTGTGTCTATTTTGAATTTTTGTCATTGGCTGTATTCAGTCAAGACCTTTCGAACAAATTTGAACAGTTAATTCTTACATTGTATTGTGACACAATTGTCCATGATGTTGAGTGGGATCAGTGTTCACAAACATATATTACCCGCGCCAAATTCTTTATTCCGTTCCAAGCCAGGAGTCAACCTTTCAGTTGTATTCGTTGGTTGCTATCTGCAATAACTGTTTTGTTTTGTTCATTGTTTTATAATAAATCATGGACGCTTGTATGCTCTTTTTAATTGTTACACATTTAGTGATCCGAGGTCCTTGTATACTTAACTATACGATTTCCGTGTTTGTGCATTGTTAAATGTCATACGTTGAATTGTTATTGTTCACATAGGTTCACCCTAAATTTGTTAGGGATCGTTGCTTTATTGTCAATCATATCATAATCTCGGTCACCGAATGGTATAAGAGGCTCATTTACTGTATTTCTTGCCTTTCAACACTTTAAGTGAGGTTGTGAGTCTAACACCACACTTGGTGGTGTGTTCGATTCCAATCTTTTTTACTAAGATTGTCCGTTTTCCTTTCGAAGGTCTGTGGTTCTCTCTGGGTACTCCAGCTTCATCCGCCACCAGAAACTGCCCCAAAAAACAAATAGTGCAGAATCAGGCATTAAACAAATACAACGAATCTATCTATCCTGATTTATATATGTATATTAATGATATGTCAGTGGATTACTTACGATATACAGTATATATCTGATCTATTTTAATGTCATTTGATTTATGTCCGTACTTTCCTTGTTAATCATTTTTATTTATCTCTAAGATCATATGATAAGGGAAAAAAAAGGTATTTTAAGAAATATTATTGCAATAGATATTCGAAAGATGAAGGTTTTCATGGTATGTGTCATATTAGAAATAATGTGATGGTATGAAAATCTTGAAAAAAATTTAGGCATTGTAAACAGTTACGAACTACAGAATCTTGTTTAAATGCTTCGATTCAATTGATACATTTTGGTTATAGATTTTCAGTTCCTAAATGGTGTAATGGTGCTAGGGTTAATGCTTGTGAATCCCTAGTGCAAAGTTGATCCTTAACCAAAATGGGCCTTCATTTCCCACTGGAGTTTAATGACATTTTTGGCCAATGCGAACATTAACAAGATCTTGGATGAGTTTAAAGAAACAATTCCTTTTAATAATTTCAATTGGGTTAAATTCTTAGAATTTTAAATCATATTGAAGATCACATTTAAAACAACAGTTAGAAGATATTAAACGGTTAATGAATAACCAACAACCGCTGAAAGATCAATAATTCCATGGTCGACAGAAAACAGTCCAATATAAACATTATACAAAATTGTTCGTTAAATATTGACTTATGGTATTTATCGGAAATATTGAAGGTTATGTTTTCTGTTTCTTTTAATATTTTCACAGACGTATTGCATTCTGATTTCACTATTGGTTTGTGTGATTTGTGATGTTAAACGTACATCGATTCCAAAAAGTTTAAGACGATGTTTACGTACAAGAGATCAATTCTTTCCTATGACAGATGAACAAATAAGCAACACTTGCATGTTGGAATTTCTATGGTTGAATCGACAAATATGTGACAAGGTGTCTAAACAAACATTTGAGTGGCTTGAATCACTTGTTCAAAATACACAGCAGCGATCAAGACTGACACCAGTACATGCAAGCGGTCAATCAATTACAAGATCGGAACCACACACGACAATGATGTTACAAACACAAACTTCAACATCGACACCACTTTCAGGAGCTTTTTCGACAATGTCCACCAAGGAACAACTAGTAACATCAAACACAACCTCTCAACCACTATTTTCACCAGAAAGGTCACAATCAGGAGCGACAGGGTCGCAACTACGACAGCGCAAAGAGTATAGAATGCTTACTGACCAGGAAAGAGAGGATTATCATCAGGCCATTAACGACTTAAAAAGAGACACAGTAAGTATCAAATTAAAGTAAATGTGGTAATTATTTTGTTCGTTAATGTTAGGTACGAAATCGGTTCATATATAAGGAGACAACCAAAAAACTTCAAGTTGAATAAAGTCTTACAATGCAAGCAAACTCATCATATATAGCAGGCTCAAAACGTTAAACGACAAACACGCATTTCGTCTACAAAAGGATCAACATTTACAATCGATTCAAAAAGTGTTGGTTATCAGAAAAATAATTAGTATATCAGTAGCAATGACATTTCCTGTCAACACTGAAGGGCTTACCATTGGGCTGGATATATCATAAGAGATTAAACCTTCAGTGGCATCGAACCAGTGGTTATTAATAAACTTTGAATGGTCATACAGGGAAAAAAAAACCGGAAAAACGACAGTTCACAAAATATTAACTGTTAAAATAAAAGTACTTCAAAGAATAGTAACAATTTAACCGCACTAAGCTCACAAACACCTGGTATATGATAAGCATTTCCCGCTCTAGCAATAGTATTTATATTAATTGGTTATCAAAAGTACCAGGATTATAATTTTATACGCTAGACGCGCGTTTCGTCAACATAAGACTCATCAGTGACGATCAGATCAAAATAGTTAAAAAGCCAACAAATACAAATGAAAAAAGTTAGAGGTACAAAAATAAGAAATACTCTTTAACATTGAATACCTCTTAATTCATTTATGAGTGAGCATCACGGAAAATCTTATCTACATACCGGTTTTGCTGATAAAGGTGGTATTTATTGTATTCTTTAATTTTTCAAATATACCAGATAAAAAACTATAATTAATTATAATAAAAAAAAAATTGTCTGTAAACTTTAAACCTTACCTCAAGCTTCAGAATTAAGGTTAATGCAGTATTATCTTTGTGACTTATTAAATTAAGGTACATCGGGAATCATTTGCTTTCAAGTATTTTATCAGTTTTGTGTTTATGTTATAACATATCTTTGTTCATTCGGAATAAACTTTCGCGACACTATCGACTAAAATATAAGGAGGTTACCCGAAACACAGAATTGACGAAAGTCTGACAATGCAAAGAGCTCATCACAGATACTAGACTTATAATATTTTACACCAGACGCGCGTTAAGTCTTCAAAAGGCTTATCCGAAACGCTCGATCTGAAGGCTTTGTTAATCAGAAAGTTGATTATATGACCGTGTCTATGATTATTCAACACAAAAGTGATAACAATTGGGCTGGTGATACCTTAAGAGATGAAACCTTCGATGAAATCGAATCGGTGGTTGTTAATAAACTGTGCATGTTCATACAGAAACAAATACCTGAAAAACGACAGTTCATAAAATATAAACTGTTTAAAAACTTTAAAGTAAAATATTATTACAATTTAATAACACTAACTCAATAAGAAACTGCTTTAGAATGGGCATTTCCCGCTCCACCGATGAGATTTATATTGAATGGGAAAAAGTAAGATGTCCTTAAATTAGAAATACTCATCAACAAAACAACGAACAATAAGTTTGTTGTCGTTCCCCTTGATATCAATAACAAATGAGTGTATATATTTTAGGAACCATTACATTAATACCTCTTAATTCATTTGTTAATCAGTATCACGGAAAATCTTAACTATGTACCCACTTTGCTTACAAATTCTGTATTGTTCGTAAAACACATAACATAGACTGGCTGATCAAAGATTAGGTGCTGACGGTTCTATTACTTATCAAACGATCAAATAAAAGGGAACTCTATGGAACTAATTAAATGTATCATTTTATGTTGCCTGAAATACACTTTTTTTTCATTTTTGGTTTTGTTCACTTCCCAGTCAGGAAAGGGTTTTTAGATAGTTGTTAAAAGAAAGATTTGAACATTAATAATTGCTACCCAATAATAAGTTTGAAGTGATAAATAAAATTCAAAATCGTATGATCTCTTATGGTTACATTAACGACTCAAAAGTATTTAACAGTTACCGAATAGCTTATTAAAAATGGCATAACTTTTTTTACTGGGGGAGTCACTTAGATGTTTTCAATCTTCAGTTTATATGCTACGTTTTTGTTGATTGTACAATAGCATCTTTTAATAGGAACTGTCTTTCCTAACAAGCTTTTTTGTTTTAATTTGTTTCTAAATTAATTTAAAAAAATATAGTATATGACCATATACAATAAAATTGAGAATAGAAACGTGGAATGTTTCAAAGAGACAACAACCCGACTAAAGAGCATAAAATAGTTTGACGGCATTGTTTAAAATTAACCCATATATAGGTCAATTTGATATCTACATAACAGCTTTGAACAGTTGATCATTATAATTTTTCAGAGCGTACCGCCAAATAAATATGATGCTCTCGCTGAACATCACCAACAAACATCAACGACGGCTCATGGCGGTGCAGCTTTTGTCGGTTGGCACAGATATTACCTATTTTTGTGAGTATTTATTTTATCTATCAGACATATATATGTATATCTAAACAATAAAAAAATCCTTTTTGGGTGAATATGTTACATATGTAAAATTAAATCATGGCATTCAATATGCCTGGAAAAAAATGGTAAAAATTTAATGCTTGAAAGATTCAGATTTATTATACACATTGACTTTTTACAAAATACCTGGAAAAAATGAAAGGACTTTCACATTTGTTTCATGAAAATTTAGAAATGTTTAAAAAAAAAAAATGAGTCACTAAAAGTATTGATCCATGGAGACAATTTATCTATCATTATTAATGTATTAAACGTATACATTTGGGGAGTTATAAAAATAAAATAGATAAATTTAAACACCAACAAGCACTTAATACGACAATTATTTGTTATTACATATAATGACTTGATGTTACAGGTTTTTCCTGATTTTTTTTTGTATAGACATTATTAATCTGGTCTACATGATTTTGTCTGTCGCTTCTCTTCCTTCCACACTGAATTAATCATCATGCCTCTATGTCCTATATATACCATGTATAGTCGCATTTGTTATCCATTCTTATGATTATTCAATTTGGGTTATTTTGGGAGAAAAACGAAAAAAATGCGTCCGGATATTTTTTCCGTCATTGAAAGAAATTTAAAGTCGGACTAGACTTCCGGTTTGCGTTTTTCTGTACTTTGAACATACAAAGACTATGAATAAAGTGTATTTGCTATCTGCTATCATTTTCAAGTTTACTATCCACGGCGGTCACAGAGTTTATTTAATAGAGAGGGTCTATATAATATGTCAATGACCACCGTGTGACGATTAGTAAACTGAGAATTGATAGTTAAAAGCAAATACACTTTATTTATAGTAATGAATGTTCATAATATACAGATAAACCCTAACTTTATTGAAATTAATAGAAAAAAATGGGAATTTTGGAGGAAAAAAATTAGGAGCCGGGCTAGAAAAACAATTGTCATGTCCCAAAATACTTATGACTTTTGATACCTTTTCTGAAATTCTCCAGTCATAAATTTTTCCAATTAATCGGGTCACTAAGCATATTAAATGGAGAGAGTCTATATAATATTTCAAAGACTGCCGTTGATCAATTAGTAAAAAGAAATTGGGAATTTGGGTAAAAAGGGAGGATGGATTGAAAAATAATTGTGCTCTCCCCAAGTACCTACATGTATAACTTTTGATACATGTTCTGAAATTCTCCAGTCATTAATTTTTTTACAAAAATTCATATTTCTGTATACTACATACATATACTATGAATAAATTGTATTTGCTATTATTTACTATACATTCCAATGATTTACTATTCACGGCGGTCACTGATATATATTTACAGATCTAACATTGTTGGGTTGATGTTTAGACGAGGTGTATATACATAATGTACACAGCCATGTATCACCATCATTGCTGGTATACCGATGGATAAATCTGTAACAATAACATCTCAATGCCTTATATATCATGTACTGTAGTACGAAGCTAGATTAAAACTGACGAGGAAAGGTAACACACGGCCACTGAAAGCTTTATTTTTGAAGCCCATGTGGTCGTGTGGTCTAGCTGGATGGCTACAGTGCAGGCGATTAGGTGTCACGATATCTCAGTAGCATGGGTTCTGATCCCGGCGAGGGAAGAACAAAAAATTTGCGAAAGCAAATTTACAGATCTAACATTGTTGGGTTGATGTTTAGACGAGTTGTATATACATAATGTACACAGCCATGTATCACCATCATTGCTGGTATACCGATGGATAAATCTGTTGTAGAGTTGTCACTGACTCAGACGTACTTATAAATATAATTATTTTCTGTGCTTGTATCTTGCATTAATTTGTAGGATCCTTTACTATAGATAATTGAGCTGATCTGTAACAATAACATTTCCATGCCTTATATATCATGTAATGTAGTACGAAGCTAGATTAAAACTGACGAGGAAAGGTAACACACGGCCACTGAAAGATTTATTTTTGAAGCCCAGGTGGTCGTGTGGTCTAGCGGGACGTCTACAGTGCAGGCGATTAGGTGTCACGCTACTCAGTAGCATGGGTTCGAATCCCGGCGAGGGAAAAACAAAAAATTTGCGAAAGCAAATTTACAGATCTAACATTGTTGGGTTGATTTTTAGACGAGTTGTATATCTAAATTGAAAACTACGTTCAAACCTATGATTGCGTTGGATAAAAACCGCAATTTTTATACGTGTGCATGTAAAACAAATTTCGTTGTAGAAGGGTCTAAAAACAGCACAAACAACATTTTTCAAAAGACCAAAAAAAGTGAAAAAGTATATTTAAACAAAACGCATTTGACTAACAGGTCGAACAACTGATGTTCTTTAACCCTGCTGACTGCCATTGGCGATTGCCAAATTAATAAAATTGATCACAAGATGTAACAAAATGGATCGTAATATGAATTTAATACTAACCAGAAAAAAAATTTAACTTGTGGTCACGATGTTACAATGTATGCCACAAACATACGGTGTCAATATTTTTTTTAGTACACCAGATCCAGATTTCGACAATAAATGTCTCTTCAGTGATGTTAGGGATCGAAACGGTATTTGGAAGGCCATATAAAAAGTACCTTCATTTTTAGAAAAAGTACCCTCATTTTTAGATAAACTCTTGAATTTTAAGAGTCAATATAGGATGAACGGATCATATCAGTGACCATTTACAGCAATTATAGTATACTAGTATATGTATGTTCATAGTATACAGAAAACAACAGAAGGAATAAAAATCGGTATTTGAAAAAGGCGGGGGGGGGGGGAATATGCCCAGTCCCCATGAACCTTTGACATTGATACCTCTCCTGGAATTTTCCAGTTATAATTTGTTTTACAGTTTACATAAGCTCTATTTCCCCACGATTTCGTGGGTGTATTCTAGTATTACATTAACATAAGAACAATGCAGTGACAAAAAAACATTATCCCATTAACTCAATTCTTTGTTTTAGATGTTTACACCTCTTTCGTTTAATAGAACAAAAGCATTTTTCGTTATTTTACCGAATAAGAAAAATAATAGTTTTCTTGTTTTCCCACAATCTTTTTGGAAATATTTTATTTCACTCCAATCAAATTCATGTTAATTAATAAACCTACCAACGTGTAATACGTTGAATGTCAGCAACTGAGCTTAATCTGGTTTATTGCTCTTTTTATGTTAAGATAAGGATTGATGCCACCGCTACGACAAACTGGAAGTAGTCGTTGACTTCAATTATATATACTACATGTACCATAAATTTAGAAGCTAAATTATATCGAAAGTTAATTATCACTATCAATATTTATCGAAGGTCCCAGGATTATAATTTAATACGTTAGTAGAGCGTTTCGTCTACATAAGACTCATCAGTGATGCTCAGATCAAAATAGTTATAAAGCCAAACAAGTACAAAGTTGAAGAGCATAGCGGACCCCAAATTCCAAAAAGTTATGCCAAATACGGCTAAAGTAATCTATTCCTTGGATAAGAAAATCCTTAGTTTTTCAAAACATTTCAAGTTTTGTCAACAGGAAATTCATTAAAATGATCATATAATTGATATTCATGTCAACACCGAATTGCTGGCTACTGGGCTGGTGATACCCTGGGGTACGAAACGTCCTTCAGCAATGGCATCGACCCAGTGGTGTAAATAGTTATCAAAGGTCCTAGGATTATAATTTGATACGCCAGACGCGCGTTTCGTCTACATAAGACCCAACAGTGAGGCTAAAATCAAAATATTTAAAGCCAAATAAGTACACAGTTGGAGAGCATTGAGGACCCGAAATTCCAAAGTTGTGCCAAATACGGCAAAGGTTATCTATTCCTTGGATAAGAACATCCTTAGTTTTTCGAAACATTTGAAGTTTTGTAAACAGGAAATTTATTAAATGACCATATTGATATAATTGATATTCATGTCAACACCGAAGTGCTGACTACTGGGCTGGTGATACCCTGGGGACGAAACGTCCACCAGCAGTGGCATCGACCCAGTGGTATAAGTAGTTATTAAAGGTACCAGGATTATAATTCAATACGCCAGACGCGCGTTTCGTCTACATTAGACTCATCAGTGACGCTCAGATTAAAATAGTTATAAAGCCAAGCAAAAACAAAGTTGAAGAGCATTGAGGACCCGAAATTCCAAAAAGTTGTGCCAAGTACGGCTAAGGTGATATATTTCCGGGATAAGAAAATCCTTAGTTTTTCGAAAAATTAATGGGTATCTTTTCATCATCATGAGGAACAGACAAGGTAGTATATTTATTTATTTTTCTTTTATTTATTTTTTATTATTATTAGAACTCCTACAAAGACTAAACTTGCCAAATACTTCGAATTCAATTATAAAATGTCTCTTCTTGTATCAAATTTAGGTATGAACTCGCTTTGCAAGAAAAGAATCCAAATGTCATGCTACCGTACTGGGATTCCACCTTAGATAGTGCAATGGATACTCCGACTGATACAGTTATTTTTACCGATAAGTTTCTTGGAAATGCATATGGCACTGTAACTTCAGGACCATTTGGAGATTGGGAACGAAAAATAGAACGGTCCGTTCACACTGATACATCGTATCTAATTACAAAAAATGAATTGAATTTGTTAATCAATTTCAGTAATGACCAGCGTGAATTCGTGAGTACTTTAGAAATGCACCATAACGGCCCACATAATTGGATAGGTGGTACTATGGTAGATGTAGACAGTGCTCCTTTTGATCCTATTTTTTACATGCATCATGCTTTCATTGATTGTATATGGGAACGTTATAGAGATCGTGAAAAACAAAATGGACAAAATCCTGAAATCTACCCAAGTGTAAGTTCCAACAATCTGGAGCACCAATCAACTAACTTTATGGTAAATTTGCCTCCTTTCAATAATGTCAGGCTCACGAATGCAGATGGATATAAAAACTTCTGGACAGAGGATTATTACTCTTGTGCACCTCAACCATCGTGTAGTGCACAAAATCCAGAATGCGGATCAAAGTGGCTTGAATGTGACATATTTACAGAAAGATGTGTTTCTAAAGGATCTGAAGCTGCCTTGCCGCGCGTTACTTCTTCCGATGTTTTCCTAGTAAAGAATACACGAGATCAAACAATTTCAACCACTCAAGCTAATTCCCCTGTTCTGTCAACTACCAAAAGTACATCAGAACCTCAAGGTACGTCCGGAAATAACCAGGTGTCTGGTACTGTAATAAGTCAGCCACAAGGTAAAAGTCGAAAAATTACAGCTGAGGAGTTTTTCTCTGTACTTAGAACATTGAAGAAGCAACCTGTAACGTTTGCAGACACGCCCAGGCTTCGAATCAAACGTAGTATGAAAAGACGACCTGTACAACATGGACGTAATGGAATACCCGAAGAGCCTCGTCCTACCTCTGACCATAATACGCAACAGCTTCCTACTAGAACGCCTATTGTTAATGGATTGAAAATACCAACATTTCAGAACCCATGTGGCGGAAATCCGATACAGAACTCTTTTAGGATGGATTGCAAAGAAGGAACAGATTTATGGGTATTTGTTCCAATCAAAGTTGTCAATCTACGACATGGGGATATAATTTATTCGTCACATCCAGTAAGTTTGGAGGGACATAAACTGAATAATACCGATGTGTTTTCTGTTGGACAGCAATTATCATTTGCATCTAACTTACAATCCAAAGCACGTTCGAAACATAAGCCATGCAGCTACGATAAATCTGGTTTGTTTAAAGTTAAAATATCCTCTTATGGCTTAAATTACTATGGTATTTACGAAGATACAGTCTTTTTAGACAACAGACACACAGTTTCAACTGAAATTTCATATTTAGGGGTCAGAAATCCCGAACAAAGAGCGACGAGAGTTTTCGTCACTGCTGTTGATGAATGTGGAATTGCTTGTCAACCGATGATAATAAGACGGGGTTATCGAAAGCGTCATATCATTAGATATAGGGAAAATTGTGGAGCTATTGAAATAACAACAAAGGGCAATCAGTATCATAGTAATACCTATAGAGGAGCTGAGTCATTGGTTTGGAAAGCAGACACTTTTTCTGTTCCCCAACCAGATGAAAATCAGATTCCGATTGTCTTTGTTTGTGATTATAGAAGTAAAACTCCATGGTCTTGAATAAATATAGCAGTTTTTTTTTTTTTTTGGCATACGTTTATCATGAGCAACACAACAGATGCCACATACGGAGCAGGATCTGCTTACCTTTACGGATCACATGAGATCCCCCCCGCCCACACCGTTTTGGTGGGTTCATGTTGCCAAGTTTTAAGTTTTCTATGTTATGTCTCAGTGTACTATTATTTTTCTGCTTGTCTTTGTGTTTGTTAGCCATGGCTTTGTCAGTTTATATTCAATATTTGAGTTTGACAGTCCCTTTGGTATCTTTCTCTGCTCGTTTAGAACCTTATCAGAAAATATTCTGTATGCGCACGTTTGTGGTGCTCTTTACATTCACATCAATGTATAACTAATAGTTAATAACTTATTTTCGAACGAAGGAGATAAATCGAATGTTTCTAACGATGATTAAGGAATTCAATATCCTTTATTTATTATTTATTTTTTTTTTTTATTTTTTATTTATATTTTGTAGTCAAAATGCACGACTGGCATACTAATAAATTGGCCTGTTTTTATCTCTGGTGACTTTTGCGAGTAACTTGATAGATAATACTGATCTATTGGTTTCGTCCCCGTAGATATCACCAATCCAGTAATCAGTACTTCTAGGATGACATGGAAATTTTAAATGCAGACATTGTGTGTGTTAACAATTCATCACCTATTTAAAATCGTTTTGAAGTACTAACGTATTCTTGGTTTAACAAGAATTTGGCACAATTGATTTTGGAAATGTTAGGTTTCGATGCTCTTGAGTCTCATTATTGATTTTGCATTGCATCTATGTTGATAGGGTTCTCTTGATGAATATCTTCTAGACGAAACGCGTGTCTGGCGTACTAACAACAACCTTGGTCTTTGTTGACCTTTGAGGGTAAGACGAAGATTCGAGTAATTTAAGATGGAGACTTAATAAATGTCAAAAGAAGAAGGATACAGGATGACAAAAGCTGAAAACCAAAACAGTAACGTTTTTAAACAATAGCGTGTTTAAATACAAACATTTTTTTTAAAAGGTCCAACATTAAAGAACAAGTGTGACCATGATGAAATGTCTCGTCTAGTCTACTTTACTAATTAGGATTGAATGTATGTCGGGTCCTTAAGATAAATGCCTTATTACAAGTTTCACACGAACTTTAAATAATATCAAGGTCAGATGGACCTTGTCGGACAGACATGTACATTTCACAATAATTCCGTACACCTATTATAGTAAACCTCGTTTCAGATATTATCTGAGAAACCAATTAAACCAGAAAACTTAACATTGGCAAATGCATCATGAAATGAGGTCAATGTCATTTGAACCCGGCCAGACAAACACGTACAAATGGATCGATAACAAAAATATATTTAAAATCAACAAAAAACTTTACACTGGCCAACAAATATTGAAAATGAAACCGGGTTTAAATTAACCATGCAATACGTACATAATTATACATTTGTGATTATAGAATTTTTCGCCACTTGGATACGATATTCCCGCGCTCCTATTCCATATCAATATTTCATTGATAGAGGGTAGCTGTTCACAAGGAAGCTATTAAACCTGTCATCAAAATTTTAAAATCATCCCTTGTAAATTTTACGGACGCCATCACGAGTTGGTTGACTGTTACGGAATATTTGTTTTACACATTATTTCGGATATATGTTCCTTATGTCGTCACTACAATCACGTTCCCTTTACACGAATATGACCTACCGAGTTAGACAATTTACTGGATTTGTGATTATATGCGCAACATGTGGAGCAAGATCTGCTCAGTTACCATTCAGATGCACCTTAGATCACACTAAGCTATTGGTGGGGTTCGTATTGCTTAGTCTTTCAGTTCTCTATGTTGCGTCTTGTGTACTATCATTTTTCTGTTTATCTTTTTCTTTTTTAGCCATAGTGTTGTTAGTTTGTTTTTGATCTTTGAGTTTGAATGTCCCTCTAGTATCTTTCGCCCCTAATTAATAATCGGTACACTCTATTATTAATAGAACAATTGCTTACCAGTCAGGAAAAGATGGTGTTAGTAATATGTCCTTGGTTTTACCATGTCAGGTGGAGTGATCAAACAGTTTTCAAACTACTCAATAATGAATTGGGGCAAGTTTGTTTAAATTTGATCTAGAAGCTGCAGAGGAAGATTATTTTAAAAAATAAGGGATGATGGAGCATGCCAAGGAACAAGAAAAGAGAAGAGTATTGGGCATTTGGATCTATGAGCTATGTGATCTCAGAATGAACAATCATGGAAGTCTCATCAATACTTAAGTTTTGGAACATCCAAAAAATGTTGTTCCTTGGTAAAACAGTATACTAGCAATTTTCATATACATATTTTGTAACTTAACTTGGAATGGGAAATCTGGGGTAACACGTAAAAAACACAATATATTGAATGACATTTTACATGGTACCTTTGAATTATTTTAAAACATACCTAAACACACCAAAGGGACATTCAAACTCATAAGTCAAAAATAAACTGACAATGCCACAGCTATAAAGTAAAAAGACAAACCAACAAACAGCATTGTATATAACACAACATAGAAAACTGAAAACTGACCAACAAGTTTGCATTTGTTTTTTTTTTTGTTGTTGTTCTACTTAGTCATATTTTAAAATACTTGTGAATTTTTAATATCAATAACTGACCATATACCACTTAAAACTTAACAGAGTTTCATCAAGTGACATTTTTTTTTTATTCTAAATTCCTCAATAGTCAAAAGAAATCAAGATTATAATAAGGATTATATACCACTTTGATACTGTTATTTTTTTAATTAAATTATAGGCAATTTTGGCATTAACATGTATGTCCACAGACAAACTAAACTGTGACAAAACAGAAATGCTTCAATTTAATTTTATTTTAATTCTCAAATTGTTTGTTGTGATAACCATGATAACACTGTAATTACAGTATTTTTTGTAATAAAAAAATATATAGTTGTTGCATCCATGTTTGGATTATACAACAATGTAATACCAAAATTAATTAAAATAAATGGAATTACATCGACCTGCCCCATCAAATTAGTGTGTGCTTCCATAACATTTATGAGTTCTGTATTTGCACTGCTGAACTTAAGTACTTAATTGATCAGGCCAAAACTGGTCCTTTGATAAGGTATTTGTCATTCTTTTCTCTCTACCTTTTGGTTCCCTTGCTAATTACAAATCATGATGTACTTGAATATTATCAACAATGTATTCTTCCCTACTTTCGCCACTTCTTCTACTGCAGCAATAACATAAGGCTATACAATTTCCTTGTAAATGTAGCAACAATCACTGATAGTTTATAGTCTCAACGGCAACTTTTCATTATTCCAAGGTAAATACTTCTGTTCCTGTGTGTTGAGACTAAATATTGCTCAGCCTTGTTAAAGCTTCGACTAGTTCATCTCTATCTTCCTTTTTAAGCAGATCTTTAGGCTTTGAGTAATAAATAGTTGCCCTTAAGTCTGTGTCCTTTTGTTCTTTAAGCTGCATTAAATGTTTTCTATGTATTTTCATTAAGGTAAACATTACCTACAAATATATCAATCATGCATATATTATGTTTAATTCTTTCAATAAAAACAAAAGTACAATATTTTAATTTAATTTCAAAATAAAAGTCCAATATACTATTGATAAAAATTAGGTGCTATTTTGATTTACAAATCACAAAATTAATTACATACATTTTACCTTAAATTATTTCTTTCTGTCATGAATACGTGGTTTATTTTATATTAACAAAGTTTACATTATGAGTCACGGCAATAAATATAATTTGTTCAATGAGGTCATCGAGTTAGAAACAGCAAGCACGCAATTTTTTAAGGGTGGTCTTAGCAAAAAAGCTCACAACAAAATAGTTTTAAATGATATTTAATTGAATCAACAGAATGAAAATTAATGTAAAATCAGAAATTATTGTGACGATTTTATTACATTGTATTGCGAAAAATGCGACATGGTTATAATGGCAATAACTTAAACTGGCATTTTGAATTTTTTTATATAAATTTAATAGGATTTTTCTCAATGTCACAAAAATTAAAATCACAGTTTAGTCTTAAATTACAAAATTATAACTAGAGACTCTAAAGAGCCTGTGTCGCTCACCTTGGTCAACAAAGGACACAGATGGATTCATGACAAAATTGTGTTTTGGTAATGGTGATGTGTTTTTTAGATTTTACTTTACTTAACATTCTTGCTGCTTACAATTATCTCTATCTATAATGAACTTGGCTCAGTAGTTTCAGTGGAAAATGTTTGTGAAAATCTACAAATTTTATGAAAATTGTTAAAAATTGACTATGAAGGGCAATAACTCCTTAGGGGATCAATTGACCATTTTGGTCGTGTTGACTTTTTTTTAGGTCTTACTTTGCTGAACATTATTGTTATTTACAGTTTATCTCAGTCTATTATAGTATTCAAGGTAATAACCAAAAACAGCAAAATTTCCTTAAAATTACCAATTCAGGGGCAGCAACCTAACAACAGGTTGTCTGATTCATCTGAAAATTTCAGGGCTGATAGATCTTGACCTGATAAACAATTTTACCCGATCATATTTGCTCTAAATGCTTTGGTTTTTGAGTTATAAGCCAAAAACTGCATTTTACCCCTAAGTTCTATTTTTAGCCATGGTGGCCATCTTTGTTGGTTGGCCAGGTCACCGGACACATTTTTTAAACAAGATACCCCAATGATGATTGTGGCCAAGTTTGGTTTAATTTGGCCCAGTAGTTTCAGAGGAGAAGATTTTTGTAAATGTTAACAACGACGACGGACGACAGACGCAAAGTGATGTGAAAAGCTCACTTGGCCCTTTGGGCCAGGTGAGCTAATAACATGTCACTATGTGCATGCCATAATTTCTGAACTAACAGTACTGTATAAGCAAGGAATTATCTAAGGAATTTACCTCAGTTCCAGCAACAATCATCCCTGGAAGATATAAATAAACTGTGCTACTGGATAGAGTACTACAATACAACTGTCTGTGAATCAACAAATCAGCGCCGTGTTGAGCAAGAATGTCAGTATTAACTTTGGTGTAAATCTGTGGTGGTTCAGTGCTGTCCTTTTCACCATCCTCGACTGATGACTTCAAATGCTTTGCATCCTTTTTTATTTCTGCCTTTGACTTTCTCTGTTTTAAGTTATTGATCTAAAACATGGGAAGAAGAAAGAATAAAGATCTGCATGACCATCATTCATATGGATCAGTTTAGAACTTTAGATATTGTTTAATTTAATTGTTTAAAATACAATAATAACTTACCTTTTGAGTGAATATTTATTCCAAGATTAAAACAACCTATTAGGTAGGTCTATTATAAAAATTTACGGTCAACTCGACTTTTAGGAATCGATGAGCCATGTCGTTTAAATTCTTGTTAGTTTCATGTCTTCATATTAATATTGTTTATGATGTTATTATTATGTATTTTATTTATGTTCTGTTATTTATTATTTGTATGTAGTGGAGAAGACGATCTAAGTTGCAAAACTTGTGTCTAATCCTATTGTCAATGTTTTTTGACAATAAAATATGTTTAAACTAAACTAGATATAACTTTTTTTATTAATAAATTGACAAAAGAAAAAAAAAACATTCATTTTTAAGACTTGGCTGATATATTGAAAAACATGAGCTATATTCATTCAATGAGACTCAATCCAATGGATTTCTCTTGGGGAGTTAAAAAGAAAAGTCTGATGTAATTGATTTAAAAATCAATTTTTTAGGGTTAATATAGTACAGGACTTTTGTATGCAAATAACTGACTTAGTATCAAACTAGTTATTTGATATATCTAAAATATCTTCAAAAACAAATTTGGAATTTGGATTGATCAGGTTTTATATTTCAAGACAAAAACTTTTATTAGTCTTAACATTATTATATAACGCTTGTAAAACAATACTGCTAAATTTTAAATATAAAAATAAATTAAATACTGCATTGCATAATAAACAGGATTTATCCTGCAATAAAACATTCTATTATAGTAACTGTACAAATACATATTGACAGATAACACAAAGAGATAAACCGATACTAGATGTTTATCATGTTTATAGTCTCTTGGTATCTTGCTTCTGTTGCACAACAAACACATATGGTTAAATTATTGTTTTAAAATATTGTGTCTACATGACAGTTCATTTGGGGTCATCTTTGCAGACAAAAACAATATTCTTGCAGTGAAGAAAAATATATCATTCATTTGTATCGTCTATGTCAGTCAGGGGTTCAAATTAGCGGTGGTCCGAGGTCCGAGGTCCGTGACCTTCCACTATTGCAATCGGACTTTCGTTTTTGTTACTAGCTACGCCCGACGGACCTTCGATTTGAAAGAATATAAAAATTAACTTTGCCAACCTTTTTAAACCAAAATTTCCAAACGATCTCAAAATTAATTTTTATCTTTATAACTTATGACAGCGATGATTATTTTGTTCAACCGCTAGTTTTATACCGAAAATCGCCAACAAGTAATGTGTAAATCCGAGTAAAATCGTATTTGACTGACATAAACAACATTGAAAATCAATGCATGCCATAAACCGGAAGTAAAGACAATTACAATACCGGATAAGATTCCGGTGGCGGATAAGTGTAATTCCGGATTTGCCGATCAAATACATTAAAAAAAATAATTCCAGGCAGGTGACAAAATACATCTTTGATGATGAAATATAAAGACTAGAATTGAAAACCAAAAGATATATTGAAAAGAAAGTGAAAGAAGGAAAATATTTTTATACAGAAACTCAAAATTACTTTTAGTTCACAAATTTTGTGTCAAAATCCAATAAAATGTGACAGTAATTTTCTTCATCATTAATAAATGTTGATATTACATGTAGATGTTTTTATAGTGTGAACATATTACTACAATTCCAAAAGGTAATTTCTTCTCAATTTTGAAGGCCAGTAAAATCTGGAAGTTTTTTACTTTATTTTCACAGATGAACTAATATAATAGTGCAACTAGATGTGACACACTTAAACAGCTTTGAATTTGAACTTTAATTGTATTCTCGGGTATGAATTGAACAATATAAAAAAAGAGATACATATGGCCCTTTATATTATATAGTAAAAACTACAAGACAACACACCCACCCACAGTGACACCCTCCCAAATACAAAAAAAAAAGTTTATGTGAATTCATATAGTACAAGACAATAACATTTATTATTAAACATGTTATACAACAGTGACACTGACAATTAAACAAGCTAACCTAACATCAAAAGCACAGTAATTTTGTATCTTTTTGAGTAATGAAATATTTCAAGTAAAAGTAGGACCTGTAATTTAGGTTGTGGACCTTTCAGTCAGGAGTGTCAAAGGTCCTGGACCTTCCAGAACCAATTGTTAAATTGAACCCCTGGTCAGATATAAGTGAAAAGCTTGACAAGTCTTACTTTCCTATAATTGTAAATTTCTGTGTCATTTGGTCTCTTGTGAAGAGTTGACTCATTGGCAATCTTACCACATCTTCATTTTTATATCAAATTGATGGCAAACCCCAATTGTACAAGTATTCTGGTGATGGTAGATCATTATAAAATGTGAAGACAGGCAAATATGAAAAATTTAGGAGTTAGTTTCAGCTAGTTTAAATGCTGAAATATATATGATATATGAAATCAAACCTCAACTACAGATACTACAGATGTTGCTCTATCCTTAGCTGAAAATGTTCTCCGACGATATCTTTCTGGAATCATAACAAGATCAGCCTTTGATGTAACAGAAACATTCTGCAATGTCATCATAGTTTTTTTGGCAGAACATGCTGAACCTGGCCTAAAAATAGAAAATTATAAATTTTAAGAAACTAAATGGAATATCATATACTATAATTCACTATATAAAGAGGATGTAATGATGTGCAAAAGAATTACAGCTAATGACACATCATCATTATCTCTAACAACAAATTAACTCTAAATAAATCCTGAAATTAAAGGTTTCATTATCACATGTATCTTATAAGCTAGCTTATTGAACCCACTCATTTATTGGTGATTAAGTTTGTACTGTTAAGAGGATACTGTGCTTAATTTTTAGAGGGGGAAATCAATAGTGGAATTTTCATAGACATCATGCTCATGTACATGTAGGTGTCATTGCATAGATTTTCCTTAATAATATTACAGTTCCAAAATTCACCATTATAAAGTAGACATGCAGTTCATTTGTATAGAAAATTAGATAGATATTTTTATTTTAAAGTATTTTCATGTTTTTAAGATCATTTACATGTAAAAGAAAATATATCAACAAGAAACTAAACTATGAAAACCTAGAAATTGAATTCAGGGATATTGGAGTATTATCTCCCTTTCCATACATTTCAGGTTGAAACATTTGTTTATGCGCATACATACATGTATCTAAAAGGTTTATTTTTTTCAAAATCAAAATTTATTGGAAGTAAACATTAAAACCTTCACAGCTACCTGAAATGTGTAAGTACACTTCAGCAAAAGATTTTCTTATTAAACATTGTTAAACACAACCATAAAAACATTTAGTAAATCCACATAAAAGGCAACCATTCAAAATGTAAACTTATGTACCAACATTAACGAAAACAACATGTCTTACATTAGCCATACATGTACATGTACCAGTATATATATATATTTAAAATTTACTTACACGGTTATTAACTGACACAACCTTGCAAATTTCTCTAATATTTCAACAAACATATCCTTTGGTTCAATATTCTCTCGCCAATCATAAAAGAAGGCTGCTCTGCAGGAAAGCATTAACTGGCAACTAAAAAGGAACTCTCTTATCTTTACAGATGTGCTGAAAGATATAAAATAAAAACCTAAGCTAACTTCAACATCATGAACATATCAAAAGAGAAACTAAATGTACCCTATTTATGAAACTGAATATTTATTGCTAAATCATAACATGAAGTCTACTGTAAATCCAGAGAACTATGTCAGACATACTTGTTCACAATCATTAACTTCATTTGGCAAATATCTGCATTTTCACTCAATTTACATGCCTAATCATAAATGTTTTAACATTCAATGTCGTTCAAGCAAAGGAGTAGGTTCGATAAGGGCAATATTTGGCCCCAATTATAAAGTTCAATGTTAATAGATAAAAAATGTTTTAAGTTAATTATAAGACATATGAGAAAATTATATAGAACTATTTCTGACATAGTTTTATACTAAAAAATTGATTTTTACATTCCAGTTATGTCAAAATAAGCAATTTTGGCAAAATTTGACCAAATTGTCTAATTTCAGCCAAATTTAAGACCAGGAAACATAGAGCGCAGCCGTCGACAACCTAAATATTCAAGTTAGACATGAAAAGTGGCATAACAAACATTATTGTCAAAGATCTTTTTTGTCGACGTATGCGCTCTATGTTTCCTGTCCAAATATTCAATGGAAATTTACCCATTTTCATTGTTTTTCGTAGAAAATCAAAATGAGTACTATTTGTGACGTCATGAATAAAACGCAGGAATGTAAATTTTCAACAAAAAGACTTATTTCCTCTATAGTCATTGTATTAGCTATGATTCATTCTGATATTGGTCAATTCATCCCAATTTAAAATTAAGGCTAAAAAAGGGGGCCATTTTAGGGCCTTACCAAACCTACTCCTTTATAAATACAATAATAATGAAGTTGCTAATTTAATCCTGAAATGAAATCATCAGTAATTTTGTTCAAATAGTTAAGTACATGTACACTGATCTGGCTACAACAAATCAACTTCAATATTAGTCCAAAATTTAGATGTCAAGCTAGTGCAAAATGATACATACATGTGTACATGTAATTGTAAGGTCAGTAGTTTTAAAATAGGTATTCTTACGTACATGAAAAGATCTTTCTGGTATTTTTTCTACTACATATATTACTTTTATACGATAAAACTCATCATCACTATGATCAATATACCATAAGAAAAGGAAAAGATATTTCTAAAAATGAAAGTTAACTTCTTCAAGAAATTGATAATTAAGACTTTTTTTCAAAATTTTGGGGTTACCCTTCATGTACAATGACAGAAGAATATTTATTAAAATAATGTACCGCTAATAAAGTTATTCTATTTGTTGCTAAAGGTAGCTACAAGATGATACTTTGATGAATGAAGATAAAAAATTTGTGGCTCATCTAACTCTACACAAGGAATTGTATATTCCTTGCTCTACAGTAGCAAAAACCAGGAATTTTTACAATTAAGGGCATTCTTGCCTTTAAGTATTGTAACAAGAGACATATATATTTAAAGACAGCAAGTTAGCTGCAAATGAGTATATCTATAGTCATTTACCATTTATCTATATCATGTTCTATCTCTGGAAAGAATGATTCTCCGTTGTTTAATGTAACCTTATCTTTGTCTGTTAACATATCAACCATTTCACTTATAGGAAAATTGAAAGTTATACTTTGCTTTACATCTGTGGCATTGCATGTTTGTTCCTCCGAAACTGGACCAAAGGCCCCTGTTTCTTCAAAAATCATGCTCAGGATATCTTGGGGTGAATCATGGTAGTTTTTGTTGAAGAAAATTCCTAGTGATTCTAAACAAGCAATGTTCCATTTCGAGGTTCTTGACGTAAATGTATAAAATGAATCGCCAACATACGATGATGTTTCACTATTCGTTGATGAACCATTCTTACATTTATGTTTTACATGCCCATCAAACGAGCCAGGTAAACCTACAAGCCATTCTTCAACTGACTTTGACCCTTCGGTCATGTTTACAGGAGGAATTTATGGCAATCTAAATAGCATTTAGGGTAAAATGATGCATAACTCATGGATTGACGTTATTGCGAACCAGTTCATGAAGTTGATGCAACTTCATCTTTTAGTTTGATGGCGGCATAACAGACTATAAATAGAATTTGGAATTCCCCTTAATACAGCTGAAAACCGAAATATAAAATAACAGAAAAAGGACCAACCTTAATCAATCTCGGCTTATATTTATATTAGTTATTAGTTAATATATGTTATTATGTTATTATCACGGGGGGGGGGGGGGGGGAGTAACTTCGATAATTTTTTGGGGCTCAACTGGAGTATATACGGAACAAATAGTTCAAAGCCGAATTACAATTTTAAATTCATACGCAACAAAACATTTAAAAATGAGTAATTATAGTAAAGTATAGATTATAACATGCCCTTTTCCATATTGGCCCTGGTATCATCCCGAGACTCCCATATCGGCCCTCTTTCCACACTTCTGATCTCAAGCACAGGTATTTAATCGTAGTAAAACATAAATCTATAGTATACGAACACAGTGTGCCCACGTGAGTGTGCCATACACGATCAACCATGGTACTAAAATACTGTATTATTGTACTACCTGTCTTATTCTCACTATTTAATATTCTTGGTGCTAAGACAATATGCAACATAACACCACATACAAGACCACTTGCTTACAACATACTATTACAAATTCCATCTAACCATTATCCCATCATAAGTGTATTTGCACTCCAGAAAAGTAGCTGGGGTAAGCAAAATTCAGTCCAGATGTTGCAAGCATTAAAATCAAAAGCTCCGCAACATGTACAGTCATACCTATTTATCTTGCTAATTGCAAATGCCTTTGACACAGAAACAAACCCAGGTCCTAGGTGGCCTTGTGGAACATGTCAAAAGGCTGTTACATGGAAACACAAAGCACTTTGTTGTGACAGTTGTGATGTTTGGTATCACATTGACTGTCAAGGAATGTCACCTCAACACTATGGCTGTATGAATGCCAGTAACATCAGCTGGGAATGCATACAATGTGGTATGCCCAACTTCTCAACTAGTCTGTTTAACCACTCGACTATTGAAACATCAAATCTATATGACACATTGAATGACAACTCAGTATTAGGGAGCCCAGGTGCTCCAAAAGCCACATCATCACCGATACCTAAACAATGTAAAAATAAAAAGAAACAGCGTACTACAAATAAAAACAGAAAACCTATTAGAGTTCTTAACATTAATTTCCAGTCCATCCGAAATAAAAAACCAGAACTTCTACAATTGATAGACTCTGCAAAACCAGATATCATCCTTGGTACTGAAACTTGGCTTGACAAAAACTCATCCTCGTTCGAATACTTCCCAACAGATCTTTATAACATCTATAGAACTGATAGGCCACCAAGTAAAAACAACCAAAGCTATGGTGGGGTATTACTTGCAGTCACTAAAGAATTTATTAGCACAGAAATCCAAGAACTAAAAACTGACTGTGAAATCATTTGGGCACAAATAAACATATCGGGTGCAAAAAACCTGCTAGTTGGAAGTTATTATAGGCCACCATCAGATGATGGGAACTCCATAAAACAATTAGACTTATCGTTAAGTAGAATAAATCAAACTTCAAACAGTAACATATTAGTAGGTGGCGATTTCAACCTAGGCCACATTGACTGGTCTGTCCCTGAAGTAATATCAGGGAAACCAGATCAAGAACAACATAATTCACTTTTAGAACTTCTTTATGATCATAATTTACACCAAATAGTTAACATACCAACACGTAAAGAAAGAATCCTGGACTTAGTACTCGTCAATAATCCTTCTAACATTAACAAAGTCAGTACACTACCACCAATAGGCCTTAGTGACCACGACATTGTCTATGTAGAATCTGACATCTGGTTACGCAGGGTGAGAGAAAAACCCAGAAAAATACTAAAATACAATAAAGCTAACTGGGATAACATAAAGTTAGATCTAGAAAAAACATACAATGATCTACAAAACCTACAGGACAAAACAAGTGTAAATGATATGTGGAACACATTTAAAACAAATCTTACACAATCAGTGGAAAACAACATCCCACACAAGTTCCTAACATACAAAAACAGACTACCTTGGATTCATAACAACCTTAGGAAAATGATAAATAGAAAAAATAAATTATATTATAAAATGAAACAAAACACCAAGTATGCAGACAAGTACAAACATCTGAAAAAACAAGTACAAAAAGAACAAAGGTTAGCATATTGGGGTTACATTGAAAAAATGATATTGGATTTGCCAATAAATGAACCTGACCAACCATGTAACAATCAGTCAAAACCTAAAAAACTGTTTTCCTTCATAAAATCACTGCGCACAGATAACTCCGGTGTAGCTCCCTTGAAAAAAGAAGGACAGTTAATAGCAGACACAAAGCAAAAGGCAGACATCCTCAACACACAGTTCCAATCAGTGTTTACAACTGAATCAAATAACACCATTCCAGACAAAGGTCCTAGCTCACACCCTGTGATAACACCACTTGAAATATCTTTACCCGGTGTCAAAAAACTACTACACAACATAAACCCTCATAAGGCAACTGGCCCAGACAACATCAGTGGTAGAATATTAAAAGAACTCAAAGATCAAACAGCTCCAATTCTTACACTAATCTTCAAAACATCATTTGAAACTGGCATAACACCAACAGACTGGAAACACGCCAATGTAGCACCAGCATTTAAAAAAGGGGAAAAATACAAGCCAGAAAATTACCACCCAATATCATTAACATGTATTTCCTGTAAACTTATGGAGCATATCATCACCAAACACATCATCAACCACCTTGAAAAGAACAATATACTGTATGACCTCCAGCATGGCTTCCGTCAGTCACGATCATGTGAAACTCAACTCATTTCATTCATACAAGAGCTTGCAGCAAATAACAACAATAACACACAAATAGACTTAATTATAATGGACTTTGCCAAAGCATTTGACAAAGTCCCTCATAAAAGACTTCTATACAAACTTAAATATTATGGTATTCAAAAAGAAACACTCAACTGGGTCGCTGCCTTTTTAAATGACAGAACACAAACAGTTGTCCTGGATGGAGAGTCATCTGACCTGGCTCCAGTCACCTCAGGTGTCCCTCAAGGCACAGTCCTGGGCCCAGTATTATTCTTGGTATATATCAACGACCTACCAGAATACCTATCATCCAGTAAGCTCAGACTGTTTGCCGACGACAGTATCATCTACAAAACCATCAAATCTCAAAGTGACTGTGATGCACTCCAGTTAGATTTAGATGCAGCTGCTAGGTGGGAGCAAGACTGGTTGATGGCTTTCCATCCAGACAAATGCACAGTCCTTACAGTCTCACAGAAGAAAAACCCATTCAAACATGACTATATCCTCCACGATCACAAACTGGAACTTGTCTCTTCAGCTTAATATCTGGGCATTACACTTCAATCGAACCGAAAATGGTCAAAACATACAGACAACATCATAGCTAATGGCAACAAATCTCTGGGCTTCTTAAAAAGAAACTTAAAAACATCATGTCAGAACATCAAAACTCAGGCATATCTGGCACTAGTCCGTCCAAAACTGGAATATTCATGTTCAGTGTGGGACCCTCACACAGTTGAACAAACCTCCAAAATCGAGATGGTCCAAAGGCGAGCTGCCAGATATGTCTGTAACAGATACCATAACATCAGTAGCCCGACAGATATGATAAACACCCTAAACTGGCCAACTCTACAGGAAAGAAGAACACGCACAAGATTAATAATGTTCTACAAAATAATACATCAAATCGTAGCTATACCATCTGCTATTCTCATACCATCAGACAGTAGAACCCGCAAAAACCATAATTATACTTTTAGACACATTTCAACCAAAAAAGATACATATAAATATTCATTTTTTCCATATACCATAACTCAGTGGAACTTATTGCCAATGCAAACAGTCGCTGTCGCCACAGTCGACACTTTTAGAGAACAGCTCACACCAGCTGTTCTCCACAAATTCATCTAACTCATTATTAGCCTATGTACATAGTTTTAATCACCTTTTTTAAAAAAGTTAAATTACGCACCTCAAATTTATTTCCAAATATTTTTGTCTTTGTCTTTGTAAATATATATATATATATATATAGGCCACGCTGCGCGCGCAAACAGTAAATAATCTTCAGATCATTGAAGGACTACTGAAAACCTAAAGAAGAAGAAGGAGGGCCGATATGGATCGAAGGATGATACCCGGGCCAATATGGAAAAGACATGTTATAATCTTTTTATCACATATTTAAGTTTTGCAGAAAAGAGAAAAAAAGGTCAATTATAACAATTTAATGAAACATAAAAGGTAAAATCTTACACATTTTATCACAAACGTGTCGTAAAGGACGCGATGACGTCACGTCATTTGGAATCAGGGCACAATATCAATATACTCTTTTTTGCCCCGGGCAATTTTGAGGTTATTGCATATGCAAAACCTAAGGTATTCATAACAAATATGTGATAAGTAAAATTTCTAAACAACAGACATGTTGACAAGGTAGACAGATTGACAGGGTCGACAGGTTGACTTGGTCGACTGGTTGACAGGGTAGACAGGTTGACTTGGCCGACAGGTTGACAGGGTCGACAGGTTGACAGGTTGGCTTGGTCGACAGGTTGACAAAGTAGACAGCAGGTTGACTTGGTCGACAGGTTAACAGGGTAGACAGATTGACATGGGTGACAGGCTTGGCAAGTTGAGATAGTCGACAGGTTGTCTGAATTTGTTCTATACCAATAAATTTCGATGATATTTTATTTTGGATTTTATTGTAGTTATTTGTCCATTGGATTTTATTGTAGTTATTTGTCCATTTCTAATTTGTTAAAAATGTTTGTTTTTTCATAACAATTTTTTCAAATTTCCCACATTTAATTAGTAATGTAATGTAAAACCTATTAGAATAAGATGCAAGTGCACAGTAAATTAAAGTAAAGTAAATTATCAATAATATCTAATATGATGGTTATCATATTTTGATGGTTATCATATTTAAAAATATGTAGTTCAGTTGTCAAAACAACATACATGTGTAAAAACAAAGACAATCAAAATTTGTACAACAGTGATCAATTTGTCACTATTACAAGTAAAACACAAAAGGAAACTTAAACTATTCCTTGTCAAATACGATTCTCATTTTTTTTTTAGAAAAAACTATCAATTTCAAATAGCAATCTGTAGGAAATGTCTCCATTTTCAATACCAAATCTGTACCTGTACATAAATTCATCTACTAATAACTATGACAGAAAGTTCATTAGTAAAATTCCTATCAAGAAGATATGTTGTTTCGGGAAGTACTATAGTTTCTAATATGGGAGCAGCATATAAAGAACCATAAGCCACAGGTTATAAATGTAACACAAACCTAACTCTAACCCTAGGACACAGCCTATGGCGCTAGGTTGCACATTGACCAAGCCTTACGACTCTAGGTTGCACATTGACCCATTTTGATGCTGATACTTGTTAGTATTTGGTCATTACATTTGTACTTGAAACTGTGTTAATATTAGTGAGACAAAAAATGGTGACAGATGACATATTTTTAAATACAGCTAACAGCACCTTATGCACATGTTTTAAAGACCAGTAATTGGCACTGGTTCTATTGAATATGCTGATTCTAACAATAACCTAACTCTTACCAACGACATAGCCAACAGCGCTAGGTTACACAATGTATCAGCCTACCGTGCGTCGTTGCTCATTGACCTAGCATTTAGCGGTAGATTGCAGATTTACACATCCTACGGCACTAGATTGCACATTGACACATTTTATGGTGAGAGGTTGCACATTGACATAACATATAGCTGTAGATTACACATTGAAACAGCATACGGCGCTAGGTTGGGCATTGCATCAGCTTACGGCTTTAGGTTGCACATTAACCAGCCTGTAGCGGTAGATTGCACATTAAAACAGCCTACAGCGCTAGGTTGCACATTGCATTAGCCTACGGCTTTAGGTTGCACATTGACCTACCCTATAGCGGTAGATTGCACATTGACACAGCCTACGGCGATAGATGGCATATTGAAACAGCTAATGGTGATAGATAACATTTTTAAATACAACTAACAGCGCCTTATGCATATGTTTTAAAACCATAATGGCACGGGTTCTATTGAATACTCTGAATCTAACAATAATCTAACTCTAACCCAACGACATAGCCTACAGCGCTAGCTTGCACATTGCATCAGCCTATGGCGCTAGGTTACACATTGACATAGCCTAGGGAGTTAGGTTGCACATTGACATAGCCTACGGCGCTAGGTTGTACATTGACATAGCCTACGGCGTTAGGTTGCACATTGAAACAGCTAATGGTGGTAGATGACATTTTTAAATACAGGTAACAGTGCCTTATGCATATGTTTTAAAGACCAATTATTTGCATTGGTTCTATAAGTTATGCTAAATCTAACAATAACCTAACTTTAACCCAAGCGCTGTGTTGCACAATGCATCAGCCTACGGCGCTAAGTTGCACATTGACACAACCTATGGCGCTTGGAGGCAAATTGACACAGCCTGTGAAAACTGCTCATCATATCGAACAACAAATTAAAATGAATCCTGCTTTTTAAGCAGTTTGCTTGGTTTATGTATTTCGTATTTAGTACCTAGTATCCTGTTATGCATGGTTTATAATTTGGTGAATTTTTTTATGTATATATATATATATATATATATTTGCACATTTGTTAAAAGCCATCATTATATTTTCATCATGGTCGTGTCAAGTTTGTTTTTGTCTTTATTATATATTTTCTGTGGTAAATTTCATTTACTGTGTCATGTGTGATTCCACTTGGTTGGCAAAATATTAATATAATTCATAAACATTACACGTTTAGCTGCCGACCTTAGTTTAATCAAATACCATTTAAAACCAGTCAACCTGTCGACCATTAACAACCTGTCAACCATGTCAACCATCTGTCAACCCTGTCGACCCTGTCAACCTGCCCACCCTGTCGACCCTTTCAACCTGTCGACCTTGTCAACCTGTTGACCCTGTCAACCTGTCGACCATGTCAACCATGTCAACCTGTCGACCTGTCAACCTATCAATAATATGCAAAACCAATTTACTCAAAAAAAAATACACTTCTGCACTATTTGTTCCGTATACTCCAGTTGATCCTTTTTTGGTAGGGGTGTGCCATTTTTGCCTCAAAAAGCGTACCCATTTTAATATAACATTCCAAAATTCAGTACCTATAGTTATATAAATATTTAAGAAAGAATGACCTATACTTATATACAATATTTAAAATATGACCCGCCATGCTTATATAAGCACTAACTCATCATCACTCATAATTCATAAATATACCAGCTACCCTTAAGTTTTTATATATGACAGACTAAGAATTGAACAAGGTCGCTATCAGGGTACTCCCCGACAAGACAGGATATGTCTCAGGTGCACCTCAAATGAAGTTGATGATGAAAAACATTTTTTATTCTCGTGCACATCATCTCCAGATAAGAGAAATTGTTTAAATTCCACTATTAACTCACTATGCCCTAACTTTATGCATTCATATGTTGCTTCCTAGCCAAAAACAGATATGGCTTCTTAATGTAGAGAATCTTGATATCTTAATATCTGTCTGTGAGTTAGTTGATGAAGACAAAATATAACTTGAAAGATAAATATTTAAATCCGACTTTCTGCACCAGGCACGAGGTTGGCATGGTGGGGTATAGGACACATTGTATAAGTTCTATTACCTTTCTGTTTGTGATATTTTTTATTAAACTGGTAATATTCTACCCTTTTCGTAATATGTGCACTTTGGCATGTCAATTAGCATTGTCCCTTGATGCCTCTTCCAGTTGTGTCACTTTAAATAGTACTGACTCATCTGCACCAGGCACGATGATGACATACCAGTTATGTGCAACTTCTTACAATATCTTACCATATCATTAGTGTCCCGATACACATTTCAATATGCACCCCCATGCCATATAGCACTGTTTTCACTTTTTTGGTCTTTTGGAAAATGTTGTTTGTGCTGTTTTTAGACCCTTCTACAACGAAATTTGTTTTACATGCACACGTTTAAAAATTGCGGTTTTTATCCAACGCAATCATAGGTTTGAACGTAGTTTTCAATTTAGACTCGTTTATATATATATATACATATATATATATATATACAACTCGTCTAAACATCAACCCAACAATGTTAGATCTGTAAATTTGCTTTTCGCAAATTTTTGGTTCTTCCCTCGCCGGGATTCGAACCCATGCTACTGTGATATCGTGACACCAAATCGCCTGCACTGCAGCCGTCCCGCTAGACCACACGACCACCTGGGCTCTCAAAAAAAGAGCTTTCGCTGGCCGTGTGTTACCTTTCCTCGTCAGTTTTAATCTAGCGGCGTACTACAGTACATGATATATAAGGCATGAAGATGTTATTGTTACAGATCAGCTAAATTATCTATAGTAAAGGATCCTACAAATTAATGTAATATACAGTCACAGAAAATAATTATATTTATAAGTACGTCTGAGTCAGTGACAACTCTACAACAGATGTATCCATCGGATCGCCATCAATGATGGTGATACATGGCTGTGTACATAATGTATATACAATTCGTCTAAAAATCAACCCAACAATGTTAGATCTGTAAATTTGCTTTCGCAAATTTTTGGTTCTTCCCTCGCCGGGATTCGAACCCATGCTACTGTGATATCGTCACACCAAATCGCCTGCATTATGTACACAGCCATGTATCACCATCATTGATGGCGATCCGATGGATACATCTGTTGTAGAGTTGTCACTGACTCAGACGTACTTATATATATATATATATATATATATAATACATGAAGACTGTTGTTTCTTATTTGTGTTTGTAACTATGTATACTGTATTGTTTATTATATTTGTAAAACAATATCACCCAACCGTAAAGTTGTCGACAATTGTCTTTAAAGTCATTTTCAACCAACTTTACAAAGTTGTAATATAAAATAAATAAAAATTATCAGACTTTTTTGAAAAACAAAAGTGTTGCGTTTTCATTGGCACTCAGTATATCTTTGTGGTGGCTTGTCAGTATCATTAGTAAAACACTTTAAAATGTTGAATTGATCCTCAGATTAGAAGAAATTTATTGGTTTTTAGTAATGACAATGCCTAACATGATGCTTGGGCCTGATGAGCTAGAAAGTAAGCTTCTGTGCTGTTTTCTATCAATTCTTTGATAATATCTCCTTCAAAGCTGGTGAAAGCAAAACAAATTTGGTCAATGGACAAATAATGTTTGGTTCAAACAAAAAATAAAATGCTTTTATCTCCCTGTTACTTACATTGTACATAGAAATGATAATACTTGGAGACATCCTTGTACATGAGAGTTGTCTGTAAAATCTTTATTTCACAAAGAATGAATTGCATAACAATGAACCGAGCTCAAAGCAAAGCACTTTAATAATACACTTAGACAGAGAGCTCAATCCAGTGATATACTTTGTACTACAGGTCCTTCATGAACATCCATCAACCAGAATCATAAATAACATGCCATTCTACATGGTTGGATCAGAAGTCCTGAAAAAGACATGATTTTTTTTTTTTTTATCGTATTTAAAGTATATATGCATAGGTTAAAACTTTCACAAATTTGTGGTATAATCATTCAGTGTCTGGCAACTATCAATCGCTTCATGCACAAACTGATATAGGTTGAGCATGAGTGCCCCTCTGTTGGAAATAAAAACATACCTCCACCTAATTTTAGTCAACTGATGAAGAAACATTCAAAACTATAAAATGTTATCCAAGACTTGTCAGTGTCTATATATAGCTATTCACCATCGCCACTGAATCAGTGATATATGTACACATAAATACATGTAAGACTAAAATTGAAGTACATATACAAGACTAAAACTGACATTCGGTCTTTACCTTCATTCCCCAAGTCCTGTTCAAATCTAATTCATGATAAAATAAAAATTACAACCAATGAAATCAAAGGCGAATTAAGAGCCCCCCCCCCCCCCCCCTTGTCTGGAAAAATATGGTTGATTATTTAGAGGACCACTGGAGCATGATCTGAGTGGGCCCTCTCTTAGGCAGTCAGTGGGCCCGCACTTATGAAAATTTCTGGATTCGCCACTGGAAATATCCCTCTAATAGACTAGCGTTTAAATCCCAGTTTTCTAATATGGTAGCTAGGTGGAACCAAAAACTAAAAAATTTGAAAAAAATATTTTAAATATATTTCAAATGCATGTATATGTGATAATATAAATTCTCCAAATTTCACTGTATTTTCCCTTTTGATGTTTTTCAACTACAGCCAGTTTGGTGTGGGTTGATGTTTGATTGTTGTACATGTTATATATCGACACGAGATTTGTTTATATACATAATACTTATTTCCCTAAATTCAAATAAAATAGATGTGAGAAATTAAAGGAAACCATATGCAAATATTAAAAAAATAATTTGCATTTGTTCTGTTGATTGATAGTGGTACACATATGAAGAAATGGTGAAATCACTTATATATAGTTCTGATCAAAAGTTTCATGATAGACATGCATGGTAAATAAGTAGTAGGTTGTTTGAAGTTTGCAGCATATTCAACTTTGAAAATCTTTTTCAGGTCTACAATCCATATAAAAATCTGTATATATGTGGTATAATTTCCAATGAGACAGCTTTCCAGAGGTTAAAATAACCATACAGCCTTAATAAGTGAGAAAAAAACAGTCTAGACATGTTAAGTAAGCAACAATTAATGTAATGGCCTGATTTGCAACTTATAAACAACAGGTTTGGAACCCTCCCCCCAAAAAAATCAAAGAGCAGATTGCTCTGAGGGATATGATTGCCGTTGTTTCGTTGACACATGTACATGTATACATGTAGCTGGATAATATTATTTTCAAAACTAATTCAACTGCACATGTAAAATAGTTACAAAATAGCCAATCCCGGATAAAAGTGTATGAACAATGCAATTAGGCCTATTGTGTTTTATTTTTGTACTATCAATTCCAAGTTTACTTTCCACAGCAGTCACTGAGACTCAGAGTGAGAGAGGGTATTTCACTTCGTATCTTATCACCTATTTTCCTACGTTAATTCTAGGAGGAACCCCATTCCTAACTCTTTAAATATTTAATTTCCTTTCGGTCAGTGATCATGACTCCTTTCCGTACACATTTATCGGTTTAAATTTCGATCATTTTTAATATAATACACTTTATTGACAGAACGAGCTAATACTCGACGTATTGTTTTAATTCAGAATTCACGGAAGTTACTTCCAGAAGGGAGACAACTCGAAACAATAATATGGAAGACTCCATTTCGCCTGAAGGGGTGTTCTACGATGTGGACTATATTTATTTTAATTTAAATGATGCACATGATTTAAAATTATGCAACAATAATAACCTTCAATAGCAGACATACATAGAAAAGATCCCATGAGTTTAAAATTAAGTGGGGAATCCAGAGCAACCATTCAATCGAAAACCCCTCGAAGTCAAGAAAACTATACGCATGCGCATAATTTCCAAAAAAAAACCTGGAGCAAGAACATATATTATATGTTTATTAAACGACCTAGATGGTTCTCTATTTCTTTATGGAAGTACAATCTCAAATATCAGTTTCATAAAGGTAAAATATAAGAAAAACTCCACTTCAGTTCTTATATGACAGAAATAGATTTATCGGAATTCAGAGAACTCTCGCATTTTATCAAACTGGGAATTCCCTCTAACGTGTTTCTAAATTTAGAAAAACACTAAATATAAATACTGCGTAATTCTGATTTTCCGTGTTGTTAAAAACACGCATATAAGTCAAGGGAATTATCAAACATGAAGATTATGAAAAGAACATTATAGGAAAGTTGTTAAAGTTCAATCCCTTTGTTTGTTTTTACCTTTTAAAGCAAGACAATCGTAAGAATCTGAGATGTTCCTTAATGTTTAGAATAAAACAATTGACGTGAGGGCAATGCTCTGAGCCACCAGTATAAGTCTACAGATTGCTTGAAAGCAATCGTATCCCAAAAATTGTTCCAATGAAGATAAAGGCAAGCCTGGAGGGGATTCATTACATTTGGAACAACTTTTCTGAAGGATGGATACGTATAAAAATTAAAATATGTAATAAGATTGCCAATAAGACAACTACCCACAAATGTTCAAATGACAAAGCAATTATAGGCAACCATACAGCCTTCAAAAATGAGGGAAACTGTCCCAACATGAAAAGTATACATTAATACAATTGAGAAGAGAAATGGCCTGATTCACAATTCCACTAATAAACAGGTCGGGAACATCTACCCTTCAAATAAACCAGATGCTCCACAGGGCGCAGCTTGATACTACAGCAGAGGCCGAACCCTGAACAGTTGGGGCAAGTATGGACACAACATTAAAGCCTGATACAGCTCTGAATTTGGATTGTGATCAAATAGTCAAAACAGAATAGGTTTCTGACACAGAATGAATGTAGTCTAAGAACTTAAAACATTTAATATTAAATTGGACTTTTACCTATTGTGGTCCTTTATCCAAAAATCTTAATACATGGTTTGAGGCACTTGTCGCAGAAAAAAATCCTATATATAGACTTAGGGGTCGACCATTTGATATTCTGGGGGAGGGGGCAGGAGGATTTGTTTTTGATCGGTTATTTATTTTTAACATATTTGTGTTTCCTTTAAATTTTTATTTTGACTTTTTTTTTTTTGCATACCGAATGCTATAAATTTTTATTTTGACATTTTTTTTTTGCATGCCGAATGCTATAAATTTTTATTTTGACATTTTTTTTTTGCATGCTGAATTGATATGCACGCAGTTGCGTGTTGGCATATAGGGAGCTATGCGCCTGAATACAATTTAATTAAATATATTAAATAACTTGGAATTCTCCCCCTTTATAAGTAGAGACAATCCATAACCTCAGAAATATTAATCTTAAATTTATATAAATGCAAAGTAAGCTTCCATAAATAAAATTCAACAATGTTTCTTAAAATTGGTAAAAGTGGTATAGTCATACCCCAACATGTTGACCATAGATAGACAAACAATTCACTTGCATTCGCTTCGCATTTGAACTATGTGTTTCCCTTACTGAAAAATCAGCCTTCTGGCAAACTGTTGTGGCAGATCTGCCGCAAACACTGCGGTAAGGTTGCTGCAAATAGTTTGCGGCAACTTCACCGCGACTTTTTACCATGCAAATGAAGGTTGCGGCAGACTTGCCGCAAAGTTTGATAGCCTTATATAGTTTGTGGTGAACTTCTGGCGAATATTTGTGGTGAACCTCTGGCGAACTCTAATAGCCTTATATAGTTTGTGGCGAACTTCTGGCAATTTTTGTGGTGAACTTCCGGCAAACTTTCAAAGCCTTATATAGTTTGCGGTGAACTTCTGGCAAATCAAGTGATAATGATGCCCTATGACTACCTTTATATGTTAATTCTTTTTTCAAAACTGTACCTCTTATTCAAAATGATGCACATGTGGATCAAAATTAATCATTATGACCAATAACTGATATTTACCTGCTCACCTTCTGATCAAATTACATTTTCAAAGAAATGTGAAAGAGAGAAATAAAAGTTGTGACCACAATAAAAACAATGTAGGTACATGTATATTTATTAATTTACTCAGTGCATAATTCAGAATGAGCTGATTAATTTCTTAACAGATTCATATGTATGAAAAAATCAAGAACAGATCTGTCTTTATAAGGCCAATTATAAAGAAACTGGGATTAACATGATTAAGGCATATTACAACATAAAGCATAAAATCATATCTAAAATATAAATCTGACAAATGTGATGAAACAATATAGAATTACAAATTGTTTTGAAGACCTTCCCGGCTTTCCTGCAAAACATCATTATCCACAAAGTTTAAGATTACAACTGTAATGATCTTTCTCTAAGGGCAATAAGAGTGTAACACAATCGTTATTTCAAAATGGGGGTTCTTTGACATAATTTTTGTACCAATAATAGCAAATTAACATGCAAAAACTGTCTAAATTAACTTACAAAGAGATGATCAATGATGCATGGCCTGTTCCAGGAACTAATTGAATCATATATAACTCAGACATCTATCATATATAACATCCATTTACTTTTAACATGAAAACACCAACATTAAAAACTCCCTCCTATTTCAAATTCAAAGAAGCAGGAAGTCTGATTTTAGTACAGGGAGCATGCTCAGTATGCTATAATGTTTGCGGCTAAGTTCCAGCAAACTTTAGGACTCCTTTAAAGTTTGTTTACAAATTTCCTTCAAATTTAAGAAAGTTAAGAGTTTGCGGCAACCTTGCGGCAAACTTTTACATATGTTTGCCGAAAGGTGGCTGCTAGCGGCGAACACTGGTGAACAACTTTCAGGTCTTCTGGCGAACTAAAAAGATTGCCGCAAGGTTGCAGCAATGTTTCTCTTTTCATAAGGGAATTGTTAATGTAAACCGTTTCAAATGTGAATTAAACTAATTCAAATTAGTTAATGTCAATCCAATTCAAATTAGGTGTGAACTCAGTATGATTGTCAGGTAGTTTCAAACTGAAGGATACTTTTAAGGGAAGAGAAAGAAACGGATAAAACCATGTGTGTTACAAACACTGTTTATTCAAGTCAGAATCCTGGATCTCAATAGTACTTTCATAATGTCAAATAAAAACATGAATATGATAGTTACATACAATACTACATGTATTTAATACGTATTAAATAACATTTATTTTAGTGATTGGTAATTCGGAAAAATCTGAAATTCAGGCGTAAATTGAGACAAACAATATCACTGAATGCAGTTTCTAGTCAAGTGACCAGCAAACATGGAAATTTACCTTTTGAATGAAAGGAGAACTCTTACATTGAAAATGAATGATGTAAATCTAGATTCTAATAATAGCCGAAGGCAGCTCACATTCACAACAGTTAAAGCATTGCTGAATTAGTGAACAAAGCATTTTTCTCATTAACTTGAAAATCCACCTATTTTTATAATGGAAAAAACCCGAATTTTAAGACATAAATTATAAAATTCCTGATAAAAAGCGGTGCTGAGCATGCATGTAATATGCTTGAAACATATTCAAAGAATAAAGTTTTATTACTTCCTAATGTCATTTCCAAAATTTATCAAAACCTAAATCTTACTGTGGATTCCTATATTTTTCGTGGATGTCAATTCTCCTGGATTGTTGAAAACTTGCATATTCATCGATATTTGATTTTGTGGTTTTAACAATCCAGACAGACAAATAGCAATAAGGTGTTTAGGAAAACATGACCTAAAACCTCCTTCATATAAGACAAAAATACATGGGAACTCATACTGAATGGTCAAATGTGTTCAATATGAAAATTGCAGTTAAGATGGTAAAATCACAAATCAGCCGTTACTGTAAATGGACTATGACTTTTGAGCAAATTTAAAAGTAGCCCGAGAATACTCTGACGTCCAACCGCTGTTTTGCCAGACAAGCTGGGGCCGTGGGACGTCAGAGCTCGTCCCATATCAAAAAGTGGATATTTGCCCACCCAAAATAGATTCGCTGCTTCGTCGCTTCTGATGCCGAATGACGGCCATGGAGTTATATAAATCGGGCACCAATCTGTTCATTTTTCATTTATCTCTTCATTTATGTAAGTTTCACCTACCTGCCAACCTTTATTTTTCCATATTTTAACAGTTTTCACAGTGACCCATCGATTTCGGCATTTTGCCTTTCACTTTCAAAGATAATCACGTGACCACGAGAAAACAGTGTTGATTTATGCAAATGACCATAATGTAACACCTTGTTCATTTACGATTCAAGTTATCTAAATGTCCGAGAGCTTCCGATTGTAACGTGGTCGGAACTAAATGCTTCATACCGATCTCCTGTAAAGGAGGTGAAAAATCGTGGTCAGCTACTAAATGTTAAACCTCGATCTCCTATAAAGGAGGTGAAAAAATATAAATATTTGCATATTTTGAGTCTCGAGACCACGAACTCTCTCATAACTTGACGTCCATTTGAAAGTGAAAGTCAAAATGCCGAAATCGATGGGTCACTGTGAAAACTGTTAAAATATGGAAAAATAAAGGTTGGCAGGTAGGTGAAACTTACATAAATGAAGAGATAAATGAAAAATGAACAGATTGGTGCCCGATTTATATAATTCCATGGCCGTCAGTCGGCATCAGAAGCGACGAAGCAGCGAATCTATTTTGGGTGGGCAAATATCCACTTTTTGATATGGGACGAGCTCTGACGTCCCACAGCCCCAGCTTGTCTGGCAAAACAGCCGTTGGACGTCAGAGTAATCTCGAACTAATTTAAAGGGAAATGACAGGGAAGGGGCCAAATAGTGTTCAAGGGGAGCAAATGCCCTTTCATTTGGTATGCAGGTTTCAAAAATAGAGGGAGAATCAGAGGTAAAGTTGAGTCATCTTATTAGACTTCAGTTAAATAATGACTTATGAAGTTATGTAGACTTACCCACTAATTTAAAAAAAAAAAAAAAAAACACAATACTCAGAACTATGTCTAATTCACTTTGACTACTGATATGCAAACCTAAAAACAGAAAAATATATCATAAAATAGTGATTGAAAGATTCATAACACTTTGAAAGGATAATTCAGAAACTTGTTACACGGGGAGCATGTTTGTTTACAAATAATAATGTCACGTGATCGCGCAGACCTCGCATGTTGCATCGCCCTTACAATCCACTAATACATAACCCATTATCATGCAAACATGCAACGTGAATGTGATTGGTTATCAAATAATACAGAAATAATGCATGCACAGTTTATGAAGAAATTAGTTCATCAAATAGATCGATTTTCACTTTTGACACGAATAGGTCGGGTTGACATTTCTGTCATCGGGGATAATATTGAGATAAATGGGATAAAACTGACCGTCAAAAAGGTCTAGAGAAGCACATCAGTAGAACCTTAACATTAATAAGTAATACTTACCAAAATTTCTCTAATTAATAAACTATATAACTGAAATTTCACAAAGATAACGGTAAATAATTTTGATGGTGGTGGTGATGCTGGTTAAATTGGCGCGAAATAATATTCTTACTCCTATTGCTTTACGTAAAAAAAAATGTATAGAATTGAATTTGACTAAAGTTGAACATAAAAAAACGTGAATATGCAAAAGTCTGGTAATATATTAATGATAAAAGTGTGTATAAATTTCTGTAAACGAATTTACCCGTATACTTCACTAAGAATTACATTTGAGCGCAAGGAGATCTTTATTGTGAATCGGTTTATTAACTCAGGGTCGAAGTTCAACATGTTTATATTAACGGATTTTTTTTTGCGTTGCTTTTAAATCATTGAGGCCATCTATTTTTATAACGGGTTTCCACATCTTTAAATCGGAATTATAGAAAAAATGGAATGTTGTTAGCAGAATCAAAACAGAAATGATGAACACTGCAACATTTTCAGCAAAACATAAATAGGATGGAGGATCTGTGTATTCACATTATTTGTAAAACTCTCCTTATTCCTGTGAAGCGTGTGCTTTACATCGAGGCTTGTGCTTTACATCGAGGCTTGTGCTTTACATCGAGGCTTTCTATGCTTATCATCGACGCCACAGTACTTCAACCAATCCGACAACGTTTATTTGGGGCATTCGACCTGTTTTAACTCAGATTTTGGAATTTTTTAATCGAAATTATAGAAAAATGGAATGTTGTTAGTACATATAAAATAGAAAAAGATGAATACTATTAGTTAAAGCAAGTTTGGATGGGGTTCTGTGTATTTACATTGTTTGTACAACTCTCCTTACTGATGCCATATTTTGGAATTTCCGTGACCTAAATGGTTCGCGAAAATTAATATTTTTATATATAGTATAGTAAATATTATAATGATATTATATTATGTTCCTTGTGAGCCCATTTTATGGAAATAAAGCTTCTTCTTCTTCTTCTTCTTCTTCTTCTTCTTCTTCTTCTTCTTCTTCTTCTTCTTCTTCTTCTTCTTCTTCTTCTTCTTCTTCTTCTTCTTCTTCTTCTTCTTCTTCTTCTTCTTCTTCTTCTTCTTCTTCTTCTTCTTCTTCTTCTTCTTCTTCTTCTTCTTCTTCTTCTTCTTCTTCTTCTTCTTCTTCTTCTTCTTCTTCTTCTTCTTCTTCTTCTTCTTCTTCTTCTTCTTCTTCTTCTTCTTCTTCTTCTTCTTCTTCTTCTTCTTCTTCTTCTTCTTCTTCTTCTTCTTCTTCTTCTTCTTCTTCTTCTTCTTCTTCTTCTTCTTCTTCTTCTTCTTCTTCTTCTTCTTCTATATGAATAGGTGAACTTTCAAATGAATTGATTTAATTTAATATAATATCATGCATCTGATTTCACCTTGAGAGATGCACACGCCTGATGAAGCTAATTTGTTTAGCGAAATATTGCGTATTTCTATTTAAAATCTAATAGAACTTTTAATGTATAAACTAGCGTGTTTAAGTTATATTCTTAGACATATATATATATATATATATATATATATATATATATATATATATATATATATATATATATATATATATATATATATATATATATATCTTTTTCCACCGCACGATATTTTTTTTTTTTATTATTTTTCATTGTTTTTTTTTATCAAATTGCGGTGGCTACTATATGTTGGAAAAAATGTACACTAATTAGTCACACTAGGTCTTCTTCAAAAAAGCAATAAAACACTTGCCAAAAATGCGGGATGTAAACAAGCACTCCGCAGTCCGGTCAGGATGTAAACGTTAAATCCGGTGCCTCCCGTAGAGAGTGTGCCACCCTTTTTGCACGTTAAGAATCCAAGCTTCAACTCTTTTAGGGATCCGTTCGTGACCTATTGCAAGACAAAATTTCGAATTCTGTCCGTATCTATTTTCGAGTGGCAGTACAACGTCAACCTACTTTCATACAGGACCTACCTATTGCATTTATTTAAACATGCGTGAAATTTTTGACAGTGGACGTTAAGGAACCAACATCAACCAATCATCATATTGCAGAAATGATTCATTTTTATATATCGCATTCAAATCATCGGAATAGGACTCGAATTTAGACTGGGATGACATCTCGAGTATGCATGCGGAATGTTATTATTCCGCAATTATTTGGTTGATCGCTTTGAAATATCAGCCTCACAGATGAATGTGGTTAGTTCCTATTGTCGAATAGCTACAACCCGTTCTCTTTTTATCGATTATGACACCACCAAACTTACTTATCATGAGCATCATAGTGGCGCTTAGTCTTCTTCAATAAACTCAACATAGATACAGTGACGCTCGAATAAAAAAATGTTAAAAAGCCAAATAAAGTACGAAGTTGAAGAGCACTGAGGACCAAAAATTCCTAAAGGTTTTGCCAAATACAGGTAAGGTAATCTATTCATGAGGTAGAAAAGACTTCGTATTTAAAAAATTTCATGTTTTGTAACCAGTAAATTTATAAGTACGACCATATCAATGATAATTCCTGGCAACAAAGAAGTGCTGACTACTGGGCCGGTGATACCCTCGGGGAATTAAAACTCCACCAGCAGTGGCATCGACCCAGTGGTTTGAAATAAACTCATCATTATGGCAAGCCGTTTTACTATTTATTCGAGATATCTCCTATAATATATAAGATATCTTATATAATATATAAGATATCTTATATAATTTAATTTTTATAAGATATCTCATATATTATATAAGATATCTTTAATGTTATATGAGATATCTTTAGTGTTATATAAGATATCTCCTAAAATTTATAAGATATCTTATATACTTTATAAGATATCTTCTAAAGTTTATAAGATATCTTATAAAGTATATGAGATATCTTATAAACAATTTTTATATAAGATATCTTATATAGTTTATAAGATATCTTATATAGTTTATAAGATATCTTATATAGTTTATAAGATATCTTATATAGTTTATAAGATATCTCATATAGTTTATAAGATATCTGATATAGTTTATGATATATCTTATAAAGACAATTATATAAGATATCTGATAAATTATATGAGATAACTTATAGACTATATAATATATTTTACATGCCAAGAAATCCTCGCTAAAAAATCCGGTCGACCCCCTACGGCAGTCATTAGTAGCTAAAGATTTGATTTCATTGAAGAAATTAATTTATGACCTTCATGTACGTGTTGCTTAGAACACAGCCATATACCAAATGGTCAATATTAATCATCCATGTAATTTGCTCTATGGGGTGTTTGCAGAATTTCAACGGAGGCAATTTCTTGGCATGGGAGAAAGGAAGAAAGACAATCACAATTTGTTCTATATTTGTTTTTCTCTTTTTTAATTACATAAAAAAATAACCCTTTCAAATATAGAGTTCATAAGATACAAATATTCCCTGTGGACCCCCCCCCCCCTTTTTATTTGTGCTCTCTATTTTCAACCCTCGAATTAAGCTTTCGAATCTAATTAAAATTTAAACCTTGCTTTCTAACCAATCTATTCATGTACCGGACCGGCAACTTTCTTTATTTAATACGAAAATCTACAGTGGCGTTATACACATGCATGTTGTTTGCTTGGAGTCTCCGCCCGAAAAGAAAGAAATAGTCCAACTCCAAGATATTATATTCCTGCATCACGTGATTTTTACCATGTGGAGCTTACATTTGAATAAATACCGAATATGGAAAGTGAAACTACAATTCAAAACATAAAGTCGGAAGGCACAAATAAGAAAAAAAAAGGGTTTTTTTTGGCAAAAGGTGCAGGTAAATTCTCTCCGTGTTCAAAATATACATGAAATATTTGCCACTGCCCCTTTTCTGTTCTATGAATTCTAACCCTGAGTTTTCTATCTGTTACTCCATGCCAAGAAATCCTCGCTAAAAATTCCGGTCGACCCCCTACGGCAGTCATTAGTAGCTAAAGATTTGATTTCATTGAAGAAATTAATTTATGACCTTCATGTACGTGTCGCTTAGAACACAGCCATATACCAAATGGTCAATATTAATCATCCATGTAATTTGCTCTATGGGGTGTTTGCAGAATTTCAACGGAGGCAATTTCTTGGCATGATAAACTCAGTGATCGGGAAGGACGTGCGCCCTGCGCCTATAGCGCATATTGACAAAGAATGGCGCATACAGTGACAAATGTAAGCGTCCATGTGGCGCACGATATTTTTCACTTCGTTTCGAAATGTTTAGATATCGTCAAATGAATTTCCGATCGTGTTCCGTGCCACAATGTGTGTGTTCACAACTGTGTAATGTTCCTCCAATAAAAGGAGCACCTATATATTTTTGGGACGTCTCGGGTGTTTCCCTATCATAATAGAACCACGCGATTTAACGTCTCGGTGTTTTCCTATTGTAATAATAGAACCTTGCGGTCTAACTGATAACCCGAAAAACGTAATTAACCATCATTCATGATATATTTGTTTATAAACAACTTTAAATTTGTGAAATTTGGCTAGTACAGACGAGATTTAACTCTAATAATAATCTCTTTTAGTTTAGCTTGCTATTATTTCGATTGAAGAACCCCAAGACTTTTTAGGAATATAGTTTTTGTCTCCATAAAAGACGCCTAACTGTCCTTGTCATTTTTTGGTCTTTGGCTCGTTTTCACATTTTGTAAACATGACTTCAGCGATTTATTGTTTATGTTCTATGAATTAATGGTACTCTATACTGTTATTCTTGTCACCGTGATGAAGTTATAATAATACAAGAAGTGCAGAGGAAATGCCTGAAATGTCCTCTGATACGGAACGTCTAGAATAAGTATGGTATCGACGAAGACCCAAATTTAATGTACAAAAAAAAACATGAACATGAACAAGGCAACAGTACCAGTTTAAACATTGTAAATAAAGGTTGACTTAAATATTGTTGGGGTTGGAAGAAGTTATTGTATATTCATTGAAATTAAAATTATAAAATCACAGGAACAATATCCATGATTTTATTTAAAATCATAAAGGTAAGTATCAACATCTCTTTGCCAAAATATACTGATAATTTTTTTTTACAGAAGTCAATTAAAATGGCCCACTCATTTGACAACATGGCCCATTATTTTTTAAAATGGCCCATTGAATTTATTTTTGAGGGGCCCTGGGCCCATAGTGAAAAAAACCTTCCAGATCACTGTAAACTATATGAGATATCTTATAAACTATATAAGATATCTTATATAAAGTTTATGAGATATCTTGAAGTAATAATAAATAGCAAAACGGCTTGCCATACTTCATATATACCAGGAATTAAATTCTGTATTTGCGCCGGACGTGCGTTTCGCCCCACATTCCGGAGAACCTGGTATCACCCCGGTTTTCAAATGAATTTATTCAGCCCAATCTTTAGATGTCTGTATAGTTTTCTTTGCCGTTATTTGTGTTTTGTTTGTTTTTTCATATAAAACTTATGATTGTTTATAGATCTTTATAGTCCCATATTTGTATCTTCTGTCTCTTTTTTGAACACAATACTCAAACTGCCAATTCTTTACATATTGTGGTATTTCAGACAACTGTTCGAGATGTTTCCATGACAGTTCACATTAATTGAATATGAAAAATAATTAAAGATGTACTGATAATAAGCCGAAGCATTTATATTATTTATGGGTGCATTAACCTAAATATATTTTCCATTTTTAAAAACACTTTTCTCATTTATACTGACGACGTGATTAAGAAAGTGATTTTAATAAAGATTACGTCATCGATTTTTTGATTCATTTTTGATAAGGAATAATTATATCCTGTTCTTTAAGGTGCAAATGCTTTCTTGTATAGTTTTATCATGAAGCAGACAGAAAGGTATCATTATGTTTAATCAATGTAAAATTTAGAGTTCGCATCCTTGACCTTTGACATTGAAGAAATTTCAAGAAAATTACTTGGCAAAACAAAGAATATCTAAGATGGATGCGTGTTAAAATGTATTACATGTAGTTGTTAAGTCATACGTACTAAGCATCTCTTTTTTTTTTTTTTTTTTTTCTTTTTTTTTTTTTTTTTTTTAAGACGTCTTAGCTTAATTTATTTATTGAGTGACAAAAATGAATTAACCGTTTTAAAAAAGAAGAAAGAAAAAAATATCTTGAAGGCGAATAGATTTCGAGCACATAATTTAAGAGCTCTGAAATCCATTTATATATAAATATTTCCCAGTTGAAAGATGTGCGTGCCATTTTCATTACTGAGAACAATTTGTATTCCCATTCAGAACGTTACTTCCTATTAGCAGGGGCGGATTTAGGCGGGGGCGTGGCGGGCGTGCGCCCCCCCCCCCTAAAATTTGCAAAGCATGGGTTGACTTCAACATATTAAAGTATCAGAAGAGACCATTCAATCTTTTTTGATACAAAGTTTATAAAACATAAAACAGTCAGTTTAACAGAATCAACGTGATTACTAATCAACTGACCTACGCTTTATTTAAGTTCTATAAATAATTTCAAAGGAAGGTGTCAAATTCCAAAACATCCCTTACTCACTTTCACAATTTCATCATGACACGGTCAAGAAAACAGTCGGCAGATGAGATTCTTTTATAATATCCGTAATGAATTCAGAAAGATAGAAATACTGTTTCAAGCGAAAGGTTAGTTTATTAATTTGTATCTCTGTGTCTATATTTATTTCTCACTTGCAACCTAAATATTTAGCCGAATTCTGTACCCTATTACTGTATGCTTGGGATCCCAAGAAAATAAATATAACTGCGTAAATGCATCTCATTCTGATTTTAGTTGTTTGTGGCGAACACAGTAAAGTCTGGCACGACCTTCAAAAATCAAAAAAGTAAAAAACAGATAGTATGAAAGAACAATTAAAAATCGCTGCATGGTAAAAGTAGAAAATTTTCGTTTGAAAAATATATTGGTCAGGTGAGCAATTGTGATCTGTCTCGTCTCACTTTGTAGATTGTTGTCAGGTGTGGATTAAGGCGGTTTCAGCTTGAAACTTTAATTTCTCGCCTATTTTACCACACAATAGTTCGAGATATCTAAATTTCACCCCTTAGAAGAATATTTCAATAATTTTACCTAAAAAAACCTCCAAAAATTTTTCGCCTCGCTCCGCTCGGCGAAAATAAATCAGTGCGCCCCCCCTAACTGGAAATCCTGGATCCGCCCCTGATTAGATAAGCATTTGTTATTGTAAACGTTTCAAACCCTTAAAATTCTTGGGCATACGATACAGTTACAGGGGAGGTAATGACGTTGCTAACGTAAAATATTATTTTCGCGACGTCAAACTGTAACATTTCGGGAAAAGATGCATTTTTCGACTGATTTTTATCATTCAAACTGATTTAATTTGAAAACGAGTGCATGGACCCCTATTTTTTTAAACGACATTTTGTTTCATTTTGCAGGGAGATTATGTGGACCAAATTTTATAAAACTGTAAATAGTACAATTTTTTTAATTTTGATAAATATACATAAAAAAAATGACGTTTTTTCTCAATTCATGACCATTTGATAAATATGAGTTATTTCTGAATCAAAAATGCATAATTGTTTAGGATACTTATAAAATACAGAAATAACAAATTATTTAACAAAAACAATTGGTGTTTATCTTTCAAAACAAAAAAGTTATGTCTTTCTTTCGAAAGAGAAAATACGGATTTTGAGCAAATATACGAAATTTCGACCTCATTTAACTCAAAAAGTAGCACATGAAGGTATATTTTTTATTACATATTTGATTTAATCAGGCATAAAATAGCCTAAATGAAAATTTTCATCAAACTGTAAATACGGGATCAAAACTGTATCGTATGCCCTTAATACATGGAATATCGTATGAGCTGAGAAATGCTGCTGCTATGGCGAGGAACATATAAAATACTGAGATAACTAAGGTACAGATAGTCAAATTTGAGGTAAATGTCTGAAATTGAGGAGGAGGAAGCGGATCAACAGGAGTATATGGACATAAAGTTCCTTGTTTTTTTTAGTAGGCATATGAGCAATACGGTTATGATACAAACCTTAGATATGCAATTTAAACCCCGTTGATCCTAAAAACAAAAGACCAATTGTCTACTTTAAAGGTTGATATGTTCATAAGTTCACGGTAATAAAACAAATGTATACATAAAAAAGTCGACAGGTCAACAAGTTGACAATAACACAAAACATTGTCTACTTTATTCTCCTGATCGACTCATATGAAAATGAGAAAAGGTTGACAAGGTGAGGCACACAATTTGTTCCCATAAGAATGCCGACGACTTGCTGTAAAATTCGACCTTTCGGAAAATGAGCAGATTTAAGATTTTTCTAAATTTCTTTTGAGTTCTTAAGAGTATTCGTATTTGGTTATACTACGCGAGTAAAACATTATAACAGTTTGTCTGTTATTCTTTTTTTAGACGATTCATGATACGAGCGTCCGGCCTACAAAATGTCATCCTGGTATTTATGATAAGTTTATTTACTGCGGACAAAATATTGGTCATTCTAATGGACACTACCTTGGTAGAACATTCAGATCTGCCGACGATGTATCGTATTTTGACAGATTTTTATGATAATACACATGTAATAGTGCATAATTTGTGTGTTTTACTCGTGACAAATAAGTCAAATGCATACTTTTTATGATGAAACATTATTGCTTCATTTAATAGGTTCATTATGTGAAATTAATAGTATTTTTAATAATCAGCTAAAGATAAAATTAAGGCGGAAATAATATGCCTTAAAATCAGACCTCAAATCAATTATTTAGCTGAAATGTCTTTCTTCGATCACTAATTGCTGAGGAATTTTAAACATTTCATTTCGATTCTCCTTTAAATTTACAAAAATCAATCGATCAGGTTTTTACTCCAGTATAATTTATTTCTTTTATTACATTCCATTATTTCACCTGAGAAGAAGTACTAGCATCAAATTACATCTTTCATCACATAAAGAATTTCCTAGTAATAGTTATGCAATTATATGTCTTATATGTTTTGCGAAATATAATAACTAAGTTCTTTTTTTATTGCTACGATGTATTGATTAAAGAAGAGGTGATTATACGCCAGACAACATTCTAAAGGTTCGACACAAATTATGCCAGACCGTAAAGACATCTTTCCATCTTTTTTTTAGAATAGAAATAGAAAATTTCTTCACGGTTTTCTATGGAAGCGCATATGGTACACCCCTTGTAAAGTTATTTTGTTGCTAATAAGTCGGAATTATTAGTTATGTTGTGTGTTATAAGCTGGAATCTAATCATCATGTGGAATCAACTTGTCGGAATGATGAAGAAATAATTGCATTACAATGTCGACTTGCTAACATAAATGTAATGACATAGTAATAAGAAGTCGACATGATGAATTCAACTTGTTAATTGATTAAGTCGACAACTTGTCTATTTGAAGATAGGTCAAACCACGTGACTATTTTGGAAAAAAACATAGGTCTATTTTTAAATTGATTTCCATATTTCGTTTGTTTAATGTGCTTCGGTTGTATGAGTTATTTTGTATGAAAAGGGGGAACGGCAGTCAAATATCAGAAAAAAGAACTAAAAAATTAACAATATTTCGGACATAAGGGGGATATACCCCTACCATTTAGTCAGGCCGTTTATTTTCCTTAGTTCTCCAATGGAATTAGTACTATACTAAATTCGTGAAAGATTCCACGGAACCCTCTCTCTTTGCCTGAGATTGCTATTGACTCTAAAAAGTTAATATTTTTCTGTAACATACAAGATTTAAAAAATAGATTTTTTCTGTAGATGCTTTATCTTGATCTAAAAGATAACTCCTATACAACGATACACGGTTTATAACATAAACGGAGATTTACAAATTTATCAGGACAAAAAAGTGTTATTGGCTGCAAAACAAAGCTCTCAGAATTGTACTTCGTGTCTTTTTGTTGTTGAGATATACAAGTTCCCGGCCATGTCCACTCTGTGTATTATTTCTATTTGTATCCATCTGATGAGTTAAGCCTTTTTCAATTTATTTTTATAGTTCATTCTTATGTTGTAATGTTACACCACTGTCCAAGGTTAGGAGAGGGTTAGGATCCTGCTAACATGTTTAACCCCGCCACATTCTATATGTATGTGCCTGCCGACTGTCAGGAGCCTGTTATTTAGTGGTTGTCATTTGTTGATGTGTTACATATTTGTTTTTCGTTCACTTATTGTTCATTAATAAGTTCATTAGTTTTCTCGTTTGAATTATTTTATATTTATCAGTTCGGGGTCTTTTACAGTGGACTAGCCTGTAATGGCTTTGGTCATTGTTGAAGGCCGTACGGTAACCTATAATTGTAAATTTCTGTGTCATTTGGTCTCTTATAGAGAGTTGTCTCATTGGCATTTATACCACGTCTTTTTTCTTTATACTTATATAAAAATAAGAAGATGTCGTATGATAGCCATTAAGACATCTCTCCAAAACATACCAAATCACTGAGAAGTATACAGCTATATGTCACTATATGGTCTTTAACCATGAGCAAAACCCCTACCGCATAGTAAGCTACAGTGGAGATCAGTTCTAACCTCTCATAAATTCTGTCAGAATCTGTAAGGAGAACTGTTCTAGAACAGTATGTAGAACTGTCAGCCTGACACCTTTTAGTCAGTTCTAGGTTAGAACTGTTCTGGCTAGAACTGATTTGGTCAGTTCTACCTAGAACTGATTTGGACAGTTCTAGCTAGAACTGATCCTGACAGTTCTACCCTAGAACAGTTCTACGGTTAGAATTGATTTCAAATTCTACGGCTAGAATTGATTTATAAATTCTACGGCCAGAATTAATTTATAAATTCTACGGCTAAAATTGATTTATAAATTCTACGGCTAGAATTGATTTATAAGTTTTAAGAAATATTTGTCTTAATATAAAGGCTTCGGCAAAATAGCGATTAATATTATATAGAGTTTTGCTATTTTGCCGGTTTTATTTCAGATTTATAATCGACAAGAGAACATGTTTAACCCCGCCATATTCTGCATGTATGTGCCTGTTCCAAGTGGTATCGGGTCCGTTCGCGCCCAATACACTTTCGCATCCTACACGTTCGCACCTCGCACGTTCGTACCCAAGGTCCGTTCGCACTCTACACGTTCGCGCCCAATTTTAATTCAAATTCCAGTTGAATAATTCGAAAATCATGATTGTTGTTTTAAATTGCTTTGGGCTTTGGTGTAAATACTGAATGTATATATATAGCTTGGTATGAGTAAAACATTGAAGATTTTAAAATTTATTCAACACACAAAAAAAAAACGTAGTCAGAATCTCACTTTATTTTGAAACAAGTCAGTGAAACAAATGTATAGCAATACACTAACCAAAACATGATTGAGAGTTATTAAACACAAAATAAAACTTTGACAGAATCCCACTCATGACTTTTTTTAGAAAGGATTTTTTTTTTTTAACAATACACTTTCCGAAACATGATTAAGATTTATTCAACTCAAAAAAAAAAAATGCTGTCGCACTTTATTTTGAGACAATGGAAACAATTATACTTATAAGAATACACTTGCCAAAACTTGAATACAAAGTTATTAAACACAAAACCAATTAAATTGGGCGCGAACATGTAGAGTGCGAAAGTGAAAGGGGGCGAACATGAGTGGGTGCGAACGTGAATGGGCGCGAATGGACCCGGATTCGTTCCAAGTCAGGAGCCCGTAATTCAGTGATTTTCTTTTGTTGATGTGTAACATAAAATATTTGTTTTTCTTTCATTTTTTGTACATAAATTAGGCCGTTAATTAGTATTATGGGGGGGGGGGGGGGGGGTTATTATTTGAATTGTTTTACATTTGTTATTCTGGGAGTCAGGATGGCTCGTTATCACATAACAAAATTATCTGACCTCATTAACCAAATGTAATATCTGTTTACGAGTAGTTTTCATACCTCGGACGGACCTGTTTAACAAAAATCCTTTGACCACATCAATCTAAACTGACATTATTTGCTCTTTCTTTCTGCAAATCTATATAGCTGCACACGGTACTTCAGTTTTAATTTTAGGTCAAGAGGGACTGTACTATACAAGTCAGCATGCAGGGCAGATCCAGCCATTTAAAAAAGGGGGGGTCCAACTATATGTTCCCATTCAAATGCATTGATCGTCAAAAAAAAGGGGGTTCCAACTCCTGAACCCTCCCCCCCTTGATCTGCCAATGAGCATGTCCTTTTTTTATTCAAAATATTGAATCATAAACAAATATCAGTAGTTTTCATACTTCAGACTGAGTCGTATAATAAAATCTTTTGACCGCATCAACCAAAACTTACCATATTTGCTTTTTTTTTTATGTAAATCTAAATAGCTGCACAGTAATTCAGTTATAATTTTAGGTCAAGAGGGACTGTAGTATATAAATAACTACAATATTGTAAAATCAATGACCACAATTTTTTTTTTTCTCGCATCAATTGAGAGTGCCAGCATTTCCTATTTTTATTCAAAATATCGCATCAGAAACAAATATCAGTAGTTTTCATACCTCAGACTGACAGTAACATGTAATCATGTAACAAAATATTTGTCTGCATCAATCAAAACTGACCATATTTGACAGCATCAACCAAAACTGACCATATTTGATCGCATCAACCAAAACTGACCATATTTGCTCTTTTTTATGTAACTCTTATAGTCGCATAGTAAATCTGTAATATTTTTATGTAAGGATGGATTGTAAAATCATGAAAATACAAATGATAGAAATATTGGAACACAATGCTACCTAATTTCATTTGCATCAATTTAGAATGCCAGCATATCCTCTTTTTATTCAAAATATTGCATCATAAACAAATATCAGTAGTTTTCATACCTCAGACTGACTGGTATAACAAAATAATTTGTCCGCATCAACCAAAACTGACCATATTTGCACTTTATTATGTACATGATGTCAATCTTAATAGCGGCAAAGTAAATCACCTATATTTTTATATCAGGATGGATTGTTTAATATAAATGAAAGCAATATTGGAAAATAAAATTATGCTCACATCAGTTTATAGTGCCAGCATGTCCTCTTTTTCATCAAAATTTTGAATCGTAAACTAATTTCAGTAGTTTTGATATCTCAGACTGACTCATGAATATAACAAAATTATTTGTCCGCATCAACCAAAACTAACCATATTTGACAGCATCAACCAAAACTGACCATATGTGACAGCATCAACCAAAACTGACCATAATTACACTTTGTTATGTAAATCTTAATATATATATACTCGCATACTAAATCACTTATAGTTACATATTACGATGGATTGTATAATTCAAATGACAGCAATATCAATGAATATTGGAACACATTGGCTACAAAAAAATTTCCACATCAATTTAGAATATCAGCAAGTCATTCAAGTCCTTTTTTTATTCAAAATATTGAATTGTAAACAAATTTCAGTGGTTTCGATATATCAGACTGAGTGAGAGTTGTTTTAACAAAATCATTTGACCGCATCAACCAAAACTGAACTTATTTACACTTTATCATGTAAATATACATGTATATGACCTCATTGTAAACATGGTAAACCAATATTATTTCTATGTGAGGATGGATCGTATGATAAAAATGACACCAACTTTGAAACACAATACACCTTATCGCTAATCCTGGCTGACCCGGCCTCTTGAACTTTTGAAGCATACAACAATGACTTTTCCATTGTGGCGTTAGATATTTTGTTTTATGACGTCAAAATTTTACGGGAACCTGTGTGATATCCAGTAATGGCAGACAAATAGCGACAAGGTGTATTTATACCACATCTAAGAATTTAGCGCGCCGTTATTTCCTCTCTGTATCCATAATAATGAACCGTCATTAAACATGCTAAAGTGACTTTTTAACATGTTTAAGTCAGTAGTTTGTGATGGTTTTTTTTTTTTATACAAAACTATTTAATGGCATCATCCAACACTCACATGACTGATTCATATACTTTATTTTAAAAATAAAATAAAAAGTACATGTATGGGAAGTTCTCTTCTTGGAATAGTATACTGTTAATAAGTTGAGTGTTAATATAATTTGAAGAAGGCAAAGAAAAATGCATGATTTTGTTTGTAGCCGAACGTCCAGGGGCAAATGTTTCATTCATGTTCAGATCCAGTATATTTTTCTGAGTTGCAGACTCCCAGATATCATTTATAATCGTTATGGATAAGTCTGGCTAAATTGTATATATTGTTTTTTTACGTTGTACAACACTTTTTTCATTAATAATCCATAATTCATCCACTGTACAATTTTCGTTTGAACATTTGTCAAAACAGAATCTTAAATGAATGTAAATCCAAGGCAAACAATGTAAATTACGATTAAAATTCCATGAATTAAATGCAGAGTTTTATTTAGGAAGAGACTGTTAAAAACGGGGAACGAAGAAACGTAAACAATGATGTTTCCGTATGCAATCTTATAAAAATATTTCTCCGATGAGTTGGATAACCTTCTATTCACTTCGATATTTGTACATGTAACGTAATAAAAGTCGTTTGATCAGTAAAAAATATAGAAAATCTGCTATTTAATATATAGCAAAGTAATTGGAAGTGATTTATTTCTTCTAAATTCTAAAGTGCCCTTACTGCAGTGACGTCATTTAGAACTGTTCTACAGTCCTGACTGATTTAGTCAGTTCTGCTGACAGTTCTACGGTTAGAAGTGATTTGGACAGTTCTACCTAGAACTGATTTAGACAGTTCTACCCTAGAACTGATCCTGGCAGTTCTACCTAGAACTGATTTAGTCAGTTCTACCTAGAACTGATTCTGACAGTTCTACTTAGAACAGTTCTAGGGTAGAACTGTTCTAGGTAGAACTGTTCTCGGACAGGTTAGAACAGTTCTATGACAGAATATTCTGACAGTTCTAATGAGAGGTTAGAAGTGATCTCCACTGTATGAAAGACCCCGAAATGATAAATGTGAACCAAAAAAAAGGAGAAACATAACAATCTAAAAGACGAACACGCCGACGCCATTAACACCGACGACTGAATAAAGATTTGCTTTGTTTCACTTCCGCGTGCGACATTAATGTCGCAGGCTCGACACAAATCAAATGACTAGTACTTTATTGTCAACAAATGGAACACTTTTAATCATCTCACACTCAATTACAGGGAAACAACGGATAATTTATGTTCCAATTGTCGTAACCATAATTCCTTCCGCTTTCCCGCAAGGATGACTTACCGTATTCGACCAAATCACTTGGTTTGTAATTTCACGAATAATCCGACAGGTGACTCACGTTGAGCAGGATCAGCTCAATCTTCGAGATCTTCGTCTGATTTTGATGAATTTATATTGGCCAGTAATACTGATCTATTGAGTTATCCAGCTACAGCTGATTTTTTATGGTTTTTGTTATGCTGTGACACGGCGGTCCCAGGTTTGGGTTAGGGTTGAGCGCTCACAGACATGTTTAACTCCGCCACATTCTTCATATGCCTGTCACAAGTCAAGAGCCTGTATTTCAATGGTTGCCGTAGCGGGTTTATGTGTTTCATATTTGCTTTTGTAAACTGTTTTGTTATAAATAAGATGGACGTCAAGTTGGTTACTTATTCCCTATTCCCTATTCGTTACTTATTCCCTATTCCCTATTCGTTACCTATTCGTTACTTATTCCCTATTCCCTATTAATTACCTATTCGTTACTTATTCCTTATTCCCTATTCGTTACCTATTCGTTACTTATTCCCTATTCCCTATTCGTTACTAATTCCTTATTCCCTATTCGTTACCTTTTCGTTACTTATTCCTTATCCCCTATTCGTTACCTATTCGTTACTTATTCCTTATTCGCTATTCGTTACCTATTCTTTACTTATTCCTTATTCGTTTCTTATTCGTTACTTATTACTTATTCCTTATTCGTTACTTATTCGATTTTTGATATCCTTCCCCTTTTTAATTGTTTATATTCTTATCTCTGGTTATAGTTCTAAATTTGTTGAGGTAAAATGACCTTTTTATGACCTATTTATATGTGTTTGTGCTCAACCGATCATGTTGCTTTATGTTCGATACTTATTTGTTTCTTATTTGATTTTTTTACGTTCTACCTTTTAAATGTTTTATATTCGTATGTTTGAAGATCTGGTTCTTGGTTCGAAGAGGTGAAATCACCTTTTAGCGCTTGTATAAAAATGAAGATGTGGTATGATCGCCAATGAGACAACTCCCCACAATAGACCAAAATGACACAGAAATTAAAAACTATAGGTCACGATACGGCCTTCAACAATAAGCAAAGCCCATACCGCATGGTCCGCTATAAAACATGTTAGCGGGGTGTACATCGTTTCGGAGCTTGACTAATAATACCTTGTTCATAACACGCGTATTATACGTTGCACCTTTTAGAAAATGATTTTCAATTGTGTTCTTTTCTCTGGCGGTAACTATGTTTTCTTAGAGATGAAATAACCCTATTAGCGCGTATGTACCCGTTCCAGCGCTCGGTTTAAACCCTGTTACTTATTCGTTCCTTAATCGCTTTTAATACGCGTGGTATACGTAGCACCTTTTAAAAAAAGGATTTTAAATTGTTTTCTTGCTTCTAGTGGTAGATTTCGTTTCTAAGAGGTGATACAAACCTATCAGCGCGTATGTAGCAGTTTCAGCGCTCGATTGATACCCTGTTACTTATTCGTTCCTTATTCGCGTATAATACGTGTGTTATACGTTGCACATTTAAAAAAAATGATTTTCAATTGTTTTCTTGTCATTGGTGGTAAATTTGGTTTCTAAGGGGTGATTTAACCCTATAAGCGCGTATATACCCGTTTCAGTGCTCGACTGTTATCCTGTTACTTATTCGTTTCTTATTCGCGTCTCATGCGTTTGTTATACGTTGCACCTTTTAGAAAATGATTTTCAATTGTTTTCTTGTCTCTGGTGGTACCTATGTGTTCTAAGAGGGAAAAAAACCCTATCAGCACTTTAAAAAAGAAATATTTTTGTGTCTATGGTGGTAACTGTCGGTTCTTAAAGGTGAAACAACCCTAATAGAACATATGTTCCCGTTTCAGCGCTCGACTGATACAATGTTACTTATTCGTTCCTTATTCACTTAAAAAAAAACGTGTGTTATGTGTTACACTTTAAAAAAGAAATATTTTTGTGTCTCTGGTGGTAACTGTAGGTTCATAGAGGTAAAATAACCCTAATCAAACATATGTACCCGTTTCAGCGCTCGACTGATACCCTGTTACTTATTCGTTCCTTATTCGCTTTTAATACGCGTGGTATACGTTGCAGCTTGAAATAAATTGATTATCGATTGCTTTCATGTCTCTGGTGGTAATTATGTGTTCTCTGAGGTGAAAAAAAACCTATAAACGCATATGTACCCGTTTCAGCGCAACACTGATACCCTGTTACTTATTCGTTCCTTATTCACTAATAAAACGTGTGTTATGCGTTGCACTTTAAAAAAGAAATATTTTTGTGTCTCTGGTGGTACCTGTTGGTTCTTAGAGGTGAAATAACCCTAATAGAACATATGTACCTGTTTCAGCGCTCGACTGATACCCTTTTACTTATTCGTTCCTTATTCGCTTTTAAATACGTGTGGTATACGTTGCACCTTGAAATAAATCGATTATCGATTGCTTTCATGTCTCTGGCGGTAATTATGTGTTCTCTGGGGTGAAATAACCATATTAGCGCATATGTACCCGTTCCAGCGCTCGGTTAATATCCTGTTACTTATTCGTTCCTTATTCGCTTTTAATACGCAGGGTTTACGTTGCACCTTGAAATAAAATGATTTTGAATTGTGTTCATGTCTCTGGTGGTAACAATGTGTTCCTAGAGATGAAATAACCCTGTTAGCGCGTATGCACCCGTTCAAGCGCTCGGATAATACCCTGTTACTTATTCGTTACTTATTCGCTTTTAATACGCGTTTTATACGTTGCACCTTGACATAAATCGTTTTTCAATTGTGTTCATGTCTCTAGTGGTAAGAATTTGCTCTTAGAGATGATATATAACCCTGTTAACGCGTATGAATCCGTTCCAGCGCTCGGTTAATACCCTGTTACTTATTCGTTCCTTATTCACTTTTAATACTCAGGGTTTACGTTGCACCTTGAAATAAAATGATTTTGAATTGTGTTCATGTCTCTGGTGGTAACAATGTGTTCTTAGAGATGAAATAACCCTATTAGCGTTTATCGGACCACAGATGAATTATCACGTTGTGATTGGTTAAATGCCGTCACGTGGTGACCCCCTATGAGACCGTATGGGGTTAGTAAGTTTCATATGGGGTTCATGACGCGTTAATGGCGACGTCATCTATTAATGTTGTTGTGTTTCATTGTTTATTTTTTAACAAAACGCCGCAGAAAAAGTCTAGCGTCCGATAAATTCGTTATACGGTTAACTACTGACCCCCTACGGATCCATAGAGGGTGAATAAAATTCATAGGGGACTCGGCCTCCGGCCTCACCCCCTATGGATTTTACTAACCCTCTATGGATCCGTATGGGGTCAGTAGCGAACCATATAACTTATAGTATGTATCCGTTCCAGCGCTCGGTTAATACCCTGTTACTTATTCGTTCCTTATTGGCTTTAAATACGCGTGGTATACGTTGCACCTTGAAATAAGTCGTTTTTCAATTGTGTTCATGTCTCTAGTGAGGCCCCTCATGGGGGGGGGGGGGGGGGGTCCTAGTAATCACATAATCACCATTTTTTTGCCAATATAATCACATAATCATTAAATATTTGCTTATCTTTAGTAATCAAATAATCATAAACTAAAAATACAGTCCTAGGTAATCAAATAATCATGAAATATTTGGCTTAATAATCAAATAATCATTAAAAAAACGGCCAAGTAATCACATAATCAAAAACCCCATGAGGGCCCTCTCTAGTAGTAACAATGTGTTCTTAGAGATCAAATAACCCTGTTAGCGCGTATGCACCCGTTCAAGCGCTCGGTAAATACCCTGTTACTTATTCGTTACTTATTCGCTTATATTACGTTTGTTATACGTTGCACCTTTTAGAAAAGGATTTTCAATTATATTCATGTCTCTGGTGGTAACAAAGTGTTCTTAGAGATGAAATGACCCTATTAGCGTGTATGTATCCGTTCCAGCACTCGGTTAATACCCTGTTACTTATTCGTTACTTTTTCGCTATTAATACGTTTGTTATACGTTGCACCTTTTAGAAAAGGATTTTTTAATTGTATTCATGTCTTTGGTGGTAACAATGTGTTCTTAGAGATGAAATGACCCTATTAGCGTATGTGTATCCGTTCCAGCACTCGGTAAATACCCTGTTACTTATTCGTTACTTATTCACTTATAATACGTTTGTTATACGTTGCACCCTTTAGAAAAGGATTTTCAATTGTGTTCATGTCTCTAGTGGTAACAATGTGTTCTTAGAGATGAAATAACCATATTAGCGCATATGTACCCGTTCCAGCGCTCAGTTAATACCCTGTTACTTACTCGTTCCTTATTCGCTTTTAATACGCAGAATTTACGCTGCACCTTCAAATGAAATAATTTTGAATTGTGTTCATGTCTCTGGTGGTAACAATGTGTTCTTAAAGATGAAATAACCCTATAAGCGTATATGTAACCGTTCGAGCGCTCGGTTTATACCCTGTTACTTATTCGTTATTTATTCGCTTATAATACGTTTGTTATACGTTGCACCTTTTAGAAAAGGATTTTCAATTGTGTTCATGTCTCTGGTGGTAATAATGTGTCCTTAGAGTCGAAATAACCCTATTAACGCATATGTTTCCGTTCCAGCGCTCGGATAATACCCTGTAAGTTATGTGTTACTCTTTCGCTTTTAATACGCGGGGTAAACGTTGCACCTTGAAATAAATCGTTTTTCAATTGTGTTCATGTCTCTGGTGGTAACAATGTGTTCTTAGAAATAAAATAATCCTATTAGAGCGCATGTACCCGTTTCAGCACTCGGATAATACGTGCTGGAACAAGGAAATACGCGCTAATAGGTTTAGATCATCTCTAAGAACACATAGTTAACACCAGAGACATGAAAACAATTGAAAATCGATTAATTTCAAGGTGCAACGGATACCACGCGTATAAATAGCGAATAAGGAACGAATAAGTAACAGGGTATTATCCGAGTGCTGGGACGGGTACATACGCGCTAATAGGGTCATTTCACCTTTAAGAACATATAGTTACCACCATGCAGAGACATGAACACAATTGAAAATCGATTTATTTCAAGGTGCAACGTATACCGCGAATAAGTAACGAATAAGTAACAGGGTATAAACCGGTCCGACCACTGGAACGAGTAAATATGCGCTAATTGAGGTTATTTCACCTATTAGAACACATAGTTACCACCAGAGACATGAAAATAATTGAAAATCGATGTATATCAAGGTGCAACGTATACCACGCGTATTAAAAGCTAATAAGTAACGAATAAGTAACAGGGTATTAACCGAGCGCTGGAACGAGTAAATATGCGCTAATAGGGTTGATGTAATCTCTAAGAACACATAGTTAACACCAGAGACATGCAAACAATTGAAAATCGATTAATTTCAAAGTGCAACGTATACCAATCATACTCGCTGAAACTGCTACATACGCGCCGATAGGGTTATATCACCTCTTAGAAACGAAATCTACCACTAGAAACAAGAAAACAATTTAAAATCCTTTTTTTAAAAGGTGCAACGTTTACCACGCGTATTAAAAGCGATTAAGGAACGAATAAGTAACAGGGTATAAACCGAGCGCTGGAACGGGTACATACGCGCTAATAGGGTTGTTTCATCTCTAAGAACACATAGTTACCGCCAGAGACAAGAACACAATTGAAAATCATTTTCTAAAAGGTGCAACGTATAATACGCGTGTTATGAACAAGGTACATTAGTCAAGCTCCGAAACGATGTACACCCCGCTAACATGTTTTTTAGCGGACCATGCGGTATGGGCTTTGCTTATTGTTAAAGGCCGTAACGTGACCTATAGTTGTTAATTTATGTGTCATTTTGGTCTATTGTAGGGAGTTGTCTCATTGGCGATCATACCACATCTTCATTTTTATACAAGCGCTAAAAGGTGATTTCACCTCTTCGAACCAAGAACCAGATCTTCAAACATACGAATATAAAACATTTAAAAGGTAGAACGTATAAAAATCAAATAAGGAAACAAATAAGTATCGAACATAAAGCAACAGGATCGGTTGAGCACAAACACATATAAATAGGTCATAAAAAGGTCATTTTACCTCAACAAATTTAGAACTATAACCAGAGATAAGAATATAAACAATTAAAAAGGGAAAGGATATCAAAAATCGAATAAGGAATAAGTAACGAATAGGAAACGAATAAGGAATAAGTAACGAATAGGGAATAAGAAATACATGTAAGTAACGAATAGGTAACGAATAAGGAATAAGTAACGAATAGGGAATAAGGAATAAGTAACGAATAGGTAACGAAAAAGTAATAAGTAACGAATAGGAAACGAATAAGGAATAAGGAATAAGTAACGAAAAGGAAACGAATAGGGAATAAGGAATAAGTAACGAATAGGGAATAGGGAATAATTAACGAATAGGTAACGAATTGGGAATAGGGAATAAGTAACGAATAGGTAACGAATAGGGAATAGGGAATAAGTAACGAATAGGTAACGAATAGGGAATAGGGAATAAGTAACGAATAGGGAATAAGTAACCAACTTGACGTCCATATAAATAAGGCCGATACATTTTTCGTTTGAATTGTTTCACATTTCCACGTGGTGGTATTTTAAAGCCGACTAAATTAAAGGCCGTACGACTGCCTATAATTGCTGACATCCTCTGCATTTAAACTCTGGTAGCTAGTTGTCTCATTTGGCAATCACACCACATCTCACAACTTTATTGAGTAGTGGCGTCGTCGTCTTCGTCATTTAGATTGTAATGTTTCCCGCCGATGTACTTTTACATGTCATTTCGGATTCTTTCATAGCTTACTATGCGGTAAAGGTTTTGCTGATCTCCTTATTTTTATTTAGCTAGCGGGTCCCTCTCCGTGCTCTTCCTTCGATATAATTCACTGCGATTCTACATAGATACTAGGGAACAGGGCAATTTTTTTTTTTCAGTAGTAAAACTGTTTTGTAAATTTCCATGAATTGTTATAGGAGTTAATATTTTAGATCATACAGGATTTAAAAAAATGTTGGTTTTTTTTTGTAGATGCTTTGATTTAATAGATCAAAATAAAGCATCTACAGAAAAAAAACCTATTTTTTAAATCTTATATGTTACAGAAAAATTGACTTCTATAGCCAACATTACAATTTTACACTGACAGCAGCAATCTCATACAACAGAAGGTTCCGTTGAATCCTTCACGAATTTATCATTATACTGATTCCATTTGAGAACTAAGGAAAATGAACGGCCTGACTAAATGGTGGGGGTATATCCCCCTTTTGTCCGACATATTGTTATTTTTTTAGTACTTTTTTCTGATATTTGACTGCCGTTCCCCCTTTCCATACAAAATAACTCGCACAACCGAAGCACTTAAACAAACGAAATATGGAAATCGATTTAAAAATAGACCTATGTTTTTTTCCAAAGTAGTCACGTGGTTTTACCTCATCTTCAAATAAACAAGTTGTCGACTTAATCAATTAACAAGTTGAATTCATCATGTCGACTTCTTATTACTATGTCATTACATTTATATTAGCAAGTCGACATTGTAATGCAATTATTTCTGCTTCATTCCGACAAGTTGATTCCACATGACGATTAGATTCCAGCTTATAACACACAACATAACTAATAATTCCGACTTATTAGAAACAAAATAACTTTACAAGGGGTGTACCATATGCGCTTCCATAGTTTTCCCATCGCATTTGAGCTGTACAGTGGCCGAAGTTATAACGAAAGGTCTCGTATTTGAGGTCATGCATATTGGAAAATATATTGGAAAATATCGACGAGTTAGTGTCTGGGAGGTCAAGAATTCAATTTCGGTACACTTATGAAGATTTTGTTGATAAAAAGAATTTTCTTTTTTTAAAGTTTGCGTTCACTTCTTTAAGCGTAAAACTTAGCCATTCAAGTATATAAAACGGTGTCCTCCCATTTATCCAACTCTTTAAAATAAGGTATTCTCATTTAGCCAACTTTTATTTTTGTTAATTATTGGGTTGTTTGTTTAGTAATAATAAGGTGTCTTTCTAAAATTTGACAGTAAATTTGTTCCTGTATGTTTTAATATTAAAGCCGTCTTGGGTGGTGACCAAAAAGAAATATCGTCAGATATTAGAAAATTAATTAACGATCCATATGTGAATAATCTTTCTATTGAAGAACTTGACTGCGCTATCACAGATTTCGAAATTAAAGACGCACTTAAAAACCTTCGAATGGGTAAAAGTCCAGGATTCGATAAAATCATAGGAGAAATGTTCATGTCCGATTCCGAACTTTTTGTGCCTATTCTACTGATGCTTTTTAACTTTCTGTTCGATAATGGTTATACCCTGAAAATTGGAGTGATGGAATTGTTATTTCTGTGCCGAAAAAAAGGGGACCTGTCAAACCCAAATAATTATAGACCAATCATACTTGTCAGTATATTTTCAAAACTTTTTACTTATATTTTGAACAAACGTCTTATAACATGGGCTGAAGAGAACGAAAAGCTATTAGCAAACCAATTTGGATTCCGACCGAATAAATCAACAATTGATGCAATTTTCGTGCTTCATGGTTTTATTTCTTATACTTTACAAAATAAAGAAAAACTATTCTGTGCATTTGTTGACTTCTGTAAAGCGTTTGATAATGTAGACAGACGAATATTATGGTATAAACTTTTTAACTCTGGAATAAGTAGCAAAACAATTACTATGATAAAGTCGACATATGCAACTGTGCGCCTCCGTGTGAAAACTGATGGAGAATTTTCGGAAGTGTTTGAAAATATTTCTGGCGTGAAACAAGGTGAGCCTTTATCACCTTTACTTTTTATATTTTTCATTAATGACATTGCTGAGGAGCTTGAAACAAGTAACAACGACGACTTCGTTAGTGTGAATGGTATTTTGATTCATCTGCTACTTTTTGCTGACGATACAGTTTTATTCGGTAAAACACCAGAGGCACTGCAGCTTCTTCTTGATAAACTTCTAAAATATTGTTCAAAATGGAACATTGAAGTGAACAAAGATAAAACTGAAATAATTGTATTCCGTAATGGATGGCAACAAGTCAATCACAGTTGGTATTATGACAAGCACGAGCTCAAAGTTGTGAACTCTTTTGTTTACCTAGGGAATTTATTTCACTATAACGGAAAATTTCAGCAAACCCAAAAGAGATTATCCCAGCAAGCTAATAAAGCTCTTGCGTCACTCTTTAATTCATTTAAGATGTTGTACATATCAACTCAACAGAAATGTGAAATGTTCGATAGTCTTGTTGGATCGATCTTAAGCTATGGTTCTGAGATATGGGGGTTTCATCATGCCAAGGACATTGAACAGGTTCATAATAAATTTTGTAGATTTGTACTTAAAGTTGGTAAACATTCACCTATATGTGCTGTTATCGGTGAACTTGGACATTTGCCAATGCATATTATTAGAAAACAAAGAATACTTAAATATTGGTTGAAAATTGTTACCAAGAAACCTCCTATTGTATTTGATGTATATAAAATGTTAGTTAATGATGCTGAGAATGGTAAAACAAACTGGGCGTCAAATGTTCGTACCTTGTTAAATGATCTTGGTTATAATTTTTTATGGTATAACCAAGAAAATGTATTTTTTTCATATGATGTTTTGAAACTGCGCCTCTATGATCAGTTTATACAAAGCTGGCGTTCTAGTATGTTGGATTGTGAAAAATTGGATATTTTGAAAATGTTCAAAATTGACTTTTGTTTGGAAAAATATTTACTTCTTGATGTCAATGTTAAACTCTTAACACAACTTAGATGTGGTTCACTTAAACTCAACATTAAAACTGGTAGATATAATAATGTGCCTCGTAATGAAAGACTATGTCAATGTTCCAATATGAAAGCTATTGAAAATGAATACCATTTTGTAATGATTTGTCCAGCCTATAGACATCTGCGTTTAAGATTTTTGCCTAAATATTATTGTTCTTGGCCTAATATGTCAAAATGTTTATCACTTATTCAAACATGTTCAAGAACTTTGGTATTAAAACTTTGTTGTTTGTTAAATGAAAACTGGAAACTACGGTCACAACTGATAAAGTAGATTATATATAATACTATTTTTTTTAATATGTTGGTTTTGTTTTTTGTTTGTTATTATTTTGCTTTCTGTTTGCATTGATATTATGTCGCTTACTATATTATATATGTTGTTGATGCTATAGCATTATATTATATGCTGATTTGCAATAAACTTATTATTACATTACAATATTATTTAAAAACTATATATATAAAATAGGCGAAAAGTTACATACAAAATTATCTTTCAGTGGACAAAAGTCACTTTTGTGATAACAAAAATTCATTTTTGTTACACAGACTTGACTTTTGTTATCTAATTTGAAAATTGGGCGACAAAGGTCAATTTTGTATGCAAATTATATAGTTTAGTTTGGATTCTGTCAAACTAATTTGCATACACAATCGACTTTAGTGAGACAAAATGGACTTTTGTGAGACAAAATTGACAAAATTGAATTTTGTCTCTTTTGTCTCACAAAAGTCAATTTTGTCTCACAAAAGTCAATTTTGTCTCTCAAAATTGAATCTTGTCTCACACAATTGACTTTTGTGTTTTGATTTCCATATCAGGTAAAAAAAAAAGTCAATTTTGTATGCAAATAGGTTTATATTTGCATACCTTTTTGACAAAATTGACTTTTGTCATGACAAAAATGAATTTTGTCATCACAAAATTGAAGTTCTCATAAAACAAGTCTATATCACATAGTTTTGTAAGATTGTTATGACAGAATTGAATTTTGTACAAAACCACGAGAGTTCCATTCGGCGCCCCGTATTATGTGGATAACGAATATTTAGAAAAAAATCATATGCTGTATATCCCATATTTTTTTATATAAGAAGAGAGAAGAAATTACTTGTAAAACAAACTTGGATAGTGTTTTACTCGTGCATTTTAAGTTAACGTAAAGGATTTTTTTGTCTAGCTGAAAAAGGTACAAAATTATTATGTTTAGGTGTTAAAGAGAACTATAGACCCCTTGACATAAAGTTATCCATATTTTGAGTGAGAGGTGGGAGATTTTTCTATAATGCCCCCCCCCCCCAAAAAAAAACAAACAAAACAATTACGTGAGGGGTAGGAGCCAATGTCCTCTTTTCTGTTTTGCTCCTGATCCCATCTTTGTTGTGCCTTGTATTTCATTACCCCACTTTTTATAATCCTATATCCAACATCCCCACTTCAAGTTTGTAACCTCCACCCCCACCCCACCCCCTATATACCACTTCAAGGGCTACTTGTAAAATTCATTTTCGGAATACAACTAAGCTAAATTTTATTCAGTTATACATGCAATTGTACTACTCTTGCTTTGAACATCTTCCCACCATTTAAACAGCTGTAGCGAGTCGAATAATTTTGTAAAACTATAGTTCTCTTATCAATTATCTTTTATTTCCAATTTTCCTTGTGATTTCAATTTTTTGAGTCCCTTTTATAAGATTATATAATTCTTTGAAGTTCATGCTATCCGGCGTGTTCCATTGTCAAATTCCAAAAACTGCAAAATATATCCCAAATATTGATATCGCCGTTTTCAGCCACGATATTAAAATTGAAAATCAGTGATCGGTACACGCGCCCCCTTGGTGCAACTGAAGATACTATTATACGCACTTCTGGATTTAAATAATATGACATGCGCACTGCAATGGCCGGACAAATAGCCCTGGCACTATTCGTCCGGCTAGCTGGACAAATAGCCACTCCGAATTTTAAAAGTCTCCTATAGACATTCCAGTTTCTTATACTTTATATACTAAAAATATGTCATTTTTTTCTGAATTGGAGAACCATTTTTTATCGATAAAGATTAGATAGTACTTCACATAATGATATGAAGGTACATCTCATGTTACGTAGGGGACATTTTGATGCGTTTCGTAGTTGACAAAACCGTTTCGTAGTGGACTTAAAGTTTCGTAGTTGACATCAACCCTATTCTATGTTAATAAAAACATACTTAGCACTCTCTCTCGAGCTCGTCAAGACAGAGTGCTAAGCTGTATGCGATAACTCTTTGAGGGGTACAAAAATCTCTTTGTGTTGAAAAAATTCAGAACATTTGTACAACTGAAGAGGTCTATAATGATAAATGAAATGTAATTTAACTGTAATTTACCAGTAAAAATTCGGTGCAAATGAAAAGAAAAATCGGCGCTAATGAAAGAAAAAACGGCGCAAATGAAAGTCAGATGGGCGCAAATGCAAAACGCCGATCACTTTTTTTTTCGGGTAAGTTTATGTAGGACAGTCTTAGAAGTCTGTTTTCTATAACGTTGTTTGTTTTTTTGTTTGTTTCATATTTATTAACTTAAAATGATTGTCTATTGTCCCATAATGATCTTCTGTCTCTTATTTTAACACAGTTGTAGTTGTAGCACTCAAATTGTCAATTATTTTCAGATTTTGATGTTTCAGACAAAGGGGTAGAGCCAATTTGCCGGCAATTTGTTTCATTCGATAAGATAGGTAAAATCATGTTTTAAATAGCCCGATAGATGTTAATTATAGTACATGAAAATACGTCACATCATCTATTTTCATACCTTGAACAGGTATTCCTACAAAAACAAGGCCAAGACTATTGATTTTTTAATATTGATTTTATTTTATTATTAACATCCTTTATGCAAGGTGCCATACCACGTAACTTGTCAAGGAGCCAAATAATATCGAACAAATTCAAATAGTGTTTTTTTCATTCTGAATATATGTATATCTGAATTTGTCGTCTATAAGATAAGATAACACATGTATATATTTTAACCGGAGAACATCTTACATCAGTTGGTCATAGATCACCCTGTGTTACTATCACATGTTATATTGCCTTTTCTGTCATTTTAACAAATCGGCCCTTCGTTTTGATACAGATGCAACAGCTTCTTGATGTTTTACCTACAATTACTATTTGTAGTGTAACTGATCTGTTCTGTTGTGTTGTTTTATTTTCTGATGACTTAGGTATACCGGTGTAGGGATGGTGGGAAAAAATTCAGTACTATAGTATCTATACAGTTTTTGAATTGGTGACAAAATTGTTGTTGGCTGCATTTGTTACATATAATACCATGTTCAAAAAAGGTTTCGAAAATTGTTTTTTGTTGCTTTGAAACTTGTATACAATGGCCTTATTTTAAGTTATGTGTATATTACACCCGCAGCATGTAGGCTTCATTTCTATAGAATTAATTCTCGTGTTATTGGTTATGTATAGGCACCTACATCAGTTTGACGGCAGTTGTCCCTTGAATATATGTAATAAATGTAAACACATGAACAGAAAGTAAGTCAAGAGTATGGAAGTCATAGGATAATCGATACATTATTTTTTCTTTGATACATATAAAATAATATACTAGTAAACTATATAGTCAAAATGAACCAGAATGACTCTATGAATTAAGCAAACATCCGAAAAAATATAATAGAAACATTAAAATTTAATATAACAACACAAAAAAAAAATGCAAGTTCTTCAAAAAGTTGTTTTTTATGTAATAAGGACACACTAAACCAATTTCATTTTTGAGGGAAGAAGTAGTATGAATAACAACAGTCATAAAAAGCATAACTTTTTGTTGGTTTGAAATGTCCTTCTGGGGGGATTCCCTGTTTTTTTCCACCTAAAAACACCCGAAAATCCGCATATTAACTATTGATCACATATATCGTAATATATGTAAATCGAGATATTGATCAAAAAGCATTTTTATTTTATGTTTTTATAGTAAATTTTATTCTGTCGGCACTTTTTGAAATTGGCCCTTCTGTGAAAAAAATCCCCGGCAAATTTGCCCTTCCTCTTATTTTCAGATTTTGATATTTCAGACAACTTACTAAATACTAAGGTTTTTCTCCCTCAGGCATAGATAACCTTAGCTGTATTTGGCAAAACTTTTAGGAATTTTGGTCCTCAATGCTCTTCAACTTCGTACTTTATTTTTGGGCTTTTAAGCTTTTTTTTTATTCGAGCGTCACTGATGAGTCTTTTGTAGACGAAACGCGCGTCTGGCGTATATACAAAGTTTAATCCTGGTATCTATGATGAGTTTATTTACTGTTCAAGATGATTCCATGACAATATACATTAACTGAATATAAAAAAAATTAAGAATGTACTGATAATAAGCCGAAGCATTTATATACTATTTATGGGTGCATTAACCTAAAATATATTTTCCATTTAAACACTTTTCTCATTTATACTGACGACGTTATTCAAGAAAGACATTTTAATTTAAAGATTATGTCATCGGTTTTTTTTATTCATTTTTGATAAGGAATAATTGTATCCTATTCTTTAAGGTGCAAATGCTTTCTTGTATAGTTTTATTATGAAGAGCCAGAAAGGTATCATTATGTTTAATCAATGTAAAATTTAGAGTTCGCATCCTTGACCTTTGGCATTGATTATAGAGAAAGGACAAGGTTCACTAATGGCACAAAATAGCCTAAAATATCAACTTTATAATAAAACACCAAAAAGGTTTCAAGTTGGTTCGTAAATGGGTCTATTTCAAAAGTATAAATGCTAAATATGTCAGTTCTTTTCATAGGACTACAATATATTCGCCAAAGTAAGCCCATTTTGGACATTTTGTCAAAATATGATGATTTTGTGCATTTTTTCAGACCTAAAAGCTTTTGAAACACCTATGATCCAGAATGTGTTGTAACCAAAAGATTCCAATTTTGATATAGATTTCATCACTATAAAAACTTTTTGGATCGTAAATGGAGGCCAAGGTTAATTATGCCAAAAACAATTAAAATTATGGACAAAAAGTACCAAAATTGACCTTTTAATACAAATTATGCTCATTTAAGGGGTCATTGCTCCATAAATAGTAAAGGAAAGTGCCAGAAAAAATATTTTTGTCTTAGTAGTACAAGTGTGGACACAGATAAGTGTGGATAGTATATTTGGATGTTTGACAGTGTTTTACTGTATGACAAAAGGAGTTCTATGTTTTTCATATGGTGTTATTAACTGTGTTGCACAATGACAACCAATCTGAGCATTTGGAGTGTTATTTATTTAATATCCTTTTTTATGAGGCATGGAGGAAACAGTAATTGCATTAGTTACCAAATGATTATGATAGAATATGTTCTACATCTTTGATTTTGAATACATTTTGTAGCTAGGAGAGCAACACATAATAGGTGTATTTGTTCACGTTTTTTTATTTTTTCTAAATGGGAGATGATATCTAGATTTGAGAACATGATATAAGGAGCCTGTAATTCAGTGGTTGTCGTTTGTTTATGTGTTACATATTCGTTTGTTGTTTATTTTTTTAACATAAAAAATGCCATTATTTTTCTTGTTTGAATTGTTTTACATTTGTCATTTCCGGGCCTTTTTATATAGCTGATTATGCGGTATTGGCTTTGCTCATTGTTGATGGCCGTACGGTGACCTGTAGTTGTTAATTTCTGTGTCGATTTGGTCTCTTGTGGAGAATTTTCTCATTGGCAATCATACCAATCATTTTATATGTTTTTGCTTACTATTTGTATGGTTCTATTTATATTACTTTGTGGTGGATCGTCAGTGTCATTAGTAATTTTTTTTGTTAAAATGTCAAATTGTTCCTCAGATTAGAATACATTTATTGGTTTTTAGTATTAAATGACAATGCCTGACATGTTGCTTGGGGCTAGATGAGCAAGGAAATAAACTTCTGTGCTGATTTTTATCAATTTTTTATTATATCTCCTCCAAACCTGGTCGAAGCAAAGTAACATTTTGACCAATATGAAAATGATTTCACCAAAAGAATCTTTGTGATCATGCTTCAAAGACTCATAACTGCTCCAAGAGTAATCTGATAGAATTTCAAGCATGTCAAGTGGATATTATCAACATCTACTTAATAAGTCTTAATATGTTTAAATATCTAAAAAGTTTTAGTATTCAAAAGGAATTGCAAAATTATTCCTTTTCATTTTTTTTTTGGTTATATGGATACAAATATAAGTGATACATGTACCAATACAGAATTTGTTTGTATGAAAGTGTAGTAATTAACATTTACTGTAACAATGTTAATTCACACAAATTAACAAATAAATGAAAAATGTTGAACATGTATGATGAAATCAATTAGGCTAGATAGGCCTTATAATATTTTTTAACATATTTGAAGGACCATTTACACTCAGGACCGAGTCATCAGTAGGCAGTACAGATGTATTAAAACAATCTAGCGTCATATTGCTAGTAGAGGGAGTAGCAATGTCGGGTAATTTTTTTTTTTTTTAATTTGGTCAATGGACATATGTTTGGTTCAAATCGAAATAGGATGCTTTTATCTCCCTAATACTTACATTGTACATAGAGGTGATACTACTTTGACAAATCCTTGTACATGAGAGTTGTCTGTCAAATCTTTATTTCACAAAGAATGAATTGCATAACAATGAACTGAGCTCAAAGCAAAGTACTTTAATAATACACTTAGACAAAGAGCTAAATCCAGTGATATACTCTGTACTATAGGTCCTTCATGAACATCCATCTATCAAAACCATATCTCAATAACATTCCATACTTCATGGTTGGATTCAGAAGTCCTGAAAAAGACATGATTTTTTTTTATCGTATTTTAAGTATATATGCAGAGGTTAAAACTTTATTGTGGTATAATCATTCAGGATCTAGCAACTATCAATTTGCTTCTTGCACATATTGATATAGGTTGAGTGCCCCTCTGTTAGAAATAAGAACACACCTCCTCCTAATTTTAGTCATCTGATGAAGAAACATTCAAAACTATAAAATGTTATCTTAGACTTGTCAGTGTCTATTTACCATTGCCACTGAATCAGTAATATATGTACACATAATTATATACATGTAAGACTAAAATTTTAAAGTACATATATAAGACTAAAACTGTCATTTGGTCTTCACTACATCTTCATTCCCCAAGACATTTTCAAATCTGACTTCATGATAAAATAAGATGCCATAATTATCTACAACCAATGAAAATCAAATATCACTCTAATAGACTAGCATTGGAATCCCAGTTTTCTAAAATGGTAGCTAGGTGGAACCTAAAACTAAAAAAATTGAAACAATATATCTTTAATATTTCAAATGAACGTACATGTAATAATATAAATTCTCCAAAATTCACTATATTTTTCCTTTTTTGTCTTCTATTCGAGACTGTATATTGACCTCTAGATGTCTTTCAATTACATTCGATTTGGTGTGGGTTGATGTTTGATTGCTGTACATGTTACAACCAGTTGCTCCGCAGGGGGCAGCTTTATACGACCGCAGAGGTCGAACCCTGAACAGTTGGGGCAAGGATAGACACTACATTCAAGCTTCGGTTTTGAAATGAGGGAATAAATGTTTAAAGAATAGTCCATGATGATACATGTTATTAAAGAATTCATGAAATTTACACCGATTCTGTCAGTTGAATGGACAAGAATGAGATAAGTTATATAGACATAAAGGTTTTTTCCAATAGTTGTGGTGTAAATATACATTTTAATCAGTTGTATTTTATGGTTGACATATTTATGTATATACATGTATGTAGACCATTGGATTTTCAACCCATTGATAGTTTACATTATCGATTATCTATTTATTGTTCTATTGTTGGTATTTTTCAGCTTCCTAAAACAGTTTTAACACAACATAAACGCAAGCTTGATACTGATAGGGTGTCCTCACACATTTTGACGTGGCTGCAAAATTTTGGTTGACATACGTATCCTCTTCTCATCGGTTATAGTGCTATTAAGAATGCATTCTTGAGTCTATACATGTACATGTATGAGGGTAAAATTTGGGGTATGTTATTGAGGTATTCATGCCAAATGAAGTCAACAGTAATTTTTAGACATGACGATACAATGTACACTTTTTTTCAGACAGTAAAAACATCAGCTGAATTTGACGAATCACGCTATTTGTTTTCCCAAAATAACAGTAATGATAATTATTTGAGACATCTGACAAATCACCTTAAGGATATTTTGACTAATCACAGTTGAATTTTAACCAATTTGAAGCTAAAGGTAGCCGAGAATGACCATTTGACGCCCGACAGTAAAGGGCTTAACCACCCTCATGTATGTACATGTTATCAGCTTTCTACATATAAGCCAATGAGCCGCAATGAACATAATGGCGAGTGAGTGCAGCTAATGAGCTAATGTGAATCAAATTGTGTACTCAGTGGGGGATATTTTAAGGGATCTATGCGAAGAAAACCTGATTATCTGTTTATCGTTCTGTTATATTTTTTTTACTGGATTTTTCACCTCCCTAACTTGGCCTATGGCATTTTTTACAGACGAAAGCAAGCTTCATAACTATACTCCTCACACACATGTATTGATTATAGGCTTTTCTACACATAATAATCATGAAATATTTGCCAGTGACCGTAATGAAAATTTTTAGCGAGTGAGCCCAGCTAATGAGCTAAAATGAATCAAATTGTGTACTCAGTCCGAGTTGGTGATATTTTAAGGTATCTTTACAAAGAAAACCTGCAAATCTCAGTGGCGGATCCAGAATTGTTCATAAAGGGATGGAGCCTCTGACTGACCAGAGGGTTGACCACTCCTGTCATGCTTCGATGATTTCCTATATAATCAACTAAATCGTTCTGCGTAATAATACTAATACTGGCTTTTTCCCCCCTTTCTTACTTGGCCCTAGACAGTTGCTTATCTGTTTATCGTTCTATCACTGGCTTTTTTAGACTAGAGATTTCATGCTTACAAACCTGACCTTAAACCCATGTACTATTGACCCTTTCGGGATCCGGGATGGTTTTTTTTAAATTTTGGGATGTTGGGATTTGATATTTTTTAAATTCGGGACTTCGGATTTCATGTTTTTAAGCCTGGGATTTCGGGATCAGGACCTCTCGGATCCCCCCTCTTAATAATGACTTATTTAGACTTGCCTTTTAATTCTATATGAAAAATCATAACTCCGAACAGGAACAATGACACTATGTCCAATTTACTTCGACTACTAATCAGCTGATACCCAAACCTAGTCCAAATAATTATGACGTCTGGCAAGGCTATTTATTTTTTTTCTAGTACGCCTTCCTGAAAAAAAAATTGAAATAGCCTTGCCAGACCTCATAATTATTTTGACTAATGCAAACCTAAAAACAGACACAAAAATAACATAAAATAGTGATTGAAAGATTGATTGCACTTTGAATGTATAATTCAGACACGTGTTACATGAGGAGCCGGTTTGTTTACAAATAATAATGTCACGTGAAGGCGCACTCACTGACGTCACAATTTGCATCGATCTTGCAATTCACTACAGTTCACTCATACTGAACCCATTATCATGCAAACATGCAACGTGAATGTGATTCAAATTATACAGACATAATGCATGTACAGTTTTAGAAGAATTTAGTTCATCAACAAATGTGAATTAAACTAATTCAAATTAGTTAATGTCAATCCAATTCAAATTAGGTGTGAACTCAGTATGATTGTCAGGTATTTTCAAACTGAAAGATACTTTTAAGTGAAGGGAAAGAAACAGATAAAACCATGTGTGTTACAAACACTGTTTATTCAAGTCAGAATCCTGGATCTCAATAGTACTTTCATAATGTCAAATAAAAACATGAATATGATAGTTACATACAATACTATTTATTACGTATCAAATGACATTTATTTTTATAGTGATTGGCAATTAGGAAAAATCTGAAATTCAGGTGTAAATTGAGACAAACATTATCACTAAATGCATTTTCTAGTCAAGTGACCAGCAAAAATGAAAATCTACCTTTTGAATGAAAGGAGAACTCTTACATTAAAAATGAATGATGAAATCTAGATTCTAATAATAGCCGAAGGGAGCTCACATTCACAACAGTTAAAGCGTTGCTGAGTTAGTGAACAAAGCATTTTTCTCATTAGCTTGAAAATTCACCTATTAGAATGGATAAAACCCGAATTTTAAGACATAAATTATAAAATTCCTGATAAAAAGCGGTGCTGAGCATGCATGGTATGCTCGAAACATATTCAAAGAATAAAGGTTTATAACTTCCTAATGTCATATCCAAAATTTATCAAAACCTAGAGAGGAGCTATCTTACTGTGGATTCCTATATTTTTTCGTGGATGTCAATTCTCCTGGATTGTTGAAAACTTGCATATTCATCGATATTTGATTTTGTGGTTTTAACAATTCAGACAGACAAATAGCAATAAGGTGTTTAGGAAAACATGACCTAAAACCTCCTTCATATAAGACAATAAACAGCTGCGCCATGAACGCATGATACGCCCGACGTCTTGTGTGGAAGTTTTATGCAATAATCATAAATAGTTTCTCAGAAAGTTTTAAGCAATAACCATATTTTGTTTTTGAGACATGGTGGGACATGTGAAACCCCCAACCCTGTTTTTTTTTTTTTTACAAAAAACTAAATATCACTAAAATAAAGTTTTGAATCAAAACCAAAAAGTATACAGATCTTTAGATTAATATAACAAAGAAGTGTGTAAAGTTTTAAGCAATAATCATAAATTATTTTTGAGATACGGCACAACATGTAAAAAAAACCTCCCCTGTTTAACAAAATACTCAATAACTCCAAAATAAAGTTTTGAATCATCACCAAAAAGTATACAGATCTTTAGATTAATATAACAAAGAGGTCTGTAAAGTTTTAAGCAATAATCATAAATTGTTTTTGAGATACGGCACAACATGTAAAAAAAAACCTCCCCCTTTTTTACAAAATACTCAATAACTCAAAAATAAAATTTTGAATCATCACCAAAAAGTATACAGATATTAAGATTAATATAACTAAGAAGTGTTTAAAGTTTTAAGTCATAATCAAGAATCGCTTTTGAGATACGGTGCGACATGTGAAAAAAACACACCCCTGTTTTAGTTACAAAGTGCCGTAACTCAAAAAGTTTTAATCTTATTTTCACCAAAAAGTATACAGATCATTTGCCCATCATAAGAAACAACTATGTTAAGTTTCATAAAATTTGGATAAGTCGTTCTCAAGTTACGGTGCGACATGTTTACGCCGGACAGACAGACGGACACCGGACATTTGTATACCATAATACGTCCCGTCAAAATTTTGACGGGCGTATAAAAATACATGGGAACTCATACTGAATGGTCAAATGTGTTCAATATGAAAATTGCAGCAAAGATGGTAAAATCACAAATCAGCCGTTACTGTAAATGGACTGAAAGTATGACTTTTGAGCAAATTTAAAGGGAAATGACAGGGAAGGGGCCAAATTGTGTTCAAGGGGAGCAAATACCCTTTAATTTGGTATGCAGGTTTCAAAAATAGAGGGAAAATTAGAGGGAAAGTTGAGTCATCTTTTTAGACTTCAGTTAAATAATGACTTATGAAGTTATGTAGACTTACCTTCTAATTCTAAAAAAAACACACACACACTACTCAGAACTATGTCTAATTCACTTTGACTACTGATATGCAAACCTAAAAACAAACAGAAAAATATATCATAAAATATTGATTGAAGGATTCATAACACTTTGAAAGGATAATTCACATGTGTTACACGGGGAGCATGTTTGTTTACAAATAATAATCTCACGTGATCGCGCCGACCTCCCATGTTGCATCGCCCTTACAATCCACTAATACATAACCCATTATCATGCAAACATGCAACGTGAATGTGATTGGTTATCAAATAATACAGAAATAATGCATGTACAGTTTATGAAGAAATTAGTTCATCAAATATATGCGATTTTCACTTTTGACACGAATAGGTCGGGTTGACATTTCTGTCATGGGGGATAATATTGAGATAAATTGGATAAAACTGACCGTCAAAAAGGTCTATAGAAGCACATCAGTAGAACCTCAACATTAATTAGTAAAACTTACCAAAATTTCTCTAATAATAAACTATATAACTGAAATTTCACAAAGATAACGGTAAATAATTTTGAAGATGGTGATGATGCTGGTTAAATTGGCGCGAAATAATATTCTTACTCCTATTGCTTTACGTAAAAAAAAATGTATAGAATTGAATTTGACTAAAGTTGAGCATAAAAAAACGTGAATATGCAAAAGCCTGGTAATATATTAATGATAAAGTGTGTATAAATTTCCGTAAACGAATTTACCCGTATACTTCACTAAGAATTACATTTGAGCGCAAGAATCTTTATTTGTGAATCGGTTTATATAACCCCGGTTGAACAGGGTCGAAGTTCAACAATCCATTCCAATCCAATTACGCAGTCACGTCTCAGTCATTACAGCTGAACGGACGTGCTGGGCCAGCTCTCCTTTACCCGCTATCTTCGATGAGGGTTTACAGTTAGATGAACAACGACATACTACTTAGGATGACAGAAACCAATCCATGCCGTACAGATAGACGTAGTAGTTGGCGTACCCGCGTTAACATGCACTCCAAAACCATTGTATCATGGGGAGTGTTATGGCGATTAACGTCCGAGGGCTGTATCCTAGGCTGTTGGGTGATACGACCTTCATTTCACTGCCTCACGGCTTTGGTCCTGATAACGCTTCCTGTCATCTTTAGAACTACGTCCACCATTCATCTACCAGTACTCACTCATCGAGGTTAGCGGGCTGCCAAGCTGACCAAACTGGCCCTGAAAGCAGCCGTTGTGAAGAAGTAAAATCCAAAATAGTAAACAAACCAAAATCAACTCACCAAAACCAAGATGGCGGCCTCCATTCGGCGTCCTTACTACCTGTTCCTGACCCACGGCAGAAATTATTCAAACGCTCACCAATCGCCTTCGGGCACCGAGCCGACCATGCGAGGGCTGAGCCAGTCAAGGTCGTTAAACACTTCCATTTGTTTGTCGAAGTTCAACATGTTTATATTAACGGAATTTTTTGCGTTGCTTTTAAATCATTGACATGTTGAGGCCATCTATTTTTATTACGGGTTTCCACATCTTTAAATCGGAATTATAGAAAAAATGGAATTTTGTTAGCAGAATCAAAACAGAAATGATGAACACTGCAACATTTTCAGCAAAACATAAATAGGATGGAGGATCTGTGTATTCACATTATTTGTAAAACTCTCCTTATTCCTGTGAAGCGTGTGCTTTACATCGAGGCTTTCTATGCTTATCATCGACGCCACAGTACTTCAACCAATCAGACAACGTTTATTTGGGGCATTCGACCTATTTTAACTCAGATTTTGGAATTTTTTAATCGAAATTATAGAAAAATGGAATGTTGTTAGTACATACAGAGACATATATACACATGTGTATATATGTCTCTGGTACATATAAAATAGAAAAAGATGAATACTATTAGTTAAAGCAAGTTTGGATGGGGTTCTGTGTATTTACATTGTTTGTACAACTCTCCTTACTGATGCCATATTTTGGAATTTCCGTGACCTAAATGGTTCGCGAAAATTAATATTTTTATATATAGTATAGTAATCATGGGCCCTTAATTGTCAGGCAAGATACAAAAACATCGTAATACAATGATTATATAAACATTAGTGAAATAAAAAATAAGTAATACACAAATAATAAATTGATAATATGAGCAATGTAGGATATAATTATGGTAAGAGACATTGAGTGTAACGAGGCACATGTATCCCTTTAACACTGACCAGTTCACTGGCTTCAGTTTTGAATATAGACTAGAGTAGAGACTAAATGTGTACAAACCTGACATCTAACCATGTTGTAGAAAATGTGATCATCAATTCATCAAAAATATATACACAGAGAACAATATATTTCACAATACATATGCACGGTCTTAATAGAAGAATTTCCCGCGGAAATGCCATGTGATATAAACATGGAATTGTCCACATCGATACAGGTGAAATACGTAGAATAACAATTGTGGACACAGCAATAAAATCAGATATAATGACCTTCATGAGCTCGGTGTAAAGTAAAGAAAAAGTAAAAATCAATTATTAGATAAATTTGCTCGATTAACCTTGAAGTTAAGACTAATAAAAATTTGCGTCTATCGAGTGAACCCCCTAAATAAAATATTACTGTGTTCTTGACGACTTCCCAGCGGGATGATCGATAGAAATGATATTTTACTATATGGTATGTTAATTATCACAAGTATTTCTATGGACATTTGTAACTTTTTGCCCCAATCTTAAAAAACATAAAAAAAATCAGGGCCAATTTTAACCCTTCGTGAACCTTCTCCTTTCAAGAAAATTATTGGGTAAAACAAAGAGTATTTAAGATGGATTGAGTTGTTAAAATGTATTAGTTTGTATTAATTTAACTGATACGTACTATGCATCTTTTTTTTTTTTTTTTTTTCGCTGTTCACGACCATACTACGATGCTATCGCGCCCTTGCCGTCCTCATCACGCTTTTCTTACGTACGTTCATACTACGAACATCATTCTCATTGTCATTTTCACATAAAATATATTAAATCTCTCCAGGTTTTATTTGTCTGTATATAATTAGGACTTCTTGACCATTTTCTCTAACGGCTCAACGATGCTTCTCGCTTTTATATAGATCAAACCGTTGCCAGGTTTTCCCGTTTGAATGGTTTTACACTAGTTATTATTGGTGCCCTTTATAGCTTGCTGTCTGGTGTGAGCCAAGTCTCCGTGTTGAAGGCCGTAAATTGGCCTATAAAAGTTTACCTTTATAAATTGTTACTTGGATGGAGAGTTGTCTCATTGTCACTCATACCACATCTTCCTATATCTATTGACATATCTGTGTCATCTCTGCTATCGGTCACTAAAATATCGCCATTTGAGCTTTATGGACCAACAATAGGTTGTAATTTAGGTTGGATTGGTCGGTCCGACATCTCTATCAGAGCTCCCTCTGCGTCTACATCAACCACTACCACCACGCCAACGTGTTCTAGTAGATTTTGGTGGCATGACTGTATTGTTTTCGAGAAATCTACGTATTAATCAGAAAAAAGAAAGAATGAAACTATATTGATATGGAACACGATGTTGACGTTATTGCTGCGAACGTAGTAAGATTGCGGTATGAACGTATTGTAAAAATGTATAAAACCTAGTTTTACAGCTAGCTGCATATTTCACTTGTATGCAAGTTGCATTAAATTTCATTAAATTGAACTAAACTAAAAGACACAATAGTTAAAATTCAGTGACATAAAAGGAATAGAGCAATCAACATAGTGTAACAATTAGAAATAGTATATGAAAATATAAATAACTAAGACAACAGGGTAATTTAATAGTTTAACAATCCCTGATAACATACAAACGGAAATAAAAAAAAAAAAAACATACTAGGAAACGTATTAAAAACAACATAACACTATAACCATGATAACTTACTGGTGGGATGTATAAATACTGAGCCGCGTCAAAGAGTATTCATCAAAATACACATAAAAAGAAACAGAGGTGAAAATAAACCGCAAACAGATGATTAAACTAAAACATTTAAAGAGTATGACAAAGACATGGTGCGAATCGAAAACGTCGATAAGACGCACATCAGTTAATAAAAGTTCAAACCATAACCAGGATCGAGTACCACAAACCCCAAATAAAACCTCTGTGGTGTAAGTATGATGCGTAAATAAAATCACATTTGGTGGTGAATGAGAAGTATAAACGACCGTGAAGGTTACAAATATGATGTTAATTGTCTTCTAATTGTTGAAATTATAATTCTTAAAATTTTAAATCAAAAGTTACCCACATCTGAAAATAAAGTTACGGACAGTCTGCTTAGTTTCGATCAAAAAGTTACGGACGTCTTATATATTTTTTAAAGTTGGCCTTGCGCTTTAGTGAACTCTATATTAACAAATTTATGGTAATTGTTAGTTATTTCTTTATTCAATAATCCTATAAATATTTACATTCTGCATGAAAAAAGTCGCAAAAGGTACATTTTGTATGAATTAAATATCAACGAGTTTAGAGTCCGCCATCTTGGGCTTTGGGTAACTTAAGTTACCCACAGCCGTTTAAGCACAGTGGTATTATAATCGTGGTAAGAACGTGCTATAATCGCAGTAGAAGTGTAGTAAGATCGTGTTGCAATGGGATAATACGTGGTATGGTCGTAGTGAGAACGTGATGAGCGTAGAAAGATCTTGATAAGCGTAGTGAGGTCGCAGAATAAGCGCTGTGAGAACGTTGTATAATCGTAGCGGGATCGTTGTAGAAGCATAATGAGGACGTAGTAGCATCGTGAAAGCAACGAAAATTTACATGTTCATGCCGCTTATACCATCCTTACCGCGACTTCACCACGATTTGAATTTATTTTAGATCGCGGTGAGCGTGGTGCGATCGTGGTCTAGTGTGACTGGGGCTTAAGTCATGCAATCGACAAACATCGCTTTGAACGAAGGTCAAATAGTCAGTTGGGGACTTTGTTCAGACTTTTTACTTTCTTTCGCACACAATTATGTCGATTTGACACACCATTTGGTTACTATTTATTTGTTTTTCGTTATGTATACATTGTTCCTCATTTGATAGCAGTCAATCAGCAAGTTTACAAAAGCGCTCTAGTTATTGAGTCTGTGTTACACCCCAGGGTACCGCGTTTGTTTTTTTTTCATTTGGCATGTGTTGAAAAAATGTTACCATGTTTATTTGCAGATTACCGTCAAAACTATTTCCGATACATGTCAGTATATTTGCTTCATATGCAAAATCTGCCAAATACCCATCCGGATGCCCATGCATATCTTTCATCTGGTGGTTTTTGTGTTCAGAGAAGCTCTCGTGGATTTTCTATATCTTCAGTTGACCAAACAATTGAGCTAATGTTGAACAGAGATACCAAAACAAGAGGTGGCATTGTTGGTTTCAGTTTAAATAAAGGTTTTGTTAAACGGTGGTTGTTAAATGCACACGAAATATCATCAAAATGTCGAGATTTGGCAGGAATGGTTAACCCTGAATCGTCCGCACAAAATGAACTTGGAAAACTCGAATAAAATGAGATGAAACTGACGTTTTAAAATTGGTTCAGACACTGCAAAGCTAGACAAATCCATTTGAAACATCTGAGCAGTTATCTGGCTTGTCCTCGGATACTGTTGCTTCTTCGGAATTAATGTGCGCCCTTCTAAAAGCGTTTGAAAAGCGAAAGTTGGCATTAGACAATTTCATTACTGAACGACTTATTTAAAAGTCAACCGATATCTCCAACCTAATCAAAAGACAATCATTGATTACATTTTCAACCAAGGAAATAAAAGGTCAGCAGTTAATGGCTGATAAGAACAACAACACATCGAAAGCAGATATAAATCTGTTTGGTCGTCTACTTGTCATAGCGCAGACATGAAATTTGTATATGCGAGAGGTACTCCAGTTTGAATTAGGTCCTCTTCCATGGTCTCTTGAAACGCAAACGTTAATGGTACACCTGTACAGACAAATAAATCTGTCTCCTGGGTGGTTTTTGGAAATGAGCGTTGAACAAATGCCAGCCATTTCTGAGGAAAGCACGTGGATAGTTGATGGCTTGGCAGTCATTCAATCCATTACTAGGATACCAATTACTTTTTTTATTTGGCCATTGATGTTTTAAAAACCATCCTTTTAGTTTCAAAAAGAGCTCCCCGCATTGCTTTTGTCACTAATCAGTATCCCTAAATATCATCAAGAAATTTAGAACGGGATCGCAGGTCCTTTGGAGGGCAAATCATTACGATAATTTTTAGACCATCACCATCTTAAATTTCATAGACGTTCATAACACATTTTAATTCCATTATTCCGTCAATGAATGAAATAAAGTTCTAGTCTAAAAACTGTCTTGTTATATAACCCTAAAGACGTTTCATTTAAAAGAGAGGCAAAAGATGCCAAGAGGGACATTCAAACTCATAAGTTGAAAGAAAACTGACAACGTCATGGCTATAAAAAGAAGACAAACAGACAAACAATAGTACACGAAACACAACATAGAAAAATAAGAAATGAGCAACACAAACCCATCAGAAACTTGGGGTGAACTCAGGCGCACCAGAATGGTAAGTGGATCCTGCTCCACATGTTGCACCCGTCGTGCTGCTCATATAAGTACATACCTGGTAACATGTCTAATTTCGGTTCCATTCTGATTAAAATACCTTTTTTTAAGTAATCAATAAAGATACAAATAAAAAACTTTTGTAAAAAGGAATAAAAAATAGACAAATTATCACTAGTGATGGAGCGAGTCTGGACTTATAAAGGAATGTTATTAATGAGACGAAAAAAAAACTTAATGTATTCTTTTGATGTATGATGTATCTCCAAACCTTTCATTTTCAAAAAGAAAATTGTTAGACATTGTTGATAAAGTTACTAGCATCAATAGATCAACAAGTATACATATGTTCAACAGCTTGGAAACGATGGAAAATTTTTGAAGTTGACAAAAGACAAACTGTAATATTGCGTTTATCACAAATCTACAGATTTTGAATCATACATCTGAGACACCAAATATCTTTTGTGAATACCATTTAAAAGGGGATGGAAGAAAAGAAATCTGGTTTCTTCCTTTGTATCTATTTTTAGGCTCCTTTGAAGTACCATATATTGCATATATTTTTCTACGGAACTTGAAGACCTTTAAGGAACAGTACTTTTTTATTTTTTTCAAAACAGCATTAGTATTTAGATAGAACCTTTCATTATTTTAAAGAACATGAAAAATTTTCAAAAACCAACTTCAACATTTTATGATTTTCTCAACAAAATATCCTTGTGCTGGTACAATTTGTTCTTTAATAAAAAAAAAAATAAAAAGATCAAATAAGATCAAAGTGAATATGTTCATTATCACTGAACCAGTATATATTTGTTTAGGGGCCAGCTGAAGGACGCCTCCGGGTGCGAGAATTTCTCGTTGCATTGAAGACCTGTTGGTGACCTTCTGCTGTTGTCTGCTCTATGGTCGGGTTGTTGTCTCTTTGGCACATTCCCCATTTCCATTCTCAATTTTATGGTATTATTTCCACGGCCATATGCATTCTTATAATAATCGCAAAAATCTCATACTAGTATAATAGTTAAGATTGAAGATAAATCAGGAGAATGGGTATTCTCAAATGAAGAGAACATAAACGATTTATAATGTAGGTTCATGGTAAATAAGTCGTTCTTGCTCATCAACTTTACATTAAAAACATGAAAGAAATAACAGTATTAAACTAAGCATTCTACACACACTTTTTTCGTATAAGTCCCATTTGTGGCACACGCAAGAGAAGAAACGGATAAACTAAGAATCCTCAAAGCATTGAAATCGAAATAAATATAAAAGGTTAAGCACAATCAGGTTCAATTCATCTATGGGCGTAGGAAATCATTCGTGTTCCGGTATTTTTTTAATTTAAAATTGAGAATGGAAATGGGGAACGTGTCAAAGAGACAAGAGCCCGACCATAGAGCAGACAATCGCTATTTGACAATTAGAAGTAATCTCATAGAACATGTCCACATCGATGACATCTCATGTCAGCACAGGTGTATGTACTAGACCTCTGGTGATACTCTCCAGATCGTCACTACCAGCATCAATCTAGTGATACTCTCCAGAACGTCACTACCACTATCAATCTAGTGGTTGTAGTTGAAAGGCAACATGGTGATACTCTCCAGAACGTCAGTACCAGCATAAATCTAGTGGTTGTAGTTTAAAGGCAACATACGTTACTCTCCAGAACGTGACTACCAGCATCAATCTAGTGGTTGTAGTTAAAAGGCAACATACTGTAACAAAATGGGGGTTCTTTGAAATGGAACTTGTTTTCCCTAAAATTGTGTGATGATGTTGTTAAAACCTTACCGTTTATTGACTGTTTTTATTTTATATTTCTTGTACAACTTTGTGTAAACATTGTTAACTTTTTATTATTCTTAACGTCCATGGTTTGAATTTATATTCGGAACTCCCCTCGATTGTTCATGTCAAATGAAGTACATAAACGTTTACCAATCGTTCCGAACATTATTTTGGTAATTACCAATTCCGGTTTTGGTAATTTAGGTATTTTACCTAAATGGTAAATGGTAAACCATTTCGGTAAATGGTAAACCATTTCGGTAAATGGTTTACCAAAGTATAAATACATTGGAGCAAGCCAAAAAGGCTTCAGTACGACTTTACCCTGGGCAAGTGACACACGCTAATTCCAAGCGATTAAATAACCAGAAATAACCAGACTATTTCCGTATAATGTTGGCTTGTTAGGACTTGTTAGTTCCATAACAAGTTGTATTTAGAGAATTACTTCTCGAGAGAAACGTTATCTTTTGACATTGAATTTCCGTTACCATTTGCCGATTACCAAACTATCTTGTTCGTAAACTTTCTAGGTATTTATGTATTATAGTTCCGCTATCCATTTTCTTTACGATATTCTAATATAAAAGTAAGGTATTTATTTGTTAAACTAGAATACTGCTACTTAAGTTATTTATTATGTGTACGAATTGCTGATATTTATTGCACGTAAATACAAGTTGATTTTTATTCGACGAGTTTGTTATTCTTACAAAAACCTAAACGGAACCAAACTAAGATCTATCAGAATACCACAACGTACCACAAAACCTATACAGAACCAACTGTAGATCTACCCGAATACCACGATACCAGAGAACCACGTTACCAAAGAAGAGTCGCCAGTTATAACTTTAGTTCATATATTCCATTCTTATAGCAACACACTAAGAGTTCCAATATTTACAGTTAACACCAAAGCCTGACCGCTCGGTTATCGTTACAGTGGTGGCAGCGGAGGCACGTACCTACATTTTTATATTCTTACAATAAGTTAAATAATATTTAAGATAAAGCATAAATAAATATAAGTAAAATGGATAGCGCGGAAAATAAATTTGAAACACCTAGGTTAACTGCCCAGGGTAGACCAGTACTCCCCCGATCTCGGTCCTGTGAAACTTTCCATGATCTGACGCCGACCGGAGAGATAAGCATACGAGTGAACCAAGATCAATGGCCCTCACAAGAGAATACAGATAGATACGAAAAGGATGGTATACACCATACTGACAAAAGGCCATTGTCAGGAGGTCTATCACCATCAACGAAAGTGGCCATTGACCAAGCGAAAAATAAGGAAGTTTCAAATAGGGCAACGGTTGTGCATTTGGAACCAAATGCGACGTGGCCGGTAAAACAGAATCTTGGTGAAGAGTCAAGCACTCTTTATAACCATGCTGCCAGGTCTAGGTATGGGTTTTGGAGTCAGAAAGCAGAGGGTTCTACTATAGCAGCGGGTACTGTTATAGCAGAGGGTTATGCCGGGGCAGAGGTTACTGCAGAGGCAAAGGGTTCTGCTGAGGGAGACTCCGGGAATACAAGACGAGGCGCAACGTCTTGTGAATCCAGATGGGATTCGGGAGATTTACCTAGGACTTTGGACCGGGGCGTACTCCATAATATGGGGGCAACGTACCAAGCATTACCTTTGACGTCCCGCGGACGATTCAGAGTTGGGGTTAACAGGACCGACCATGAACACCGTACTGATGAAATGACCAGTAATTTAAATTATTCTGGCATTAGTAATAAACCAATTTTTGACCATGATTATGATATAAACTTACCAAATAAAAACTATTACAAAAAGAAACCAGTACTTTATGATGGAGAGACTAATTGGGAAGACTATTTAGTTCAGTTTGAATTAATTGCAGCAATTAATAAATGGTCTGACTTAGAGAAAGCTTTAGAATTAGCTACTAGCTTAAGAGGTTCCGCCCAAAGTATTTTAACCAATTTAAGACCAGAGATGCGGACCGATTTTGTACAACTGACTGCCGCTTTAGCGTCACGTTTTCAACCAGAAAACCAAGCAGAAATGTACAGGGCGCAAATGAAAAGTAAAATACGCGGTCGCACAGAGCAAATACCTGTATTAGGCCAAGACATAAAACGTCTAGTAAGATTAGCGTATCCATCAGCTCCAATGGAAGTTAGGGATTATTTAGCACGTGATTGTTTTATTGATTCTCTAAATGATGCTGACATAGAATGGGCTATTTTCCAGGCCAAAGCAAAAAATATTGATAACGCCATTCAAGTAGCTCTTGAGTATGAAGCCTTCCAAAACAATAGACGTAAAGTACGACACTAAGCCAGTCCGTGCTGTAAATAAATATAAGAATTTTGATTTAGATAGGGAAATTTATTTGTCTGAACAAGTTGATGACATTTCAGGTCGTCTTTCAAAAATTCCATATAACAGAAATAACAATTTTTAATTCCAAGAAAAAAAAGTGGTAGACCAAATGACTGGTCGGGGAAACTATTAGTAACTGAAACTGAGTACCAAGTTTTAGCTGAGACTAATTATGATTTATAGGAGAGTCCAATAATTTTGAAAAATTGAGTCAGATAAATATATTCTGATAGTTTATATGTAATTGTCAATGTTTTTGACATCGAATTAAATTGTTTGATTGATACCAGGTCCATTGTATGTGGGTAGTTTTTTTTATTATTTGTTATTCATCCATGAATAATACCATGTCCAAGATTGTGAAGACAGTGTTAACCAATACACGTAGTGGGATACCCCTGCATTACTAATGGAAGCGTAGTTATGCCGATGGGGACTGCTGTATTACCAACACTGTCTAATAAATACTCGGTATCGTGTCTCATTATTGCTGACATAGATATACTTGTATCAATGATTATAGAGTTTGATTTTTATAAATAAAAGTCCATGTATTTATTGGATAAGGGAAAGAGTTTTTGTAGATTAAATGTAATATTATTTCAGATTTTTATTGATATTGTGTACATTTGATGATTGTTGTGTAATATGTAATTTGTTTTCAGGAAAATTATTTGTAAATAGCGCAATATGATCATTCGTTCCGCAGAGAATATTTGATGGTGCTCTATAAACATTTGTCAGAATACACAGAATCATCATAGTATTTCTGATGCGAGAACATGCATAACGAGAAGAAGAAGTGTTGCTGTTTAATGAACATTCGTCTAGAACGTCAAGTGAAGAAGATTTGTCAGTACTCTATATAAACATTTGTTAAAAATAAGCAGAACTCGTATTTTATGAACTTTCGTAATGAGAAGAAGATGTGTTGGTGTTTTATGAACATTTGTCAAGTGAAGAAGATATGTCTGTGTTCTATAAACATTTGTTAAAATAAACAGAACTCGTGTTTTATGAACAATCGTCATGTGAAGAAGAAATGTTGGTGCTATATGAACATTTACAAAATTAAAAGATCATAAAGAACTGTGCGGAAGCTTCAACTTTGCGGGAAGATGAAAATGAACAATGTACACTCAGAAGATTGTATTTATATTTGATCAAATATTGTTTTATAATTTTGAATATGTATGCTATAGAATATTTTAATGAAAAATATTGGAGAACTTGTTTTAAATTTTAGGGAATGGCTATTCATGTTTGAGGGCAAACATTATTTTTCAAAGGTGGGGAGAGTGTAACAAAATGGGGGTTCTTTGAAATGGAACTTGTTTTCCCTAAAATTGTGTGATGATGTTGTTAAAACCTTACCGTTTATTGACTGTTTTTATTTTATATTTCTTGTACAACTTTGTGTAAACATTGTTAACTTTTTATTATTCTTAACGTCCATGGTTTGAATTTATATTCGGAACTCCCCTCGATTGTTCATGTCAAATGAAGTACATAAACGTTTACCAATCGTTCCGAACATTATTTTGGTAATTACCAATTCCGGTTTTGGTAATTTAGGTATTTTACCTAAATGGTAAATGGTAAACCATTTCGGTAAATGGTAAACCATTTCGGTAAATGGTTTACCAAAGTATAAATACATTGGAGCAAGCCAAAAAGGCTTCAGTACGACTTTACCCTGGGCAAGTGACACACGCTAATTCCAAGCGATTAAATAACCAGAAATAACCAGACTATTTCCGTATAATGTTGGCTTGTTAGGACTTGTTAGTTCCATAACAAGTTGTATTTAGAGAATTACTTCTCGAGAGAAACGTTATCTTTTGACATTGAATTTCCGTTACCATTTGCCGATTACCAAACTATCTTGTTCGTAAACTTTCTAGGTATTTATGTATTATAGTTCCGCTATCCATTTTCTTTACGATATTCTAATATAAAAGTAAGGTATTTATTTGTTAAACTAGAATACTGCTACTTAAGTTATTTATTATGTGTACGAATTGCTGATATTTATTGCACGTAAATACAAGTTGATTTTTATTCGACGAGTTTGTTATTCTTACAAAAACCTAAACGGAACCAAACTAAGATCTATCAGAATACCACAACGTACCACAAAACCTATACAGAACCAACTGTAGATCTACCCGAATACCACGATACCAGAGAACCACGTTACCAAAGAAGAGTCGCCAGTTATAACTTTAGTTCATATATTCCATTCTTATAGCAACACACTAAGAGTTCCAATATTTACAGTTAACACCAAAGCCTGACCGCTCGGTTATCGTTACAATACGTTACTCTCCAGAACGTCACTACCAGCATCAATCTAGTGGTTGTAGTTTAAAGGCAACATACGTTACTCTCCAGAACGTCACTACCAGCATCAATCTAGTGGTTGCAGTTTAAAGGCAACATACGTTACTCTCCAGAACGTCACTACCAGCATCAATCTAGTGGTTGTAGTTTAAAGGCAACATACGTTACTCTCCAGAACGTCACTACCACTATCAATCTAGTGGTTGTAGTTTAAAGGCAACATACGTTACTCTCCAGAACGTCACTACCACTATCAATCTAGTGGTTGTAGTTTAAAGGCAACATACGTTACTCTCCAGAACGTCACTACCAGCATCAATCTAGTGGTTGCAGTTTAAAGGCAACATACGTTACTCTCCAGAACGTCACTACCAGCATCAATCTAGTGGTTGTAGTTTAAAGGCAACATACGTTACTCTCCAGAACGTCACTACCACTATCAATCTAGTGGTTGTAGTTTAAAGGCAACATACGTTACTCTCCAGAACGTCACTACCAGCATCAATCTAGTGGTTGCAGTTTAAAGGCAACATACGTTACTCTCCAGAACGTCACTACCAGCATCAATCTAGTGGTTGTAGTTTAAAGGCAACAAAATCCAACAATGCCGACTTTTTTATTTGGTATTGATACGTTAAATATAAGTTATATTCTAGTTATATTTTGTATGTGGGCTGCTGTCTTGTTAGTAAAGATTGACTTCCATGCTGAGTTCTATCAAGTGTCAGATAAACCTCCATCATATTTGATATTATAGTGGTTTAATAGAGTTTATATCATGTTCAATACGCTTCAGACTGCTTCTGCTTCAAATAATGCTTGTTTCTCATTCATGTATAGTTGTTGCATACTAGTACACTAGTAGATATATGATTATTTCTAGTTTAGGCATTCGAAAACTATATACGAGCGCAGATCATAACTTGAAATTTTAACAACTATTCAAATAAAATATGTTCAAAGGATTGAATATATTTTGAAATACATACGAATAGGCAAATGATGTTAACCATAAAATTTAATTTTGAATGCACTCACATTTCTAACACAGTTGTTAAGCATATTATCTGTTACAGTACTTGGTGTTTTCTTGGTAGCTAAATAGTCGTATGGTTCAACTCCATGAAATTAGTTCAAAGAACAAGGACGAACAAAATACGGTATTTTTCAAGATGCAAGCATTTGAGCCTTTAATGAACTCTGAATCATAACACAATGTATGAAAACAGAAAAAACTATCAGAATCGGGATTGACTGTTCACTTTCGTTTATTAGTGACGTATTTTTATCAAATCTTTTTTTTATCACCAGAATTACAATTGAAAATGAAACACAAATGTGAGAAAACCAAATTATTTGTGTACGATTCAACTGTCAATCACCCAAAATCATTCTTATTCTTTGTTTAATAATCTTAAATTTTTTTGACATATTAAACTGCTGTAAATCAAGATTATTGCCAATTACAGGCAAATCAAAACACAAAGTTGCATAATATACTGCATTCATCAAAATATACAGCTGTTTAAGCTGTTCTGAGTTCGAAATTAGAATTCAGGCATTAACAGTTTAACGACACACAATTCATAAACTATAAATTCATACTTTTTGTTGGAAAACAGGGGTCAACACTTATATATTTTAATATCATTGAACTGCCTCATTTGTCTCGTGGTAGTGTGAAAGCCACGTTTGGTGGAAGTTTTGAGTTCAATTCCCTCGGATTTAGTTTGTAACCCAGATTTGTTTTCTCGTAATCGATTTATGACTTTTGATCAGCGGTATGCTACTGTTGCCTTTATTTAAAACCAAATACTTTAAAATTGAATAAGGCTACATCTACAATAAGGAGAAAGCAAAGGAAATGGTTGGTTGACTCGGAGTCAAACTGGAGGCAATACAAAGCCTGTGTCGCTCACCTTGGTTTATGTGCATATTCAACAAAGAACACACTTTAACACTGTAGATGATAATAGATTTCATGACAAAATTCTATGAATTGTTGATCATATATTGCTTATCATTAAGCCTGTTTAGTTTCTCTCTGTCTTCTTTAATACTTCAATAACGTCTCAGTCATTACAGCTGAACGGACGTGCTGGGTCAGCTCTCCTTTACCCGCTATTTACGATGAGGGTTTACTGATAGATGGATCAACGACTTACTACTTTCGACGACAGAAACCAATCCAACGCTGTACAGTAAACGTTTGATTTCTACGTAAATACTCACGTCAGCATACACTCCAAAACCCATTGTGGATGGGAAAAAGTGTCATGCCGACTGACGTCCGAGGGCTGTATCATAGGTGTTGAATGGATTTCCATTCTACTGTCACACGACAGTGGTTTGAAAATGGATCTCCATTTTACTGTCACACGTCAGTGGTTTTGATAATGGTTCCTGTCATCGTTATTCCTATGTCCGAAACTCATCGACCAGTACTTCATCATCGTGGGTAGCGGTCTGCCAACTTGACCAATCTGGCCCTGAAAGCAGCCGTTGTGAAGAACAAAGGAAACATCAAAATATATAGTAAACAAACCAAAAACAACTCAACAAAACCATGATGGCCGCTTACCAAAATGGCGCCTTCAACCTGTTCCTCACCACCAACTGCAGAAAATATTTAAAGCTCACAAAACGAGCTGACCGTGCGAGGGATGTAAATCCATTCAAGGTCGTTAAACACAGCCATCATTCTATCTTCTTTATTTTTTGTTCAAAACACAAAAGACGATAAAGCAATCTTATTCAAAGGGCTGGGCAATCACTCCTATACAGAGAGACAGCCTTTCTCAGCGAAATTTGACTTGTCTTACTGATCATTTTTGAGTTGTAAGGGTTTGTTTATCTAACATAGTTTTTATCTCGTAAGGCAAAACCCTAAAAAAATGAATTGTCTTAATTGTAGATCTTGTTTTGCTGATCATTTTTGCTTATTCAAGTTTCTATCTATCTATCCTATTTTTTTAAATATAAGGCAAACACGCAAAGAAATTAAAACAAACATCATCAAAAGACAATAACTCTAATAAGGAGTTGGCTGGCGATTTCGACAATGTCAAAGTTATTTGTTGAACGTGTCTTGTTGATCATTATTGCATTTTAATGTTTCTCTATATCTATTGTAGTTTTCAAAATAGGAGCGAAAGATACCAAAGGGACATTCAAACTCGAAGATCGAGAAAATAAGTAAAAATTAAAAAAAAATGGTAAAATTTGTTATTTTAGGGCAATAACCTCTATAAGAAGTCGTCTGATAATTTTGACGTATTAGAACAATTGGTAGAGCTCTACATTCTGAACATGTTTGCTTGTGTCAGATTTTCTCTATTCTTAACGGTTTTCAAAATAATAGACAAAACTTTTTTACCCTATGTTCTATTTTTATCCACGGCAGCCCTGTTGGTTGGCAGGCGGGGTCATTGGACACATTTTTAAAACTATCTCTTAAAACTATATCACCCAATAATAATTGTGGCCAAATGTGGGTAAATTTGGCCCAGTAGTTTCAGAGGAGAAGATTTTGGTTAATATTAAATAACGACCACGACGGACGACGGACGCCAAGTGACGCGGAAAGCTCATTTGGCCCACTGGGATATGCGATCTAATAATCTTACCGGGTGTTATGACATTTTGTCCGGTTTCACGGTTATCTTGTGAACCAGCGTGGTAAAAATTAGGTGTCGGTCTAGCAAAAAGCAGGGTTCTAGTCATATTACTTTCTCGTCATAACCTGGGACTATTATTCTATAATTATAACAGTCCCAGTCATAACTAGGCATTAAATTTACCGCGGGACGGTAAAGCACCATGTATACATCATCACTACTGTATGCTATCTACTAAATTATACTCTTTACCGGCTTTGTAATAACATGGGCAACACGACAGGTGCTACACGTGGAGTAGGATCTCCTCACTCATACGGAGCACCTAAAAATACCCCTGGTTTTTGAAGGGTCCGTGTTGTTGTTGTACTCCTACTTATGACATTTTGTTCACACATCATTGTCAATATAATGGAATCTGATGCGACTGTAGTGCGAAAGATAGGTTTAGTGCTATAAATAAAGGCAACAGTTGTATACCGCTGTTCGAAACTCATATATCGATTGAGAAAACAACAAATCCGGGTTACAAACTAAAACTGAGGGAAACGCATCAAATATAAGAGGAGAACAACGACACAACAGAAACACAACATTCAAATGTAACACATACAGAAACGAACTATAATATAACAATGGCCATTTTCCTGACTTGATACAGGACATTTTAAGAAAAAGAAATGGTTTTCATCCACCATTGTCTACAAAAAAAGCATTGAGGGTAAAATATTCCAAAAGAATATGTAAAATACAGCTAAAGTAATTTATTCCTGAGGTAGAAAATCTTTAGTTTTCTAAACAATTCAAAGTTACGTTAAACGATAATTTACAAGCATGACATCATAAATGATAATGCATTAAAAATACATAAATGACAAATTGAAAGAAAATATAAAAGGATTATTTTATACAAAATGAGAAATACATGTTCAACTTCACCGTGCATTGTTCATTCAATGAATTTATCGACGAAGGAATAATAAACCATTACAGATCTACACTGTGATGATATTTGTACCTGTTCGAACTAGGAAATAATTTGAAAAAAACTTCATTTTATAGAAACAGATTACTGACATGTAGGAGTTACATTGAATTTCAGTATTATTTTAATTTTGAGTAATAGCACTTAAAATTTCTAGAAATTCGTTATAATTTTTTCTGTACATGTTCAACCAGGATGTTAATTGTTAAAAAGTGTAAACTAGAAGTTAAGTTATACATTTTTTGTGTTTTGAACTGATAGTATTTCATCTTAGAATCTATTTTATTTAATTTTTTTCGATAAGCTCTCTCTGGTGTTCTTAGTAGTGATTAGAGAAGATAGATGTCTATTATACATGTAATCGCATTTATTCTATTAATTAATTTGAAGGGTGGACTCTATGAACTTTAAATATCATCTGTTCTAATAGTTATCAAAGGTACCAAGATTATAATTTGGTTTACCAGACGCGCGTTTCGTTTAAAATCAGACTAAATATTAATCCCTCCAAACTGTAAACAAAAAATAAAATGACCACTTCTCAAATCATAATGCTTCGCATCCTATTGTGTATTCACTGTCATTACTGAAATAAGAGTTTCTTATATTTTGACAAAAATAGATGAATAAGATTTGTATAAATATGGAAACTGATTATTATTATTGAATGAATTTATCTTGAATTAAATCCTTTCAAGTACAACATAATAGTCTAAGAGTTGTCATAAATTTTTAATCTATACTCAAATTTATAATCAATGGACAAGATGACTCTACTTTTCACATTAAGACGCGTTGTGGGTATATTATTTTCTGAATTTAAAAAAAAAATCTTATCATCCATTCTTCATTGATTAAAAAAAGAATTTTAAGAAAAAAATCTTAAATCATCAAACGAAGAAAACATAGGTACCACTATTTCCAAAGCAAAATGGTTCACCTGGCAAACAACAGTCGACAAATACTACACATTAATGTCAGAGCAAACACTTCAAAACTCATATGTTAATCTCGGGTACTCAACAAGGGTATTCAATATCGTGAAATTCCAGAAAATTCAGTAATTGATTTAACAACTACTTAAATAAACTCATCATAGATACCATCATTCAATTTTGTTTTTTACGTTTAAGTAACCTCTTTCACTTTCACCTTCGAAATAGAAGCCGGTTCATGTTAGTATTCCAATATGACTCCAAAACGTAATAACTTTGAGTCATTTTATCATTTTTTTAAATTTTTTTAAAGATTGCAAGTTTTGAAAAAAATATTGCGAACTTAAACTATTAGTTTGCTTTTGATGTACGGTATAAATATTGCATTTTTTTTACGATTCAAACGATTTAAAGAAAAACAATTTTATAAAATAACATGAAAAAGTTCTGAAATGTTGTTAAAAGACATAATAGGTGTTGCACCTGACACAGAATTTACATTGCATTTCGAAAGACTTGGTGCTACATGGGGATTTTATGTATTTACCCCGTTATGGAATACTAGTTAGCTGAAGTGGTCGAAAACCAGAAAAAATCAAATTATATATACCATCATTTAGATTTTCTACGCCAGACACGTATTGTGTGTACAAAAGGGCTAAAAAAGAGGCGACAAGCTACGAAAGAACATTTAAATCCATGAGTCGAAAATAAACTAACAACGCCATGGCTAAAAAAGAGACAAACTGATAAACAATAGTACACAAAACACAACACAGAAAACTCTAGACTGAGCAAAAAAAAAACCTCCAAAAGCTGAGGGCGATCATAGTGCTCCTGAAGGGCACGCAGACCTTGCTCCACTTGTGGCACACGTCGTGTTGATAATGTTAGTACACACCCGGTTATAATTATAATTTGGTAGGTCACATTCGGGAAAAAGGGACGGGATTGTTGTTACGACATGAGGAACATATCCGCTATCATCTTTGAAACAGATATTCAATAACGATGATGGCATCCGTAAAATTTACGATGGAATGATAAAACTTCATCACTTAAACCTCTCGTTTTAAAACTTCCTTGTGAGCAGCAATCCTCTATTTTAGTAAGGCTCGAATAATAAATGTTAAAAAGGCCAAATAAAGAACGAAGTTAAATGATATTTAAAACATTCCGAAAGGTTTTGTCGAAACCAGATAAAAGGAGAAGGGAAACATACCAGAGAGACATCCAAACTAATAAAGTAATCTTTTCATGGCAGAAATTGTTAATTTTCGTAAAATTAGTTTTATTAACTGTTTATAAAAAGATGTTATCACATCAATGACGAAAGTGCTGACCATTGTGTAGATGATATCATCTGCTCGAAATAACGACATGGTTACATGTTGTTTTACATTGTCTTATCGGGGCCTTTTATAGCTCACTATGCGGTATGGGCTTTGCTCATTGTTGAAGGCCGTACGGTGACCTATAGTTGTTAATGTCTGTGTCATTTTTGGTCTTTTGTGGATAGTTGTCTCATTGGCAATCATACCACATCTTCTTTTTTATATTAGCATGAGTACATCTGCCCGAAATAACGACATGGTTAGCATGAGTACATCTACTCGAAATTACGGCATAGTTAGCATGGTTAGCACGAGTACATTAATACTTATTATTCACTCAAGTTTTCTTTTAATGGATCTACAAGGATTTAACATTAGTAAAATACTTTCGTCTTTAATTAAAGAAAAAAACATTAAGTTGGTTAATATAAAAAGTAAATGGATATAACAAATAATTTAAGAAAAGATCATTTAACTAAATTATAAATAAAAAAAATAACGAATGATTTCTAGATTTTACCATGTTCACTTAACTATGTTATGTTTAGTTTCGATAGTTTAATTAAAAGCAACATTCTTCGTTTTCATAAGTAGACTTGGTATTGATTGAGTTCAGAAACGTTTCACATGCTTCGTTTGCACTTGTCGTCAAAAGCAATGATGATTTTCTTTAATAAGATCATTCTTATTGTTTTTCACTCCAAAAGGATTGACTGTTTTCAATTTTAAGGACATTCGTTTATGTTTTATGATATTTTCCTTTGATCTTATGAGCAGCAATTAGGTCTAATTTTTGTTAACTGTTTATGAACAATGGCAAGGATATAGCTGTAATTAATGTAGATGCGGATGTAAACTGATATTATTTTATTAAATACTGATGTGAAAGAAACTACTGTTTTAACACAGTTAGAAAAATACCATTAACAGTTAATAAAGTTATTGAGTTTTATTATGTCAATAGAAAATAAAAGGCAACGAACCCATTTATTCTTTTCTCTCAGTTGCTCCTCAACTTTGTATTTGATATACTCTTTTAAACTTATTGGTTCTAAAATATCTTATTAGTCTTTTGAAGACAAAACTCGCGTCTGTCATTCAAAACTATAAGCCTGATATCTTTGATGCCTTTTTGTTATAAAATAATATAAACAGATGATACAATGTACATGGAAACATTGAAACTTTACAAGATCGTATTGATTTTTGTTGAGTCCAAAAATAATTTGAAAGATCTGAAGAAATATCTAAGTTTCTTCTATTACAATGTAAACTGATTTCATTATATAAATAACACATAGCTGAGATGGTGATAGAGCAGATTGTTACCCCGAGAAAACATTGTCAACTGAGGCGAAGCCAAGGTTAACAATGTCTTTTTGAGGGGTAACAATCTGCTCTATCACCCTCTCAGATATGTGTTATTTAATTTATCATACTGAATGTTCTGTTATTACCGTTGATTAAATTTCAAATTCAAAGTAATAAACTATGACGTCTTGTACATAACAACCATCCGTATTTAGTAAAGCGCACACTTGATCAAGCGTCTCCATGAACGGTAATAGAGTATTTGCCATATGACAGAGTCGTATTTAATAAAGCACAAACTTGATCAAGCGTCTCCGTGAAGGGTAATAGAGTATTTGCTATAGGATAGAGTCATATTTGATAAAGCGCACACTTGATCAAGCGTCTCCATGAAGGATAATAGAGTAAATTAACACCCTCGTATTAGCCAATCAAAATCTGGCTATCTGGAAGTATAATAATACAATTTATTGAACGAAAGATGACTTGATCGACAATTACAAATTTAATCCTTTGAGTATCCCATTAGAGCAAAATGGTTTTAAAGAATTTGCTGAAATGAACCTTTTACAAGTATTAAGAACAAAAAGTTTCTCTTTGTAATTGATATAATTCCTACATGGTAAAATTTGAAATGGATATGTAAACATTATTGACCTTTTATATCAGTTAAAAATAGTCCATAACTAAGAAAATGAAAATTAACAATGCTTCATAGAGCGAGCGAGGCATCTCTCAACATGATATTTCCATCTCATTGACTATTCGAAGAGTCTATTTCAATGGATGACATAATATTTTTGTGAAAAAAACATCTTTTTTATCAAGTAAGAAACACATTCTTTGAAATCTTCTATTCTGCATAGACATAGATACTCGTTAGTTGTAATTTTATGCGTTTTCCTCGTTATTTAATTAAACTTACTCGGTATAAATAAAATGACACGATTCATTTGAAGAACACTTTCAACATATAATTATAATTTTACTTACGATTAAAAGGAAATATGCTAACCTGCATCATTCTTTAATTAATACATTAAAAATCATATCCAATCTTTCCGAACCTGAACGAAATCGGACCAGTGGCTATGCGTCCTCTCTGTGTCCAAGGCAGCTACAAACAAATATAAAAAAAAAACTTTGTCACTTTTTCATATGCGGTGGTATCATTTAAAATTCGATTTTTATATAGATTAGAACGTTGGTTTTCCCGTTTGAACGTTTTTACACTAGTCATTTTAGGGGACATTTATAGCTTGCTGTTCTGTGTGAGCCAAAACTCCGTGTTGAAGACCGTACTATGACTTATTATGGTTTACTTTTATAAATTGTGTCTTGGCTGGAGAGTTGTCTCATTTGAACTCATACCACATCTTCTTATATCTGTAATACAAGAATAGGAACTTGAATCGAGTATATACTTCTATTTTTACATAATTAGTGTTTTGTTTGTTTGTAAGTGTGTGTAGGTGTATGTTGTTGCACATCGGTGTTCATGATATTCCTTTGTTTTCATCTAATGGTTGATATGTTATCCTCGGTTCTGGTTTGCAATCAAAATTTTTTTTCTCAATCGATTTATGACTTTTGAACACTGGTATACTGCTGTTGCCTTTACTTACCAATATAATCTTTTTCATTCTGATTATTCCCTTTTGTTCAATAATCCAAGTTGGCGAAAGGCAGCCAATCTACTTATGTCTTAATAAAGCAATATGTGATACAGGATTTCTTGAATAAATAAAGACAACAGTAGTATACCATTGTTCGAAATTTATAAATCGATTGAGGAAAAAACAAATCAGGGTTACAAATTAAACTGAGGGAAACACATCAAATATTAGAGGAGAGCAACGACACAACAGACACATAACACTAAAATGCAACACACACAGAAACGAACTATAGTATAGGGGAAGGGGAATAAGACAGTGGGAATTCTGCAATTAACAGTACATTTCATATCTTTCGCTCCTCTTTTACGATCAATAAATAATTCAAAGTATTCATCATATAATATATCTTATTTATAATCAGGAGTGACAATTCGTTAGTATAACTAGATATAGGAAATACTCTAGACACAAAATAACAAAAACAATCGAAGAAAAATAGAATAGTATTCCAAGCAAAAGAAACAGAAATAAATTAATCGTATTTCCGACGCTATCAAAATAGATTAAAGTTCAAGATAATTTATGCAAGTTTCGCCTACTTAAACAAGGAACATGATTTATTCAAGAGCATCCACTAAAGGTTTATTAAAATAAAATGACGGTACATAATTTTATACTGTTACAAACGAATACTCCTTTATAACATGAGAAGATATTCAATTTCAGTTTTATTATCTGTAAATTCTTTTAATTACATTTACATATAAATATTGGGCGATTCCCAAGAGAGAATAGAAAAGGATTAAAGAATTGTAACAACTTCGTACCATTTGCAGAGTGTACTATGTAACATTACCAACACAACTCAAATCCCCGTTATTTCTAATTAAATTGAAGATATTGTTTTCTTTGGGTATTCAAACCATAATGCAAGCATATGAACTTTTATTGCAATGGGAATTGAATCATTGAACTTAAAGATAGGCCTACATCTGTTTATGTTGTCATGGGTATTTCAATATTCGACATGCTAGATGAAGCATTCAAATCATTAGATGAGTATTCTATGGGATACTACATCCAATTTCTTAGATATTTCAGAAAAATTAATTTTCTTTCTCCGAAGATATTGTTTGCTGGAATGCATATATAACCGTTCGACCTGTTAGTCAAATGCGTTTTGTTTAAATATATTTTTTCACTTTTTTTGGTCTTTTGGAAAATGTTGTTTGTGCTGTTTTAGACCCTTCTACAACGAAATTTGTTTTACATGTACACGTATAGAAATTGCGGTTTTTATCCAACGCAATCATAAGCTTGAACGTAGTTTTTAATTTAGACTTGTTCTCTGAGCCAGTGACGTGGAAAGGTAATACTCGGCCACCGAAAGCTTCATTTTTATGAAGCCCAGGTGGTGGTGTGGTCTAGCGCACCGGTGACAGTGCAGGCGATTTGGTGTCACGATATCTCAGTAGCATGGGTTCGAATCCCGGCGAGGAAAGAACCAAAAATTTGCTAAAGCAAATTTACAGATCTAACATTGTTGGGTTGATGTTTAGACGAGTTGTATATACATAATGCACAGCCATTTACCACCATCACTGCTGTTGATCCGATGGATAAATCTGTTGTAGAGTTGTCACTGGCTCAGACGTACTTTGTGTCTGTATTTGTGTTAAGAAGCCAACTGGAGCCCGCCTCCGGGTGCGTGTTTTCTCGCTGTGTTGCCCAAGAACTAGAAATAAAAGAAAATAAGACACGGCTTCCGCAGCCTTATTTTTAGACTTATACCTCGAATTCGGCATTTACAGTCATCTCATTACCAGAATCTATGACAAACGAGACGATTTTAATTTGAAATTATCAATTTTCCCCACATTAGTATTAATATACCAACTTCATCTGCATATGGGATATACATTTCCATATCGTTCGATATTCAAGAGCTTGCAGCTCCTACTCAGACTTTGTAAAATGTCACGTGTGAATGAGCATAAAGTTGATGAACCAGATGTATGTCAAAAACGTCTAGTCCTTTTTCTAAAAAAAAATTTATAGGAAGGTAGCAATTCATTGTGGATAAATATTCAGTATCAACTTCAAAAATTATACACGATGGTCTTGAAGTATAGATTCTGAGCACTGACGTTGTTTATCATTTTAATAACGTGTTATGGTATTCTTGTATTTGTCCTAAGTTATATAACTTTTACTGTTTAGTCTGTTTTTGGTGATATCCAATTGACGTGACTCTTTACTTATACATCCCGTCATTATGTTCTTTTTCTATGATCATTTTTGTGTTCGTGTTATCAATGTTTGCTAAAGTGTTTTGTCTCTATGACTTCTGGTGTTTCGTTTATACATATGACGTGATTCTGTACTTATATATCACGCCATTTTGTTAGAGTTCTATGATGATTTTTGTATTCTAGTCTATTATTTATATGTCATTTATTTATCTATATGCCATTTTGTGATTCTTTGATACAGATGACGTTTCTCTGTACTTGTACATCCGTCATAGTGTTATTGTGCTATTGTTATTTTTTGTGTTCTTGACTTTCATTTTAGCTAATGTGCTTTGGTTTTATGCCTTGTGATTCTTTGTTATATATACATATTTTTTTATATAATTATTCAGATTATAGCGCAATGTTGATAGCTGTACCCCTATTTATGACATTTTTACCAATTGTGAATGTTTGTTTTGTTCACACATCGTTGTCAATATAATGGAATTAACTATCATACAATTATGAGGTTAAGCTAGCTATAAAACCAGGTTTAATCCACCATTTTCTACATAAGAAAATACATGTACCAAGTCAGGAATTTGATAGTTGTTATCCATTTGTTTGATGTGTTTGAGCCTTTGATTTTGCCATTTGATTAGGGACTCTCCGTTTTGAAGCTTCCTCGGAGTTCAGTATTTTTGTGATTTTACTTTAAGTGGCCTTGTAAAAGTAAAATAAAATGCATTTGTTTTTTTTTTGGGGGGGGGGGGCATTTACATTAATGTATCATAGTAGATTTTAAATTCATTCACTTATAAATGAAAAGGATTAACAGACATCGGCAAAATACCTTTGTTATCATTCAATAACAATATTGCACATGATGTTCAGAGATTTCAATGGAGATCCCTATTTATTAGTACCTAAAGACAAGGGTATCTTTATGTATATATTTATAATTTTATTATATTATATGTCATTAAGACATTATTTATCATTAATACATTATTTTTCTGTTATTTTACTATTATAACTCTGAATATGAACTTGGTTTGTGGTTTAGTGTATTTCTCTGTTATCCGGTATAACGGTTTTTCAGTCTGTAATTTTGGATGTTTTAGTATTTTTATTTTTTTTACCATACTTTACTCATACCAAGATAAAATTCTAGTAGCTCTTTAGTACCTGATAGAGAGCATATATTATTAGTATTCATTTTTAAGTTAAGTAGATTGCTACCAAATGTATTTAGACAATATTTGGGTATGACCTTTCAATTTAGAAATTTATCAGCCGTTAATCTTTTTATCCAACTTATCCTAATAGATTCTATATGTTTATCTATACTTACCATTTTTAATCCGCCTTCTAGTTGGTGGTAGCTCATAACAGTGCTTTTAACTTTTTCTGTCTTATCTTCTAAACGAAATTTATATGATTATTTTTTTTAATTTATCTAAATACTTTTTGCCCAAGGTTGAGACTGTGGCCAAATAAGTAATAATAATAGGATTAACTAACGATTTAATAACTGTTATTCTTCCTATCACGGTTCAGTTTCTTGTTTCAGTAAGTTATAACTTTTACAGACTTTTTTTAACTGTTTTGGATATGCCTTGGATTTCAGTATTTTTTTATATACTTTTATACCAGCATACGCCTCTTTCTTAACTATAGTTGTACCAATCAAACTATCCTTAAACTTGAACCAGAGTATAATGAAGCTACTACAGACTCATTACAGGGTTACCAAAGTTTAAGATTTTAAGGGGTTTTTTTTAATTTATCGGACGGTGTCTGCGCATTGGGCAATTGGAGACTCAATTCACGCATCGCTGTAAATATAATGGAATTTGATGCGATTGTCATACAAGAGCGCTATAAAACCAGGTTCAATCAAGCATTTTCTACATTTGAAAATGTCTGTACCAAGTCAGAAATAAGACAGCTGTTGCGACAGTTCAATAGTACTATAACAAAAAAAAAACACTTTTTCTTTGCATGTATCTTAAACGCAAATATTTGCAATCTTTCCCTAAATCGATTTATGACTTTTGAACGGTGGTATACTGCTGTTGCATTTACTTAGTATTATAACCAATACATCAGTTCTAACAACTCTTTAATTTTTTTTTAATTATGTATGAAGAACATCTGATTCAGTTTTGGTTGTTATAATCAAATTTATTTCCACATGATGATGATTGTATATTTGTATTCCAGGCTGATTACACTTTCAATCCTTTTTATTTATATCTGTCCTATGATTATTTTTTTTTATTAATAGTTAGCATTTTCTAACACTTCGTCCTTGTTCGTCACTGAAAATATATTAATTAATAAATTCAATTACACATGTTCTATCATGTCTATGACGTATTCTTAATAGTACATTTTTATTGCTGGGAATAAATCTTTGAGGGTGTCATCAATTGAGTCCAATTTCAGAACATTTACTTTAAAAGTTGCTTAATCGTTGCCATCAATTGGTGTTCAAAACATCGAAAAAAATCCCATAGCTGATTTATATGTTTTGGAGTTTAATATATCTAAATATAAAAAAGAAGATGTGGTATGATTACCAATGAGACAACTATCCACAAAAGACCAAAATGACACAGACATTAACAACTATAGGTCACCGTACGGTCTTCAACAATGAGCAAAGCCCATACCGCATAGTTCATTTTCTCTGAACTATTACATTTTTTTTTTATTGAGGGGCCAGCTGCGGTCCGACTCCGGATGGGGAATTTTCGCGCTGCATTGAAGACCCGTTGGTACATTTCTGTGGTACACATGTAGAGCAGGGTCTGCTTACCCTTCCGGAGCACCTTAGATCACCCCCAGTTTTTGGTGGGGTTTGTGTTGCTTAGTTTTTAGTTTCTATGTTATGTCTTCTGTACTATTGTTTGTCTGTTTGTCTTTTTAATTTTAGCCATGGCGTTGTCAGCTGATTATGCGGTATGGGCTTTGCTCATTGTTGAAGGCCGTACGGTGACCTATATTGTTAATTTCTGTGTCATTTTTGGTCTCTTGTGGATAGTTGTATCATTGGCAATCATACCACATCTTCTTGTTTATATGTACTGTACATATATATGTAGGACTCGGAGGTGTGATTGGGACGCTGAAGTACGATGGTCACGCTGAAGTGCGATGGTCTACGCCGAAGTACGGTGGTCCTTTCGATGAAGTGCGATGGTTTTGTGTGTGACGTTTGAATAATATGACGTTTTCAAAATACAACATGGATTCGCAGGCAGGAGAATAGGGTTTTTTAGATGAAGGTTTCATGTTAACAAAGAAAAGTAAGGAACTAAGAAAGAAACAAACAATTCAAGTCCTGAACAGTTTTAAGCATTACATGTTGAGGTTATAAAAAAATATGTTAAACCATTTTAGCAATGCCATCAAAGTGCGAGGTTTGGCATGCCACAAAACCAGGTTCAACCCACCATTTTTTTCTTTAAAAATGTCCTGTACCAAGTCAGGAAAATGGCCATTGTTATATCATAGTTCGTTTCTGTGTGTGTAACATTTTTACGTTGTGTTTCCGTTGTGTCGTTTGTTTTCTCCTATTTTTGAGTGTGAATTCACATTACTATAAGACGTGTCACGGTACTTTTCTATCCCAAATTCATGTATTTGGTTTTGATGTTATATTGGTTATTCTCATCGGATGTTGTCTAATGCTTTGTCCGTTGCTGTGTGTGTTACATTTTAGTGTTGTGTCGTTGTTCTCCTCTAATATTTAATGCGGTTCCCTCAGTTTTAGTTTGTTACCCCGATTTTGTTTTTTGTCCATAGATTTATGAGTTTTGAACAGCGGTATACTACTGTTGCCTTTATTTAGGCAGCAAAGCGGCTGAAAAATGAACTTGGTCACCAAATGGGCTAACCAGTATTCTGAATTATGCCGCAGACTTTTTGTACGATAAATACAGTATACTAATCTAAATATTAATCTTAATTTATCTTCCGGTAAGCGTCACATGATTTTATGTGGGCAATTTAAAAATTAAAACAAAATATGATAGTATTAGCAATGTTTCAATGATTTTGCTATATCAAGTTCATATAATGTTGTTTTATACCCGAGATATTTTTATTTTGTTTTGAAAGAACACCGTCGTCGCTCTTGGTTTTTTATGGTTTTAGTCTAAAACATGTCAGACAGAAATTAACCTGATTAAATCCTACGTGTACTTCCCAATTTATCATCCTCATTTTCGATTTTCGTGAAATAAAAGTTTCGCTATTAGTAAAGCATAAATTCACTTGTCTGTATTTTTACTTCGTGGATACTGTTCCGACATTCAAGGTACAACATGTAAATATAAATTGAAGAAGAATGTGAGCAATTACTAAGTTTTATCATAATATTTAAGTAAATGAGATGGACACTTCTTAGTTCTATTATAAAGACCTACACGCTAAATCTTTTTTTTTTTTTTTTTTTGTATTTCTCCTTTGAACACCTTATTCCATACTCTTGCGTGCTAAAAGAATAATTGGAGACTTGGAAAATTAGATTAAACAAAAACAAAAATTAAAGTCTTTGGTTTGAAGTTAAAACATCTTCCAAATAAGAGGCTAGCAGCCAAATATTAATGGGTTATTTTATTACAAAAGCCCATGTGCATTTTGCTTTTACTCAAAGTCTTAAGTTGGCCATCGCACTACAGCGTAACCACCATCGCACTTCAGCGTAAATATCAACAAGTTAACGTCACAATGTTACCATCGCACTTCAGCGTGTTAACCATCGCACTTCAGCGTAGACCATCGCACTTCAGCGTGACCATCGCGGTTCGGAGTACCATCGCGGTTCCGAGTTCTACATATTTAAACAATGAAATAATAAATGAGATAGATTGATAAATAGAAATCTAAAACATTTCCATAAATTTCTATGTCATTTCCAGAATTGGTTCTTTGTCGTAATGATGAACACAGATGTGAATCTAAATAAAGGATACAAGACAAATACGATATTCAGATTTTATTGAAAAGTCGTTACAATTCAACATCACAAAGTATGTTAAAAAGAAAAAAGAATGGGAAAAAACCCGATTGTTTTGAAAAAAAGATTTTTCAAATCGAAAAAATCCTATTGTAACTATTTTATTTTAAATTGTTCTCTTGTGCAATATGATTTAGGTTAACTAAAACAACAAACGGCTTTGAACTTTGAAAACAAAAATAAATACTTTGATTGATGACAATTTCTTTTTAAGCTAATATCTTATTCTGGATGGTTAAAGCAAAAGAATAAATCTAATATATCATAAGCAGCTACACAATAATACGCCCTAACACGCCATTTAACGCTAAGTCGTAAATTGTATCTTTATCACTTTGGGTACATATTTATGGAACTTGGTGAGCGAATTTTAACTGATTTATTTAAAGAAATAAACAAAAGTGTGTGATAACATTTTGCACTGTTCAAAAAGCATTTTAGTGCATGCACATTTAGTATAAGTAAAACAAAATTAACAAAGGTTTTTGAAATTGCAAAATGCCATTGATTTAATATTCCAAACATAAACACATTTTTAAAAAAAAAAAAAGCACTGCTTATATGTTTTTCCATAACTCTTTTAGAAAAACACATAATAACGATACGCTTACTTATATATTCTGTTTTTCTCATACAGGGAAATAATTTTATAGGTTTTAGTTCTACAGTGTGCTCATCAAAGAGCTAATCATTTTGCTAATGGAGAGTCGATTTAGTTTCATAAAGCCTTGCTATTGAAATAATAAGTAGATTAATATAAGATAACTTTTTGAAAATCCGAAATAAAAGATTTTTTAAAAATCAAATCAAAATTGTGTTGCTTTGTAAATATGTGCTTTTGACACTGTAAAAAACACAGTGATATATGTAGCTCTAATTAACATGCGTTTAAAAGATGTCATAAAAAACTATATCCCGAATAACTGATGAAATCATGAATAGCAATACTGTTTGTTCAAGCTTAAAATTGATTTATAATGACTCACAAGACTCACAATACATCAGATCAGAATTGCCAGAGATTTTCATAATTTTTAATCAGACTCTTCTTATTCAAAGGCAGTATCACAAAGAGATCATTGTGGTCTAATCATTAACGGAAACTGTAATACATATGTATATGTTTTGATAAAATAAATCCAACTCGTATGTGAAAATGTCTTATCGTCAAAATAAGCCATCAGGCATATTAAATCTTAACATAAGGCCACACAAATAAAGGAAATGTTACTTCAGATGCTCAAATCTCGTAAATCGATTAGGCCGAGACAAGTCAAGGTTACAAAATTTTTTTTAGGAAAACGCATTTACTTCAAAAGAAAGCAAAATCGGATGTGCCGACATGCGTAGGGTAACTGTTCCCTGCTTTCCGCGCATTAATCGCCATGCTAATTCACACTCAGTAAAACTGTCGCAAACAAAAATATAACTCACTCGGAAAATTACAAATGACATAATTATACTTGTATCTAAATACAATTGACCGGGGACAAAACTAAAGAGTTCTAATATACAACTACAAACGACAACCCCTATACACTATTGACATGTCATAGCTAGGGTTTCACTAGAAATGAGCTAGCTAGTCTATCCAATTGATGAAACTTAATATTTTAAATTACGACAATGGGTGCTGTATTTGAATGGTATTAGTTTGGAATTTAAAGATCACTAATAAACCCTGATAAGGCTTTCATTTGCAAACATATAATTCCCGATTGACAAAAATTATTTCTCAAAAAAGTGCTTGATTGAAAAGTACATTCAACAATTATTATTGTGAAAATTTAATTATTGAGAGAAAATCAGTTGATATGATTTCCGTTGCAATATGCTCATCATGTGTCGAAACGACAAACATATTATACACTAATGTTCTTTTATCACATTGGTTTGATTAATCTTGAGTTTTAGTAATTTCAACATGCGTCAGGGATCCGTAATTATAAATCCAATCGTTAATATATGTTATGTATTACTTTGAACTAGTATTCCAGGAGTCTTTCATGTAAAGATGTTTTGTATTGCCTTAATTTTATATTTTATGTTTTGTCTTTTGTGTTTTTTTATTTTCTGTATTGAAATGTATTGATTGTTTTTTTACGTGCGGTTTCTGTTTTTGTGTATTTCATTGAGGCAAAAATAAGTCAAAGAATTTCAAACAAAGGTTATCTCGGAACATGTTTAGATATGCAGGTCAATTTTCAGCAACAACGTCCGTCGATGTATTTATTAATTTCTTGGTATTTTATTCTATATATGTTTATTGTAATGCGAGAATAATTTCAAATTATAATTTAACAACGGTTTTCAGCCTTTTAAAATGCTTTGTTTTCTTGCCCAGCAATATATGGCATTGGTCTTATTTGACACAACGTTTTGTTCTTCAACTTCGTTCTTAATTTGCATTTGTTAGATTCAAGCGATACGTTTTTAAAGTTTGATTTCTTTCTAGCTCCTTGAACAAGATTCGATAAATATTATCTTCAAACTGGTCAATTCACAAATAATGATTGTTGTTACCTGAATGGGTTATCAACTACAATTTAAATGTAGATACCTAACATATAATTAAAGACACGTTTGATGTAAATTAAATCATATTCATGTACATTAAAATATTCAAAAGTTATTTCATGGCAATTTTCAGAAACGTTAAAGGTCGGAAAGGCTTTACATAAAAAAATATTTCGAAACACTAAGGATTTTCTTATCCCAGGCATAGATTACCTTAGCCGTATTAGGCACACCTTTTTGGAATTTTGGATCATCAATGCTCTTCAACTTTTTACGTGTTTGGCTTTATAAATATTTTGATATGAGCGTCACTGATGAGTCTTATGTAGACGAAACGCACGTCTGGCGTACTCAATTATAATCCTCGTACCTTTGATAACTTTTACACCACTGGGTCGATGCCACTGCTGGTGGACGTTTCGTCCCCGAGGGTATTACCAGCCCAGTAGTCAACACTCCGGTGTTGACATGAATATCAATAATGTGGTCATTTTTCTTAATTTCCTGTTTACAAAACTTTGCATTTTTCGAAACACTAAGGATTTTCTTATCCCAGGCATAGATTACCTTAGCCGTATTTGGCACAACTTTTTGGAATTTTGGATCCTCATTGCTCTTCAACTATTTACTTGTTGAAAAACAATATTCCTCTAAAATATTTTTATATTTGAAGATAACGTAAAGCAGAAACAAAACGTTTTAATTGATTTAAGATTTTTGAACAGCGGTATAATACTGTTGCCTTTATTCATACGTCCAATATAATCATTTGACAAAATGAGGGTTCAAGAGATTCAGCCTTGAGTTATGATGTACTTGTATGGATATCACCAATAACAATTCAAAACAGTTTAATTGAAAAAATAGAAACCTTTCCATTCCCAAATGCAAAGTGAATGTATTATTATATTGTTAGTATTCGACCTTCGACAATTTGTTTGAATTACTTCGTCTAGTTCGAGAGCCCTTAGTGATTGTTATGTACACGAAATTAAGTGACGTACTCAATTATAAGCCTGGTGTCTTTGTTTTACACAGTATTGTATGTATTGATAAAGCAAATAATGGATTTTATAATCGCTTATAATCATTAACTAGCAAGGTATGCATATTAGCAACGGTAAGATTCACGATTTACATGGAAGAGAACAATATAGAATAGAAAAACATTATGTTACATTTTTAACTACCAAAGTAATTGGTACATCTTTCAATAATTCGTTATGTTTTGTCGCTGATACTAAAGATTTTTATTGATTGTTTCTGTATGGTGTTATATTAATCACGTTTTAACATCAGTATGAAATACGTAGCAATGATCAACATATTATATGATCCGAACTTCGACTACAGAGATGAACATTTCAAGATAATCCTCTTGGATAAACTATTTGGAAACTTCATAAACACTTAAGTCATAAATCGGCAATCAAAAGACTAAATATAATGAGTCTGTTTCTGAACTATAATGCAATATGTTTTGTGATCATATATATTAAGGTTACATAATAGACGCTTGATCTGCAATTTTACCGATTGTTTCTTATTCGCGATTGTAACATTATGAGTGTTGATTTCTAAATTACCATGGTGACTGTTATATGCATAGCAGGAAACAGTTAACCTGTCGACCCAAAAGGTCTGGCAATTTTGGAAGTCCTACATTTTTCGTTCTTTTTTTTAAGGTTTCATTCTTCGATGGATTAATGATATTTGAACATCGGAACACTACTACAAGTCCAAACATGAAACATTAGGTCTGCATGACGGTGGTGACTGTCAATTCCAATATAAATGTGCATTCATAGTGTTGTCAATGGAATTACTACAAGTATCAGCAGTAAAATGGACTAGGAATTAGGGAACATAGAGATGGCCCTAGCAATGATGAAATAATTAAGCGGCACTTACTTCGAATAACCATATTCTCTTTCGACAAATACTTTTCGAAGCCTTCATGTTTTTTTAATAATTAACACGTTAAAGATATCTATAAAACAAAAAAATAAAGCAGAGCCAAACCTTGTTTCTTGATCATATAAATTATTCAATTGTTTTAATATGTACAATGTAAATTTTAAAAATGCCAAATAAACCCGACCGAACCAAACGCTGGCTACATTTACTATATTTTTTTGGACAAGGCCTTTCATCTGTTTGTTTATCAATACAATTTACGTTAAATAAAATGATCAAAGTTTGTTTTTAAATTTCTGGATACAAGGATGCAGATTTATCAAACCCACAAAGTGATGGAGTGTTAAGTGGAATTCGCACTGCCCCTTGCATTTTAGCAAAGCTTTGTTTTAATTACTTCATTTTCTAATGCTATGTTTTTCCAGTTCTGTTTTAACGGATACAAATATTTCATCTGTCCTCTTATTTAAATCTTTTTTTTTACCGCCAACATTTTATTTTTATTTTAAAAAGCTATACCATAAATATAGATTGTTTGTTTGGTCAATATCTTTAAAAATCTTTAAATTACGTTTTCGAAAATGCTTGTAACAATAAAAATGAAATAAAATAAAATTCATCTTATAAATATTTTAATTCTTATTTCTTACAAAAATGTTTCGAGATCTTTTTACATTCAGCGTTTACTTTTCCGTTCATAAAAATAGTAATTAACGGATTTACTGTATACACTGTTAATGAAAATGTAGAAAGAACGGCTAAAACATGACATTCTGCCTCCGATAACATATTTGTATTAAAATGTTTAAGAATAAATACAGGAAAAGGTATCCATACTAATCCAAACAAACCTATTCCAATGGCAAAGTGTTTAGCAATTTTGGCTTCCAGTTTTCGTTTTCCAATTTCTCTATTTTTCGGATTAAAAACGCACACGTCTCCTACAACTTGGTCGTTGCTGTTTTTCTCTACCCTGATGGTTCCATCAGCATCGTAAATTTCGTATGTTTTTTCCTCGTTCAGTTTATCTGAACAATTTGAAATGTTGATATTTCCATCATAAGGTTTGTCAACCTTTTCTCTTGCTGGTGATACATTTATATTTTGCATTTCCGAGGAAGAAGAGATAACTACTAAAGATTTTGATCGTAAGTTTTGACTACTACTACTCGTTTCATTTATACTAGGCAATTTGTTGAATAAAATACTGGGTTTCAGCATACTCTCATTATCATTTATTTGTAACGCATCTTTCATGTCCTTTGTATTTCCATTACCAACATGTAGTTCGTTGATAGAAATTTCCGGAACTGATTGCGTGTTTGTAACATTTTGAGTTTTAATAACATCCGTTTTCGGCACATTTGTGTGCGCAGGAGTCTTTAATGCATCTACCGAAGAAGTCATATGAACATTACTTTCAGCAGGATGAACTTTTCTATTCCTTACTTTAGAATGACTCAGCATTTTCTTGGATTGTTTTAATAGAGCTTTGATGATACATGTGTAAAATATCAGTACTGATATAAAACACAAACATCCAAACGGAAAACTCACAAAACAGTCGTAATTTACCCAAGTTCTGTCCAAATGAGGTTGACCTTGCTTACAAATAATGTATATAGAACTGTCTAATAGAAATACTGTTGAAATTGTGCTGTAAATTATAGCTAAGCACCAAGATAAAACTATCAAGGTCACAACGCGCTTAACTCTACTTTCCTTTTCAAATGGTAGTAAAACTGCGTGGTATCGCTCATAGCTTATAGTTACTAACATCGAAAGTTGAAATATTTCGCAAAATGATCGAAAGAACGTAACTGTTTTACAAAATCCACTGAGAATAAAAGGTTCATCGATAAACATTCCCAAAACTATGAATCGAAATGGTAATAAAAAACTACATCCCAAAATATTTATTATGCAGCTGTTTATTAACGTAGCATTGGCATAAGTCCGTAATGACTTTTGTCTTTTAATGCAGTATAGTATTAACGAATTTGCCGCCATACCAACTATAGATGAAGAAATTATTATAATATGGCAGAAAATAATTGTAATTCCCACAGATGGTGATTGCAAAAATTCATACTTCACATGTGTTGAATCTTCAGTTGTATTCATACTTCTGTATTAACCATATTTACATTGTTGGTTTTATTTTCCATGCGATCATTTAGAATTGTTTAACTTATTATTTATAAATCGATATATGTAACAACGTTACCTGCTTGGCGATAGTTGTCACTGTATTAACCAAAGTTTTAACAGCGCTTTATATCCACACTGACATTTTCTCTCTCGTTTTCACCTCTTTAATACGAGATTTTTCATATAAGCGTAATAAAATACCTAGTATTGAATTTTTACGGGAGTTTCATTGGTTAAGCTACATTACCAGGGTCTAATTACCTGCAGAAGTCTTTGGAAAACTGAATCCCTATTATTGCTAAGCACAAATACCGTCTGTTGTTAATCAATTCTTGAAAGCTTCTCAATTATTATTTCTTAAGCCTATCATCTTTGTCTGTAGGAAACAAAATATAGTAATGAAAAATCTCACGTTTAATTTAAAATCTCTATTTAAGGCATTAATAAATTGTGTATGATTTATACTGATCTCTCATGGATGAATCCGCACTAAAGGTGTTGTATCTTATGTTTCTAAACCTATCTGTGATATGAGACTTCGTGACAATTCGTACAGGTATGATAAGCAAAGTGAAAGAAAAGCTTATCATGATTTCATTTAAAATACAGGCTCTAGAAACGGGAAATTGCTTTTAAAGCAAATTTAGATTGCATCCTTGATTGTGTATTAAAAGGATTAGATTACATAGAATAGAGGGATAACAGAATTATGAAAAAAATGTATTACAAAATGAAAACAAGGTCTAAAAACAATGATTCATAATATCAAAATATTGGGATTGTTAAAGACTTGTTAAAACCAGATTTATCTTCCAAATATTTGAATTTTTAAATATATTAATTCTTACTTATGGTCAAATACATTCAAATATATCATGATTGTTTTACAATTAGCGTTTTTTTATTCATAAAAAATATGATAATGACTGGTTTACTGAATATCCTGTTGATGACTGCACCCTTACAATATCCACCGCTGTAAACTGTTTTATTCGTATCTTAAAAACTACTTTCTGACACAGAATCAATGATACATTGTTTTTTTCATTTTTCATTTTTCATTTCATATATATATATATATATATCATTTTGAAAGTAGACAAACACCAATTGTGTCGGCTTTTTTTGGAAATTGTTTTTAATTTGATTTCAGTTTCAGTCTCTTTTTTCCAATTAAATATTTTTATTCCAACCGAAGTCTCTCTTTGAAGCAATGATAAAGATACGCTCATAAATAAAAAAAAAATCAAGTAAGACACAATACAGTGTAGAAAGTACATGTATGGAACCTAAGTATGATAAAATAAGACAATATTAAATGTTATTTTTCTGCAGGAATGTTATGGTCTGCGGTCCGACTCCAGGTGAGGCAACACATTGTCTATAGAATGAAATTCAAAACTGTGTGGCTGTGGCCATTGATTGACACATTAAATTCATCCATTGACTGGGACAATTTACGTGAACGTTTGTCTGTGACGACCACTGTTCACGACGTACCTACGATAGACATTTAAACTGTGGGGTCACCAAAGGTTTCTTAACGCCTTTAATTATAAAATAATTCGAAAAATTAATCAGGAACAACCTTTATGGTTTGATTTATATAATTGATATAAATCAAAACATCGTGTTATTTCTGATTAATTTTTCGAATTACTTTATTAAGGTGTTGAGAACCTTTGGTGACCCCATAGTTTAAGTGTTTTTAAAAAGTACATAGTGAGCAGTGGTCGTTACATACAAACGTTCACCTAAATTGTCCCAGTCAATGGATAAATTTAATGTGTCAATCAATGGCCACAGCCACACTGTTTTGAATTTCATTCTAAGAATGATAGGGTACATTTCAATAATTTTTTTATACAAATTTAAACGTTCCAAAAAGGTATGGAGTGTTGCAGTATCACCAATTAAGGTCAGCTTTTTTCTTTATGGTTTTATGATTTTTAGAGCAAAATGATAGGTTTTTTTTAGAATTTTTTTTTCAGATACTTTAATTTGGATTTCAGTTTTAGTATGATTAGTAATCTGATACAGTCTGCGACAAACCCGGAGTAAACTTCGTTATGAGGGTCACAAATAAGGAGCTGTTAATGAAAAATGTAACATAAAGTCGTTTAAGTAACTAATTAGTCATAAGACGAGGGAGATTAAATTCGAATCTCCTCAATTAGACTGACACACGATACCGTTCATTCTAACAACATGATTTTGATCTCACTAATTGATTAAAAATCACTCTGTTAGGTACCAGCAAAATAATAATCTCAGCTTCATCGTCATCTCTCGTACACAGTTAGTGTTACCAATAAATTAATGAATGAAATGTATCTTGTTCCAAGGCTTAAGTCAATAAAAGTTAAATGCTTATTTTTGGTAAATGGGGTGAAAGGCTTTGACCACAGATCAATTTGTATAATTGCGCTTAATTCTATCAATGTGCACACGATCAACGTCTTTACAATCTTATAGAATTGCTAAAAGAAGCATTCAAAAATTACTGTTATATTTTTCTGCTAGGATCATGAAAACATGATTTCTATCAAGTTTTTCTGTTCTTTACATGTGCACTTCATTGCGGAAGCTCGTGTCACCATGAATGCTACATTTCATTTTGAAATGAAGGTTAATATCAGATTGTAGCGAGATAGCTGTTAGCCAATAAAATAACGCATATAATGAAAAATACATGTAATGCTATCATAGTGTTATATACTTATGTGTTCGATGTTTTGTTGTACAGTGTTTAATGTAATGTTTAATATCCATATTTTTTATTGTTTAGTTTGTCAGAATACTTTTGACAAATAATAATCATTTGATAATTATTATTAGATTAGCCTAGATTTAAAGTAGTAGTGGTCACAACTATCATTTTTGTTTATTTTATGTAATGATTGATGCTATGATATCAACACATACACATCAAACATAGAAAGGAATGAGAACAAAATTAATTTAATAATAAATGTGCAAATTTCGGCTATAAGCATTTATCCACCAATATGTGATCATATAGCTACATTTTTGTTTCGATGACCCATACTGTCACCCCATCCGTATATTCATTCATCTCTCCTTCCTGACGTACCGTACGATTTTACAATTCACTCAAGAATAAAAATATATGTAAGCCACACCAACAAGAAACAAATCAGGACTAAATGTTGTTTAGTAATAATTTCAAGATTACCTGAAAATTATAGCATCGTGCGCATTGTGCGTATCGTGATGAAATACAATATGATGTATACCTATAATGTCACAGTTAAAATACTGAGTACTTACTTTGCACAACTTTTCCATAAACAACAGGTTTTTCTATTAAGACAATTACAATATATTACAGGCATCTATTTCTTACAAAGGCAGCCCTATTGTCGAATTGTTTTAAATGTAGAAATTTTTACAAAACATCAGTAATTCGAGTGTTACCAATGTGAAATTTAGCATGTATGCGATTTAGGGATTGCTCATCTTTGGTAGTTTGGAGGTCGGTTCCAATCAACTTTTCAATGATTTCGTACGGGTTCAAATTGAATGCAAGGAACTTTATTTTGGTTTATTCAATTGGGTCTAACACACCAATGACTTTCTAACTTTTCAGAGTACTAGTGAGTATAAATCTAGAACAGCGTTTCGGACGCATACAGTTAGTGTTATTTTCTTTCTTTTTTTTTCTTTTTAATGTCAATTACTTAGGATCCTTTTTATGAATACTAGAACAGAGACGTGTTGTATGCTGAAACCTGCATGTCTTTAATTGTTGTTGTTGTGTTTTGAAAAATCGAAAACATAAAAGGCTATCCTTAGTAATAGATATCACAACGTTTTTGATTTTAACCATATATAATGAATATTAGTCGCGTGTGACGTCTTAAAAAACAAATTTTTCCACGAGAAATCGCAATAATCTAATGTTAATTTGCTCTTAACACGTGACTCTTAAACATAAATACATGTGTGACCGTTGCCCTTCATCAAAATTTCATTTCAACCTTCATTATTGATCAATATGGAGTATCAAAATCCGGCTATGAACAATTTCGATTTAAGCAGCATTTGCCTCGTTTCGGTAAAACAAAAAGCAAAGGTAGTTCGAAATTCATAAATCGTTTGAGAAAGAAAAACAAATCCGGGTTACAAACTAAAACTTGGGGAATTAATTTTGTTTAGTGATTTACCCTTACGACGCACCTAGAGTCAATTAATTTCAGGTTTATACTATCCTGGATGGTTTCATGTCTATATTTTTCTGTTCATACTTTTGATAAAAATTTCAACGTAATTGTCTCACTGGCTAATATTTTTAATAGTTTCTAAACAACTGCTATCATTACTTGGTACCATTTAAAAGTATTCCAAGAAAATGTTGAATTAATTCGTGGGAGACTTATTTAATAACAAATGTTGAAGGATCAAAGAAAAGCTGACTACCATAATCATTATTCAATTTTTACATTCAATTTCTGTCAGAGAGGAATTGAGCTACTTCTTTATTTCGTGCAATAGGAAATTAGTTTTCTTTTTTTTTTAAATATAGATAATTACTTAATAAAGTATTACATAAAGAAGAAAGATTTTGTATCATATCACACGATAAACAAAATCAATATGGAATTGGTGCCCGTCAACAAATATTTTGAACGGGTTTCTATCCAAATAGCTGCAACGACGAAAGCCAAATACACTAAACACAGAATAGTTTAAAGCACTCACAGGTTTATGTTTAATTTTGATGATAGGAAATTAAATCGTAAGTAAATATCAATTATGTGGGTGTTTATATCTATATAATGAATCTATTCTCTTTTCATTAAAATACTGTGACACATTTCGAAATTGCCATAGTGTTTTGGAGTTTATACGTTGTGCATGAGCAACACGACGGGTACAACATGTGGAGCAAGTTCGTCTTACCTTTCCGGAGCACCTGAAATCACCAATGAATTATCATAAGAACGACGTTTACCCTCGAATTTCCTTTCTTTCAAAAAGAACTGTTGAATAAGTAAAATGCTTTATGCTGCAATTCCACAACGCAAGGTTCCTATTATGTATTGACTTTCAAAATTGCATTAGGAAACTCGATTTGTTTCTTATTTATCAGTATCCTGTAGATTACATTGACATTTCAATTCTTAGATCTTCTTTGAAGCTTTTGATATTCCAGAATAAAGGTGGGAAGTGTTGAGTGCTGGAAAAAAAGTTTAAAACAACTTCATTATAATGCGTATGAACACAGTCAAAAATCTGGTCAGGATCTGTTTTAGTTGTATGTATTGTAATTTGTTGAATTTTGTGAAGTCAGAGACAATGTACGATAAGGCCTGTTTGGCCCTATTTTCTCATTTTTCAAATTCTGTTTTGGAAAGCTACTTTTTATGTTAAAACATTCCCTGAGGTTTGAAGTTTGTTTGGATGAACTCCAAAACCACTTTCGCAACTGGGTGAGGTAAGGGGGGCGGTTAACTATCTGTTATTATTCAAATAGTGTAATTAATATTAATTTTGCAGGTGATTTTACAACATTTTTATATTTTTTTACTGCCTGCGCCAACATGACCAAAGAATTTTTTTATTCAAAATGTAATGAGAACTGTTTTTGCTGTCTAAATCGCCATAATTTTTTCCGGGTCACGTAGGTGTACGCTATTGAATTTTAAGAAACAATGTCTAAAATTCGTTATTTTTCTATCTTATTACGTTTTTTATGCCCTTTCCCCCTCTCCCCATAACCTCATCCATTTTCTAAAATTAATGATTTTGAAGTTCATCCAGACAAACTTCAAACATAAGGGAATATTTTAACGTGATAAGTAGCTTTCGAAAACAAAATTTAAAAAATGAAAAAACAGGGGGCCAAAAACGTGCCTTATCATACCTTGTAAGGTTTCTTTTGTGTTTAGTGTTGTTGGTCCACCGTACTCAAGCTCCCTCCAACAATAAAAACTGACCACCACCAAAAAGCAAAGTAATTTTGATAGCTATCAAAGGTACCACGATTATAATTTAGTACGCCAGACGCGCGTTTCGTCTACATAAGACTCATCAGTGACGTTCAGATAAAAATAGTTATAAATCCAAATAAGTACAATTAGAAAGTGGTGTTAAACACCAAAAAATCATCAATCATTTGGTTTACCGTCTCATTGATGAATACCCTTCACTCCTTTTATTTAATTTTATCCAGTTTTTTTTTCTTTATTGTTATACAACTGATGATAACTTTGGCAGTAAAGTTTTTGTTCGGAGCCGGAATTTAGGGATATACTCATATCACATGTACAAAACAGTTTACCCATTCTTTTACCGGTACTAGAAATAAATCAAAAATAATATTTTCTTAGAGAAAAGTATTTTAAGTTAAAGAATATAATAAGGATTTTTTTTTCTGAATGCACTACCGATAATTAGTTCATCTGAACTCTTTCTAATCAATCAAATACTGAGGTATTTACCTTATTAGATGCTAATGGTGGAAGTATGAGTTGTTGAACATTCAGTGTCTAATTCGCCGTTTCAGAATCTAATGCATTCTGGGTAATATTTTCAAAAATGTACACCAAAAAGTCGTGGTGATTGGTTGAATACGTCCAAAACAATGGAAATGTAACCAATGTCGTGACGCTATTTTCATTTTTGGGTACGAACGATGAAATTACCCATAGTCCTTTAGAATCTAAAACGGCCAATAAGAATGCATATTCAGAACGATACCATGGTAATATATGGATGTTTTTGCTGGTTTTTACTAGATCAACAAGTCGAGCTGGAATTTCATAGTTCTAGCTCACAGGGTAACAATTCGCAGAAAGATCTGTTACGCAACACAATCACATTATTATGACTCTTAGCCGATCAGTCTATCTTCATACTTCTTAATGACGCTTGCTGTGTGGAGAAGAATCATGTTCCAACTTTTCAAGTCTTTAGTTTGAACAGGCTGGAGTCGAACCTACATCCTCCTTTTTTGCTTATATCAGATAATGGCTACAATCAACACATGATTTTTTAAAAAGACAAGCTTTAAAAGATATGTTATTAATTTGAATCTTGAAATTAAAATGTATGTAGCATCGACCTTCTCATTAGACATTTCACTGGGTTTGTAATTATTTGAGCAACATGACAGTTTCATATGTGGATTTAAATCTGCTTATCCTTCCGGACCACATGAGAACACACTCGTTTTATAGTGAGGTGTGTGTACCTCAGTCACAAGTTTTCAATATTTTGTTTTGTATGCTATAATTGTTTGTCTTTACTTTTTGCTTAAGCATTATCTGTTCGTTTTCGTTTGATGAGTTGGATAAGCTCTTTGGTATGTTTCGTCTCATACTCTTCTTAAATTATCTTAGTTGTTTTGCTTCAAATGATTTTGATATAAGGAAACAATCTTTTTTGATTGAAAGTTTTCTGATAGTTTATCTCATTAAACCTTTTTTATATCGTGAAATGACCGTTTCGGGTGAAATTAAGTCAATTTTGTCACATAATAATCTATAAAAACAAAAAGTTATGAGCAATTAAAGAACACAACTCTTATCAAATATCCACAACCCGGTCAATTTAGTCAGGAATAAAGGCATTATTTATACTGCAGCAATGGAAAAAAACCAATATGACAGGGGATAAAAAATACAACCACAAATCATTATATTTCAGGTTTCTGACCAGGACCAGTATTGTAATGTATCTCCCTTGAATTTGAAATTGTAAATGGGCAAAATAGATCTATAAAAGGAAAAATACTTGTATTGTTCACCTGAGACTGAACAAATATGGGTTTGGAATCTACAGGTATTATTGTTATGTATTTCTTTCATGGAAAGTTATATAAAGAAAATCATTATCAATACTACATTAATCTCCGATATCATTTAGACCATTGACATACAATAAAATCAGTTAATATTTTATTTCCACTATAATCCGATTGAAGATTGAAGGGTCTTATTTTCCATGTCAACAAAATTGATAAATCATTATATTAGAACAAGCCATAAACTTGGACAAACAAAACAAGTTGATTTCTTTGAACCTTGAATGCTTTATACATGAACAGTAAATTTTTAGCTGTACAGTTTTGATAATGAAACATTTCAATATAGTTGATGTTACAAGCTTATGAACAATAAAAAAAATAAAACAACACTACCATACATCCAAGCACTTTTTGGGATTTAATTCCATCATGAACGCTCAAAACCGCATGTTGAAAGCCAAGGATGTATGATACATGTATATGACAACAACAAACTTAAAGGCAGTTGATGTAGGTTTATCTTTATATTTTTGAGCATGACAAATGACAACTGATTTTCATAGTAGATATCTACAGAATATTGGTACAGTGATTAAACGAAAGAACGTATTTTTCACAAGAAAAAAATTAACAGACGATATACCAGTATTTTAGCAAATCTTGATAATAAAAAAGGAAAAGGAATTGTTTTGTTTAAATTTAAGTTACTTCATATATACATTAGATAATTTGCAGACATTTTAGAATTAAATGCCGTTTTAAAAAAAAACTAGAAAAACATTCTTTTTTTTTACGTTTAAAAGATCTTCGAAATAAATTTAAGGTATAAACATACATGTTATTAGCAATTTTTTTAAAGTAAACTTTTGCAGGAAACTTCTGCATATGTTGTCTTATTTGATAGCATCAGTATCAATGCACGTGAAATCCTTTATAGGTCATATCGCTTTATGTTATATAATGATTTCAAAGAAAATTACCTGTCAAATATTTATCAAATTTCATTGCTTGTAAACACCATATCATAAGATGATAATTGCCAATCCCTTTTTCAAAGTCATAATATTTGAGATGTTTGACACACATAACCGTTGCATTTTGAAATGGATTTCACGTGAATCAGACAGTGTCTACCAAAGCGTAAACATTTATATGTGGGAAGATGAAGTAAATAATTCTGAAATATTTGGTTGCTTTCATAATAATTGGTTACTTTTGCACCTCTTTCATAACTAAAATGTCCATTTCAAGGACAAATATTTACTTATTTATACACCTTATCAAAGGATAGGAAAAATAAAATTGTTATATATTTCTGTCATTTATTCATATTTACAATAATGTATAATGTCAACTCCTTTTTCTATACTTTTATTTTTTAATCATAATTTACGAGAAGTACTCCATTAATGCTAAGTATTGATCTTATTTATATGGTGGGCAGATCTGATGATTCTATAATATTGGGTTGCTTTCAAACAGATAGGTTGTTTTCAAGAATATTGGTAACATATGACAGACTAGTATGATTAGTCTTTCAGCAATTAAAAACGAAAGTGTGATAAAAAGCACTACCATGTTTCAAATCTGTTATATAAAACATAAAAATAGATACTTACTAAACACATGTAATGCAAGGAGATGAGTTGTAGATTGGATTTGCTTTATTTACTGTTATAAATTTCACTTTTTCCATGGTTCTTGGGTGTCTTACTTTAGAATATGTTATATTGTAATCCTTGTAAATGAAGCGGAGTGGTATTTTCAATTTTAGTAGTGTTCGACTCCCTGTAGAAGTGCCTGGACAATGAGCAGAAATTAGAGTTCGACAAAATGAAGGAGATATTTGTATATATTTTTTTTCTTTTAGAAAAACTTATAAGTATGGGTGAAAATGTGTATTAAAGTATTCCACTAGCAAGCTTAATTGCTCGTTCGAAAATTTTGATATAACTGAAAAAGGAAAATCACAAAAATACTGAACTCCGAGGAAAATCAAACAGGAGATTTCCTAATCAAATGACAAAATCAAAAGCTTAAACACATCAAACAAGTGGATAACAGCTGTCATATTTCTGACTTGATACATGCTTTTTCCAATGTAGAAAATGGTGGATTGACCTGGTTTTATAGCTAGCTAAACCTCCCTTGTATGACAGTCGCATCAAATTTCATAATTACTTGGCTATAGTTGCTAATATCAATTAAAGTATTCTGTTTTTGCTATGGTACAACTTGTGCCTATTCCTGTTGCAATGTTGATGTTAAGTTTTTTAAGTTATTTGTCTACAAATTCATTCCAGATGGTACTGAATTCTAGTTGATTGTGTGGCAGTATTTTTTTTCATTTACTTTTTTAATACTTTTATTGTAACCCACCAAATTATAAGTTTGTACAGAGTTAGATCAAGAATTGTTCTTCGTGGTTTCTCTTTGCTTTGTACATCTGTTTGCTTTTCTTCGAATTTTGGTGGTTGACGGGTTTGGTGTCCTGTGAGCTGTTAATGGCGATTGTTGTTTTTATATACATTATATTGTCCAAATTCGTCTCACTTGCCGTATATTATTTCTAACGCTTGATATTTTAGTTAAATTTCGTAACCTTAGTTTCTGTAGTGTGTTTCATTTTTTGGTATTGTCATAATTGTCTTAACAGTTGCAACACTGTTGTTAAATTTTGATAATGCTGTTAATCTCATTAGATTTTGATACTGATTCCAATAATACCAATGATTAATTGAAGTATAGCCCTAAGTTTAAACACTTAATTCTATAAATGTTCCTGTCTTATTTGGTCTTGAATACAATATGACTCTTCCCACCTCTTGCTCTGAGCTTTGCTTGTAAATGTTAATCTTTAAAATGCATATCGTATTCAAAATAAAGTTTGAAACCATATTGGTTTTAATGTTCGGATAAGTCTCTACTTATTGCAATGTTTTCCTCAACAAATACTTACAAATGCATGTTTAGCTTTTTGGAAACGATTAAACTTACAAAATATCTTTTGTATTCATTGGTATTATTGCAAATGCTTTTATGAATAAAGGCAAGATACTTTAACATATTTATTATTTTAATTTGATACTTAAATCGGTATTATGATAATATTCTCAATAACCAATTAAGTTTTAAATCCAATAACAATTTGAAAACGTTAGAACATTTCTTTTATGTTCAAAATTGAATTATATACAAAGTTAATTCTGTTTTATTGCAACTTCAGTAACGTTTTGTGCATGATGCTAATAATGCTTAATTTTGCGTTAAGTGCAATGCATGTTTATATCTTTTTATTCTGTTTTATGTATGAAAATAAATGTTTTGACAAAAAGAATCCTTTTAATGTGCAATGTCTGTGTTAATATCGTTAGATAAATGTCATTATAGTCAAAAAAACATATACTGAAAGCATACTAGGTGCCTGTATAAGTATTCAGAACAACCGAGTTGGCTTCAATTTTACATTTTATTGTGAAGCAAAACATTTAGTAAAGTCTTCTTATCACGACGGTTGAATTAAGTATTTCATTATTATTAATTGCAGAATAAACTTTATAACCATACGAATGCATTTTGAATAAGCAACTCATTAAACTTCTCAAAATTGTGGTTAGCGTAAGAGAAGAGTGACTATAACAATAAAGAAAAAGTGGATCCATACAAAAAATTCACTGATATCAAACATAAAAATGCACTTCGCCATTGTGTATACAAGTTGTCATCTTATGTAAGCTGAACTTCTCCGAATATGTATATATTTAGTTAAGATATCAGTACATTATAACATTTCATTAATTTGCTTTATCATTATGACATACATCTCTGAAGCCGCTTTTATCGTCCTTACAAACGCCTATATCACCCTGCTCTGTCGCTCTGTAATTCTCGTACCAAGGCTTCAAAACGAGACCAGGCATTATCAGTGACGTCACAATGTGAAATGAGAAGTTAACAGCGACGTCACAATGCGAGAGGAGACGTAATCAAACTTGCTTTCGTCAAGCGTAAAACTGTTCTAGGAAGAGGGAAAAGACCATTAATAGAACGATAAACAGATAATCGGGGTTTTCTTTGTATAGATATCGTAAAATATGCTCGTTCGCTGCGCTCACTCGCCAAAAAGGTTCACATTGTGGCTCACGGTTGATATTTTACGATATCAATGTGTAGAAAACCCAATAATCTATACACATGTACCATGACGACGCCTCGGTTTTTACATTCTTAGAGATTTTTATTCCCCTCGTTATATATTTGTTTCTGAGATTTACAATAATTGATCTACATCAACATTTTAGTTTTGCAAATTGAAGATAATCAGAAATGCATTATAACTGTCTAAACTTTTTGCACTGTGCTTCGCTTATGAATCGAATAAAACGTAAATAGAATCCAACAATGATTCAAGCCATATGTGTTTCAATATCAAGAGAAATCTCTGCCTTTTCAAAATGAAATTCTTTCACCATTGCTCTCGGTCTTTAGAAATCATTTTGTTTAATATGCATAAAATATTGTAATGACATTATACATCAAATACAAACAATTTATATGTTTCAATATTCTCATGTGATACTTTAGTCGATATTTTTATAATATACTCAATAAACAATTAACTATTAAACCCATTAAAAATTTGCAAAGCAAACGTTGGAAGACTTTAGGTATGTTCAAAGTTCAGTTATGCATTAAGTAAATTATGTATGATTACAAAATCAGAAACTTTTTATGCATGATGCTATACATGCTTAATTTTGCATAAAGTGCAATACATTGTTTATATCTTTTATGTCTGTTGTATGTATAAAAATAAATGTTTTGAAAGAAAGAAAATCTTTTTAACTATTTTAGTTTTCAAAAAAAATCTCAAGTTCAATGTGAATAACCGATAAATGTCATTAAACCTAAATACCGTTGAAAATACAGGCATTGAACTTCTGTTCGTTAACAGTATGATCATTCGCAAACCCAGATATACCTAGTCAATTATGGTTCTAATAAATAAGATTTAGACGGACATTCGGAACAAATTGAAATCATATTACTCGTAAAATATCTTTGAATTAGACATATTTTTCTTGTTCTTTATTTAAAATACGTGAAAGAACAACTGCAACTGCTCAATCAATACTGAATTTCCTATGTAGTGGCCGATTCAACGTGGACTATATAACTTTCTAACAATCTGCTAAGTATTCTTCACATGCAAATGGGATGTGATGATCTTAAAATATTTTCAATTAGAATCTTTGACCATTACCCTATGGTAAACATTTGATCAATTAACACACCCATACTCTCAACATGAAATCAGATGTAAGGAAACGGACGCTATTTCGTAAAATTGTGTATGAATATAAATGTAATCATCAAAGGTACCAGTATTATAATTTAAAAGGCCAGACTCGTGTTTCATCTACATAAGACTCCGCAGTTAAGACCAACCTTTAAATGCTTGTTAATAAAGTATCATCATCACAAGAATGAATATTCAAAACTTGAAACAATTAGGTGGAGTGTTATGATGTTGCCTGAACTATGTATACGCCTCACATTGCAATGCTATGATACTGCTCTCTTATATATACAGTCACTATATAAGAACTTTATACTGTATTTCAGTATATATTTCAGTATATATACTGTATTTCAGTATGATAACGAAAAAGAGAGGCGAAAGATATCAAAAGGGGAATTCAAATTTATAATTCAAAAATTAATTGATATAACGCCACGGCTAAAAAGGAAAAAAAATCAACAGAAACAGTACACCAAACACAACATAGAAAACTGAAGACCGGGCAACACGATTCCCGTCAAAAAAATCAGATGATCTCAGGTGCTCCGGAAGCTTTTAAGCAGATCCTTCTCCACATGTGGCACTAACCGTGTTGTGTATGTGAAATATTGTCTAATGGGGAAAACCTTGAGGTTTGAGGATTTGTGCCTGTACTAAGACAGGCTGCGTTCGTTGTGTATGATTATCCAGATTCGATATTCTTTCCATTTTTTCAATCATCAACTTCCTTTACCATCAATTTTTGCTTGTACGAGATCAAGAAATATTTTGCATCCGTTGATGTGTTAGAGCTTTTGTTTTTGGTATTTGTCAAAGGACTTTCCTTGTTGATTATTTTTCTTGCAATTCGTAATTCTTTTTTATTTTCCTTTTTTTTTAATATGCAATTTTGTTTTTCATCTTTGCTTCTAATTGCTTGATAGTGTTTTGAGGTGTTCTATTTTTGTAACAGTAAAAATAAGATATATACGTTAGAGATGTCAAAAGAGAAATCGGAAATTATTTTTTTTAATAGGGTTTTGCTTTATATCTTATTTGTAAATGTCTCTTTTAATATTTCGATTATTTTTGTTGTAGAGAATATGAAAATAAGAAAATGTGGTATGCTTGCCAACGAGACAACTTTCTACAAGAAACTGTTTTACCCTGGACTTAATGTCGTTGTAATAATAAACATAAAAAAAATTAAACATGATTATTAGAACTGTAGTCTATATTTTCAAAATTTTAGATTTGTTAATTCAAGAAATGTGTAATACCATACGACTATCCCAACTTTTTGCACTCAATGTCGCTTGTGTGTGTTAATTTAAAATGTCAATAGAATCCAACAAAGAGTTTAAACCTATATTTGTTTTAATTATCCAGGAAAGTCTCTGTTAATTGCAAAATGAAATCCTATCAATATTTAACTCTGTCTTTAGAAACCATTTCCTTTAATATTCATTGGTAATAACATAATACATAAATTTAACATGTTTAATATTTTAATTTGATACTTTAATCGATATTATTATAACATACTCAAAAACCAATTAATTTCAAAATGCATTAAAATTTTCAAACGTTGGAAGATATCCTTTTATGTAACAAAAATTGAATATGTATTGAATAAGTCTTGTATGATTAAAATTGAGAATGGAAATGGGGAATGTGCCAAAGAGACAACAACCCGACCATAGAGCAGACAACAGCAGAAGGTCACCAACAGGTCTTCAATGCAACGAGAAATTCTCGCACCCGGAGGCGTCCTTCAGCTGGCCCCTAAAGAAATATATACTGGTTCAGTGATAATTAACACCATACTAAACTCCAAATTGTACACAAGAAACTAAAAGTTAAAATGATACAAGACTAACAAAGGCCAGAGGCTCCTGATTTGGGACAAGCGCAAAAATGCGGCGGAGTTAAACATGTTTGTGAGATCTCAACCCTCCCCCTATACCTCTAGCCAATGCAGAAAAGTAAACGCATAACAATACGCACATTAAAATTCAGTTCAAGAGAAGTCCGAGTCTGATGTCAGAAGATGTAACCCAAGAAAATAAACAAAATGACAATAATACATAAATAACATCAGACTACTAGCATACGACATCAGTAACTGTTCGTACCTCATGCTGAAAAGTTTAATTTTTGCATGCAGTGAAATGCAAGTGTATAATTTCTATTCTGTTTGAGTATATTGTGTGTTTCAAGTTAGCTTATTCTCTTTCACAAATTTATATATATATATTTAGAAGAGCCTATGTGGTCGATTGTCCTAGCGCGTTGGTCACAGTGCAATTCGATTTGGTGCCACGGTATCTCAGTAGTATGAGTTGTTGGGATGATGTTTAGATGAATTATATATACGTGGAAAGGTAACACACGGCCAGCGAAAGCTCTATTATTGTAGAGCCCAGGTGGTCGTGTGGTCTAGCGGGACGGCTGCAGTGCAGGCGATTTGGTGTCACGATATCACAGTAGCATGGGTTCGAATCCCGGCGAGGGAAGAACCAAAAATTTGCGAAAGCAAATTTACAGATCTAACATTGTTGGGTTGATGTTTAGACGAGTTGTATATATATATATATATATATATATATATATATATATATATTTACGTCAGACAGCGAATTATGATAAAAATTTGTAAGGGTTCCACGGAACCCAGTGTCTCGCCTACTTTTGCTGTTAATCGCAGACTCAACAAAAATGAAGAAAAACATCAATAAAAATTTTCCTCTCTATACTGTCTTTTGATTGAAAGAAGCTTCCAAGTTTGGTAAAAAATCCAGGATAGTTTATGAATCTAATAAATGTTTTATAAACTTTAACTGCAGACTGTATGTAATGTTAACTGGAAGAAAAACTAAGTCCATTTATAAGTAAAATACGGAAAAAGTGAATTTTTTTTTTTACAAAATTTACTTCTGAATAATATCTTATGATCAGAAACAAGCTTTTGTCTAAGTTTGGTAGAAATCCAGGATAGTTTAAGAACATTATAAAAATTTTAAAAACTTAAACCACAGAGTGAATGTTTTGTTTCTTGGAAAAAAACTAAGTCCATTTATAAGTAAAATACGGAAAAGTGGAAATTTATTTTTACAAAATTTTCTTCTTGATACTATCTTATGATCATAAACAAGCTTCTGTCCAAGTTTGGTACAAATCAAGGATAGTTTATGAAAGTTATTAAAATTTTAAAAACTTTAACCACAGAGTGAATGTAATGTTTCCTTGCAGAAAAACTAAGTTCATTTATAAGTAAAATACGGAAAAAATGGAATTTTATTTTTACAAAATTTACTTCTGGATACTTTCTTATGATCATAAACAAGCTTCTGTCCAAGTTTGGTAGAAATTCAGTATAGTTTAAGAAAGTTATTAAAATTTCAAAAACTTTAACCACAGAGTGAATATTTGTGGACGCCGCCGACGACGACGACGCCGACGACGACGGAATGTAGGATCGCTTAGTCTCGCTTTTTCGACTAAAGTCGAAGGCTCGACAAAAATGTTGTATCAAAATCGCATTGCCATGAACAAAGGAAGGTGTTTACTTTTCTGTTAACATTAGTTTTTGCTACAACAACCAAATTTAAATAAAATAACGCTGTCTTTCACATAGTGAATTTGATATTACTCCTTTTCAGGTACTTTGTATATTATACAAATATAGCCTTTGTATGAGGTCGATACAAGGATATATTGACCTGAAAGAAGTATATTGACTGCGGACGAAGTCCGATGTCGATATACCTCTTTGGGTCGGTATATATTGACCTCATACAAAGGCTATATTTGTTATATTATTAATTTCCGACCATATTCGTATCAAAATCGTCATTTTATTTAGTTGAAATTTTATAGATATCATATTGTCTCCTTGAAAATAACAAAATATTTGTTGTTATTTCAATTGCTTTTTTTGTTTGTTTGGCAACTTATCTGTTTGAAGATATTTTTTTCGTCAAATAATCGATCAAAGATATTATTTGTTTCAAAACGTTTAAGATCGTTTAACAATATCCTGAAATTCATTACACATGTTACATGACGTCACAAAGTATATCGGTTTTTAGGTATTCTAAAAATAACCGTGCAATATGCATTTTGCTGTGCAATATGCTTTTTGCTGTACAATATGGTTTTTATTGTGCAATATGCTTTTTGCATTCCGCCGTTTTCTCTCTACCTTCGAAAATATAGTTTTACATGTGATTATCCCTAAACGAATCAAATTTGTTAAAATATACAAATTAATAATATTAAAGATTATGTTTAATAAGGGCATTATATAAAATAACTAATAATGCACACAAGGCTGAAAAGGTAAAGATTCTACATAATCCTTAATAATACAACTCACTGCATCATATTTACCTCTAACCTAAACATCACTCTGCTATGTGTACGATGAGTTGTTTACAAATTTTTCACATCTTGTATCATTATTCTCGTATATTCGTAATAAATGTCCATTAAAGATTTAAATACATGTTTATCATCTATGCGCCGGTTTCAAGATATGAAAAGCGCCCTTAATAAGTAATAATACTTATTAAAGATATTCAAACCCATCAGTAATGTAATTAACTGAGTTCTGTGATTAAAATAATCCAGCAATCATTCACAGATCAATTTATATTAATAAGTATTACGCAGTTTTTGTACGTAAGTTTGATGAATCGAATGCTGAAATAACTGTGCTGAATAGTTCTGTTTTAGACTACTTGTATCGACATCTCATGACGAATGTAAAGTAGCTTCCGCTTAAAAGATCATGTCATCTCATGGAATAAACAAAGTTTGAAGAATGGTTGATCGCATCTACCTCCATCTTACTTGAAATAAAGTATACTACAGATATAATAGGGTCTGCTGCTTCAAATATTGGCTTATTGTTGTGTTTCTGTTGTGTCGTGGTTTTCCTCTTACATTTGATGTGTTTTCCTCAGTCTTAGTTTGTGACCCGGATTTGTTTTTTCTCAATCGATTTATGAATTTCGAAAACAGCGGTATACTACTTTTGCCTTTATTCCTCAAAATTGATAGTGAATGTCAAATGAAAACAAATATTTGAGGTATACACAATTATTTAGATTTTCCCATGTGAAGTGTCCTTTCTTTGGAGCAACACCTACAAAAGAATCATGTTTTGGTAGGCCTTTACGGAATATCATTATATAAATAACACATAGCTGAGAGGATGATAGAGCAGATTGATACCCCGAGAAAACATTGTCAACCGCGGCGAAGCCAAGGTTGACAATGCTTTTTCGAGGGGTACCAACCTGTTCTATCACCCTCTCAGCTATGTGTTATTTAATCTATTATACTGAATGTCCCATCATCATAGTTATTATACTGAATGTCCTATCATCATAGTTATTATACTGAATGTCCTATCATCATAGTTTTAAAGATTAATTTTATTTTAAAAGTTGTTTCTATGACGTCATGTACATAACAACGTTACGGGTATTAGAAAAAAAAAACAACAAAAGTTAAGCAAGATGTTTTATTTTTTTTTTATTTTGACAGTCAAATAATAAAATCTGAGCCAAAACGTAGAACTTAAGCATTGTATTTAGATTCATTGTCCTTTAAACTATCGATTTTTGATTAGTCTAGACGAGAGGGTAACATTCAAAAAAATTGTCACCCTGTTAGCCATGTGATAGAGTAAATTAACACCCTCGTGTCAGCCAATCAAAAATGGCATTTTAACGTGAAGTATAATAATATAAAAAGATTATTGAATTGTCATAATATACTAAACGATACGCGGGTTAGTTGGGCCATATACATCACATGCAATATATGACATATGTATATAAAATTAAAATGAAAGCGCTGGGTTTTTTTTTTTTGGGGTTTTTTTTTTTTTTTTTGGTTTGTTTTGTGTTTTTTGCTGAGCATTTATTGATTTTGTGTCGAGGATGAATACCCAATATCCTTCTATGTTTCGAAAAAGTCAACTCTTTATGAACGACAAATTGATAGTAAATGAGCATATCGACGATGTTACATGTAAGCATAAACGTGCTGACTACTGGCTGGTTATACCCTCGGGGATGAAACGTCCACCAGCACCGTAACCGGGGTTTAAAAACTCATCAAATATACCAAGCTTTTAATTTGGGAAACCAGTCGCGCGCTTCGTTTGCATTAGATTCATTATTAACGCTTGTTGTTTAGTTACTTGTTATAATGCCGAACACATTTTCTATTAAAAAATTATTTTGGCAAATAAACAAAATACCCAATATACCTCTTTTTCAGTTTTTTACGCACGCTTTGCTACTGCGTACGCTATTTTTTCATCATTTCATCTTATTTCGTTATGGTATGAGGCTGTTATGAAGACATCAATTAAGGAATAACAGTACTGTAGTTGAAGAGTTGCCACCGTCAATTAGAGATTTGACGGTCCCAAATGCAGTTTTACTGGCGACGCGTAGCGGAGACAGTAAAACGGAGATTTGCGACCGTCAAATCAAAATTGACGGTGGCAACTCTTCAACTACAGTACTGTTATTCCGATTCTAATGCATTTCAAAAAGAAATAATACGACAAAACTTGGAAAAATGTCTAAATTTGACAAATAAAAAAAAATCCGCGAAACTTCATGAATGATTTTGGCGCAAAGACGTCATGGGTAAACGTGACGTCATACAAATAAAAACTTACAAACTGGAGGTTATTACGTTACCTGTACGCTTCAAATTCGGATAAAATAACTTTAAAACGGCGAATTCAAGGTAGGTGTTGTTTTATTTTGGATTATATAGTAGTAATCGAACATTTGTTGATTCAATCATTTCAAAATGGTTGTCCCTCCTTAGTTACGCCTGGTCAACTGTGGATTTGACGGCAACTTTTAGCCAATGAAAAAAATTGTTACATACAAATTGCATTAGAATATAATAATTAGTACCACTTATCACACAGAACACTTAAATAGAACTCATTGCTGCTGGCTTATTTTTTAGATTTTTAAACTAAATGCACTGATTTTATTTTATGTCAAGCCTTCTATGTTGATCAGTTCTCTTTTCTATACTTAAAGGAAAATAAATTATGTATTACTCCAATTAAGTTTGAAATGGCAAATGATTAATTGATTGTCGTCAACATAAACAGGAACGACCTGGAAATGTTTTGTTAGATGGATATTTAAGAAATTAATACGTAAAAGTATATTATTTTGATTTTTTATATATCAACTTTTAACTTTTTTGATTTTGAACTTTGAATATAACAAATACAGTGGTCATGCTTTTTCCTTTTTTTTAAAGGACATCAAAATTGAAAATTTCCGTTACTAGACAGGATGCTTTGAAAAAGGAAAACTATTTTTAATGATAAAAATGCTTATGAGGACATCTAGACTTACAATTGATTACTAAAGAAAACTATAAAATTATAGTTAATTGTGTCTTCAATAAAACTTAAATGTTCAAAAGTAGCCTCTAATATGTTTTTAATGACGTAACTGCCATTCAAATTTTTTAAACTCAAAAACAAAACAAAAAATAACTTTGAATTGGTATTAAATGTCTCCACGCAAATTAAGATCTCAAGATGACGTATATTGTTTGTTATGAAATGTTTTATCCGTCATATGCTGAACTTTAATCGAACATTAAACTGTTTGCTAATATACATCTCGAATATAACAATGCGCATTACATCAGTTTATTAAATAGTCAATACTTTTAATCAATATAGCTGAAAAGTCCATCATGTACAATCTTGAAAGATCGATTTTGTGAAAGTAAAACATTTTAAAACTATTTCTGGTTGTGATGGATCGCTCCGCAGTTTCTTTAGTTGTTGTTGGGAGAATCCTGTTGGATTTATTTTTTTAATTGTATTGTTAAGATAACACGCCATTGACATGAAATAAAGTAAATGCAGAATAAAAAATTAAAACAATTAATGATAGTGTCATCAAATTAATAAACTTCCACTTATCCAAACATTTCAATTGTCTAGAAAAAACTTATCCTTGCATTGGCATATAGTGTCTGAATCAACATTTCAAATGATTCGAAATTTTACTTACAAATTGAAGATTTGTAATTTCAAACTAATGTTTTTATCTTTAAAAACTATCCGCAAAGATGTTGTGTATCATGCATGTGATATTAAGCTGGTATAAAAAGAAAGTACATGATGGTATATATGTGCATTAATGAAGTTAGTATGGAGACCTTTAGTTGCCTACATCCACTGCTGTGGCTGCGAATTTGCTACATATAAATGGCATACATATTGATCGCATACCTCTATGAAAAAAAAGTTAAAAAAGAATGATTTGTGAATTGGAGATTTACATCCGGTACATTTTTATAATTTCTGAACCGATGATAAATATCGGTTTTATTCATAGTGAAACGCCTACAATTGATCTGTATTACAAAGTGGACAGCTGTGGAATTTCAGAGTTACTCCTAAACAAATACAAAATACAACTCGGAAGTCAGCTGAAGAGTATTACTGGGATGTGAATCTTCTTATGAACTCCATGTCGTGCAATTGTATGGTGTTGTTTCTAGATACCATCAATTCAGTACCTTGCAACTACTTTTGGTATCTATATGTTATTAAAATAGAAGGTGTGCCATCAAACAAGCGTAATCAACAAACACTTTTCTTGCTTGATTTTATATAAATGAATGCGTTTTTATCCTGCAATCGACCTTTGTACTATACAAATACTGCTTGACAATTTACATCAAACGTACGTTAATAGTCTCTGGTATCTCTGCTGGTATCTTGCTTCTGTTACGCGCCAATTGTTATACAATATGCCACGTGTACATGGGATATACATTTCGAACTCATTCGGTTTTCAAGAGCGTGCAGGTGATACTCAGATTTTATGAAACGTCACCAGTGTCTGAGTAAAAAGTTGATGAACAAGGGTTATGTCAAAGAATGTATCGTCCACTCTCTAAATAAAGTTCATCGGAAGATACCAACCTTGTGCATAAATATTCCGTACATTTCAAATAATACATGATGGTATTGAAGTATAGAGTCTAGGTACTGACGTTGTTTATCATCCTTATTACGTGTTATAATGTTCTTTTATTTGTCTTTGTAAATCATTATCTTTACTGCTTAATCTGTTTGAGTAATATCTCTTTGGTGCGGTTCGGTGCTGATACATTCCGTTATTGTGTTATAGTTCAAGGGTAATTTTTTGTATTCTTCTCTTTCATGTTTTCTTAAATGCTTTGTCTATATGCATTTTTCTTTACTGACATTTATGTTCGCTTTCATAGTGATTAAGAGTTATACAATGCGGTATCCCTATTAAGCTGTTTGTACTGTTCTAAATTATTTTAGTTATTCGTTGTTATTCTGTGGTTAACATGTCGAAATGTACTATTATAATATTACTTATCTATGTATTTATCTGTCTTTTGTGTTTTTGCATTTAATTGTATTCTGTTCCCGTCATGTAGAGTTGTCATTTTAGCCGTATATTTTACATTACCATAAAGCGCGGAGTTTTGGCTAGCCTCAAAAACAGGTCCAACCCACTATTATTGTTCTAAATATGTCCTGTACCAAGTAAGGAATATGTCAGTTGTTATCTAATAATTCGTTTCTATGAATGTCGCATTGCTGTTTGTTTTTTGTTGCACTTCTGTGTTCTGTTATTTCGTTGTTTTCCTCTTATTAATAGTTGATGTGTTTCCCTAGGTTTTAGTTAGTAACCCGGATTTGTTTTCTCTCAATCTTTTTCTGACTTTTGAACAGCGGTATACTACAGTTTATTTGATATTTTACCTATTATGTCTCTTTGTTTTGTTCACATTTTGTTCACACTTTGTTGTCAATATAATGGAATTTGGGGCGACTGTCATACAAGTGTCGTACCCTAAACTTTGTAGCAAAAAAATACTAGAAAGACGAAGGGCCTGTTGTGCCTCTTTTTCCACCAACATGGTCAAAATCTAAATGTTTTCATATCTGCAAAATTTCAATTTTATGCTAACAATCGCATAGGCGTTGTTTTCTGTTCCTTATTAACCCATAATAATGCAAGAAACTCAAAGTATACACATGATCGTGGCATCACCAAGAAAAGTTGCTGTAAATGTTTAGTCAGGAAATGCGGCACAATACAACGGAAAAGACCGTTGCCATTTTACACCGTAATCACAATACGGTGATACTATAAAACTTTTATTAAAAGATTAAGAGTCTTTTTAAAAATGGCCTACGTGTGAAATAAACAATTAAGATGAAACTCTTTCATTGGACATTTTGCAATATTTACTGTCTTGTTTGATTAAGATAACATTTATCTTAATCATAGTTTTAAGTCTTACTTTTTGGAATGGGGAATGTATGACTATGGGAAATTGGTTTGCCAAATACTACATAGATTTAAGTCAAAAAAGTGCAACAGTTATTTGTGCATCCAGTTCATTTTTTAAAAGTGTTCAAGTTTTCGTTTATTCTATATGTACTTTAATGAACCCGACATGTACGTTTTATAGAAGTTTGATCCTAGAAAATACAAATGCCAAACAAATATATTAAGATCTTAATTTAATGATATAGTAGCAATAAAAACAGCGGGAAACCTTGCAATTCCTACGCTTTTTACCTATAAAAAAGGACTTTAGCCATCTTTGGTAAGTGTCACGTAAAATGACTACAACCATCTGTTACATGACATTGACGATGGTGTTTTACCTATATTGAGCGGAAACCACCACTTTACAATGGAACCTGTCATAAAGGTATGAACAATTTTGTATTCTATCGCAAGTAAAAAGATTGATCGTTGGTGTTTTAACGCCACTTTTAAGCGCCACTTTTGAGCTATTTCGTAGCGGTGCAAATAAAAAGAAGAAAGGTTTATGACCGTATATTATAAGTACACGCCTGGTAAACCATCTAATCTCAACCAAATGTTGAGACGGTAAAAAGTATTCTGGCACTTCCTGTTGAGCTTTTCTGGTTCAAAATATCCAAAATAAACATAGGGTAGGTCGACTTTTCGTGAATTTACTGAAAATCAATGATTGTTTTGTAAAACAGGAGAATGTCATGCCATAGATAAATGATAATTGTAACTAATACGTCTCTTCTTGGTTCAAAATATCTGAAATTGAACTCACAATCACGTTTCTCCTCCGGATTATCATGTTTACTTCTTTGAATCCGATAGAACTGCTATGATATTAATGATTTAGCAAGAAAATATGTCAATTATTTGTGTTTTTTTTAACGTTTTACGATAACCACTTCTGTAAATTGCAAGAATATTTGATTGTCAAGCCTAGTCTTAGCACAGAAATGAAAAATTCTAAATGGTTGAGATATAAAGGTATTGGTTGAGTCTTTCTGTCACAATGTTGAGACTTTCTGGTTACTTGTGTGTCATATATTACTTTTAAAACATTGGTACTTAGGTTTCAAAGTTTAAATTAACTATGACTGACAACCCAACACGCGTGCATTATTATTATATAAAGATAAAAACTATTAAAATAGCTATGCTAAAGTTTATTTCAACTAATCAAAATGTAATTTCTATTGTAAAAATATAGTTATTTCCCAAAATGAACAAAGAAACTTTATCAGTGCGCGGTACTGTTCGAGTTTACCTTTTTAACGGTTAACTTGATTTATGTTTTCTGTCTGTGGTAAGTTAAAATCTGAATACAGATACACTTTTAAGAATTGCCGATAGAAAAATGCATGCCTTTCAAGTATAAATAAGATTATTTTATAAAGTTCTATTGAAAAATTGAAGTTGAAAAAGGCTTAACTCATCAGAAGTACACAAATACAAGTGGACGTGTACATCAATTTAATTTCAAAAGCACACACGGCTGGTCAATCTAGTACAAAGGAGGGTTAATATTCGTGCAACATTTTCATGTACTCGTCTTGAATATGCATGTAGTTAGACAATGGGCGTTAATGACTCATTCAAACATCAATACTACAATCTGCAGTTTTACTCCTGTTCAAGTTGATTATAAACATAGAAATAACGTTATAGAAAATAACTGACCCACTGACATTTACTTTGGTGAAATTGCTACCCGTTGATATATAATTTGACAATGAAAAAGAGACCCATTCCTGTGGCACGTCTATGTATTCTTTATAAAGAAGGAACCCCATACCACAATATGAGGCTGTCAGAATAAAGGTCTAGTGTTGAAGATTCACAGTTAAGCACTGATTATGTAAATATAGCCCAGGGGATGCAAATTGTCCCTTGCAAACGATTTTTAAAACCAAGTTCTGTAGATAAAGTGTACAGTGTTGATGTTAACACCAGCACTGCAAATGTAAAGTATAGCGATGTAGATATCGAAAAGCTAGCTATTGAGATGTAAAGATAAGCGATGTAGGAATAAATTCTAGCTTTTGAAGATGTCAATTACACCATTAATGACTTTATAGTTTCTGTGCAAAATTGCATCTCAAACGCTAGACTATTAATCTTCAGCGCGAGAACTTTAATACTTTAAATACACACAGTTGTTTACTATTTAGACTCTATTACAACCAAAGGTCTCTTTAGAAGCTGCAGTCATAACTACAGACAAGATTTAATTGACAGTTGGAATGTTTTGACGGTTGTATATATAATTGATACTAAGCTATAGTTGAAAGTTTCATTCACCAGAAGATCTCAACATTGTTCCAGAATATCACAACCGATACCAGAAAATCTCAACATGACATACTTTATAGCATATTTCGCTAAAGCAATTATATAAGTAAATAAAAAGAACAAACTGTAATTTTATGTTTATAAGATTTTAGAAAAATACTAATTCACTGATGTAATTATGAAAGTCTTTGTGCCGTAGGTGTCGATGAATAATAGGGAGAACCCGGCATATCTTTTTTTTTTTCAATTTCAAAGAAAACTTTTTTATCATGCCATTTCATTGAAAATAATATATGCATTTTGGTATATATGTCCGTTGCTTTTAACTCGGACTTGTTTTCTCTCAATCGATTTGTGACTTTTGAACAGCGATATACTACTGTTGATCATTCAATCAAAATATATCTATTACTAGCTTTGCTTATTCACCTATTGTGCTTCAGTAAGATAGTGCTATTGATAAGCAAAAGAACATTATTCTAAAGTATCTTTTCAAGATTATACCTCATTATATTCACATCTCTGGGGGAAACTCGTATCACGAATATTTGATGCGTGGTTTTGATTGTGGATAGTCACATACGTAGTATTATGAAACATTTGATAGACAGCATTATAACTTGTAAAACAACTTAGACAATTAATGTATTCCAAAAATACGAAGTAGATAAATGATCTTCGTCATAAAAAAAAACAATGTATGAATGTCGTAATGTTCCACTTCTATAATAATCGTCGAAGATGTTGACTGGATATGTTAAACAAAGATTTTGAAATGCTCTGCAGGGCGTAGCGTGATACGACCACAAATGTCGAACCATGAACCGTTGGGGTAAGTATGTACACAACATTCAAGCTAAAGCAGCTCTGAATTAGGATTGTGATTAAATGTTTGACGCAGCATAGGCTTCTGACACAGAAGGGATGTGATCTAAGAACTTCAAATTTTGAAATTTAACATTTACCTATTTAATGGTCTAATATCCCAAATCTAAATACATGGTAAGATTTGAAGCATATCAAAGAATCAATAGAATTCATTTTTTTTATGAAATTAAATAAAATTTGATTTTGAATCTTTTGAATCTCTTTGATGATTTGATCAATTACATAACGGGGACTAATATCAGAAATCTAAATGTACTATTATAATTGGTCTGTCAATGCCCATGCTACGTCAATCTTTAAAGACCCAAATGTTGCGAAACACTTATCCTACCTCCATGACAAATATTTTGTTGTCCCGCAGATAAAGCCCCAAACAACATCGTTTTTGTGTGTAAAACTCATTACATTAACTGTTTGATAAACGAATTAGGTATTGACAATTCACTTGGAAACTCAACATATACCCTCACGACACTTACCAAAGAGAAAATCCTGGATAATCATAAGTCTGTTCTATGTTCATTTGGAATTTCAACTAAAGATAAAGAACTTAATTTTCCATCACTGTATTGGATACCTAAACTACATAAGTGTCCTAACAAACATCTGTATATTGCTGGGTCTTCCAAGTGCTCCACGAAAACTCTTTCTAAATTATTAACATCTATTTTATCAGCAATCAAAGACGGGCTTCAAAGTTATTGTGGAACTGACTATTCTAGAGGTGGCGTGAATCAGATGTGGATACCTAAAAATTCCAAAGGATATTTTAGAGTACATACAATCTAACTCTCTTTCATCTTGAAATAGTATCAAAACATTTGACTTTTCTACACTATACACAAGTATTCCTCATTCCAAACTAAAAGACAAATTAAAAGAGTTGGTATTGCTTTGTTTCATAAAAATGAATGGCCAACGTAGATACAAGTATCTTGTCTTAGGGAGGGATAAATCCTACTTTGTAAAGAATCACTCTGATTCAAACAAAAAATTCTCTGAAACTGACATTATCAAGATGCTTGATGTTTTGATTGACAACATATTTGTTACGTTCGGAGGACGTGTTTTTCAACAGACTATCGGCATTCCAATGGGAACAAATTGTGCCCCTCTTCTTGTCGACTTGTTTCTTTATTATTATGAGGCTGACTTCATACAGGAACTTCTTAGGAAGAAATATAAGAAGTTAGCAATATCCTTTAAATCTACTTTCCGCTATATAGATAATGTTCTTTCACTAAATAATTCAAAATTTGGTGACTATGTTGAACGCATCTTTCCCATCGAACTAAAGATAAAGGATACTACAGATACAGTTAAGTCGGCCTCATATCTTTACTTACATCTAGAAATTATTCCAGCAGCACCTGCATACCGGGTATATATCTTCCAATTGATACGATATTCCCGTGCTTGCATTTCCTATCATGATTTTCTTGATAGAGGGTTGCTGCCCACAAGGAAACTATTAAACCAAGAGTTCCAAATGGTGAGGTTGAAATTATTCCTTCGTAAATTTTACGGACGCCATCACGAGTTGGTTGACCGTTATGAATACCGTTTCACAAATGATATCGGATATGTTCCTTACGTCGTAACTACAATCTTCTTCCCTTTCATGAAAGTGACCTACCGGATTTGTTATCACATAAGCAACACGACGGATGCCACAAGTGGAGCAGGATCTGCTTACTCTTCTGGAAACAACTGAGATCACCCCTAGTTTTTGGTGGGGTTCGTGTTGCTTATTCACTGTCTGTTTGTCTTTTTTTTTTTTCATTTTTAGCCATGGCGCTGTCAGTTTATTTTCGATTTATGAGTTATCTTTCGTCCCTCATTTATAGATTCAGCATATCAAAGAATCCCATATATTCAATGTTTGTTGAAATCAAACATTTTTTTTTTTATCTTAAACCCGATTTGGACCAATTTGAACTGGACAAAAAATCAAAAAATATAAAAACTTGTTCCAATTCAGCATATCAAAGAACCCCAAGAATTGTGTTTTTGAAATGTCAAACTAAGTTTAATTTTGAACCGGTTGGATCTCAATGTTTTCGTATAACAACAGGGTCCATGGTATATTTCTATGTTTGCTGACGTTTGTTTTTGTAGCAGTTCAGTGTTTCTGTTGTTCAGTTGTTTTCCTCTAATAATGGGGGTGTTTCCCTCTGTTTTTGGGGTTGTGGCTCGATTTGTTTCAATTAATTCTATTTATGACTATTGAACAGCGGTATGCTACTATTGCTTTAATTTATCTCCACCTTTTACGCATGAAATATATTAACCTTTTCAATATTCCAAAAGCAAACAATTTTATAAGTAGAAGTGAAAAGGTCTTAGTCTGTTTGGTAGTGTCTAATTGGTAATCATATCACTTTTGTTTTTATATAAATATTCCATTTTCGATATATCTATTTTAATTTGTTATTTTCTTAAAACTAATACAGTGTATGATATTATTTTAGATATTCTTGGTAGCACTGAGTGGATTTTGTACAGTCTTTGTGCAGAGTAAACTAACTCCCATACCGCTACCCTCTACTTTGAAAAAATGTCTGGAAGATAAAAAAGAATCTCGTCCTACTCTTACCGACGAAGAAGCTATTGGGACATGTATGTTAGATTTTATGTGGAAAAATAAATTGAAATGCGGAACCACATCTCAGGATACAATCAAGTGGTTTGCTCAACTGGCGGTAAACAGAGTAAATACGAAAATGCAAAAAGGTCGGCAATTGTGGGGACATGCAGAGAAGAAAAAGGGGATAAGAAAGGAATACAGAATGCTAACAGATGATGAAAGAAATAATTATCATAGAGCAGTTAATGCTCTCAAACGAAACACTGTAAGACAAAGTTTACTTTTATTTAGTATGGGCGTTTATGTATATATATATAAAGCTAATTTCCAGTTTTGTTTGAAATTAGATTATTGGTGAGGTTTTCTTTTCTTTCTGATTTTTATAAATTCGGGTAAAAAAAATCCCAAAAGGATATTTCCACACCTTCCAAAATTAAATAATATAAATCGGATTTTCAAATAGTCCTATTATATAGAAATAATAATTTTAGAGCACTATAAGTAGTTGACTTCCTTTGCATTCTTGTATGTTTTGTCAAGAAGATTTAACCTTTCAATAGTTACATTGACCGCATATAAATACACTGTGTCTGTATCATCTATTTGTTATATAAATTGCTGCTCGTGATCAAATCAATACCTTTAAATAACCTACGTTGATAAAATCATCTGAATTAGCCAACAGTATAATTTTATTCGTTATTTCAGCAATTGAAATTTTTAATTGTTATGGCTACGTGTTATGTGTGAGATCAACTTCAGGGGTATTTACCTCCCACTCGTTTTCTGAGAACGTATTTCTAGCTATCAATCTATCAGATATTATGTCATTTTATTTTCAGGCCATAACACCAAACAAATATGATGCGTTAGTAGAATTCCATCGTGGTTTAGCCGGGACATCTGCTCATAGAGGACCCGCGTTTCTAGGCTGGCATCGTTATTTCCTATTTTTGTAAGTAGTCTCCGTCGTCAGACAACTAAAGATAGTCGTAGTTAGATACGAAAACATTCAAATAGAATCGTTCTTTTGTATCCCGGTCCTCATATTGTAGGTTCTATAGAACTTATTTCGCCTGCGACTATATAACAACTGGGGTTTTTTTTGTAACTGTTGTTGTGTCTGTAATACTATTATTCCTTCCGATTTCCAGATATCGTAGTCCGAAGCCTATGAATGTTACCGTTCTTGCCTTTTTCTGTTTGATACATCTATACTAACGTCTTTGCAATGAAATCTAATTCATTGCCAATATACTAGCAAATCAGAGACAACCAAAACGGATTAAAAGTCAAGTGTCTGATTTAAAATAAAATTTAATCAAGGAACAGTTGGATACCACACAGAAAACAAGTAAATTAACATTTGTGATTTTTACTGTTTGATCGTTCCCCGAAATAGATAACATTTAGTTAGGTCTCATCAGTTACGACTCTCATTTGAAACATCTTAAACGTTATCAAAGGTACCAGGATTATAATTTAATACGCCAGACGCGCGTTTTGTCTCCATAAGACTCATCAGTGTTAAACAATAGCAAAACCTTATATATGTTCGTCCATTTGTTTTTCGTTTTGACAAATTAAAAACAAACCATCACAAAAAATTAAGATATTTTCCCTTTTCCTTTCTGGTATTTTAAGGCAATTAAGAAAAATTATAGTTCGTACAAAAAAAAAATGTTGGTGACTTCGAAAGTAGATTAATGTTTAAGTTTCGGATTTGTTTTAATTTTTGTACGTTAAATAGAGAGGTATTTTTTTTTCAAACATGATGTTTTGCAGATATGAACAAGCACTTCAAGAAGAGGTACCTGGTGTGATGCTTCCATATTGGGCTTCATCACTTGATGCAGAAATGACGGATGCAACAGATTCTGTCATCTGGACGGATTTATTTGCTGGTAATGGAAATGGATCGGTAAAAACAGGACCATTTGCTAACTGGATAACCGTTACTGGACAATTAACAAGAGCAATCGGACAGGGCCAGCTCATGGATATGAAACGAGTCCAAGACACGATAAATAACCACTATAACCACGATACATTTGGGGTAGATTTGGAAGGTCAACATGATAATGTTCACTTATATGTTGGTGGTCAGATGGGCGATATAAAAGTAGCACCATCGGATCCAATTTTCTTTATGCACCACGCTTATGTTGATTGTATATGGGAACAATTTAGGGAAAAATTAAAGCGTCGCTCCGTTGACCCTGTCGACGACTATCCACCTGGCACAGATGGTCATGCAGCAGACGATATAATGATAAATCTTCCACGTTTCCCTAATAAAAGATCTCCATCTCGCCACGGTACGCTTTTGAAAAACAAAGATGGCTACCGAAATTTTTGGACTGATGATTACTATACATGTGCCCCACTTCCAGAATGTAGTTACAGAGACCCTAACTGTGGCTCTCAATGGCTAACGTGTAATGTATTCACCCAACGTTGCGTTTCAAAGGGATCTGCTGCTGCTCTTCCAAAAATAACACCAACACAAATGATGAAGGTTATGTACCAATGTTTTCCAGATCGATTACCCTCTCACATGAAACCACCAGCCACACCCACCGACTTTCCGACTTTAACATATGATATGATTTCCTCCGGTGAAATGTTTTACACAGTTATAAGAGAGTCTTCTACTTCAACGACAACCCATCATATTGGGAAAAGATCCGTTCGCAATCATCATCAACGGAACATGATGCAAGAGGTTCAAGTCGAGACTGTGCATGGACCAAGACGTTTTCAACAACATAGAACCCAACCAATGACGGGTCGTCCTATAATTCAAAATGTCACATGGCCAGCTGTTCCCGCGGTTCGTCCTGCGGTTCGTCCTGAGGATATTGCTTGGGTTACGCAAACCCATCACGTTCGCCCAACTCCACGACCAGTTGAGCATATAAGACAAACACAATCTAGAACTGTGCAAGAAATTCCGACTATTCCAACAACTTGGACTATAGAAGAATTTTATATTCCGGAAATCGAAAAACCATGTGATGGGTATCCAATACAAAACACATTTTCTATCAACTGTAAATCTAAAACTGACTTGTGGGTATTTGTTCCAGTAAAAGTTGTTCATGTCCGACATGGTGACGTTAAATATACTAACTACAAAGTTGACGAAGACGGTATATATTCCGATGAAGATATATATTCAACTGGAGAATGGATTGAATTCTTTAATGGAAAGCCGTTAAAGAAACGTCCAGAAATTGGCAAATGTAGAAATGATAAATCTGGATTGGTAAAAGTTCGTGTGACCTCAATTGGACTCAGTTATGACGGTACCTACCGAGACCATGTGTTTGTTGATAACAGACAACCGGTAACAGAAGCAATTACCTTTATAGCCGTAAAAGACCCGGATATGAACCCAACCAAAGTACTTTTTACGGCTGTAGATCAGTGTGGGATAGCCTGTCGAGCTTATTGTCGCCGACCATGGGGATCAGGCTATGAGGAATGTAGCGGGGCTGTCGAGTTGACCTCGGGATATCCAAAAGGATATGCTAAATCATACAGAGATTCGGCAAAAAATGTATGGAAAAGTTCTGGTTCAAATATAGTACATGCAGATGGAAACGAAATCGCAGTCATATTTTATTGTGATTACCAAAATTTTCGGCCAAAAAAGCTTTTCTGATAAATTCGTGAATTTCTATGATGACATGTCTGACAGTTTTTATTAAAAAAAGGCATTGATATTGAATAGATCAAAAATACTAAATACTTAATGCCTTGTGATTGTTAGAATAGAAAGAACTTACATTTGTTTGCACATTTCATTTTATTAATAAAAAAATCAGCAGAAGTATGTATAGTACAACAACTGGAAAACAAAAGTCTAACTTATAATCGCAAGTGTTGTTAGTGGACTTCCTAATAACAATGGCTACCAACAGGGCGGTTGCTTACTTCCAAAGGATAATATCGGGGATTTTTTTTCTAACTTCTAACACTGATATCTTTATAAATTATCATCAGCTTTAGTTTAAATTCAAAAGAATAATAATAAAAGAAAACATTTAACATGGTATTTTTTACCTAATGAAAAATCAAGAAGGCTTTATAAAAGGCTGACTGGAATAGACAATTTCATCCATGGACTTCACCCGTCCGTTAGTGATCTTCTTACTTAAACTGGGTATCAGTATTGCTGTATACAGTCACATCCGGTAGGAATTGGGAAGCTGGATGAGTGCTACGTTCTTTGTATGTTAAAGAACCCTTGCAACACATCTCTTATGTGACCTGTTTCATTGTTAAATGTCTATCCCTATATATCCAACATATTCTCATTTTCGAGTGATAATTATTTGTACTCGTCCTTTAATTTTCATAAATATTTGCCAAAATCCACACAACTTAATAAATCCTGGTTTATACTTGGCAAGGAATAGAAATTTTATGATTACCATTCTTCATTAGAAATAGCTGTTGTGTTAAGTAGTTCATGTTGTATTTTGCAAATAATTGAGCACTAGTCGAAAGGCTAGCATGATCATTTGAAGAAAAGTAAAAGAACTTATATTTCCAATGATGAGTCCAAAAGGGCATAAAAATTACAACATCAATCATTTTCACAATACAATACAACTCGCAGCAATGAGATTAAAAAAAGAAAAACATTTTAAGAAAAGATTGATTATATTGAATGGAATTAGAATCAAACGAAAGTGATGTGGAGACCACGTTGAAAAATTGATGTTGTAATTTCCTGTACCATTAATATGAATAAGGCATTAATATGAAATTGAACTAAAATTCTATTAAACGATACATTTTGTGTTTGTTAATTCCCATTTCAGTATTATGTAGCTGTTTTGAAATGAAGTGTGTAACTCCATCACTCGTCAGGCATAGATGATATTGGACAATTTGACGGTTCTATTTGACTTTATGCACTCAAACATTTTACACTTTTATCTTTCACGAGCATACCTGATGAAGATTACTCGAAAGCCGGACGGAAACCACTCATTCGGCAATCCTCGGTAGAATCCGCTACTCTCCTTCCATCCACTAGATGACGGTACGAAATCGGCCGAGTTGAGACGAATGGGAAACCACTGAACTATTTTAAATTGTTCTTTGAAATGACTGATATCAAGATATCGTCTCCCATGCAATGATTACACAGTTAAAATCACTGAACATGCAATGACACAACATTGCGAAAACAAAAAATTGTCTATTGAATAAAACGGTATAAATTAAAAATCTATAAATATTAAACCAATTCTAAATCTAGCATACTTTCCTGGACCGCAAGTTACATGGTTCGTAGCGTAAGGAATACATGGTTCGTAGCGTAAGGAAAAGCAATCAACGCTCAGGATTATTTTTTTCAAACTTGATATTGATATGGCGAATTTATTTTACAAAATCATAGACTGGAAAACGGGAAACATTTTCATTTTCTGTTGTTGATTCTCCTGTCTTTGATTATGATGTATCGTTGCCCCACCCCCTTTTCTCGTGAGGAATGCATGTTTGGTTGTTTGGATCGTTGTGTTATGTCTCTAATTAAAAATGAAAATGTTTCTCATTATAAACTTTACAACGAGAATAACTTTTTATTGTGAAAGTGTGTTTAAATCAAATGAAGCATTGCAAACCCAGTTTTTTTACGATAACTTGTGGTCTGAGATGTCGATAAACGGTATTGCTAGCCTATCAACAATGAGCTTGTACGTTCGAGTTCGGATTTGGAAAACGTAAGAAAAAAAAACAATATCCCAACGATTTGAGTAAGTTAAAGCTAGATCAACAATTAACTTACAGTATTAGATAAAGCCAAATATATTATTTTGTCTTTCATGTAAGTTGCCTAAAAGATGGCCGTCAATTGAAAAAAAAAACATATCTCTCAGTGCAGTTTGATATACATATATATAACTTTATATTTTAAAAGTTTATTTTGAATAGTTACATAAATTTAGTTAACTTCAAGTTGTTTGTAAAATGTAATTCCTTTACAATCCATATCATTCGTTTTAAATCTTTACGAGTCTAAGATCGACAACTCTGAAACATTGGACACCATTAACGATCCTATGGTTACAAGAGCGCAATTATTCGTTATGCATTTTCCATAGGGTACCACTAGTGTTCCGTATTTTTTTTCTCGAAGACTACACCAATTAGGGAAAAACGGGTAGCAGTTCCTGTTACTAGAAATGCCAGTGTTGCATAACAACTAAAAAAATATATAGTGTCATGCGGCTCAAATTGACTTAAAATGCAGTTGAAAAAGATCGTCTATTTTTTTCGCTTAATGAAAAAGGCATATTTTTAATGGGTCCGACGTGCAGAAATGGAAGATATTTTCTATACTTCGTAAAATGTGAATATGATTTTCGGCAATTTTTAAACCTAATTGGATAAGCTTTCGATTAAATGTATTCCAATCCTGTATCAACCAATCAGAAGCCGTAAAGGATTCTATTCTGAGTACCATCTTGGGATAAAATGTAAACAAATAATTGCGCTCTTGTAACCCTATGCTATTTACCTTAAATATATTTTTGCCAAGCATTCGAGACCATTTAATATCCACAAAAAAAATCTCTCAAAAATAAAGACTTACATCTGAATCACGTCACGCATACGTATTGATTGTTATCTTTTTTTTTTACAACTGCCTCGTATATAGGTAACATAAAATGGTTCAGGAGCATCTATCTGTTCGGAAGCTTTTGGTTTTGAACGCCCAAAAAAATCATATTACATTGCATTATTTTATATTGATACACTTTTTTCAAAATAATCCGGTATGACTTCTACAAAGCAGTCACATCTGGTCCATCATTTTATTATATAAGTAGATTAATTTAAGCATTTTATAAAAAGAAATCGATCGCTTATCTTTGTATGACTTGTGTTTCTATATAATGCTTTTTATTTTTTCCAAAGATAAATCTAAACAAAATGACATTTTGTTCTAAATAACATTTTGTTCTTACCGATGACGGAATATGGACACGACCATAATAACCCTATATCAAAGTTTAACGTGTAATGGGTTTAATGCATTGGACTTGTATTAGTAACGTTTTAGACAGATTGACGAATGGTCAGCTTTTAATATTTGCCTTTTTATGCGATCACATGGTATTTGAATGCTTTCAAATCTCGAAAAATTCTTTCTTAAGGAATGAACAGAGAAAAATCCTTAAGATAGAAGGATGTTAAATTACGTTGTAGATTCAGCTCTGTTAAAACTGGGGGAGGGAATGAAATATGTATGCATTTAACTCAACATTTAGGAAACAAAAAACACAGGAAATGTGTATGCATTTTACTCTACGTTTTGAAAACCCAAAACACAGATTATGCATATGCATTTAACTCAACGATTTAGAAACCAAATAACACAGAAAATATGTATAACTCAACGTTTTGGAAACTCAAAAAAACAAAACAGAAAATTCGTCTAACAACATATGCAATGAATATATACAGACAAGTAAAAATATTCATAAAACATTTTCAGACTTAAAATTGGTACATAGTAAAATAAGACATCATCTTTACATAAGAAAAATAAACATTATGTACAGCATAAATAATATGAACTAAACTAAAAGTAACGTAAAAAAAATAGCATTTAAAGTTTAGGTTCCAAAACCAATTGTCTCTTAGAGTACACTTCACTGAACATGTTTTTACACAAACTGTCCAAAGTTTTACTTATGTAGGGATCAACCTGATAAAAGCAATCATCAATCAGTATTTGTATTTTATCGTAGGACGATAACTCTGTGAAGCAGAGGCCCGGGAAAGTAAAAACTTAGATATTCATTTATATCAGTTATGTATTTATTACGGATTGAGGAGAAGCCAGAACACTCTCATAGGAAATGTTCAATAGACTCTTCAGAGTTAAATAAACACATTTGGCAAGTGGAACTCTCGCTAAGATTCATCCTATACTATACTTTGTTTATAGATAAACAATTTGTTCGTATTAACAATTTGAGTCTTGCAGACTTGAAGTCAAGCAAGTTCCTCAGATATGGTTGCCTTCCTTGTGCAAAATTTAATTTTGATAATTTATCATTTATTTCTTGATATTGACAAACCTTCCAAGAAACTGTTTAAATATATTAAAGTTAACATTCGAGTTATAAAAGTAATCCAGACCAACCATATTGAATAAATTGTTCATATATTGTGGATAGTCCCATCCCCACACAGCCTTGTTTAAGACCAAATTCTTGGTCGAAGAAACCTGTTTCACTAGCACCAAACAAGACTTTATTAGATTCATTGCGATAAAAAGATTCGAGCAATTTCCAACACTTGCCTTGAATGCCATTTTTTCCACAAAAGATAGAAAAGGCCATCTCGCCAGACTCTATCAAAGGCCTTGGAAAGGTCTAGAAAAGCGAGAAACGTTTTATGTTTTTTTGACTTTACGAATAAAGCAAATACCTTGTCGTGTAAAAATATGGTCCTCGGTTCTTCTATTTTTACGAAATGCTCCCTGAACTTCGCCCAAAATATTATTTTCTTCCAAATGGGACATTACCGATTCTTCCAAAATTTTTGCATATTCTTTATAAACATTAGAAGTAAGCGTGATGCCTCTATAATTATCAATATCGAAAACGGAACCTGATTTATGTAATGGTTTGATGATGCCTTTTTGCCAATCGTCAGGTACAGTTTCGAGGTCAGAAATTATTGTGAAAAGATCAACAAGTGAATCCTTAAGCGCATCCCCTCTATATTTTAAGAATTCATTAGGAATCTCATCGATGCCACTAGCTTTACGCGACTTAGGGTTTCTTAAAATTGGAGCAATTTGTGATCTATCAATATTTACTGAAATATTGGAATCAGGATAAACTTCATAGTTATCAATACTCGAGAGAAAGTCATTAACCTCATCTTGCATATTACAATTAATTGGGATATCCTTACCAAAAGAATTAAAATGGCTGCTTAAAACAGCACTAATGTCTTTCTCCTCTGTAAATAGTTCGGACTTATTTTTGGGGTTGAGGGGCAATACTATTATTTTTACCTTTTAAAATATCCCAAAATCCTCTTACCTTGACTTATTTCACGAGCTCACACTTTTGTTATGAAATTCTTTCAATTTTAGTGCGTTTGCTTTTCTTTTGATAGCTTCTTGGACCTTAGTTTTTCGTACACGATAAGTGTCAGATAAGATTTTACCGGTCTCACTATTACAATCGTGAGTTTTGTCATGAATTCTTTTCAAGCGATTAATTTCCCTTGTGCTTTTAATGAAAATGTCAAGTTCGTTGTCCCAGAACTTACGATACCGATTTGATTTTTTGACTTTACCGATAGAAAACTCAGCGGCATCAAGGACGGACTTTTTCCAGTTATCCCAAATTATATTGATATCCAAAGATATTTTCAAAATGTGCTCAGATGCCATCAATGTATCTTTAAAGTTTTTTGAAAAATATCCCAATCAGTTTTATTATTTATTTCCCAAATGAAGGCAGGTTTCTTATGTTTATTTTCAATTTTTCGCAGGTTAGTTTTTAATTCAGTTCGTATAATGACATGATCACTATGTAGATCAAAAATGCCATTTTCATCTATTAAAACACGTGTTACGTTACGGCTCAGATTTTCAGAGAGAAGAACGTAATCGATTGCGGACCATTGATTATTCAAAATACGAGTACAAAGCCCCTCACAAACGGGGAGGCAATTTACAGCAAGTAAATCACTCACATCTATAAACTGTCGAAGCTTATTACCATTAAAGGAGGCTAATTCACACATGATGTTATAGTTTGTGGTTTGACACTTTTTGATACATTTTCCGTTAAAGTCTCCTATAAGTAAAATTTCATATCCAGAATGGATTAACTTTGAGAAATTTTCAAGAAGCTCATACATGAGAAAATCGGTTGTTTGTCGATTTATGCCATAGTTAGGAAAATATGCAAGACCAATAGCTGTTTTGGTATTGCCTATTCTAGATAGAACCCACAAACGTTAATGTATATCGTTTTTACTTTCGAGCAGGTTATCATCAAGGACAGAAGTTCTGATTTAATACATAGACCTATCCCCCTTTTTCTTTACCTGATGACCTGCATTTACCAATCCATGTATAAGATTGATCAAGTTTAGCTGGTCTATCATTTGTTTATAAAAAGGTTTCCACCATTCCAAATATACTAACGTTATGATTAGAGAGATGATAGTTTAATTCGTATACTTTACTGGTGGCACCGCGGATGTTTAAAATGTCTATTTTCGATATATATTTTGCCGTAGAGTTACCTTTTTTTCCACGTTTATGTTTACGCTTTACTTTCTTACAGACCTTTGATTCACAAGAGCCACCGCCATTTACGCCGCTAGTTTCTTGACCAAAAAACTAATACAACTCAACAGGACTTAGCCTTATGGCCTTCACCGTTACAATAATGACAAGTGACAGGCGCCCCATGACGACATACAGCGAAAGTATGATTCCGCTCACCACAATACCAACATGAATTACTATTGTTATACATATAGGAATTGTCTACAAATCAATTGGATCTTAATGATTTTACTGTCACTGAGATTGGGATGTACCCGACTACGACTTTCGTTAGCTTGCTTTCTAGAAAAGACGGAGTCGTTGTATCCAGATTTAGAGTGGTATTGTCTTCTGGATTTCTGACACACAGTGGGTCTCTCTATAGCGTCCTGTTTATTTGGTTTATCCTTTCTGATTATGTCAAAATTCATTGTAAGCTTTGATACTCCCTTCGTGTTCAAGTGAACCCCATCTCTGTTGTACAAAAGATACAAGTTCATGGCAAGACCTCACTGTGATGTTGAGATCATGAGAATCAAACATAGGTTAATTGTACTATTTAAACGCTACATGCGCTATTGTTAAATGTGTTGACTTGTTTTGAGCACGACACATTACTTATTGTAAATAATTTCAATTTGATAAAAATCAAAGTAACTGTTCAAAGAATCAATATAGCAGTTTGGTATTGAAATGTTCGATTTGAAGACACCAATATCGTTACAATTACATATCAGTGCCGCGTGTTTTACAAAAATAACTGATTTCTTTTAAATACACGACATTCTTTGAACAAAGAAAGATCAAATATTCAGATTGAAAGATTATGATCTCTATACAGGTGTCAAACCAGGGTTAAACGTACTCTTGTGCTCATGACACGGCGTTTGCTGTGATGCGAACTTAACTTTATCCCACATCAAAGTCAGCTTGTCTAACATCTTAATATCTATCTCGCACAGGTGCTCGCTACCAATTACAAAGAACTATTTTAACTTTGTAATATAACACTTTTATTAAATTCTTCTATTTATATTTGAAAACAATACTTATTGTTTAGGTAACCAGAAATGTACTTTAAGCTATAAGTATTAGTCAGTGGGTTAGCACTATATTAAATTAGTGTTATGAGTATACCTTCGAAGTAACTTATAATTTGTAGTCTAGTAATGTCAAATATACACATATATTTAGTTTGGTACACTAAAAACAATCATCAAATCATCAATAAATAGAGTTCAGAAAGCAAAGAAAGTTTTATTCTTGTTTTTACTGTTGGTACTACAAGGGTACAAGAGTTGTCAAATTATGCCTTGATCTAAAAATCCTTATTATATATGAGTTCATCTAAGAAATGTATATACGATACACCAAATGACGAACAAGGTATATCAACACTAAAATCTTTCGACAGATTCATTTTGATGGGTCGATGCCACTGCTGGTGGAGTTTTTATTCCCAGAGCGTATCACCAGCCCAGTAGTCAGCGCTTCTGTGTTGACATGCATTATCATTGATATTGTCATACTTATAAATAAACTGTTTACAAAACTTGAAATATTTGAAATACTTAAGGATTTTCTTGTCCCAGGCATAGATTACCGTTTCCGTTTTTGGCACAACTTTTTGGAATTATGGGTACTCAATGCTCTTCGGCTTTATACTTGTTTGGCTTTCTAACTGTTTTGAACTGAGCGTCACTGATGAGTCTTTTGTAGACGAAACGCAATCCTGATATCTATGACGAGTTTATTTTTCACTGCATTCAGATTAAACACATTCTTTTCTTATTTGAAAGTCAAAAAATTATCAGTCTTTTCTTTACTTTCGGCATAGACACTTTCTTTTGTGTATATCCGACTTGTTCATATTTATTTTCCCCCAGAAAATGAAAAAAATCAACCTGGACTCTGTCTGAGGTTTAAAGACAAAGTTTAAAGACTAATTATAGAACCTACCTTTTCGACTATCTATGCATTCTCTCACTGAAATTATTGATAAATCCCCATTTTTTTGGAGTTCTAAACCCCTCTTTTTTCTTTTGTATGTTCAAATGGTAGATGGTTCAAAAAATTACTTTGTATCAGTGAACACATTTTCAATCAATATCTTCTTTTTTATAAACTAAAAATGCCGATCTATTAAATAAAATCTTTTTTTTTTTACTTTATGTTATCTTGCTTGGGTATTTTTTTTTTTTTTCGGAGGGAGTGATTTTTTTATTTGTTTTAATTTTGGGTTTTGGGGGGGGAAAAACATTATAATCTTGAAGTTCGATTATGTCGTTATTTAGCATTGAAGTCCAAATATTCATGATAATATATAAAAAAATAATACATTTATCTTTGTTTTTTGTTGGATTTTTTTTTTTATCATAACAGTGCAAAGGAGTAATGAATTCCATTACTAATCATCATTTTATCTTTTTTTGGTGCATTTTCTATTGTAAATAAGCGTCATGAAACTAGAGAACAAGATTTTCTTCCTTCAACTCTTTAAAAATATTTTTTTCTTTAATGATTTGTAAAGAAGTAAGTTGTTGAAATGTTTTTCGTGTGAGATTTCATGACTTGTATCGTTATCAAACTCAAAATCACGCTAAGACAACAATGCATAGTGTAAAAGTGCAGATTGAGTCCTTGATACGATCTAACCCCACAATATAATTAAACTATGTAACCCCGAACGGACAAAAACAACAAGATATTTAACTTTTGAAGGTAGTGGTTGTTAGGTAATGACTTTGCTTTTTTACTTTATTACTTTGTATTGGTCACAACTTTGAACCTTTGTTTAGTTCACATTCCAATGTGTTTCCCTATTACTTTACTATACGATTAAAATGTCATTTTAATCTTTTAGTTCTTTTTATCTATTTTTACACGGACACTCTGTTAAATGTAATTTAGTTTAAACGATATCTTATATCCTCATAGGAAACTCCGAATTAAGCAATGCAATTGGACCAAAAACAGTTTTTAGTTATTACAGTTTGGACATCGATGGAATAAATTAGGTATTAAATAAATATCAGAATGGTTTGAGGGATTTCACGTAATGATTTTAATCTTTCGATGTGCAATGTGCAGTATCAGCATAACGAATCAAGGTCCCCGGGGACTGCAACGACATACAGTTGTCTCATTGGCAATCATACCACATCTTCTTTTTTATATTAGACAAATATCGTTTGTATGCATGTTCCTTGATAAAGATCCATTTGTAGTTCAAACCTACTTATAGTAATGAATTTTACACGATAATATCAACATCGCTTAAATTCTAATATTAACTGAAAAAAATATATGTTATTCAATCTAATTCCACCCTGTTTTCATTTCTGATATCAAACTCCCCATACTACTCAGGTTCACTGCATGATTTTTAAAATAATAGACCATAATATTAAATTCATACGGCGCATAACGATGATAACTAAGTATACAATTCATCCTGGTCACAGACACTTGTCACTGAATAAATTTCCCTATATAACTTAATATGTTATATGTTATATTCAGGTATATAGGAAATGTTTTCAGAAACTATGCCCGTGTGCCTGTTGCTGGCTCTCGGTATTGCAGATGCATACGTAACACAGATACATACACGATTGCAAAGTCTACTGTATAATGTATTACAATGGTATTAATCAGAACAGCAGACAAAAATCTACTGTACACGAAAGCAATAATTTTGTATCTAAAAATATTTGTATTTGGTAATATTAGTTACATAGTGTGCTAGTGAATACGGTGTGTTGCTGTTTTTGGTTTTATTGGCACTATTCAAAATGGAATCATTGTTAATATTGTACTAAGGTATATATGCTCTCGTATGGAATATAAAGGGACATACAAACAGATCTCATACATTCAGCCGGAAGTTGTTAAACTTTTTTTTTTTGTATTCAGAACCAACAAATTAAATGACAACCTTTTTAGCATAAGCAACATGCAATAACATTCAAAACTCATAAAATACAGTGCATCTAATAGTTATACAATCAATGTAAATTACTGCAAATTATAAAAAGTATACGAGCACAAACAAATATTTTAACTCTGCATAAATACATTGAATTCTTTGTAAAATATTATGATAATGTTGTCTTTTTAAGAATACTTGATAAATGATATGAACAAGAGTACATTTTGGTCAGTGTCCTGTTTACACAAAACAGTACCTGGTACAAGACCAACAACAATTACTTTCACTTGAGGGCTATATTAATCAAAAAGTTGATACGTTTACGGATGCTTTGTGACCCCAGAAGTCTAACCACAAACCAAAATAAAACGAAACTTCGGAACAGGATAAAAACTTTTAAAACACAACATAAAATTGTTTTTTAATTTTTCTAATTTTCATTTTCAAATATGTAATACATATTATAAACATTTTTATACATTACTTCGTCGTCTAAATTTATTTTATTGTCCTAAAGTTGAGTAGTCGCATTTGTCATCCATTCTTATGATTATTCAGATTGCGTTATTTTGGGAGAAAAACGACAAAAAAGGAGTCCGGATTTGATTTCGTCATCAGACTGACTTTTAGTCATAGATATGATTTCCGGTTTGAAACATGCATAAATACAACCAATCGTATGATAAATAACAAAAATGAAAAATAAATAAGCCAATCAGAGCGTTCTCCATATAATGGTGTTTAGATCGCAAGAACCACAACTACTATACCTCCTTAGAGAGGACAATTATTTTTCGCATTTATCTACATGTAAACTACGATTATACTACTTTAATATATAGAGACTCTCTGTATTCTTTCAGGGACTTTCTATGTTAGTATAGAAAGTCCCTGATTCTGTCTACTGTTTCTTTGAAATGTTTACTATTTAAGGGGTCATACCACTTGCATATATATATTAAAATAAGTAAAACATGCTCAACTTCATCTAAAACTGAAATACATCCAAACAACAAAAACGACACTAAGGACAGATCTGAGAGTACTAGAAGAAAGTCCATAACAGCGAATACAAAATCATGATAGAGTAAAATATAAATCAGTACACATCCAAACTTCAATAGATTAAGTGTAAAGACGTCATATATATAGTCAGAAAAAACAAGACATTTTGCAATGCCAAAATACAGATTGTAGCACCATGAATGTGCATATACGTATATAACAATAATATGTATTTGTTAATTGATTTTAATTTACTGATAACAAAATCAATATAAATACCAATAAAAACAATATTTACAGATCTACAGTGTAAACTTTAGGAGGACAATTATTACCCTTTTACATTTGATTTATTCAAAGAAAGTTCTTTTGGATTGATTTCGGAAGTCTACAGAATTTAGAAAATTCTTGCATGATTGATTAACGGAAAGAATCAATCTTTTGAAATTTTGGATTAGTTTCTTTATATAGGACATTAATAGTGAAAGTGTCTCGAACTTTGGACTTGCTAACACACAAAATACATATCGTTATTCAACATCAAGTTCAAATTTACGATTTGTTCAAAAGTTTTGCTGGCAAATGCCATATAGGACACCATACCGTAGATGACCAGACAACCTTTTTTTTTTTTACTAGAGGGCTATGTCCATCATGATTCAATGAGTCTAATGACCCCACATTCTTTTCCATTAAAGTACATACATGCCTTAATCTATATAGAAACAAGATAACACATTTTTACATCATAAATAACAGATTATGGTGCTACCGAACCAACTATTTCTTAAAATTGTCCTTGAATAATAAAAAAAAAAAATAAAAAAGAAACGCTGTATGATTGCCAATAATGAGGCAGTTATCATCAAAGACCAACAAATAAGGAATTGATAAAACTACTGGCTACCCTACGACCACCGACAAATTAGCAATACCCATATCGTTGTTTAAACTTATCAGGTCAAGGAAATCAAAACATGAAAAAAATAAAAAGATTTGAGATGAAAGCATTACACTTACAATGTATTATAATAAAACAGTCAGCATACGTCAACCAGCAACAACTAAACTATATAGGTTCGAATGCCTTTAACTATTTCCTTACATGTCATAGTTTTGCACAACCAAAACATGAGAACGAACTGAAAAATTAGTGGAAAAAAGTAAAATCACGAAAATACCGAACACCGAGGAAAATTCAAATCGGAAAGTCCCTAATCAAATGGCAAAATAAAAAAATAAAACACATCAAACAAATAGACAACAACTGTCATATTCCTTACTTGACCGGTATTGTGTTGATAACTAGATAACATCGTTAAAGACAGTATTCAAAGATCGTAAGCCAATTATAAATAGATAACCTTCAACAGACCAATAAGTTTAAATGTATCGTATCTTAATTAACATAATATAGGACATCGGACATCATACTGTATACATTTGTATGACCAACATTTTAAACCAGAAGGCTATGTCCATCATATTTCCTTAAACAAATGAGTATAACGACCTCAAAATTCTTTATAATCAAAGGACATAAAACATTTGGCCGTAACCGAAATAAAAACAAGACATAAATGTATATACATCATAAATTACAGATAAGTGCTACTGAACCTTATTAAAGAGATCACAGTTTTTGAAAGGTTCATATTGCTTAATCTATGAAATTTTATGTAGTGTTCGGATTTGTTTGTATATGCGTCGTCTTAAGTTTTATGTCATGGCGCATAACTCAGTTTTGAATGCCATTTGGTCTCTTTCGTCTATTTCAACTTGAGCTTTCGTAAATTTTTGCAAAAGTTCCGCTTGTGAAACATGCTGATTATCATGGCCAAATTTAGGAAAAGGAAAACTAATAATTTCATAATTTATGTATTTAGTTAGTTGTCTGTACGTGCTACCAAGAACAATGTTGCGGTATTGATGTGTCTTTTAGAAATAAGATAAATGTAAATGTAAGAATTTCCCATGAATATCAGTACATATAAGCGTTTCGTTTTTTTAGATATTCATATTACTCAGTGGCAGATCAAGGGGGTCAAAGGGTTGGAAAACCATTTTGTTTGAATGATCAATGCTTTTGAACGAGGAAATATGATTGGAATCTCCCTCTTTTATCCAGTGTTGGGACACCCTTTTGAAAAAAATGGCTGGATCAAAACGAGATTCCCTTTATACATAATTATAGATCAAATTCCTTTATCCTGTTGAAACCCCCTTTAAAAAATGGCTGAATCCGATCATGTTACCAAAACGGGATTCCGTTTGGACATCATTATCGATAGCCATTACATAAAGCAAAAAAAAAGATTGATTCCGCTTAAGCATCAAAATATACAAATATACAAAGTGGTTCTCTCATCGGTCTTTACGGGTAATGGAGATGAAACAGTGAACGCATAAATAAGATATTTCAGTAAAATAAATGGATAATACAAACAAATTTTAGATTATAACGACTAAATCATCTAAATCTTTAATGGACTGTTCTCGATTTCTATTTTCACAGACAGTATAGCCAAACAAAAGTTATATTTAGTAGTGTGTGAAGTGTTTTACAAGATTAATGTCTACGAAGGTCGGGCTAATATACTATTGAGTTAATCTTGAAATAAGGATAAATAACTTTTTGTCTTCTCCTGGACATTGACCGTACAGTCCATTGACATGTCTGGTTTAAAGTTATTATCTGTAAAACAAACTTGAAGAAACTAAGTGTTTTAAAAAAAATGCCACCTTTGGAAATGCAAATATATTGAACCAATGTTGAAAGCACGTTACAGAGTGTTGTTTATAAGTTTGGCAATAGTGTTACATTTTTTTCTTGTGTTACTTTTTTCATTGCCAACTTGTATCTTCTTCACTCATTTACTCTTTCACGGCACAAATCTTAATTATCAATAAATACCACAATAAAGATCATTTTGTGTAGATGTCTGTATCTTATTGACTCATTCTGAGGTCAAGAATTAAATCTGCGTAAGTGACCAAAAAGGTCTTTTTTAAAGAAAATAAAAATAACAAGTACACGTGACAGAGGCCGTCGGGTGTTGGTGGCTAATATGGTTTGTTGTTCAGTGCAGACTTTTGTGCGATTCTTTTTTCCTTTTAAGGTCACATTATTATTGACAAAATGTGAGCATAAAAAAGGTACCAACATAAACTTATAAATGACAATACGCAGATCGTCGGAAAGATTCTTGACGATGCTAATTGACATAAGATTTGGGGGTGTTGAAAACTATTATGTTTAACCTGAACAATATCTAACAACTGAATTTATCATACATCATCTTTTTATACAGTTCAAGTTACGAGCATCCATAGACGAAGTTGCGATCATCATCGTATTTTTTTGGATCTCGATTTTCGTTCTTCTGATCGTTTGTCTATCATTTAAGAAAAACATATTCAATGGCAATGCGTATTAAGATTTTTCTTGATATAAAATAAATCTTAAAATAAGCTGTTAAAGTGGAGAAATCGGCCTTTTAAAATTTTCCTTAATTTGTGTCCGCCATATTGGGATGATCGTAATAGCAGTTTACGATCATCACGTTGACACCAGTGTATAGGATAGTCTGGAATAAACTAAACAGAGAAGACAGTAAACAAACAAAAAATGATTCTACAAAACGACCTTTAGTAAATCTTTGATCGGGTTGTTGTCTCTTTGCCACTTCTATTTTCTTTGCCATTTCTATTTGCCACTTGTTGTCTCTTTGCAATTTCTATTCTCTATTTTACTAAACGTAGTATTTGCTTAATTTGTTCACCCTAACCGTTGGATTCTAAAATGAATTCATTGCTCTTGTCTTTTTTTGCAATCGGATATATCTAAATTAAAGAATGAAACGTGCATTTAATTATTTATTTATGTAATGTGTTTTAAGTCCCATTGATATAGCGTTATTTATTTCAGGGTTTACATGTCTGCATATCAAGTAGCTGTATAACTAGAAATAAAATATTGTTTCTTAAATATCCACAATATCATGTTTATGCCAACGTGAAATACTTTGTCAAAAAAGCAAAGTTCATGTCCCTGTTGTGTTATATCTGCTTATTTAATTTGCAATAAAAGTACAAATATGTGCGTGGGTTCCTTCCATTATGTAATATGTATCGTGTAACATAAATTCCACATAGAGCTATCTATTCCACATTTAAGAAGACTTTTAACCGATTCTGACACTCATTCTATAAAAATGTGCATCTTGTTAAAAAGCTTTCAAAAAAAGAAATAAAGATGAATGATGAAGTTTTCGATTTCAGTCCATAAAGTTTAACATGTCATAGTTGTCTTTAAAATAGTATAAAAGTCTTGTTACATCATCACCCGTTATTGTATTGTAATCTGACCTTTTAGTACCATATAAATGTATAGGAAGATGGTACAATCTTAGGTTTTTTTCTTTATTTGACAGGTTGTATTTTATATATTCATAAGTATAGGTTTCAGTCTAACAAGATGAATTTTCAATAACACGAAAGAATTATACATCGGTAATTTTAGAGTACTATTGTGCCAAAAAAAAACCAACAAAGATTTGAGCATGTGTAGTTGGTCTTATATAGACAAAGGACTGTTTTCTATTTAAGACCCACTAGCGTAACATTGTATATCTGGTATATATAATGAGTTTATCATAGATGTTCTAAGTAAACTGTGAGTTGTCGAATGCTCTTCAAAATGTTTGGAGTGTGCCAAAGAGACAACAACCCGACCAAAGAGCTGAACACATCCGAAGGCCACCATTGGGTCATCAATACAGCGAGAAAATCCCGCACTCAGAGGTGGGCTTCAGCTGGTCCCTTAAAAATGTATACTAATCCACCATGTACATTTTCTATATTCTTTCAGATTCCCGACAGTACAAATCATAACACATGCAGAGATGTTTCATCTGTATAAAGATAAGGAGATGTTGTATGGGATTGCTATTGTGACAATTACGCACCAAAGATCAAACTAAGTGGATGTAAGCAATTTTATGCATTTTTACGGCCTTCAACAATGAGAAAAATCCATACCTTTTATAGTCTGGTTTAAGAAGCTCCAAAATGAAAAATGTGAAATTATTCAAATGAGAAAACTAACGGCTTAATTTATTAGAAAATAATTAACGACAAATATGACAGACATGAACCAACGACATCCAATGAACTACATGCTCCTGACTTGGAAAGCAGACGACGGTATTAAGTTTTTGAGCAATGTGAAATAAAGTTATAAATCCAGTATTATATAATAAAAGTATTTAACGTCTTGCTTTCAGAGAATCTAATATTCTGTAACAAACACAAATGCATATCCGTTACTAATTGCCTGTAGGGGGTCGGTTAATTCAAAACCGACTTTCGAGTGTCAGATTCTAGCTTGTATCATTTTTAAGAAATGTGTATGTTAAAATTATTTCTGGTAAATCACCTTTAAATCCAAATGCCAGCGTCTGATTATGTAACAAGTGGTTATAAGGATTGAATCGAATGTATACTTCCTTTTCGAAATCGACACTAGTTAAAAGTAATCCGAAATCTTATTAAAGATAAGCTGATCAAGATACTTCATATTAAGTATGTAACGATAAGGCATATAAGAACTATATTGAGTTATTTTCGTACCTTTTTTAACTTTCAAAGCATGTCTCTGTAAGTTGGGTAACGTACACTTTTAGCGATTGCCAAAACGGTCTTATATACATATATAAAGATAAAAAGATGTGGTATGATTATAAATGAGACAAATATTCACACGAAACTAAATGACGTAGATACTATATCAACATAAGGATATCACACGAACTTCAACCTTGATGACCAAAGCCAATATCAGTATGATGAGCCGTAAAAGGTTCCAACATAACAAGATGTAAAATATTTCAAAGGAAACAAAACAACTGCCTTATCTCTGATAAAACAATAAACAAAAAACAAAAAAACAAAAAAACAAAAAAACAAAAAAAAATGACTTGCAGCAGCATACGACAACTGAACTACTGACTTAAGACATTCTCAAAATTTTGCGACCTTTCGACCATTCTTTTAATCTGAAACATACTTGATTTGTGTAACAACAGAACAAAAAAGATACTGTCATGTTATGTCAAATCCTTTCATAGCTCATATAAAAGGGAAAAAATTCAAGTGTCATTAAGAGGAAAATCAATGGAAAAAACAAACTGCGAGACAAGAAAGACACACAATTAGAAACAAAACAAACTGCGAGACAAGAAAGACACACAATTAGAAACAATACACAATCAACACAGACAACTTTTTCTGGAATTGATTCCACGAAGTGTTCGCCTGTTTGTTATTTGGTATATGTCATATTTTCGGTATATAAAGCTGAATATTGCCTGTAGGTTAAAAACATCAAATCAAATTGACATATCTAGAGTGCAGACGATGAAGATTATGCGCTAAGATTGATAATTTTTTAACCACTTCTAAAAGAAACAAAATGTCCTGGAAACCTCTACCTACAAAGTAAAATACTTGAACCAAAAAAAATTTCAAAATGGTTTCTTTCATGCCTTAGTAGACATTCGCCCTTTTTTAATTTGTACACTTTGAAATGGCATCGTTAGAAACGTCGTTCAGCGGAAATTGTTCCAAAGCTTTGTGACGTTACACGGTGTTTCGCTCTACATAGTAACGTCTGATTGCTGGCACCATGGAAGGCGTACTTCTGTTGTTGAATGCAATCATCATATTGTTTTGTAATACGTATGATTTAAGGTATGTTTTTTACAGTGTTGCTTTAATTGGCTGTAAATAAACAAATCCAGACAAATCCTTAAAAGCAGAGTATTGGTTAAACAAACTTCTGGTCTATTGATTGATATATGTGTAACATACTGAATATTGCGATCGGGAACCAGTCTAAGAAAAACGTTGTTCGATAACTTTTTTCTTGTTAAATAATCTGATGCTTTCTTTGTCCTTGCTTTAATTTATCCTTGATATTTCAGACGTCGAAAACATTCTGGACCAGTACAGAATAGGACACGCACGAGTAATGGATATTTCAAATTTTAAAAAAGGTAAATCTAGATCTAATCCAATAGTCTTCCGATAAATCCGATTAATAATCTTCAATTAGAATATAGCAAAGTGCTCTCGGCCAATGAAATTGTAGGATTTAATGTGTCTGCATTGTGAAAAATTAATGTGATTTTAACTTTTCTGTTTGATAGCGAGTCGAACGTTCAGCGGTCAATATTACAGGGTGACTGTGAGATGATTACCAGCAGACCGGGTTGTTTGTGCTTTTTTAAAACTACAGCGATCATTCTTCTGCGTGTTTTAATTCGTATCATTCTACTGCCGTGTATCTTTTATCTTCACGTTAGCACCCAATAATACGAATAAATTTACCGTCAGAAAAATTAAATGGTATCATGGTTTAACTGCGTGATTTGTTGGAAAAAAATTACAGAATCATAATTTTCAATCTTGATGGAAAATGGTGTGATTTTTTTTTTATATGATTGTATTCCTTTCTTATTTATTTCAGACGTCGCAAGCCTATTTCATTCCATAGAAATCCAGTCTAAAGATTTACAGAAAAAATATAAAAGAGCAGAATCCATCATTAGGGAACCAGATAATTGTGACCGCATGAGACAAGATATCCAGTCAATGAAACACAACTGGGCTAAAGAATTTACCTGCATCAGCCGATTTGATATTGCCCACTTAAAAGGACAGAAAACGTCAAGCATTAAAGTTCTGCTCACTATGGCTAAAGGATTTGTAGGTAATAGCACTTGCTCAATTTAAAAAAAAAACAAGTTTTATAAATGCTCAAATATATAAGGTACCAAAAACAAAAGAATCATAAATTATCAAAATGTCAAACAGTTTGGTCCGCTTAATTTTCTATCAAATGCCGTAGTTTGAAATGCCCGTATCACCTCGTTAGAAATGCGTTCTATATATCAAATACCGTAGTTTGTGAAATGCCCGTATCACCAGATATTTGGAACTCGTTAGAAATGCGTTCTGTATATCAAATACCGTAGTTTGTGAAATGCCCGTATCACCAGATATTTGGAACTCGTTAGAAATGCGTTCTATCAAATACCGTAGTTTGAAATGCCCGTATCACCAGATATTTGGAACTCGTTAGAAATGCGTTCTATCAAATACCGTTGTTTGAAATGCCCGTATCACCAGATATTTGGGACTCGTTAGAAATGCGTTCTATCAAACGTCGTAGTTTGTGAAATGCCCGTATCACCAGATATTTGGAACTCGTTAGAAATGCGTTCTATCAAATGCCGTAGTTTGTGAAATGCCCGTATCACCAGATAATTGGGACTCGTTTTGGGTTCTATCAAATGTCGTTATTTCTGTAATACCCGTATCACCAGATATTTGGGACTTGTTTTGTTCAGTTTTTCAAATGTTGTAGTTTGAAATGCCCGTATTACCTGATGTTTGGGATTTGTATTGCGTTCTATCAAATATCGTAGTTTGAAATTCCCGTATCACCAGCTACGGTATTCTATTTATCAAATACCGTAGTTGAAAATGCCTGTCTCACCACATATTTGGGGCTCTTATTGCTTTCTATCAAATGCCGTAGTTTGAAATGCCGATATCACCAGCTAATTTGGGACTCGTAGTAAATACTTTCTATCAAATACCGTAGTTCAAAATGCCCATCTCACCACATATTTGGGACTCGTTTTGCGTTCTATCAAATACCATAGTTTAAAATTCCCGTATCAACAGATATTTGAGATTCGTATTGCGCTCTTTCAAATGCTATTTTGAAATGCCCGTATCACCAGATATTTTGGACTCGTTTTGCGACATATTAATGCTGTAGTTTGAAATGCCCATATCACCAGATATTTGTGATTCGTATTTGCGTTCAACTAAATGCTGTAATTTGTGAAATTCTCGTATCACTATATAATCGCAATCCCTCACTTTTTCTCTTTCGTATTTGAATTAATTTTTTCGGTATTATATATCTTTAAATATAGTTACTTGTATTTCATTTTAATGCAGACAAAGAATTGGGTATTATTAAGAAGGATATGGCTGAGGACATGTTGTCGCTCGAAACAGTGGATAGGGATGTCAGAACTTTACAGACCTATTTTGGTAAGTTACCATTATTTCCTATACATTACCCGAATAATTTCTTCATTATTTCATGCAGCTAGCATATAAAAGTATAACAGAAAAATAAGTTAGAATCTACACTAACTTGGTAATATTAGATTTTTCTTAGTATAATTTTGGAAGAACAGCCATGGAGATTGCTTACTATCGAAACATAAAAACATGTGAATGCTATTCCTCAAATAGCATAAAAGTGAGGCGAAAGATAGAAACCAAACTCATAAGTCGAATCCAGGGCAAAAAACACCAAACAACAAACATAGAAAACCAAAGAGTGAACAACACAAACTTCACAATAAACTGGGGTAACTCATGTACTCCGGAAGGTTAATCCGATCCTGTTCAAAATTTGATTGATAAAGATATTATTACATGATTTTTACGACTAGGTTGATAGTCCGATTAAACGTCCGAAACGATTTATTCGTCGCATGTAAATCCATGTTAGGACCGATGTCAAATATTTTGACACACATGGACTGATTTGATTAAGAGAAAAACTTTACTTTGATAATCGAAGGAGTTTAAATTAAGGGCAATATCTTTGAATCTAATTCAAATCAATGAAGAAAATATTTTCTTGATCACTAGTCAACAAATTAACGCAATCTTTACAAAACTATTTTTAAAACACACATAGCTAAATAGTTTTTATTCTTGGAGCAATAATTATTTTTCATGCATGTTGTTTGTATAAGCTTTTCGTGATTACAAACCATAGTCCTTTTTTCTTCTTTGCAGGCAAGTGAAGTATACTATAGCAGAAGACATGATCTATACAATACAGACTTATTTTTTCCTTTCTTATTTTAATAAATTTTGTTCCAAGTTGGTTTAATGCTGTAGTTGTATACAGTTGCAATACCAATGAAACTTGTGTTACTAAATTGATTCATGTGTTTACATTATTCATGCAAAAAACTCTTAAGAAATCAGTTGTTGAGCCATCATAAAAGAATCAAATTGAAAACTACGGACATATTCCTTTCAAAACGAGTAATCTGAATCGAACTCAATTCGAAAGGTTAAAGACACGTTCAGAGCATTGGTCAAGAAAAAAATATTGGGATGACGAAATGTTTTTTCCACGCCAAGTAGTCCAAGAAGATTGCTTTAACGTCTAACCAAATATGAGCTGGCTGGCTTGGGCCCTGGGATCACGATCCAAGCAATTTATAAAAATGGCAATTATATATCAAGTTAAAAATGCCGTCAGACGTCTAAGCACTAAATGCCCGAATGGTAGCCATAAACAGTAATCAGGACAAGACCATACATGTTGTTATGATATGAACTATGTTGCACAATAGACGAACACTGATTTTACCATGTGAACCACCAACTTATAATGTTGACAATAATGATATAACAATTGCAGTCTTTGCATGATGTCAATACGAAGATATATCGACCTGAAGTATATTGATCTCAGAATTCGCCCTCAGTCAATATACTTCTTTCAGATCGATATATCCTCGGATCGTCCTCATACAAAAGTTATGATTTTATGATTTCACAAAATTAGAAAACCAGTTTATCCCGTCTGAAAGCTGAAAGAGATAGTTGTGGTTAATTTTAAATGGTCTTTGTTTCTCGAGTTCTTGAAAACCTCTTGAATGGGCATATATAAATGTCTAGACGAGATATTGTGAAAGCTTTCAACTACGCTGTAAAATATCCACAACATAAACATTTTATTCAATGCTACTTGTGCTGCTGTTGAAGTCAAAAACATAATTATTGTAGCATAGTGAACAAATAACCATTAATCAACAAGGGATCTTAAATGAATGACTGATAACTTGTGGAAATTGAGAGGACATGCTGGATAAGGTTACACATGTTGACTTGAAACAGGTCACCTACGGGCCTCTCATACAGCTCTTGCAAGGTTTCTTCGACGACAAGAGAGCGCGAAAACATTACTATATGCACGCGGCACATCTTTCTGATCCGACAAGGCTTTCTATTTTACATCCCGCCCAGCCAGACGAAAATCCGTCTTTTTTATGGGTATTATGTCGGATGGTCGCCGTATTTTCCAGAAAATAGCGGTCAAACTAGGTATTACTAATAATGCCAGACACCGTTATATTTATTTGGTCTTGCATGTGTTTATCAAATTACGTCGCAGTCATGATTGGTAAATCCTTAAAGTACGAACATGTAACTGTAATACTGTAAATTAAAGTAAGCATTGAACGATATTTTGAAATTACCTCTTTCGGTAAACTGCAATTTATTTATTTTTTTATCGAAATATTGAGTTTCCACTCTAAAACAGTTTCTGATGCATTAAAAGATCCTAAGTTGCACAAAAATCGAAAAGTAAATATTCGAAAAGTTTAAAGAATGAAGAAAAATGGAATGGATCGATATTTATTTCAAAACAATTTGTTTAAATATACTGATTATCCAAAGAAATGCAACCAGATTGTAAATGGGACAAATAATGCCATAAATGTTCAGGGTGCAAAATTATCCAATATATATACATGCATGATGTTTTCTGGTCTGTGTGTCAGTCCGTTAGTCTGTCGCGTTAATGTTATTGTTTTTGTTAGGGCATTCAATGGACTAAGATGTGGTCACCTCCACTTAAAGCTGAAGGTGAACTTTATAAAGCATAGCCAAATTATGGTTTTGCGATTTTACGGTTCACTGAATAGAGACACAGGATAGTGATGGCAGGAGTGTGTTATGGACTCATGTTTTTGGATTACTTTTGTATGTTTTCTTCTCGTAAAGACAAATTGAATTCGAATATTGCTGTGATTGTTACCATTGCGTTTCTTTTGGTGGTCAGTATTTTTACGCAACAATCACGTGTATTTTCGATTGACTTCAAATTTAAATCATCATTGATTTTATATAGAATGGTCTTTTATTCAGTTCTATAAGCCTTAATTTATTTGGAACATCTTATCGCTATTTATAAACATTAACCTGGCAAGTAATACACCAAGGACTTTCGATTGCAAAAAGCAAACAAGTAATATATCAACAGTTTATTTCTATAAAATATGACCTTGGATTATATCATAGATTATAATAAATATTGAAATTCACGCTTGACTATTTTAATTCAGACACGGAAATTTGCACGCTGTGAATCTTCGTGTTTTTAAATAGATTATATTAACACCTTCAATTTTAATAAAATATTTAAATTTTATGTACAAAAATATTATTTTCACTGCATTTATTAATCTGAAATCATCCCGTTGTTTAATATTCTATTCACATAGAACATATTAAAAATGAAATTTAGATCTTCAGATTTCTTTGTGGATCTTTGTCCAAAGTCATCAAGTATTATTCCTGCTGTTATATGTGCACTTGTAAACCTATAAAGATTTATAAATAGATGTCTCAAACTTCAGGCCTACCCGAGGTTGTAAATAGTTTTCTTTGCCGCTGAGCCTAGTCGCATTGCGTTTAGAATCCAGGCCATCCATTTTCCAACCATGCTATATTTATTGGATAGGAGAGATAAAGGACTATTATTTACAACATGAAACTAAGCGACTATATTGATCGCGTCTATATCCCAGAAGCTATCGTATGGCTCATCCCAATCTCATTAAGATTATTCGATAATTCGTCGAAGCACATTTAAGCATCATGAAATCAGAGATCTATATTTTCGTTAGATTGGGACTCATTGTAAATGTAGTCTCAGATGAAATGAATGATATTACTGGCACGATTTGCATATTGGTGACATCAATCTTAACTTACATAAAAAGAATGACAGTGCCGGTCGGTGGAGAACTGAATTGTAAGCAAAAGAGTTTAATTGTGTTCTTCGTGTTTTTGTCCCCTTTTGTCCCCACAGTTATTAACTGAATATGAGCATTGTATTTTAAAGTTTAACTTTGAAGGCATGAAAACGAATGTCTGGACTTATTTGATTGGTAACCTACATATGATCTATACCTTCCAAACTCATTATGGCCACTGTAGATCATCGAAATATGACGATTGAATTATTCTGTCTGGGTGTATAAATCCGCTATCCTGTCCGGTCTTAATGAAAACGCCAAATCCACCTATGCCTCGTGGCGAGAGAGTGCCACGCTCTCTGTACGTTTAAGAAACCATTGCATTACATCTTTGCATGAATGGGGAGTCATTTGTTGGCTTGCTATTATGCTAAATTTAGATGCTAACCAATATACTTTACCCTTCAAATTGCAGTCCAAATCCAGCTTCATTCATTTGTCTCATAGCAAAATGCATAGAGCAAATCCTTATTAAAAGAAGGTTACAAAGTGCTCTGGATTTTAAAACCAGGGTAACTTCACAAATGGTTTAGTGAACATTTTTATGCCCCACCTACGATAGTAGAGGGGCATTATGTTTTCTGGTCTGTGCGTACGTTCGTTCGTTCGTTCGTTCGTTTGTCCGACTGTCCCGCTTCAGGTTAAAGTTTTTGGTCGAAGTAGTTTTTGATGAAGTTGAAGTCCAATCAACTTGAAATTCAGTACACATGTTCCCTATGATATGATCTTTCTTGTTTTAATGGCAAATTATAATTTTTATCCCAATTTCACGGTCCACTGAACATACAAAATGATAGTGCGAGTGGGGCATCCGTGTACTGTGGACACATTCTTGTTAGTTAATGTCGTAACGTTGCTATTATATTGTATTGCATCCCTAAAAAGGTCTACATATCGTTATAATTGTGAAACACGTACTTGCATTCGAAGTTTAGACACATGGTGGTCTGTACATATGGTTTGCTGTCAAAACGATCATCAGAAACAAAGCTAATTTTCATGTTCATGAAGAAAGTAATTGAACTATGTTGACCTTTGATGGTAAAATAGAAATCAGTAGTGTCATCTTCCAATTTAATTACTATTTATTTGTAATAAATATCCTACAACTATTGCAACAACAACAAAAAAAAACAAAAACAAAAAAAAAAAAACAGCAGAAGTTTGCCGACAGCTACCGTGTCTGGTCGTGCCTATGTAAATCATCAAAAGATCCTTTCAAAATGCATTCAATTATTTTAGAAATTAGCATACAAATAATGACACGCTAAATTGCAGAATACCCCCTAAGCACACAGCTTTACATAAGAGAGTGCCATATATTGTTAGGTGAGAATATATAGATCATATCTATACAAAGTCTATAATTTCCATGTAACATATCAATGCATAAATAGTCTTGTCTAATTGCTATGTGTATCGAGTTGTGTCACTTTAATCAGTCAAGGTCATCTATGAAGCCTTAGGTTATCCAGAGTTTTATTTAGATCGTTTGAAAAACTTGTGCAGTTCCTTTCACTTGATGTTTATCTGGTTTCAATCTCTTTTGTATTTAAATTACAAGAGAAAGAATATCTCTTTTCTTTTTCTTTACTGTCTTTTCATTTGTGAGGTTCATTACCAGTGCAATTATACATTGGCGTTTTAAAAAGGTTTTTTACCTTGAAAATCTTGATATTTTATATTAATTGTGTTTCAAAAGAAAATTGAAATTCAATCTATTTTGTTTGTCGATGTCACACATTGCTAATTAATAAGAACGTTGCGTGAAAGAATGAATACAATTGTGTCAAGATTAAAAATACTTGAATTATTGAAAGCAAAACTTAAAACTGTACAAACAAAAAACTATGTCTAATACCTTCTTTAACAGCTTATTTTCATGTACCAACAGTAACTTTTGTGGGCATAGTGAGTAAAGTAGAGTACTAAACACCATTTAAATCAAATTAAAACAAACAACAAGTATATCAAAGTCACTTTTATTCAGAGAAATGCTAGGCTGCATGGTTCCTATAAAACCAAACGGCGGTAACTAGATTACAGCAATAGTAGAGACATATATTAGTACATATGTCGTCTCTCGCAAAAGTCAAGCGGTAAACATACACCTACCGTATGACTGACAATGTTTGCTCGTACTTCTAAACTCTGGCGACAACGACGACGCCAGAAAAGTCATAACTATAGCTTGCCTCTGTACCACTTGGCACAGGTGACAAATATACGAGTAAAAGTTTGTTTTTTTGTTGTTGATTAGGCTGAAATTAAACACATGCAAATAAGCCAACCATTGTCTTTTAACAGCTCAATATTAAACACAGGCAAATAAACCAACCATGGTCTTTTATCAGCTCAATATTAAACAAAGGCAAATAAGCTAACCACGGTCTTTTATCAGCTCCAAATAATTTTACCATATCCTTTTATCAACTCCATTAATAAACAAAAGCTACAAACTTATTAAAAATCTAGTAAGTTCCAGTTTTAATCACTTCTTGAAATGCGGTTTCTTTGTCCACAAGAACATTTCTAGCAAGGTTGTTTCTTTGTCCACAAGAACATTTCTAGCAAGGTTGTTTCTTTATCCACAAGAACATTTCTAGCAAGGTTGTTTCTTTATCCACAAAAACATTTCTAGAAAGAGTGTTTCTTTTTCCACATGAAAGAAAATTTCTAGCAAGGTTGTATCTTTTCCACAATCAAGAACATTTCTAGCAAGGTTGTTTCTTTTTCCACATGCAAGAAAATTTCTAGCAAGGTTGTTTCTTTATCCCCAAGAACATTTCTACCAAGATTGTCCTTATCCACAAGAGCTTTTATTCACAAGAACATTGCTAGCAAGGTTGCTTTTTGTTTGCAAGAAATGTTCTAGCAAGGTGGTTTCTTCTTTTCACAATAAACTATCTCGCAAGGTGTTTTTCTCATTAAAAAAAAACATTCTAGTAAGGTGGTTTATTTATTCACAAGCAATTTTTTTGCAAAGTGTTTTCTTTATTCACCAGATACGTTCTATTAAGGTGGACTCTTTATTCACAAGAACCTTTCTGGGAAGATGGTTTCTTTATTCACGAGATTTTTTTTTGCACTCCTGAATGCTATGTATTTAACAAGGGGCCAGCAAATTAAACATTTTGTGAATTGAAAAAATATCCTACAGATCTTGAGGCAGGCTACCACATCAGCATTGTATTTGTGTGACTGTGGCATTACATTAACCCAAAACAATCTTTTTCTTTCAGGTCTATTAACAGATGTTTGCAGCAAATCAAAAAAGAAAAATCTACTACTGCAGCTGGAATTGCTTATCTGTTTGGGAATCAGCATATATTTGCGGACTTTTTTGTGGTTATGTACTGTTTTCCGCCAAAGATTATTTGTGTCTCTTTACCAAGTTTAATGGTAAAAGTTATGCAGGTTTCATTATCAATCGATTGACTGGTTGGTGTTTAATGCTTCTTTCAGTAATTTTGGTGATTTTGTTGAGGACAGTTTTTATTTGGTGGTAGAAGATAAAGTGCCATTTAAGAATTGACTGTAATATTTTTTCTGTCTATGAAGAAATAACATAAAAAATGTGGTGCAAACTGAATAACGCACGTAGCGGGTTATTTAACAGTGTGCACCACATTTTTTTTATGTTATTTCGAATAGACAGAAAAAATATTACAGTCATTTCTTATAATTAAATTCTAAATTCCATTTTAAACTGTAGATAATCATGAAAAAACGTTGATGACGTCACGGTCACATGACTAAATTATGTCTATGGGCTCATAACAAAATAACGTCAGCCAATCAGAAGACGCGTTACATCCAAAATTAAATTATAAGAGGATAAAAGACATTCCCCCTTTCATTATAATTACTTACAAGAGTGCACACGCTGAAATGTCTCGCATTCTTTACTAATCATTGATGTTATGTTGATAGACCTAAATATAAAGCTTAATTACAACTGTCACATACACTCAACATTAACCAATGAACCATGAAAATGAGGTCAAGGTCAGATGAACCATATCAGGCAGACATGTACAGTTAACAATTCTTCCATACAACAAATATAGTTGACTTTTTGCTGATAAATTAAGACAAGAGGCTGTCACAACGACAGCAAACCGGATTTATTAACATTTATTTGTGTCCTGGCAATATCACAAGAACCATTACTGATGAATGGTGATAGTGAAAATCGTCAATATCAAATTTGACCTCCATTTTGTCATCAGTATCAACATATTAAAATTTGAAAAGCTTAGATTGAATGGTTCATGAGTAAATGCAACAACGTGAATGGAAACGCCATTTTACGATCTTTCAAGAACCATAACTCCTGAACGGTAAAAGTCAAAATCGTCATTATTGAACTTGACCTCTATTTTGTCATCAGTAACAACATATTAAAATTTCAAAAGCTTTGGTTGAATGGTTCATGAGAAAATGCACGGACACGACGGGAAACACCATTTTTCAATCTTTCAAGAACCATAACTCCTGAACGGTAAAAGTCAAAATCGTCATTATTGAACTTGACCTCCATTCTGTCATTAGTAACAACATATTAAAATTTTGGAAGCTTTGGTAGAACAGTTCATGCGTAAATGCACGGACACGACTGGAAACTCCATTTTTCAATTTTTCAAGAACCATAACTCCTGAACGGTAAAAGTCAAAATCGCCATTATTAAACTTGACCTTCGTATAGTTGTCAGTAATAACATATTAAAATTTTAAAAGCTTTGGTTGAACGGTTCATGAGTTAATGCACGGACAACATTTGATTGCCGCCCACCCGCCCGGCCGCCCGCCGTACATCCCCAAATCAATAACCGACATTTTTGTCACAAAAATCCGGTTAAAAAACAGACCAAAACACAAACACTTAACACATAGCAGTGGACCGTAAAAATGAGGTCAAGGTCAAATAAAACCTGCGTAACAGACATATAGATCATAAAATATTTCCATACACCAAATATAGTTGACCTAATGCATAAAGTATTAGAAATATAGACCAAAACTCAAACATCTAACTTTGACCACTGAACCATGAAAATGAGGTCAAGGTCAGATGACACCTGTCAGCTAGACATGTACACCTTACAATCATTCCATACACCAAATATAGTAGACCTATTGCACATAGTATAAGAAAATCAGACCAAAACACAAAAACTTAACTATAACCACTGAACCATGAAAATGAGGTCAAGGTCAGATGACACCTGCCAGTTGGACATGTACACCTTATAGTCCTTCCATACACCGAATATACTAGACCTATTGCTTATAGTATCTGAGATATGGACTTGACCACCAAAACTTAACCTTGTTCACTGATCCATGAAATGAGGTCGAGGTCAAGTGAAAACTGTCTGACGGGCATGAGGACCTTGCAAGGTACGCACATACCAAATATAGTTATCCAATTACTTATAATAAGAGAGAATTTAACATTACAAAAAATCTTAACTTTTTTTTCAAGTAGTCACTGAACCATGAAAATGAGGTCAAGGACATTGGACATGTGACTGACGGAAAGTTTGTAACATGAGGCATCTATATACAAAGTATGAAGCATCCAGGTCTTCTACCTTCTAAAATATAAAGCTTTTAAGAAGTTAGCTAACGCCGCCGCCGCCGGATCACTATCCCTATGTCGAGCTTTCTGCAACAAAAGTTGCAGGCTCGACAAAAATACTCATAAACAAGAATGTGTCCATAGTACATGGATATCCCACTCTCACTATCAATTTCTTTGTTCAGGGGACCATGAGAAGTTGGTGGCAAAACTCTAATTTGGCATAAAATTAAAAAGATCATATCATAAAGAACATATGTACTAAGTTTCAAGTTGATTGGACTTTTAACTTCATCAAAAACTACCATGACCACAAATTTAACCATGAAGCATGACAGACAGACGCACAGACTGGAATACATAATGGCATTAAGTGGGGCCGACATAAAATAAAGGGACATATGATTTGATAATTAGACGTGCTTTTCATCTATATAAGACTCATCAGTGGCATCAAACAATTGGAAGACCAAATAAAATACGTAGTTGAAGATGCAAGTCATTCTGAAGGCCTAATGCCAAGTTTTCAAAATGCTAGTGTAATAATATTGGATATTGTAACAATAATATTTAGGCCTTTGATGGAAAATTAGGGATACATTTATTGTATTTCTCATGTCTTTGCTGATATTGTTCCATAACAAGTGTAAATGTACAATATAACTGTCAATATTATTTTTTTTATCGAGTCAAATTTAAGATAATGAATAGTGAATGAGTAATGTGTATCTTGTCTCTAGAACTCCTCTTACATTTTCTGCTGAGTATCTTTAATTGTTGTATACAATGGTTCAGAAACATGAGCAAATGTATGAGAAGTTTATGAAGCTTGAATTAATTCTTTTCAGCTGGTATATTTTTTAATGGAAAATGTAAAATTGGTTCAGGCAGGTTTTGTATAGAATATGTGCAAAATACTTTTTTTCAAAACTTGTTAAGTGGAACTTCTTTTTAAACTACTTCTTTCAGTCTATGTTCAAAGTATTTTTTTTTTGTTTGTTTCACATATGTCATAGGAGTGCATTAAGAATTCTAATTTTTGATTGTTCTGAATATGCATGAAATATTTGCCACTGGACAATAAGAATATATAACATTCAAAATATAAAACCAGTAATCCGGATTTTCTTATATATCACTACACTAAAAAAAAAAAAATTAAATTCTAAAAAAATATAAGGCAATTTGTTTTTTATTTGAATTGTTTAACATTTTCTATGTCAGCGCCTCTTATAGCTGACTATATGGCATGGGTTTTTTCTCATTGTTGAAGGCTGTATGGTGGTTTATAATTGCTTACTGCCTTCTTATTTTATCTCTGGTGGATATTTGATTCACATGCAATGAAACCACATCTCCTCATTTTCATATCAACAACATATTTTGTTAAGAAATATGTTCAATTTTTTGAACTGATATGAAATTATGTAATGCAAAAAGTAACCATTGTTACAAAAGGCAAACCATGTCTAGGTTTTAAAAGATAAATTTGTAGATTCCTTTCACAGAAAACAAACAATGATATAATTGAGCACATTATGTGTGATTTTATTTAAAGCTGTTTTTAGACATTCACAATGTATATGTTGAGATGTAACTATGTTACAAACATTTCAATGAGCTTTAATACTACAGCATATTATCAGCGATTGAAAAGCCATGAATTTTCTTACCGCCAAGCACTACTGGACATTTTATTGATAATTATAGACACCTGTTGACTAAAATAATTACCTCTTATCAAAGGACTGATTGTATTACACTGTGTTTTTTTTTAACAAAAAATCTTTGTTGAAAGCCAAATAGGAAATAATTTAAAATATATGGTAACGAAGGACGAGATGTTACAAAAAATCCACATTGTTTTTGAATTAAAAAATGTTCTAATATTTCATTGATCTCGAACTTCATTTTGAGCACTAAACATTGAATTTGAATTTTCCGATCTTTATACCCTAACACATGAACTTGTTCATTTCCTTTCCAAAAATAAATCGATCCGTTGCAATACTGTAAATTCAGAAATTATTAATTTGTTTTTTATTATTGCAAAAATATGCGACAAGGATATATTCGCAATAATTTAAACTCACATTTGGATTTTTTTATATGAATTAAGCAGAAATTTTCTCAAAACGGCACAAATTAAACACATTTTAGTCCAAAATCCCCAAATCCCAAAAATAGATGCACGCAATAATTTCAGAATTCACAGTGCTTATGCCATAATAACTTTGTTATCAATAAACAATTAATAACAAGTATTTCATTAATACTGATATTGAACCTGTGTATCACATACAGCTCATTTTACTTATGTCATGGAAAAAAACATTATTGTGCAAGACCTTATTTAAATATTAAATAATCTTTAACATAGCTTATATCCTAAAGGTCAGATAACCTTTTTGAGTTCCAGACTTAATTAAGGTTGCCATTTAATGACTAGTCAAATTTTCATAACATTATAAAGACCTATAGAAAAGATCATGTGGATTTCATAGCAAAAAAAAATCACCAAAAAACTGGGTACAAATTTCTCTAAAGAGACCATTCTGCAATATTTATGAAAAAGTAATACAGATACAATTTAAGGCTTATTTAATTTCTAATTAGTTAATATACATAAAAAAAAAAAAATCAGACCAGCTGATATTTCTTTTAATTAAGTTTTTCAATAAAATTAGGGAGCCTGTACCATTTAGAAAAAAATAGTTTATGTAGAATCATTCAGCTGTACTAGAAAATAGGATCCTGTCCCAATAAAATAGTTTGTATACATGACCTTATATAGAAATTAATCTAAATATAAACATGTTCTTATTCTGTTTTTTTTCAATTTTTTAAAGGTAAATTTATCTTAAAACATTTTTTTTTACTCAAAAATTGTAATTTTTATATCAAATTTTGTTCCACTAAATTTTTTTTTAGGAACTTATTTTAATGTTTTATGTTAAGAACCCTGTGTTTTCTCCTTGAAAACTGCAAAATGATCAATATTCCTTTTTCAGAAACCCCTTACATATTTTCCCATTTTCTTTGAGTATCATCTCTCTTTGAATTAACCAGCAATGCTCTTAACAAAAAAATGCTAATAACTATATGCCAAAGTCCAGCAACAATAACTGAGCTTTTTATTTTAAGCACCACGAATATCGACCTTTTTAAATGCATTTTTTTAGCAAAATAAATACTGAGCTTATTTACACGATGATGGATTTATGAAAATTTATCACAATATACATACAAAACAGCAAAAGAATAAATGTAAAATCTAATGCAAAACTTGTATACAAATAATCACTTCAATGGTTACACATATACACACCATTCTCACACATTGTTTATTTCATTGGCACAACAACATAATGTACATGTATGCTTCAAGAGCTGAATCTTAACAATATCAAAAATTCTTTATTGACCTAATATGTTGATGTTTTCATTAAAAAAAAATGTTGGAATGAGGTCTGTCTTTTTCAATTACTGATCAAATATGCCTTGAAGGCAGTCTTTCCAAAATAAATCTGACTTATTTTTTTTAAAACATTTTTTTATTCAAATGGCTAGAGCAGCATGATTTTAGAAATTTTTTACTGGCCCAACAACATTTTAAATAGACTGGCCATCAGGCTTATGTTTACCAATTCAATAACCTGAGTAGGTGAAAATATTTAAACCAATAAGGACTATATAATGTAGATTATCAATGTGGTCCCACTTCATTATGAAAAATGTTTGCTGATATTTCATGCTTTCATCTTCAAATGTTTAACTGTTTTTTAACAAAATTTTTAATAAGATGAGCAAATACAATATGTAAAACAAAAGGCACAAGATGAAATACACAAGTTATTTTTGATTGAAATCGTATATATTTTGACTTATGGAGCACTTTGAGTGCAAACATGTTGCTATGATAGCAAAATCCCCCAAAAATTATCATTTCAATTATGTAAATCATACGAACTTAAAGATTCAACTTTATCAACTCTTATTCATGGCTACACAAACAAATATTACTTTTGTAACCATGATATCTACCAGATGCAAATCTTTACTTCCTTCTTATCAAAAGGTGAATAAATTTGCATAATTGAAATGATATATTTTGATGAAATGAAATAAATACAACACAGTTAGACTGTGAGTGAGATCAAAACAACATTAATAAAGTATGGAGCACCAAGTTGCCATAATCATTTCCCATGCGGTGGATCCTTTTCAAAACTTTAACTTGTATAAACAGGCTAACCCATGCTTACAGTTTAAATTTCCACCCCAGATACAGCATATTTTTGCAAACTTTGCATTCACTAACCAAAATCTAAGACCTGGATTCCAATTATTTTGGATTTCTTTCTCAGAATATGGAAGTTCCAAGTTTGGAATTACAACATAACATTTAAAGTTCATTGACTGTCTAATTGAACATCATTGACTATTTGCTTTGCTTTGTCACATAGTTCTCTTGCAGCTTCAGCGTTGTAGAATTCATTATCATTTTCATACATTTGTGGTGTACCGGTTATAGTATTTAACATGTCTCCTGCACTATTCATGTCTTCAAAACTTGGTGTTCCAACTAAGCTTCCCTCGCGTTCCATCTGCGGACAATTTGAAATTGTTTCGTAATTATCATCACCACTATCATATGAAAAGTCTAATATATCTGCTGAGGAATTTGACCCTGTACTACAGGCTGAAAGTCTTTTTCTGGGATCTGTCTGTCCACCCTTTTTCAAAATACTTCTTCTAGGCACTACTACTACGGTGGTATTATTATTACTTTCGACTACATTTTCGGGATAAGTGAATTTATTTTTTGTCTCCGTGGGTGATCGATCAGTTGTGTTTAATACATTGTCAATATCAGATAAATCGTAAAGCATACTGTTGTTCTCTTTAGTGTCTGATCCAGGACTTTTAGCTCCAGATTCATTAAGTATACACCCACTGTCCCCACCACTGAATTTTCCTTTTCTTTTCAAAATACCTCTTGCTGGTTTCTTTTCAGAATCAAAAACTTTTTTATCATCAATGGAATTATTATTTTCAGAATTATTATCACAAGTAACATTTGGTCCTTCTTCCGGCATTACCATATAAGCTGTATTATCATCCTTGACTGGTTGTAACGGAACTTTTACTGTCTGTTCCTCCTCGCCAACTTCCTCAGTAGAGCTGTAGGATGTTTTCGGCTTCTTTAATATCCCTTTTAATGGTTGAACTGGTTTAACCTGGTCCCCTTCCCCCTCGCTGTCAGAAGACAAACAAGGTGAGCATCGAGGTTTATACGTATTAAGCATATCATTACTAGGATATTGCTCCCCAATTGGTGTCTCTTTGTATCCTAGATTAACCCACCAATGGTTCAGAATGTCTGACATTTTTGCCCGTTTTTTAGGATTGACTGTGAGTAGATGACGAATTAAACCTGCAGCCTCTGAAAAGACAAACAAAAAACACTGAAACATCTGATAATATGTAAACAAATAAAACAAGATTATAATGGAGTAGTTTAAAAAGTTATCAAGAATACTTTCTTCAAGTGTTCTATGTATCTGCATGAGAAGGAAAATTCCAGAAATATTATGACAAAGAAATTACAAGTTTTCTATGTTATAGATGTCCTAAAATATCAGCCATTCAGCACAATGTGTAGTTTTTGTTTTTGTTTGCTTCGCTAACTCACAAAACAGATTCACAATGTGGCCAAAGATTGATATTTTTTTTTATATCAATGTGTGAAAGTCTATACTTTTTCAGGTTTACATATTACTTAATTTAGTTAAGAGAAATGCTCTGCATAACAGGTTAGCAATACAGAACCCTCTAAAGATTGCTAACATGCAAATAGAGTGACATTCTTTCAACAAGAGCCTTTTATTATTGTAATTAAATTTTCATGAGATATTGCTTTTTTGTATTTTTCAATATTTTAAAACACCATTTAAATCTATTTTATTCATACAATCACAAAAGCCAGATATATTATTGAGACCAAAGTTTTAACCAATAAGATGTTGTCAGATTAGCAAATTTCATATTCATTCATTCTTTTAACAAATTGTTTCAAAAACAAATATATTTTCACTTTTTTGTCGTCAAACTTTCGTTGCTAAACTTTAAGAAGAAAAGGTTGTTGTTACTTTCATGGTCAATGCCAACGATTAATAACAATCCACAAATCTAGAGATTGATTGATAGAGCACATAATGGGATTAATGAAACGCTAAAGTGATTATGATTAAAATCATTAACAAAAAGCAATGGTCTTTTGAAGGTCATTTTAACATGACTGATTTTAGATCTTATATTAATTTTTAATATCTTGATTTAATGACAGGTGGTTAAACACTTGTTTAACCTTGATTTTAATTCCAACCATGTCAATGTTTTAACGCACTGAATATTGAAAAGAACTACTCAAAGCATTAAAATGTATCATCTTACACCAAACAAGTTACAAAAAATGTACGGTACTTATAACGATAAAACAAAGTTATGACATTGACTCAACTTTCAGCTGTGTGTTCAAAAACCATCAGTCAATCAAATAACATATTTTTTTTTATTATGACAGAGAAAAGGGATAGCAAATTGCTATTTGCAAAGCCTTTCATCTAATATTAGCCGATATTCACATTTTTTTTTTAAAACTAATGTTTGATAATAATGAATTCATTTTTTTCTCACATTGTTTTATCTAGTTTACATGACAATCTACAAATAGCAATGTAGTTTATACTGACTAATAAAGCATACCTGAAGGTGTATTTGGTTCAAAATAATCGCCATTAGATATCTGTTTTCTAAGTGTTTTAAAGTCTGTTCCTTCAAAAGGCATGGCACCATAGACTAGTGTGTAGAGTATAACTCCTAAAGACCAACAATCAACCTGAAACAAAAAGATTTATAAATAAAGTATAAAGCTCAAGATTTCTTTGCACCATTGTTATTTTTTTGAAAAATATTTTTTTTATATTTATACTTTGAGGAACTTCAGTGACTAACGATAAGACTGAAATGTTATTTGTACTGTCATAGGCCATTATTTTGACAGAACTTAAATAGTCTCCAGCTTGTTTGCAAGTACCAGAGTATATTTGGGACCAATATTTATTTCAGAACAAGAGCAAATTCTGCTTCAAATAATGTCTGAGCTATAGGGATAAAACATTGGTAAATTAATGCTGATTATTGAAATCTGTGCAGACAAGTGCATTTTGATATTTTCAGCATATGTCTGAAATGTCAATCGAAATTCAAAATAAGATGTAATGATTCCAAGTGTTCAGCAATTGATTGACCAAATTTGCTCACAAAAATAATTATCATAACTGATAATACAAAATGGTATGTTTATTTTATAAAACTAAGCTTATACTTTTGCTTTGCAGTGTCGCCAGTCTTAAATCTTTGGCAGTAATAAGTCAGATCAGAAATCACTGGACCTGCGTTCATACATTAAACTTTATACCTTCAAATAATAATCTTTATACCATGCAAACATGAGTCTACTTTAAATAAAACAAATAATCAAGTAGATTATCTAAATCTGGATTAAAACATCCACTTGCACCTGTACCATATTAATTGTAATTATCTCAGGTATTAATCCTGTTATATAAATTATTTGGTCTTATTTATTGTTGATTCGGTTAAAACAACACCTCCCTAATAAACCAGTCCACATATGTTTCCTAATAGTCTACATCAACATAACTTGATTGTACTCTTACGAGTTTCAATAGGATTAAAAATTCTAACATTTTTTAAGTTTGAAAGTTCATAACTTTTAGTGGGCCAGAATACAAATCCCCTAAAATGTCCAGTGTTTTTGACTAACAGACTGTTTGACGACTTTAATGATGTGTTATACTGATATTTTGATATGATTTAAAGGTTTAAATTTAACGCATAATCTGCAGTCAACATAAAGATCTTTCACACGGATAACTAAACATCTCGAAATATTATTTGTTTACTTTAAATGCATAAGATTTACAAGCAGGGCGTTATTTAAAGAAGAATTAAGGTCTTGTTTCGAGCTACATGTACCTTAGTCAAACGAACAAATAGAAACTATTTCTTTTTGCATAATTTATTCAGAATGCCCTATAAATCTTTAAATTCAAATCTTTTATTTACAAAAAGTTCTGAAAGGTGTTTTGAAATAAGCCAAATACAAAGACTGTACTTTTGGTCTTGTCACAAGACGTCAAATTACATCTCGATATAAATAAGAAGAACAAACATGGAGGAAATCCCGAGGTCAAAACTTTTAAGTGAATAACACAAACATTAAAGTGTCACTAGTGATTTAAGCATTCCAAATACATCTTCTTTTTACCATATTTAATACACTATTATATGGTTTATCTGTTTTTAATACAAATCAATGAAAGACTCATTTGTTACTATTAACAGACATTTTTATTATACTTATAAATGTTATCTTGAATCAAACTTAATCCTTATGCAGTGTTGGCTTAAATGAGCAGAAAATATTTTTTTTCTTCTTCGTCACAATTCTGGCATTTTCTACAGACCTTTCTTTGAGACACATTATATGAATCCTTCTTTTGGGGGATTTTTTTTTGTGTTTATAGGGAGGAGGTTCTTTCCCTTTAATATATTCCAGCAATATAGGTTATTATAAAATATTATAAAACAGTAGCAATAACAACTAAAGCCCTGTTCGTAAAGAAACTATTCCAACCTTGAATATCATATATAAGTGTTTCAAATATTTCATGTTTACGTGCAGTTATGCTCATATGTAAAGTTTTAATTGGTGTTTTTTAGTAAGGTAATTGAACTTAAAAAACAAACAGATTGAAATCAAACGATTAAATTTAAATCAAACGATTAATTGGAAATCATGCGTTCAACATTGGATTGAGACCACAAAAATAAACACATTGAGACTGTATTTACAACTTTGAAAAAAAATCAAAACAAATGAAGTATTTGAACAGCTTTGAGATAAAAAACATAGTTCTATTTACACAATTTTACAACTTAAAGATGACCTCTTTTCCAATTTCGTAATCTGGAACAAAATAAGGATTTGTTGACATCCTGTTACTGACGTAAAAAGTTTGATATCTTTGATCTTAAACCTGAATTGGAAAATACCAATTTCATGTAAACATCCTAGGCAAGTGTGTAGAAAAACATGACTCCAATGTTTAAAGAGGGTGGAAAAGGGTTATTTTCGTGCAACATGTTATGCCATTTTTTTTTCATGTTTGGCCGTGAAAAAGGTTTGTTATTCACTGTGTTTTGTGAAATCGGTGAAAAGATCAACATGCAAGACATTTTTAAATGTTCATTCATCTTGAGATGGCAATTTTATTTCCCGTTCTTCCTTACAGAGACCCCCCTTAACACCCCTCTTAAAACTGCTCAATTCCAAGGTTCAGACTCGTCTCCCAGAAGAATGAAATTGATAAAAATTGGACAAACATTCATCTAAATGCGAGATTACCTGACACTTTCATCTTAATCATGTTCTTTTTTACTCTTTACCTCAAGTAAATATAAAATGTTTAGAGAAAGTTCTTAGGTGTCAAAGATTCAGCAGGTACAAAAGAAAAGTTTATTAAAATATTGAACATAGGATTAAACAACCATCAAAACACTTCCATCAGACAAAATTGAGACTAATTGTAACAATTATAGGCAAAAACTAACAATGAAAGAATGCTTTACATCTTTTTGACTCTTGAGTCACAAATACAAGAAAATGTTAACCTGACTATCAAACAATGTCGAAGTCTGCACAATTGACGTCAATTGTATGAAATGTGCATTTTATTTGTAAATTACATCATTTTACGTCCATGTTTTACAGTACTTTGATTAACTGTAAATGCTTCTGGCTTTTTAAATTTCTTATTTTTTGCTCACGGTCGATTTATTTTCGAGTTGTACATCATATTTTATTCCATTTTTGCATGTTGTTCAATTTTTTTTTTTATTATGAAAGACTTAATCATTGAATACAAAGCGTGTGTCATTTGAAGGGATGAATCATATACATGTACATAAATGTAACTCTTGTGTCGTTTAATGATCAACTTACAATAAGGGCACATTGTACTTTTCTAAAAATGATTATACGGCTTGGCACAACATTCTATTTTTATTTCATAGAACATGCTAAAAAGAGGGTCTAGATTCTGCAAAAGCTGTTGTTTTTATTAGTTTTCAGATTTACATAGTCCGCTACCACTTGTGCAGATCTAACATATCAAATAGTTCATTGTCCTTCAATATTCTGAAGGTTATCAAAATTATTGAAAAGAATGGTGGACATTTAGCTTGTTAGAAAAAATCTAAATGAGAATGTGCTGTTTGGATGTTATCAGCAATTGAGAGATTTTAACAATATGTTATTGAATTTCAATCCCAGTAATTTGGGTATTTTGGTATTTCCCAGACAACGATATAGATCCCGAGGTACTACACTTCCTTAAGATAAACAACCTGGGCCAAATAATGATTAGTTCAAAGGACTTGTATTAATAAAAGACCAAACTGTCATTGAGTTAGTCTGTACTGAATTGTCCTAGATTAAGGACAAGAAATAATATTCTGAATCCATTTCATCGTTTAATATTTCAGTTATTTCTGAAATTGGTAAACAACTAAAAAATTTGTTTTTTCAATATTTACGAAAAATTTTTTTGAACAGAAAGTTTTTGTTACAACAAAGTTCAACAAATAACAAGATAGTATCTTATGGTCTATAAATATAGTTTTTTATACAAAGTGTTTAACTGACTGAGACATAAAGATATTTTCTGTCTAAATGAATAGGACAAAAACATATTTATACGACCTTTTATACAGTTTTATCACAATAGAAATAGGCTTCTGGTATATGTATGTTTACTTTAAAATAATAACAATTAATCTGAAAAACCAAGGTTTATTGACATGGCTGTTTTTTCTTGTCAAACACAATGAAAACAACTTTTCTTTAATTCTTATCATAATGTATATTTGTGTTAGAAGGAAACAAAAACTTTAAAAAGAATGTGAACACAAATATTTATTTCCCTTTAACAACATTTTTAAGCTTTTTTCACATTCAGTTTGCTGATTGAATGTTGATTTCTTGGGACATGAAACAATTCAGAATATTTTTCATTTTTTACTTAGTCTTCCTCATACCTTCACAATTTATACCAGTTAAAACATATCAAGGACAGGGATTTTATTACCAATATCATCAATAAAGTTATTGTTCAAAAGAAATAAACCCCATTAAAGCTCTTACATATAAAAGATTAATACATTTTTTTGTTAAATAATTGACACCATATAAAAGATTAATACATTTTTTTGTTAAATAATTGACACCACTCAAATTTACTGGTAATAAATTATTTATTGTCACCCTTGCCAATAAAATGAACCCTTAAATCTACATCTAATTTACTTTAAATTGCATTTCATTGTAGTTTTGATTGAACATAATAATTATTATTTAATATTTAGACTAATATTTCTTTTTCAGTACACATAAACTTAAAGTAATTCTATAGATGCAAAAAAAAAAACTGGCATTCTATTAATTTTCCAATGCATCTTTGCAATATATTTACAACACAGAATCAGTACTGAAACAAGCTTCAGTAGGTCTTCTGTACAGCCAAAAAAGGGTGATCAGTTATTAGTTAAAGAATCACAATAGACCAATGATTCTACTACTGTTATATTTCAACATTTAGAATAAACCATGTTTATTTAATGTAATGTTATTGATGATTGATTTATACATCTGAATATTGAAATTTAAAAAAAAAAAAATCCATTTGACTGTCAATTTTTGACAAGAAGGAATTTAACACTAACTTAACATGAAAGGGAAGTGCAACTTTTGCTATGACCTTAAAACATTTACTATTTTGCAGGTGTGCATTTTTTTATGCAGAAATATCTGTAAGTTTTCTGAAATTGGCGTCACAAAACTTAAATAAATTTTAAACTTTTATCATTACATTGTTAAGAAAGAGGTTCTTTCAAATTTCCATACAAAATATTTATTATGTGTCCTTGTTTAACATTAAAATTTGTATGTGTAATATTAAATGAAAAAAAAAACTTGCATAATTTCTTTCGAAACCAATAAATTTCTTTGGTAATAACATTTAAATGCATAATTTACACATAATTCATATTTACAGATTAAAGCTTTAAAACTGAAAGTCAACCAAGTTCAAACTTTGCTAATATTATTTAAACGACTGCCAAAATAGCTCTGAGTTCTTGTATACTCAAAACAATAAATACTGTGTTTTTGCTTACACATTAATAAGGGGAGGTAATTTTATCGAAAAGTTTCAGAAAGAGATACAATCTTCAAAAATTTATAAATAAACATGTCAATTGCTCAATAAATTTCTTCTTTATGGGTTTTACCTGTGTGATTAGGTGTAGGTGACAAATGCTTTACCTGAATGTTTTTAAAGCAGGTTGCACAGGTAAACATTAAACATTTAAAATAAACTATAAATTATATCAAATTATTAGTTAAAATCTGTTCTGCCTATTGCCATGCCAACTGTATTTGTTTTTGTAAGTTTAAAGACTACACACGAGAGAGTCCATTTTTGCATTAAATATTATCTTTTTCCTTTCATTGAAATTTGACATAAATTGCTGAAAAGGACGTCCAAAATCAATAAAATGCATAGTTTATCAAGAAATCAATGATAAAGTCAAATCAATTCCTTTTCATATGTAACAAATGAAAAATCAATTTATCAAACTTGTTATAAAAGTTTTACTTCCGTTACTTAAAAAAATCTTAAATTAGGTGTTTTTATAAATATATATTGATGGCTATTGATGGTATCAATATAGCTAAATGTTGTTTGAAATATGAGTCAATAGGGCTTATTATCTCCTGTATTTCTCAACATCATTCTCGATTTTTATCAAAGACTGACGTCAAGATCTGATCAGAAAACTGTGTTCAAAAGTAAAAAATCATTTAAGTAACATTTATTCTTCCACTAAAGGTGAAGTGCCAAGATAAAGTCTGCTATGGGATGTACTTTGAAACATCAACTTTTATGTATTTTCCCCAAGATTTATTTGTGGGAATCTACAAAGATTTTCATTCTCCTCAGTCAGCTCTCATCAGAAAAGGTTTTTGAGGTTTTCTTGCTTTTTTTGAACTAGACAATGCCCCATCCTCAGGGGGCAATCCCGGGGATGGACCACCCCCCGCCCCCCTTCCTTTTTTTGGATGATCAATGCATTTGAATGGGGACATATGATTGAATGCTCCCCTTATTAAAATGGCTGGATCCGCCTCTATTCATCCCCTCCCCCCTGCAAAAAAAAGTCATTCATAGATATGTACCAAAGACAGCACAAAGAGAGATAACTCTTACCTCTGGTCCATAGTAAGGCTGACCATTGACAATTTCTGGGGAGGCATATAATGGACTACCACAGAATGTTTTTAATAATGTGTCTTTACTGTAGAAATTTGACAAACCAAAATCGGCTATCTGAAAATACAAAATTATACAAACATTGAAAATTAGTGTATTACAAATTGACATGTAAACTTACTTATATGTGACCTTTTTACTATGACCTAACTCTTACTATGACTTACATAATCTGACATTCTCATTTTCATAATTAAGATACTTGACCCTGTGACTTGTTACAAACTAATTCATATTACAAGTACATGTATTACCTACATTTGTCACACTAATTGGGTTACTCTATATTATATCACTTTTTTTCCCAATTTGATGGATTAAAGTCCAGTATATACAAATCTAGGTAATTGGTTCACATTAATAACATATTTTTTTTTACTTAACTATGAAATATTTTTTGTTGTTCTTAGAATAAATTCTTCGTATAATTAGAATCCTTTTCTCTGTTTGGTTAAATTCTTGTAAAAAAGCATAATTTGTACTTATTAAGGATTTATTACTCAAATAAAACAGAAAAATTATTATGAAGGAACAAAGAAATGTCTGTGCCAACTTTCTCAACTGATCTTCATTCTTGCAACTTTCTTTTGAAAAAAAAACCCTATGTCCTTAAAACTTAGAAGAACACTTTGCACATTTTTGGGGTCCTTTAAACGAAAAAAAAGAATTGCAATATAAGCAGGAGATGATTACGATGACTTTTTGAACTGTCGTGCTGTTTACCTTATAATTATGAAATAAGACACATCAATGCCATAAGCTAGTGATAAACATTTTTATTTTTTAAGACATGTGTGACCTTGCATTCCAAAACAGTGGGACATACATCACATTTCCCTATTACTTTCCGAATTAGACAAAACACCTTTCTAACGTATCATGACATCTTTACTCTTATTTCAGATTTAAGCCCATATAAATACATCACCCATATATACTGGAATTCACTTTGTGAGATCCCTGATGTTAATGACTTAATCTTCAACTGACAACATTACACCTATAAATGGATCCTTTTGTCGTATGATCACAAAAGGGATCTTCCTTTAACGAAATGATATTTTAATCTGCTTTGCAAGCTTGCTCTTTACATATCGAAATAGATTGTAATTTTAGACATGATTATAGTGTAAAGTATCAGCACTGGGACGCTGTCAAGGTGTGCATACTTACCTACGAAATAAAATACCAAATTGATTCTAATATATAATGACATGATTGAAGAAAAAAGGGTGTCATTTGCCAAAATAATTGTAGGTCTAGGGCAAAGTGTTAGCAAACATAAGAAAAGCATTGTCAAATTTTCTATTAAATAATGAGGATAATTTTCAAAAAGAATTTATCAGAGTGATGTAATTTATATCAGTAGGTGACATGATCCTTCACAAATTCCTGCTAAATATATATAACATATGTACTTTTGAGTAGAGAAAATACCATGCTTAAGTTTAATAGTTTCAAAAGCAAGAAAATACTTCAAGCAAATGTGTCTTCTTTTAAATATCTTCATGATTTGAGTAGAAGTGCATTTTCTAAATGTTTTGAATGCTGTTTTTGCAGTCTATATACCTCTTTAGAGGAGAGCGATTGATATCTTATCTATAGAATTTACCTTTACATTTTCATCTATGTCTAAAACAATGTTTTCTAACTTGAGATCTCGATGAACAATACCATTCTAAAATAAAAATAGAATACAGTTAAACTTACAATGTTAATTAATTGTCAAGAAATGTAATTAGATATCTTGCATTAAGTATGCTTCATGAAAGACCACCCTTCTCAATTATTGAAGTTACGTAAACCATTTTGCATTTAACATAATGTCATTGTATAATTTAGCTGTATCTCTTGGGCTAACACCTTCAGTGTTAAATTTAATACAGAAACAGATATATAACTTGATATTTTACAAGAAAAGTTTAAATATTTCAGCTGGGGTTTTTTCCAGAACATTTTTATAACATTGATAAGAGCACCCTTCTAAATTATTGAAAGCTATCTATTCCATTTTGCATTTTATATAATGTCATTGTATAAATTAGCTATTACTTCTTGAGCTAACACCCTCAGTGCTAAATCTAATACAGTGACAGATGTTTAACTTGACATTCAAATGTTTTACAAGAAATTTTAATATTTCAGCTCGGTCTCTTTTACCAGAATATTTATAAAACATGTTAGGCCACCCTTTCTAAATTATAGAAAGCTATGTATACCATTTTGTATTTTACATAATGTCACGGTTTAAATTAGCTAGATCCTTTCAGTGTCAAAACTAATACAGTGACAGATGTTAAACTTGACATTCAAACTTTTTAAAAGGAAAGTTTTAATATCTCCGCTGGAGTTTAATCCAAAATTATTTTATAACATTCCTTAAAAAAATAATATTTTCTTTATTTAACTTTTATTAAATTTCATTTTATGAATCTTAAAAGGACATAAAGTATATATTCTATATTGCTTACCTGATGACAATAATTTATGGCAGATGAGATTTGGCGAAAGAGTCTACGAGCACTATTTTCCGTTAACTTCTGTCGATCATTGATGTAATCGTATAGTTCTCCTCCTAATGCACAATCCATGACTAGAATTATTTTGTCTTTGTTTTCAAAAACTGAAATAAAAAAAGACATATTTAATGATATAAGATCTATGTTACATATAATAGACACATAATCAAAAGATAGGTTCAGTCTTCACACTTCACCACAAGACCATAAGGCTTGTAAATCTGCTTTCGACCTTGTAAAACTATTCTCTACAAGCCAACAGAATCAAACTTAAATTTTGGTAAAATAGAGCTTGTGCAGGTTGTTTTAAACAGGAAAATTATTGTATAATCTTTATATAAACTTACTTTTGGGAACTTTTTTATAAGTTACAAATGACAAAATTCTACCATTTACATTGCTGCTAACCTATATATATTTTTTAATTATAATGAACTTCATTAGTGGTTATTACTCATGAAGAACTAAGAGCTTGATGAATTGTACAGACACCTGTCTTACAGTGAGGACAATAAGTTGAACTTTAGATATCTTTTGCTATTTTTATTTATTGGGTTGCTGTCTTATTAACATTGTATACCCCAAATCTTCTTTTAGTCAAACAGGATGCAAAATTGCACTGAATTCATTTTTCATTCTTTAATATCACCATAGATGTAATGGTATTACATCTATGATATCACCAAAATTTAATAGTAACAGAACCCAATCAAAATAAACCTATTTCAGAAAGCCACAGCAGACGACAAAATAATTAAAATAGATTACCTATTGTTGTCTGATACATTTAATAAATCTGTTGCAGAAGATAATAAAGAAATGTGGTTTGACACAAAATTAATTTCACCACATTTAAATACATAAAGATTAATGGTTTGAATAAAAAGTTTACCCTGATGTACCAGGTACAAGGTTACACAGAAATTCATCTTCTAGTCTGCGGTCAAACGCAGTCACCGAAATATTTAATAAGATGCATATGTCTTCCCCTTTATTCTGATTCATTGTATAGAAAGAAATTGACAACTGCATGTTAAGATTCTGTCAACTGCATTTTACGTGCTTCAGTTACTCCTAAGTGTCAAGAGGGTAATTCAATAGTTAGTAACTATTATCATAATTAATGCACATAAGTAATGGGTGCGATGTTGAGTAATGCAGTGGAAAGAAAATTTGACGTAACCTTGTACTATTACAGGTGTTTGGCAACTTATAATTGCTAAATTGGTGATTGAAAACTAAGAATTATTTCCTCTGTTGATTATTAAACAGCTATTTTTCACTTGAATAGGATGTATTAGGGTAGGTGTGGAGTGGTAATAAATTCCAAAATTGGCCCTTCAAAATCCTAAAAGTATTTCCTTTACAACATATTAAATTATAGGTTTAATTAATTTTTATTACGATATGTTTTTCAATAGAAATATCAAATGCGGTCTAAAAGTACCAGTGTTACTAAATACTTATGTATATTTCATTTGGCAAACACCTGCAAAAATGTACATTGCATCTGAGGTATAAGATATCCCTGGAAACATGTATTTGTATAAATGTTGGAGTTTGTTAAACACTGCACTTTACATTTCATTAGAACTAGGAAAGTTGGAAAGTCGTATGACCTTACACATATTAATAACTATAAATTTGACAAAATACATTTGTAAATCGTCAAGTACCCTGGAGTATGAATAGTTTTATAAGGTAATTAATAATGATAAAACTAGTCTAACATCAGTTACCAGACAATATACGATTTTACCACCCACTGAAGTTTAAAGGGAAAAGACCTAAGAGTTACCATAGTTTATGTTTATTAAAGTGCATGGTCTCATTTGAAGGAAATCTTATCATTCAGATTAATCTAAAGAGAAAAGAAAAGGATTCACCTTACAAAGATACATAATATTAAAAACAAGTCATAGAAGACATATCTGCCCTTGATTGAAATACAACTAAAAACTGGTTTTAGAGGATATTAATTTTAAAGTCAAAGATAATGATGAGATTACTGAGGTGTATCATTTTGATATAACTACATAAAAAAACATTCCAAAATTGCTTATCATGTGAGCTCAAAAGATACAAAATGTATAAGACCAGTGAAAATATCAGATTTACTGAGTGAATACTATTGCATATAGTCATATCAAATTATTTTATTTTCATTATAACAGTCAGTTATATTAGGATTTAAATTGAGTATTTAATGTCTATTAAGTTAAAATGTTTTTATGCACATGTCTCAATCAAAACATTTTTTATTCATTTGAGTCACAAGGCATAACCACTTTACACCAATTTCTTTTTGAGTCATTTATCAAATAATTAAATTTTCAATAAAAATAATTCAATGTTGCAATAAATGCTCTAGACCAAAATTAAATGTATACCTATCTGTCAAAGTAATCCTTAAGGTAACCATACAAAATCTATAAATATTTACTTAATTTAATCATTATTAAAATCTAAATGCATTCTAATTAAACTTTCATCTTTTCATGACATTAGATTCCGTTATTTCATATTGTACCATGAGGGTGTGCCAACAATCTATAACATTAAAACTATCACATTAAATTTTTAAGATGGAATTTCCTCCTGATAGTCATGCATGACAGTTCTAAACAAGAATATCAATTAATAAATATTTAACTCATTGGGTGGATACAACTGTAAATATATGTATCATATGAATATTTAAAATTAATATATCAAAGCGTTATTTAAACGAAGTTTTTTGTCGATAGTGAATCAAACTTCAATTAGTTTTTGTATATTGGTAGTTTAGGTTTCAACTTTCAAAACTTAAACGTTTTGGCATGTTTTGCCAAATTATCTATCAGTCATCAATATTTTTGTATGATAATATTGAATAAGATGACCTCGTCACACAATCAACACAAACGCCCTAGACAGAAATACTCTTCCATTGTTAGACAAATATTTGGAACAAAGACTCGATATGAACTGTCTATTGATTTAACAAACATTCAAATCAATCGACTTAACATTGTTTGAATATTATTTGGGATTTCTCAGAAACATCAATTTAAGAGTTTGAAGTGGGATCATTGTGTCACAAAAGGGGAAGTAATTTTTACCTGAGAGATATTAAAAGACTAAATCAATAAAGCCGTCTAGGATCTTGTTTAAATATGTTCCACCTTATAAAAATAGAAACTTTTTGCACCTCTTGCCTGACTATTTACATTATACCCTATATTTAAGTCTGTGCAAATAAAAGTCATGATTATTTGTTCATTTCGATTGCTGTTAGCAGATATTACCTCAAATGATTTGCAATTCTTTACTTAACCCACAATTTAAACTAGTTTTTGTCTGAATTTCAGGTAAATATTTCCAGTTTTCAGTACAAGTCTTCGCATATCATATTTTGTCTCAAATATGCAAAGAATGCAAAGATCCATTTAAAATTCCTGATAAATGATCCACTAATTAAGAAAATCTATTTAAAGCTACTTCACTGCACTTCAATTTAACACCTTAGTGCATATTAATATAAATTACATCTATTATGGGTAACTAGCTGTCAATTATTGAAAGATTAACACCTTCTTCATAGCTTTGAACTGAACTGCACTGGTCTTTCTATCCCCCATGCTGCACAGTCTTTTTTTTAAACTATGCAATAAGCACCTGCAGGATGGTGCATTTTCTCATAAAATTTTAGATGCGTATCTAGGATGAAAGGAAAAGTACAATGCAAAATGTTCCCATGGCTAAGTGATCATTGTCATAAATTTCATAAAAACATTCTGTTACAATTTTTTTTTTACTATTTATTTGATTATGTAAATTGCCCTCTTGCCCTAACTATAAATTTTAAAAGTTAAATTCAGATTTGGGTAATTTATTTAAAGATGCATTTTGTTTTAAGTTGCATACAGAAGATAACACTACCTTCTTTTTTTACAAAAAGCAATTGGAATGGTTGTATTTTAACAGAAGACATCATATTTAAAATTAGACTTGATTTGCCGACAAAAGTGCATGGAATTTGTGTTTTTTTTCCCAGGTACCTTAAAATAGTTATATATATACATAAGTAATACATAATAGACAATAAATTTACACACAACATTAAACTGAGACAAATGATTTAATGAAAGGTTCTGTAAATTTATGACAAAAGCTTGAGTTGGTTAGCTAACATAGGTATGCGAGGAATGTTTTAATACAAGAGGATTATAATGCACTTCTCTTATATATGATATTGAGTAACTTTCATATCTATGCTTTAACTTTTAAATAACAGGTTAAATATTTTCAAAAGATGGATTTATACCTATTTAAAATTTGTACAATTTAATAATGTAAAAGTTTTGAATGTAGTCAAGGCCAGGTTTTGTACACAAAAGTGAAAAGTTTGTTATATAAAAGATAATCTGAATTTTACTTGTAATTAAAGCCCACTTCAGAATTGCTTAGAGGGGAATACTTCAACCTTGCTTCGATACTTTATATTAAAAAATTTCAAGGCCAAAAGAAGATTGAACAGGTTATTTTACCATTTGAGACATGTATATGTTCATATTCTCAGCTCTAGACATAGTGCGCGCCAAGAAAACCTGCAGACATACAGATGTCCACTTTTGAAAGAATGCATCAATTTTAAATACACATGGCAACTGTTTATTTTTGTGCAACATATTAACCTATTTTTATTTCAAATGTTTTAGTGCAAAATGGTCATTTCATGCATATCAGTAAAATGCACAGTTCAAGTTGAATCATTTTTTTCATTCATCGTAAATCCTATTTCTTTTCACATGCTTAAGTGCATATATCCCCCTTTATTTATCCTCTCAAATATTTGTGCCTACATGTACATAATACATTTGTTACCATGAACGAACATATGGCATGTTTCAATATTTTATAAAGGTATACGTTTTCACTAAACCATCAAAATGAAATAAGATCTTTAAAATGCTTAGGCTCCAATGATATATTGCTATTTTTAGTTTTAATAACTGGTGCCATATTAATATTTGATTAAATTTTAAAACAAAAACACCCTTGCATGTCAAACCCTAATTAAACAAAGGATGTTTCACCAAATGACGTCAACCGGTTGTCCATTAGATAGGTCAAGGACTATAAAGACATCTGGGACTTAAGTGGACAATCATCTCTTTAGTCAAATAATTTGAACATAATTATTGAAAATCAATCCAGGGACAATTATGAAAATTAGATAAATATATAACACATTTTATAATGTTATGCTAATCTGACATAAGGAAAGAATAGTGAAAGAATTTCATTTAATAAGTTATTGAATATGATATGTCTAAATTCTTGGCAATTTTTGCAGTGTCACTTTTATTATTATGAAATATTTGATAACCCAGTGCATGATATTAAATATTTATAAATTCCATATCTCAGACTTAACGTAGTATTATAAATCATAAATGGTACATTTTGTAAGGTCATATATCATATACCTGAATTGACAAATGTTAATGGGTTATTTTTAATTAAAAAAAAAAACTCCTTTTCGTGCAAATTTAAAGAAACTAATATGTCTGATGTGGTCTTCTCTTTTTAAATTTGACTTTACTTTTTACAGATTTTCCATCAAATTTCATTTTTTATAAAATCTGTTCACGTTATAAGCGTGCATATGTTTTGTGACCTATAGTTACTTCAGATAATTTTGTAAGCTTTTTACAAAATTTTCCAATTCAAATTTTATGAATCACAGGTTTAACAGACTGCATGAGAAAAAGCAATGACCTCAGCTGACCAATGGCCACTTGTTTAACAATACTGTAACAATACAGATTAACATCACAAAGTAATCTTTTTGTTGACAAAGTGACCACAATTACATTCACTTATTATTATTTTATGCCCAAAAGGTAGAAAATCATACATTTTTATTAATTATAAGAATTAAATGACCTTGAGCTATTGGTCAGGATGAAGGTATGTGATCAGATCATATCTACAAGAGGACAAAGGCATTTGGTGGAGAGAAATCCAAATTTCCTAAAGACAGACATGATTTTTATGAATACCTGAGCAGTTCATCACTTAATCTCCAACATAAACTATAACCAGACATTTCCAATATAACCTCTAACCAGACATTTCCAAATTAACCTCTGACCAAAAACATTTGATTGATGGCAATGATGTTGCATTTTCCTAATCCAGAAATTAAAAAATACCCTAATTAGTATGTGGTCTCCTCTTTTTAAATTTAAAAAAAATACCCTCATAAATATCAAGTTGATAAAATTTTGGTTTTAAAGTTTTCATGACATTAAAAGAATATAAAAGAGATAACTGTTTGTATAGTTTATAGGCTTGTATTTCTTTTTTAATTTCATCCCAGACGAAAGACAAAACATTTGCAAATTGATTTTGTAATGTATGCTTAACTTCATGAATTTTAAATAAGAAATAACCCACACAACCTCATAAAAAAATCATTTTTGAAAAGGTCTAGTCATGGTGATTTATTTAAGTAGGTTACTTTCATATTGTTTGTAAAAAATATAATTATGTGGTATTTATAAATAGGTTATTATTTTTTTTAATTTCTAATTAGCTACAGGTGTGCAACTAATTAGGGTTTCCCCCTCATCCTACTTTTAAAAACTTGAAATTAAATTCCTTAAAAAACCTTATACAATCCATGGAAGCTTAATAATGGTTAAACACCAAGAAATTTAAGAAAAAGTTCAATTGTTACATAACAATTAGTTTTGACAATGATTTATCTATTTTGTGATAACTTTTAAATTTGATGCTAGAGAAAATCATCATTTTGCAATCACACCCATTTTGTTGATTGTTAATGTTGCACTCTAGCGTCATTTGTAATAGGGAGCCTATGGTGATCCCAGTATCAGGTGATATTATTAAAAATCCATCTTTTATAATATCCTTTCAAAACTACATTTTGTACTAATAGATGTGCCTAACATATCTGATAGCTTATATATCCTTAACATATCTGATATATGCATATCGTATCGTATGCCTTATTTATCAGCTGATTTGATTTATGTTCTTAAAACTGTATGTAATATCAACTTCAAGGTTAAATTAAAATAAATGTTTGAATGAAAAGTCAGAGTAAAGTCATGATCTGAACCAGAAAACGAAAAAAAGACACCAGTCCACACCTTATTTACATTATAAACTGTTAACTGATAAGAAGAGCATGGAGTTCTCAGATGAATCAGAGATCTTAAAAAAAATCAAAGTGCAGCAGACGACGAATTTTTCAAGCAAGTTTTAAAATATATCTTCATTAAAGTTTGCACAAGGATAAATTCTGACGAATGAACATGTACTTTTACCATTATCATCTTTTATAAAATTCTAGGGAACTGACGCAGAAAGTTTTCATGTACTATACAATTAATCTGGTTACTGTAAAACAAAGACTTTGGACATGGGAGATTGAAATTTTTGCTTTTACAAGTTTCTAACAAGTTTTGCTTAATCTACGAACATGAAAACAAATCTAATATCACAAAGAACATCAACCAGTAAACATGTCTATCTGACTTTGTTTAAAGAAACAGATATAAATATTTAATTCAATAATTTGACCCAAGAAAATTAAATTAATATCACTTCCTTTAACTAGCCCATCTGTTGTAAATTTTCTCTCTGATTCATAAGTTGTATCAAGTTAGAATTAAGACTTTTACATAACCGTATTCTGACTCAGATTGTTAAAACAAAAGTGGCATACTGACACAAAAAAAGGTGCACCTAACACACTTAACATGGTTTACTTTCTTTTTGAAGTTTTTGAACTGTCTAAAAAAAAATATTTTCTAAATAAAAGTTATATTTCTCCATTATTTGAGAAATGAAAGGGTAAGCTGCATGTGGAAAAAAGATAGTTAGATAGTAAAATATGTTCTGAAGTTTTAAAGTGTCGAAAATTATCAGCCTAGAATGGTATTGCACATGGCAGGTATATGCAAGTTTGAAAATTTAAGTAATCCTGCCATAAATTGATTCTTAAATTACACATGGCATATCCATTATTTATTTTTTTTATCTATTGTTTATTTCTTTCTCCATATTTACTGATTTTTCTATTTTATTTATCCAAAAGACATTTGCAGTATATAAGTATACAAAATAGATTGTTGCTAACGGACCCTAAATGTGTGGAATTTGACAGGAATGCAGGAGCAGGTGTGGAATAGCTATATTATTACAGCCACCTGTCCGAGCAGACGTCAGGAAAGGTAAATGGAAAATTAAGGAAAATGGTCAATAATTCTGTTTAAATAATCTATAGGTTATACAAATATTATTGTCCTTTCACATTCAGTTATCATGTGTGAATAAATAAGTCAAAAATTTAAAAATAAGATAAATCAGCACTTCAATCAAAAGCAATTCCGTGGTCTGAATATTTGGATATCTTTGATTAAACATCCTGATACGTGTATTGATGCACCTTTATTTAAACGGATGTATGATATAATATTTTTCTATGATAAAATTAAAATTATATCTTGTCTACCATCAAGGGTAATTTGAGTATAATCATTTTTAGATAATCTGCATTCATAAATGGTCTGGTCTCCTGTTTACATGATTATATGTCTGGTCTCCAGTTTATATGATTAGTCTGCAGGTCTCTAGTTTATATGATGTCATACAGACCTGATCTACTATAAGCATGCAAAAATATTCATATCATGTAATAAAATGATGGAAAACAGTTGTTTACACAGATGTAACTGATCAAAATAATTGAAAGTTGACTTTTTGATGGATACTTTAAAAAAAAAAAAATTCAAGGTTAAATAAAATTTTGTGCATAAAAATGAGTCTAGTAAGGATTGCATCATGATATTTTTTGGTGGTCATTTGTTCATCCTTCTGTCATTTTATAGTTTGCGGTTCGGTGTGAGTCAATTCAAGGCTCAGCGTTGAAGACCATACCTTGACCTACAATGGTTTGCTTTTACAAATTGTGACTTTGATGGAGAGTTGTCTCATTGGCACTCATGCCACATCTTCTTTTATATATATGGACTTCTTGTTGTTAAGAAATAAAATTTAATTTGCAAGATTTCTTTCTGAGTTTTTCAAATTACATCCAATTTCAACCTATGCACAAACTTTAGACTCTAGAACAAAGCTCCTGAACCAAGGCAATCTTCTTAGATGATTATAGAGGTGAAACAACCATAATGTAATAACATATTTGCATTTAACAGAAGTGGAAATGTAAATACATAGTCATGCTAGTACAAATAATGAAATGTATGCTACTGCATGGTGCATGCATGCACATTAATCTACAAATCATAAGACATGTATCAGATAATCACAGAATAAAACAAAACATGTCGTGGAATTGTGCCAAGTTTAACCACCCAATGCACCGTAAGTTGACAGTTTAAAAAATACAAATAAGAAAGAGATTAAACCATGATGAAAAGTGAAATAAATTCACTTTAGAAATCAACAGATACGCGGAATCAGCTGATCAATTACCCCCTACAATCTAACCTAATAGTTTGACACAAAGAAACTCCAGTGGGACAAAAATATTTGATTATCCGTTCTTAAAAACCTGCCAAGTACACTGTTTAAAGTGTACTTAATTTTGAGCTTGCAAGTTATTTAAAACGTAATCCCTTTTATTTGGTACCAAGTTAACACTGTACTATTCAGATGTACAAATAAACAGTGTAAGACAGTCCAGGCTAAATGTAAGTCAAGGGGTACATTTTAAAACTTTTGAACAAATATCAACAAAGATCCATTTCATTTTCAAAACATTGGCATTTTAGGCCTTTATTTTCACGATGAAATGTTAAGTTGACGTCAATTTTCAGAGAAGTTGACCTGTGCGTGTCCTTAAATTAAAAAGTCAACAACTTATTATCTTCATTTGTGAAGTTTTTGGCAGCACTTTTACACCAAAGAAAAGAAGTTGGCTATAGAATAAAACAATGTGTGGGGTAAGACAGCAAGGGTAAACCAAATAGACTTCTAGATTTGACCACAGATTTTTTTTCTTCTGATGGATAACTGCTCACAACAGATGGACAGACTTATAAGTAAACTGATTGTTCCTTGTTTGATATCCAGCCCTCAAAATGCAGACACTGAATTACCAAAATACATGAAAAAAACTTACAACCACTCAAGAAGCCAGGGTTTTGAATTTACTCAACATCTTTTTAGTAAGAAATTTATGTGACTAGATATACAGGATGTTTTCAATTTCATCGGAACATCCAAATTATTTTATTTTTAGATAACGAACAGTGCTGATCTTAAATCTTAAACTTCATTTAATCGATACAATTCAATAGCAAAGCATATACATTCTCCAACAACTTCCGCAGGTAACATTGCCTTACAATTCATATATATTTGGTACTATAAATGAATACACATCATTCATAAGTAATTGACCTGAATTATTCATATTTTTGTCATGTCTGGTCTATATATGCCCCTGAGGATGTATTACATATTTTCTACTTTTATCTCTTGTGCAATACATTAACTACAAATAATTTCTCATGCAATACAAATCGATAATTGCTCGTTTCCTAAACGTGTCCTTTTATTTTATCTAAATAACTAAAAATGACCATATTCTAACTTAGTATTCATTGTACGTATCAAAACTTCCTTCCTTTAAATGTTTTGAACACTTTTTAAGTACTTCTCCCATGGCTTGTTTGTATTTGGTACATTTAAGTTTAAATTTATCAAATCCCAGTTGTAAAGAGGATCAAGGCATAAAAATATGAAGCAAACAAACCAACTAGTCAAATAACAGACAACCCCACAAACCATAAAGAAAGAAAAAAGACAGACAAACCACAGAATGAAAAGAAAGCCATACATATTAAGCAATATCGAAACTTTATATTTTCAACCACATAAATATGAAACATACATTTGTAAATATATATAAGTCACAGATAAGTATGCTACTGTTTGAAATAACTTGTAAACACAGTAAGAAATTCTATTATCTGTAAGTCATTTCGGTTAATAATTCAATGTTCCATTGGACAGTATCAAACTTTTATTTGAAAAATTCAATTTTAAATGTAAAATTAAAATATTTGCACATAAAATAAAAAAATCATTAATTTTATAGTCTCCAAAAGGGGTTGATGGCTTAATGCTCTTTCAGTTTCTTCTGATCAAGCGAATCAATTTTATCCTTGAATGAACAAGAATTTGATATCTAAATGAAATAAATATTGTATGTACTTTTCAGTCTAAATAAAGTTTCTGCACTACGTAGAAAGATTAAACAATTGTAAAAAGCCTACGGATTTTCCTAGGTAACTCCCTCTAACATTTCAATATGTCAATAAATTCTTTTCATCGTTAGATAAGGTTTGATCTATATTCAAAGCCAAGTCAATTCCAAAGATAATTTAAAGTATTAGGATATTTAACAATGTTTTCATTTCTTAAATTTCATTATAACGATTCTTTGTATTTTGGTTTGTTAAAGGTGATTTTTATTCAGTAAGTTGAGAAATATCTTACGACACTGCTACATTCCGCGCTATGTCACAGAGGTGACACTTTATGTATAGTATTACCCAATAGACCTTTGAAGATGAAATGAATAGTTAAAATTTACCAGGAGTAATTGTTACAACTTCCTTTAATCTGATATTATATTGATCATCTCTAAATAAATATTAATAAATCAATTTGCTAAACAAACCACAAGGGCACATTTGAGAAAAGGTTTCAATTATATTTCGTTGAATAAAAACCTTACTCTGGTATTTTATTTTAGGAAATATTCTGTCATATTTTAACCTACCATTCATAAGGGTAAAAAAATAAAAGCAATCACCTCTTTCAAAGCCATTTAAAAACATGTCTTGTTTTGATAATATTGTGTTGTTAGGTTACTGTGTGTTTATACCACCATCTCCTTATATTCAAATTGAAAGTCAAGCTTTATAATCAAGCCAAAATTTCGGCACTAAAGGCTTTCAGATACAAGCTTTTCTTTCTTGTTTTGTTCATATTGTATAACAGTTTTCAAACTGTATGATCAAACCAACAATTAGCACTTAAGACTTAAAGTCTTTCAGATACAAGCTTTTCGTTCTTTAGACAAGTTCTTGGGTGACCAATGGGAACATTCTGTGATCCCTAAATTGATACATACCTTCTCTAATGTTGATGATAGATTAGGTGACCAATGGGCACATTATGTGATCCCTAATGATGGCCTAATCTGATACATACCTTCTCTAATGTTGATGATATATAGGGTGACCAATGGGCACATTATGTGATCCCTAATCTGATACATACCTTCTCTAATGTTGATGATATTTGGATGACTGAGGGATGACATGACATGGATTTCTCGTCGTAATCGACGTAGATCTGTATCATCTTGCACTTTATTTTTCTTGATATATTTTATTGCAACCTGGAATATAACAAAAAATGTAAAATATTTTGAATAAATCCAAAACAGGTTTTTAATTTCAATTTCTGCAATATTCTTATTTTGGTTCAGTTGACCAAATGCTTATTAGAATCAATGACAATAACATGTAATGTTATCAGTGGCGGATCCAGAAATTTACATAAGTGGGGGCCCACTGACTGACCTAAGAGGGGGCCCGCTCCAGTCACGCTTCAATGATTCCCTATATAAGCAACCAAATTTTTTCCCAAAAAGGGAGGCCCCCTGGCCCCTCCCCCCTTAAATCCACCTCTGGTTATGATGATTATCTGATAAGACAGAAAAAACAGGAGAATGTTTTCTTTCCTTCAATGATTCATTTATAATGGTGTTTTAATGCCACATTTAGGATTATTGGCTATTTTGTAAGGGACTGCCAAGAGAGAACTATGACATTCGGCAGGAAAACTGGCAAACCTTCAACGAGGACAACCTTGCAATTTGTGTACAAACATATATAAGTGGTAGTCTAAGTTTTACAATGGCCTTCTGATAGAACAGTCACCCAGTTCCAATGGATGAAAATTACAGGCTTATCAAAACAACTCCTCCCTTATGGCTTAATATGGTTATAATATTCAATGTCATTAAGTTCTAATAATCTTTTCTTACACAGTTTAAGCTCATATATACTTCCTATGGACAGACCATGTTTTGTTTATGTATTATATTTCTTAATAACCTTTGCTGGAGGGATTATGATGAAGCAAATTATCGTTACTACGAAAATAAAATTTTATACACTATAATAATAATTTTATGTTTGACCTGTTCCACTTTCAAGCTAGTCATTTTATAAACAATAATGATTTTGCAGTTCTTAAATAAGAAATTTCTGGAAAAAAACATGGTATCTCAAGAAACTTTAAATATTTAGACTAATCTGTATGTACATGTTACATACAATGTATACAAATGTCTACAAATCGTGCAAAAAAAATATGAATCACGTCACTTTGATATTGTGTCAAACATTGGTCATAAAAAAAAATGACTATTCAAAATTTCAAAAAATTGGAAGGTAGCGGATATTGTGGTTAAATTACCATAGAAATAAATAGAAATGTTTTATCATCTGATCTCTTACTCTAAATAAAGCCACTAATGGCCCACTGACATCATTTGACAACAACTTACGTTTTAGTAAATTTGACAGATTAAAGTATTTCTAAAATATGACAACTAACTGTGTGAACTATGGCATTTGTTTGATCTTTTGATTATTAAATAAAGTGATTTCCATTATAGTTATTTTGAAAACATATTGTATTGTACTTAACAACGGTGAAAGGAAGTCTCTAATTGTCATCAATTAAAACTTTAATAAAACACCTTTGCATAAAAAAAAACACTTTGATATTATTAACCTTGAAAAAAAATTTTAGTTTTCTTAACCTTGAAAAAAAAAATCATTTTCTGGACTACTTTCAACATACAAAAAAACTTTCCCTTTATCATATATATATATCATGGCAACTTTCATACTATTTGTAATGTTTTAAAGATTAAAATTAAAATGATTAAAATTTCAAAAATGATGACTAAATGATAATATATATATTTCAATGTATGAAGATATGTATACATTCGTCATAATTTAAGTTAAATGACCACAAAGTATGTTTAAGAGATAAATGACCAAGATAAAATAATTTACAGTATCATTTTTACGGATTTACACATCTCTGATTCTGATATTATCAAAGAGATTAAGGAAACAATCAAAGATTTTTACGCCTGCAAAATATTTGTGGTTATAAAAAAGATCCCCTAATCACTAAAATGTGTTTTTAAATTAAATCCTAACAGAAAATTGATAATATAAATCAAAAGAAATGTTACATAGATATTGAGTCATGGTTTAAATAAAAGGATCTTTAATTATTGTGACAACAAATAGGGATTTAAGATTAAATAACAATATGGATGGCATGGGAATATAACATTCTTATAGAATTAATCAGAAATAAAAAAAAATCTTTTGTGTGCACAATTGATATTATTTTATTACTATGTGCATAATACAACTACCATAAATTCCTTCCCTGGCTTTAATTTCCCACAAGTTTTAGTATAGTTTTATTATTGTGCACTATCAATAAATACATGCACATGTAATTAAATAATATATGTTACAATTATCCAGGGCATTGTAAGGACATGAAAGGAACTAAAATATGAGAATGGAATAATGATGAGTCAATACTAACAGGAAGACAATATGACCACAAATAATAATATTGTCTCCATGAAAACTTCCCAATGACAACCAGTTGTACTAATCACTAGTGAGACTGTCATGATAGTTTTGTTTACTTGTGGGAGTCAATCATGAAATGTACAAGTTGACAGATTGTGACCTATTGTTTCCCATAAGTTCAAAGAGCTATATAGACACATGGGAAGTGATAATAAAACATAAAGTTTGTCCTTAAGTCCCATTTCCTTTCAATGCAATATGTATCTTTCATCATAGAGATGTATATTTCTTTTTATTGTCTATTTCCTGGTTAACTGTACCATCAGAAATGACCAGGTGATACATGTTTAACATGACCAATTATATCTATACACATTATATATATCATTTTAAAACAATGGTTAAATTACTTAAAAACATTAAACTATGCTGAGAAATTTCATATCCATGCATGATTTTTTTTTACCCTACATCACACCACATGTACACTTTCTATTGACAAACTTTTTTTGACGGGTCATTGTAAATAGTATTAAATACTTGAAATTCTTTTTGGTAATAAATAACTACCAGTTGGTCAATTTCAGTTAAATAGAGAGTGTATTGTATTGTGTATTGGGGTATAAAATAAATTGATGTTTGTGTTAAAGTGATAATAATAGGGTAATGATTTAAAACTGACCACGGTCACACTACCCTGTTGGGTCCCTAAAATATGAAAGATATTTCTTTGCTCTTGACAGCTATTGATAACACTATCGAAGTTTCAATGTATATATATAATTGTTTTAATAACTTTTTATCTAGTGATTCAGATTAAATTTTTTCATTCAGGACCTTATATATGCTAATGATTGATCTGAGCATACATGTACATGTACATGTAAATGAAGATATAGATACAGTAGCAGCTGCAAGCAATGTTTACCACGAAGATTTAAGTAACAATTAATAGCAATGATCATGAGATGACCATGGTCCATTTTCATTAACTGAAAGTATCCTTGAAATAATCTTCTTATCACCTTTTCGATTTGGGAGAAATTTTTCAGTATCTTAAGCACTTGATAGAATATCAATCACTTTCCAATTAAGATTAAATGTGTATCGGACTATATCTTAGTAAATTAGCTGAATCAGCATTTTGATCAAATTTATGTTCAGAGTCCACTACCTCCTACCGAGGAAATTACGAATAAGTCAATTGAGTAGAAACTTCAATAATGGAATGATGATATAATTAGGGATAAGAAACATTTCATATGACCTCTGGTCCTACTTACTTGTTTGCTTATATTGAAGGGTCAAAGGGTCATTTTGAGAGTTTTACACCTAAGAAACAAACAATGGTAGATTAGTTATGACTTCACTCTCAGATTGTCGACCCCTTGTGGGGATTTAATATTTGATTATCTAACTTTGGTATGTTAAAAATCCATTTGAATCATTATCCATTATTTAAACAAAATAGTATGTGATATCATTGGTCACAGTATTATAGATATCATTTATAAAATGACTAATTTTTCAAGATAGAAATATCTTTTAAATAGGATTTACATTTTGTTTTAATTTTTCCTCGAGATGAACCACGGAAAAAGTAATGTAACAAGTACAAAAAATGTATCTAGGGAGAAAACAATAGACATATGAAAATATGAAAATATTATAAATACACACATTGTTTGTTTAAAAAGCAAAATAATATTGATAAGAAAATAAACAAAGAAAAACGGTATTGAATAACTTGTTTCTGGTATCGGAAAATCTATCCATTACTGAGTCATTATATACCCATAGCAAAGACAAAATACAACTTTGTTGTCACTAGAGGCAGGGAAGTGCACCACACTTTCAAACGATTATTTTACCTATATTATTTTACTTAAGTATGTGAGATAACTTGTAATTAGGTCTTCTGTGTTTTTGATTGGAAAGAAAAGATTAAATGCACCTTGAGTAATTTCAAAGAGATCTTTTGTTTTAGAAATAATAGCCTGACGTCAGACATTAATTTTATATCATTCTTAATTTTGTAAAGCATATCATACCAGTGTAAATCGATACGTTTCTTGTCAATTAGTCTGGAATGAACTAGTTAATTGAAAAAAATAACCCTTTTAAAAATACAAGTCTGCAATCTTTAATCATAGACATGATACAGGGAAAAAACTGTAATAAAACCTAAGCATATGGATGAGAAAATGATAAATCCATGCAATTGTACATATACAATGTAAAAGAAGGATTTTTATTTCAAGTACAAAAGATTTTAAGTTCATAAAGCATTTTGAACAAGTTGATAAAAATAGTTGTTATACCTTCCAGACAAGAATATAAAATCAATCAAATGAATACATTTCACAGGTATGTGACAGGGATGATCTTTTTTTATATTTATGTGACAAAGCTTCTCTTATTTAAATGATAAGTGTACCGAATAATCCCATTATTACACTGTAGAAGAAGATTACGTAATAAATAAAAAGACTTTTATATTTTACAAAGAACAAAATGTAATTTTTTTTTACCATGTTTACATTTCTTCTTTTTGATGTACATTTGTAAATGTATAGTTAAATCCTTAAACAGAAAAGAATATGTCACAATATAAAAAAAAAGAAAAAAATATCTTATCAAAAAATCAGCTGTCAGAATCAACAAGACAGATGGCACTGTTCATTAGCATGACAAAGCCAATCCAGCAGTGCCTACAGATGAATTGGTAAATTAATAATAACGTGACACAAATACACAAATTTTAGCTTTACTGTTTATTAAAAGATGCGTCTTTCACACATTATAAAATATATCATAATATTAAAGTACTTTTTAAATACTACAATGTACCCATCACAAACATTTCAGTGACATACACATATATACATGTACTAACAAAACTAAATGATTGAAGTTATTGCCAATTATTTTGTATGTACTTTTTAAATAAAAGGAAAACTACATTGTTGTCTATATGAAACTTAAAAAATAATTGATTTCAATTCAACTGTTGTAATTGGTTGTAGACTTCATTAAAAAATCAGACTAAATGTCTGCAATACAACATAGGATATAGATATTCCACATTAGATGATTTTTTTTTGTGTGTTAATGAATGAATGATTTTATTCTCATTTTTGTTACTAATAGATATGCAGTTTGTAAGTAAACAATTTCAGGCAATAAGGAAAAACGAAAAGTTTGTAAAATCAAAGCCTACAGATGTAAATATAACATATTTTAAAATGAATTTTGATATCTTAGAGCTAAACATGTAGTGCACTATACATTTGAGTCGAAATGTGAACAGCAAATACTAACACTGTTAGGGGTTTCAAGAAAAAGAAACATCAATAAATATATACATTGAAAATATCAAAATGAATATTTAAAATACCTTTTCCCCTGTGCCTTTTTCAACAGCAAGTTTGACTTTACCATACATTCCTTCACCCAACGTTTTCCCCAATTCAAATCTATTCCTTAGATTATGTCTATGTGAATGAAGGACTGGTTTAAATCCAGGACCAACTGGACAGTCCAGCATCTCCTCTGGACCCATCATTTCTTCATCTGACATTTTAGCAGGCATTGTAGTGTCACTCATTGACATCCATGGGTTCAGGCCTAACACACTGCACATAAGCCTGCTTATGGATCAAGAGCACTTAATTGTCTCATAGAATAATGCAATAAGTTAATGGTGAAATGGTTATAATACGGTAAAATATTCCACATTAAAATTAAGTTAGATATTGTTACAACACTGACAAATCAGAAGATTGAAAATACAAAATGTAGGCACTGTCAGTTGTTGATACTCCAAAGAAAATATGTATACTGTCAACCAGGCAAGCGTGGATACTGATCACTGCTTTCGTTTTGTTCAGGTTGTGTATATTTAGAGCTCTAATCAGTAATGAACTAGCTTACCACTTAAAAATAATGGGCGGAGTTTCACAGTCTGTTTGTTGTCGTGTGTCTGTGCCATTCGGAAATGACACTGGTTCCGAATGGAACTCCCGCGCTTAATTTCTTAAAAAATAGTTATAAACTAAAGAAAGTTGTCACATTTTTTCATTATTACATAAACACAAATATATTTTATATTCTTAATTTCGCTATGATTCAAATTTACCCATAGTTATGATAAAATTGTTTTTGTATAGAGGCTATCTATTTCAGTTACTCACAACCCGGAAGTTTCAAAGAAAATTTGCAAAATGTCTATGAAGAAAAAAAGCACGAATGTTTCATCTATTCTGTTAAATGATAATGAAAACGAAGCACTTTTCAACATCCTCGGTAGAGGTTGTGTGGTAAGAATAAATTAACTTTGAATTACAGGAAATAATCCCTTTTGCTTTGATTCTAAATCTAACCGTTACTATGTAACCTTATGATTTATAGTAGTCCATCATCATACTAGCTTTAACATTTTTATTTGCCGTATAACATGGGTAGAAATAAATTGGTTTCCGTTGTTTTACTGTAAACTAATGACAACTTTGCTTCAAACAGATTGACCATGTTGAATTGCAAAAAGGGGAACAACTCTTTATTACTAAGTGAATATTTTGAACTCAGAGGTATCGTCTTGGTACCTGTTTTGACGCGGACCAGAAATGACGCACCGATTTATTTTTCGGTTTTATATTTCTAAACAAAAGCCGTGACGTCATCAACATTTACCGTACATAACATGTTGGTGAAGGTCATCTGACTACAACAAAGATGCCTTAAACTCTGCCCAGAAATGTTATTATTACTTAAAATATTAAAGATGATGCAAATTCCGCCATTTTATTAAGGCCAAAAACATTCTACCCTTCCCTGGATGATTATCAGTCCTACATCCACTTTGGCCAATAAAAATATGTAACCACATGCTTCCCCATTTTGTGTTTTTGAAATCACATGACTGTCATGTGACATGGTTTTACATTTAAGCGGGAATCACAGTAGAACAAATGGTTGTCGCTTATATAATTTTATATGGTTTATCATTTTTTTTTCATTCAATGTATGAGGTAAACATCGATATATGTATTATTGTCATTGTTGTTTTATGAATGCAATTACTTTTTATTTTCAAATATATGGAATATATATATCAATTTCATAAATTTTATACAATTTTATGATAAAATTGAAAGAAAAAAAATAATTATAAAATTTTGTTCTATTTGCCCCATGATCATTAAAGTGTATGAAAATTTAAAAAGTTGTAAATAAAATAGAATTTGTTGAACAGTGTTAACTTTAAAGAATCCAGATTGAAGCAATTTTTCGATTATCAGGCACGAACAAGTGTTTTTTACTGGTTTGTTTACAGTGCGTCATTACTGGTACCCAACATTTTTTGACAGTCCGTTTGTAATCTTAGCAAACATGATTTGTATTGCTTTTAATATTTCAAATATCTACTGTTTAATGATTGAAATATATTAACAAGTAATCAATCTATTATTCCATTCCGTTTTTCTATTTCTTTTAAATGGTTGATTAAATGCAGAGACAAACACAACCTTAGGTGCGTCATTACTGGTTCCTCTGGGATAGTACATGTACTTCATTTGCCACAGCGGCTTAACCCAGATTAGCTCGTTCGGTGCTTCCCGTATAGACACAGTCGCCTCATTTGCTGTAAAATCAGCCGCTGGCGCACGTATTCATACACTTCTTTCAGCAGTTTTAACACACAAGCAAGAGAGACGTGGTGTAGTGGTTAGTGCATCGGACTACTAATACAAAGGTTCCTGGTTCGATTCCAGTTTCGGGATGAAAATTTCAGGGACTGAATTTTCAGCTCTCCTTTGACACCATTTGCGAGTATGGTCTTGAGGAAACAATGATAGTCTGTCGGAAGGGGACTATAAATGGCTGACCCATGTTAAGAGAGAGTCATACATGTATCTCTTGAACGTTAAAGACACCATTGTAGATTTAGAAAAAGAGCAGGCTAATGCCGCTACAAGGCAGCACTCGCACCCGCTAAGTGGAAAGGGATTAATATAAGTTGTAAAACCCAATCCACTATAAATATGTTTAAACTAACACACCAGCAAGCACTAAGCCTGTCATAAAAGTACATGTATGGTGGGAAGCGTAATTTAAGATAAATTGTCAGAATTTGAAAGGTGAAGATTGAGACAATTTCAATCAGATTATATTATGTGATACTGCAATGGTTAAATGTGACGATAATAAATTATTTACCATGCTACATTTTATTTTCAAATTTTTTTTATTATCTCAGAGAAATGTGTTTATTATAAATAAGGCCTCGAAAAAAGATTGCACATAAAAAATATATATTTATTATAAACATATTCATTTTTCTATATTCTCCAACTTGGAAACCAAAAAGTATAAATTTGAACTTCTGTTGCCATCTTTAAATCAGCCGGTTCAACTCCGTTTACTTCTCAGCCATTTTTGACCCAGTCACATGACAAGACTAACTGTGCATCAGGGCTTCCAAAACGGTCATATATTCCGGACATTTGTATAATGTCCGTTAAAAGTCCGGCTGGGCAAAGCATGAAACGGTCATATACTTTTTAGTTTTCAAGGCTTTTTCGGTCATTTTAACATAATTCACGATCTTTTTGGGCCAACCTTTTGCCTTTAACATCCATACATTTCCGGTCATAAAAGTGACATGATGATTATTTACTATCAAAACAACCCCTACTTCAATACTTTCTAATTTTAATCAAGGCTAATTAGTCGTTAGACAGCTGAAATCTACCTGTTCAGGTGACAAGTGAACTATTTTCAGTACCGGACATCGTATAAATTGATCGGTCTATTCACAATTATTTTCTTATATTTCAGCGGTTTGTATCTAATTTCTTTAGTCCAAAATATTAAATTTATTAAATTAAAATATTAAATATATATAGAAATTAGTTTATCAACATGATTTGATGAAAAATTAAAAAAAGTTTAAATGAAAAATTGCCGAAACTACGTTGTATGAACTAGAACTCGTGTGCGCATGTGCGGAGGTGGGAAATTTAATTATGCATCCCACATTTCTTCAAAAATGCTAAAATTATCATTGATACATGTATCTAATGTTCATTTTAAGTATTTTGTTGAAGAAATAACGTGGAAAGAGCTTCTTCACTCAGTCGTGCTTTGTAAACGTACACGGATTTTACGTATCCGTTTATGGTCCATGTTTTACCATAGTCAAGTCAACATCCGGTTTGAGAAAAAACGTGATTTAAAAACGAAAGTAAAGATTTTGATAATGTCATTTTGCACAATTAAAGAGTCTTAGGCAGATATGAGCACGCTGATGTGCACACTTTGAATGATACACTGCCAATTTAACAGTTTACATCCGAACATCAAATTCATAACAATGTAAAGTTTAAAATCGTTTTTTTTTAATCAAATGTCAATCATTGGAACGGCCATCTGATTACCATAATTGCCTTTTGTGACTAAGTCTTTGAGGGATTAAAATCGGGATCAGATATAAAATGTCCGGCTGGCTCAAATATTTTTTGGAAGCCCTGCTGTGCATATCCCCGAACTAGAACAAATGAAGCAGTCACAGATAGTACAATCTGTGGATAACATGTGGAGCTCCTGATATTCGTTTCAGTAGGCATAGGTTTTAAAAGAAAAAAGATACAGTTCAGAAATGCAAAAAAAAAAAAAATTATTGAGAAAAATCCCATATTTTTCCTTAACATTTTTGGCTACTTTTAAGCAAGCTACATTTGCATGGGATTAGCCTGTGTCCAGCTGAATTCAGGTTCGTTCGCCCTAAAACAAGTTCCATTGCTTTCACTTTTGCAACCTACACATTTGCACCCTTTTAATTGGTTTTGTGTTTAATAATTTGTAATTGAGTTTTGGTTTATCATGTTTATATTGTATTGTTATAAAAAAAAATAATGTTACACAACACATTAATTTTCTAAAAACGTTTTTTGTGTCGAATAAATCTTAAATCATGTTTTGGTTTGAGAGTTTTTTATATATATATATATATATTTTTTTTCCATTGTTCAAAATAAAGTGACATTTTGACAACAGTTTTTTAGGATGAATAAATCTTGATCATGTTTTGGTTAGTGTATTATTGCTATACATATTTTTTTCATAGTTTCTTATTAAAGTGCCTTTCTCATGTTTCTTTTTCATGTCATGCATGTAGTCTTTTTAAAAAATAAATTTGTTAAAAAAAAAATTAAATACACTTTTTGGTGCCAATGGACCTATTGGGGGACCCTGTGAGGTGATGACATGTAGGGTGTGAATGTGAATTGGGAACAAGCTGGCCTGATACAGTTCCAGCTTGGATTTGCCAACCAGAAAAAGGGCATCTGAGACATTGAAATGATAACATGAAAAGGACATTTAACGAGTTAAGTTATATTTTATAACATGAAAAGGGCATGTTTCAATAAAGATATTAATCAGAAATAAGACTTGGTCTTTATTCATTGAAACATTGGTTACATATATACATGTACATGTATACAAGCACATCATGAATACATATTACATTACTTGAATACAGTGTAGTAAAGCCTAATTAAGCATTTAATAGAAATTTCAGGCAAACCATGATTGATGTGTATGTTGACTGAAAAGTCTGCATGTATGCCATAAACATTCCCCAAAAATTGTATTCATTTCACAGAATGTCATGATACTCTTCAATGCCAAATGTACAGACAGCTCCTATACCATTCAAAACCCTGTAATACCACAAACAAAAAAAGGAGACAGTATTGTAGTAACCACATTAGGAACATATCCACTATCATCTGTGAAACAGATATTCCTTAATGTTCAACCAACTCTTGATGTCATTGGTAAAACTGACCAGGGGATGAATTCACCACTTAGAACTCTTGGTTTGATAGCTTCCTTATGAGCAGTAACCCTCTATCAAGGAAATCATGATAGGAAATACAAGCCATGGAGATTAATAGGGAGAATCTCAGATGTTTACCCTGTCTGAGGCGCAAAATGATGCTTTATGAAAATGGAAAGTTTACAATTGGGAATCTGAAATCATCTCTTTTGTCGTTAAGATTTGTTATCAAATATATACATTGTACCTTCATTGTCAATTTCTTGATGTAAAGCCAAGAGATGATGCAGACTTAATTATGAATGAATAAAGGAATAAGACTGTGTTCCCTCTAGCTTATATCTAGAACACTTATAGTTATCTTGTACTATTGTCAATTGGCAACACTATTAACTTATACCATTTAAAACTTGAACTAACTTTCAATTGGGTACAACATTAGACAGCTTTCCCCACTGGACACCTCAAGATTATGCAGCAGTTATTCTGCTAGTTAAACAGGTATTTAGAGAACCTGAAAACATGCTCAAAACCCAAAATAACATTTTATGTGGTCAAATATAGTCATTTTATATTTAAAACAAGGAAAGACAATTACAATGGGATACATGTCAATTTTACTTTAATTTAACTTCAGAAATATGATTTTAATGACATTTACATGAACAGAAGTTCCTTATACATATTACAACACATAACAGAGGACTTTCAAAACTTTATTAAGATGGGGTTATTTCCCTTTTTATACGACCGCAAAAATTTTAATTTTTTGGTCGTATATTGCTATCACGTTGGCGTCGTCGTCTGCGTCGTCGTCCGAATACTTTTAGTTTTCGCACTCTTAACTTTAGTAAAAGTGAATAGAAATCAATGAAATTTTAACACAAGGTTTATGACCACAAAAGGGAGGTTGGGATTGATTTTGGGAGTTTTGGTCCCAACATTTTAGGAATTAGGGGCCAAAAAGGGCCCAAATAAGCATTTTCTTGGTTTTCGCACTATAACTTTAGTTTAAGTGAATAGAAATCTATGAAATTTTGACACAAGGTTTATGACCACAAAAGGAAGGTTGCGATTGATTTTGGGAGTTTTGGTTCCAACAGTTTAGGAAATAAGGGCCAAAAAAGGGCCCAAATAAGCATTATTCTTGGTTTTCGCACAATAACTTTAGTATAAGTAAATAGAAATCAATGAAATTTTAACACAAGGTTTATGACCACAAAAGGAAGGTTGGGATTGATTTTTGGAGTTGAGGTCACTACAGTTTATGAATTAGGGGCCAAAAAGGGGCCCAAATAAGCATTATTTTTGGTTTTTGCACCATAACTTTAGTATAAGTAAATAGAAATCTATGAAATTTAAACACAAGGTTTATGACTATAAAAGGAAGGTTGGGTTTGATTTTGGGAGTTTTGGTCCTAACAGTTTAGGAATAAGGGACCCAAAGGGTCCAAAATTGAACTTTGTGTGATTTCATCAAAAATTGAATAATTGGGGTTCTTTGATATGCCGAATCTAACTATGTATGTAGATTCTTAATTTTTGGTCCCGTTTTCAAATTGGTCTACATTAAGGTCCAAAGGGTCCAAAATTAAACTTAGTTTGATTTTAACAAAAATTGAATCCTTGGGGTTCTTTGATATGCTGAATTTAAAAATGTACTTAGATTTTTAATTATTGGCCTAGTTTTCAAGTTGGTCCAAATGGGGGTCCAAAATTAAACTTTGTTTGATTTCATCAAAAATTGAATAAATGGGTTCTTTGATATGCCAAATCTAACTGTGTATGTAGATTCTTAATTTTTGGTCCAGTTTTCAAATTGGTCTACATTAAGGTCCAAAGGGTCCAAAATTAAACTAAGTTTGATTTTAACAAAAATTAAATTCTTGGGCTTATTTGATATGCTTTATCTAAATATGTACTTTGATTTTTGATTATGGGCCCAGTTTTCAAGTTGGTCCAAATCAGGATTCCATATCAAGTATTGTGCAATAGCAAGAAATTTTCAATTGCACAGTATTGCACAATAGCAAGAAATATCTAATTGCACAATATTGTGCAATAGCAATTAATTTTCAATTGGAGTTATCTTTCTTTGTATAGAATAGTAGTTGATAATATATGTTGGAAATTTGCCAGACATGACTATGATGTCATTTTCTATTTTTATTTGCCAATAACTTTTTGTAAATGACTTCATAGGAAATTTGCCAATATAAAATGTTGCTGATGAAGCTTTTTTTCCTTATCTTATCTAAAATGTTTTTAGATAATGTATGTTGGACATTTGCCAGACATGACTATGATGTCATTTTCTATTTTTATTTGCCAATAACTTTATGTAAATAACTTCATTGGAAATTTGCCAATATAAAATGTTGCTGATGAAGTTTTTTTTATTGTTTTATACAATAAACAATGTATATTCACTTTTACTACCAACCAATCTTTACCATTCAGTGATAACAAGCACTTTATTTTACATTTTAATATTTTATGATGTATTTAAAAGAGTAGTTATTGTTGCAAACTCCATTAGAAATTTGAATTGATATCAGTTTTGGAAAAAGGGAAACAGGGATGTGAAAAAAAAAGGGGGGGGGGTTAAATTTTTCTCATTTCAGATTTCATAAATAAAAAGAAAATTTCTTCAAACATTTTTTTGAGAGGATTAATATTCAACAGCATAGTGAATTGCTCAAAGGCAAAAAAAAACTTTTAAGTTCATTAGACCACATTCGTTCTGTGTCAGAAACCTATGCTGTGTCATGATCAACTATTTAATTTTAGATTTAAAAAGTTTGAAGAAGAAATCTTTAATTGATTTGTAAAATCTTGACATTTGTTTTGTGTAAAAAAAAAACATGTAATGTCAAAAATTTGATCACAATCAAAATTCAGAGCTGTATCACGCTTGAATGTTTTGTCCATACTTGCCCCAACTGTTCAGGGTTCGACCTCTGCGGTCGTATAAAGCTGCGCCCTGCGGAGCACCTGGTTCTTAATTGCATCAGCCATATTGTAGTGTCTTTTTACATGTACCATAGAAAACCACAGAACTACAAAAATAAACAAAAGCTGAAATTTCTAGATTTTAAAGTCAGTATTAAGCATTTTTTTAAAGTTTTGAAATGTTGAAATTTCAAAAGTAAAATTTCATGTAAAAGTCGAAATTTCCACTGTAAATAAAAAGTTCAATGAAAATCAATTTTCATATATGTCTCTGATAAAATTCTGAAGAACCACATCAAATTCCAGTAAAGAATTGTAAGAATATGAAATATGTATGTTAAAACTAATATCCACCAACACTATTATTTGAATGGTAAATATTGCAGTATGCTACATTTGTAGCTACATTTGTACCTACAATGTACATGTAGCCCAAAATAGCCAGGTGCAACTCTCTTTTTTTTATATTCTTAAATCTTAGTCCTGACTACTAGTATGCATGAGTTTCCTCGCTTCAGTGCAGAGGTACTAAGATGTACATTTGTGGTAAGTTTCATTCAACATGGTAAACTTGTTCTATTACTATGTAGGTATAAAATAAGAGATAATTGGTAATGTCCCAGTTGAACTGTAGAAGAGAGGCAAAAGATACCAAAAAAGCAATAAAAAATAAACTTAGAAAGTAGGTAAAAAAACACGAAAATCGACAAAAATCTGTTGGTGGCAATGAAAACAAATGAGAATTTTCTATATTTCAGACACTTGCCTCTGGTGTATGTCAACTCTATACAGCTGACCCACCATCAAGACAGAGGTGGAGCAAAAGATTTTGTGGTGTCGTTTGTTTTGTGAAAGACAATCCAAAAAGATCCTACTACATAAGATTGTATGACATTAAGGTACATTTTATGTTATGTAATTACTGTAAGATTTATTTGTGTTTTAGTATTTATTACTGCAGAATGTTGCCTCAAAGGATGATAATATGTTAAAGGACCTTTATCTATTTCACCTTTTAACCTACCTAATTTTTCTTAATTGTGGTTTTTAAACCATTATCTTGATGTTTCAGCCATAACATAATTTAAAACTTTTTCCCTTACAGTCTTTTTTACAACTCCTTAATTAGCACATGTAGGCAATCTCTCTTGTTTCCAGTAGAAAGTACTGAAATGTGTCCTATGTTATTCAAATGATTTTGATTTTTAGTATTGTTTAAAAACCACAATTACAAAAACTGTTCATTACATAGTGGAGTATCCCTAGCTAGCTACTTTCTTTCAATAGAAATAAGAAGATGTGGCATGAGCGCCAATGAGACGACTGTCCATCCAAGTCGCAATGTGTAAAAAGTAAACAAATATATGTAAAAGTACAGCCTTCAAACATGTCAGAGGAATCCCTCACACCAAACCACAAGCTATAAAGGGCCCAAAAATAGGTTCATATTTATGAAATTAAAAAACAAGGTTCATAGCTATAGTTATGAATTTCAAAAACAAGGTTCATATTTATGAATTTCAAAAACAAGATTCATATTTATGAATTTAAAAAAAAAGCTTTATATTTATGAATTTCAAAAGGATATTTGATTGCTTAAATTGGAAGAAGAAAGGTATTCCAATTTTCATTAAAATTGCAAGCTCTTTACCTGCATCAGTTTGCTGTAAAAAAAATAATGTTAGTAAGATTTTACTAGTTATAACATTTCGCAAGTTGAAGTCAACCAACTCGTGATGGCATCTGTAATTTTATGTCTGTTTGGAAGTAGAGATGGGAAGTAATTGTTTACAGTATATCAGTATATTATTTTTCAACTTCATTTCTTTCGATGATGCTGAACAGTATTTAACACCTATCAATCAACCTATCAATTTTCTTTCAAGGCTCTGAGATTAAGGCAATTGCAAGTCACTTTTTCAGGCTTAGGGAACTTTTTGTAATAGCAATATATAGTATATTATAGCTAGATATATAGATAGCTCTTTAATCCAAATTTCAAATTATAATAAAAGATGTTTTTCAGTTTGGTATGCTCAAATTAAAAACCACAAAATAAAAAATGAAAATGCCATCAGCCCAATAACATTTAATTTGTATTGCATGACATGCATGTACATGTTGAATTGATATTAAAATCTGGTTAAACACATTTTTTCTTGACAAAATGAAAATCTACATAACAATTTGCTTGTAGTACTAATTTTTCATATTTTATTTATGCATAATAGCATACCAATATGACATGTAAAAATGGCTTATGGCTATAGATATATAAACAAAAAAAACTTCAAAGTCACCTGAAAATGGTGTGATATTATCAATAATTAATGAGTGTTATTTATAGATTTGATCACACGATTATTCAGAAGAATTTTGTAGGATGCATTTGGTATGTCTGAAAGGGACAAATCAATCATAAAACATTTTACCTATATTTACATCGTATTGTATTGTAATCAGTGTGCAAATACGATTTGTTCGTCACATGATCGTAACATGATAACAAAGGAAGTAAGAAGATATAAAATGAAAACCACAAATTAATCAATTTACCACTTCTTTTGTAAATAAAGGACAGGTGGTTTCAGTTGGACAGGAAAAATAGAAGGGAATTTTCTGTTTGGTCATTAGCCATTAAAATTGTTTTCGGAACAAAATGTAGATAATTTCAACAAATTTAAATAAAACATGTACAGGTTAAAAGGAAATACTGATTAACAATGTGTTGATTGATGATGTTTTTGTTTGCATTTACAAATTGCATGATTTTGTTTTATTTGTTTTCAGGAAAATGCAAATTTAATGTGAATTCGTAATTATTGGCCAGGGGGGGGGGGGGGGGGGGGTAATAAAATATTTTGCATAAGCCTTGGCTGAAATTTCATCTATTTGCAATGTGTACATGTTTTATTGTCTCCAATTTTAGAAGGTAACTAGATCTGGAGGATTAAGTGTATAATGTATTTTAATGTCATTGCCAATTTTAGAAAATATCCCTTTGAGTTTGAACAGCAAAAGTCTTGTTTGGTAAAGTTCACTGTAATGACACAAAGTTATTTCTTGGTTATAACTAAAATTAGTGGATACATGCATGTATCAGCCATTTCAAGCTGGTAATCATGGTAATATGTTAATGACTTAGATTTGGACAAGCAAAATAAGAAAAATGGCCAAAACTTCTTCCAGTGAAATTCTGCAATAACATGCACAAATTTTTACTTCTTGGAGAACATTTTGCTTGTTGACTTCAACATGAACAAATTTACATTTTGGAAACTCCATAACTGTTTTAAATTAGGATATCGAGTCCATGAGGAAAAAAAAACAACTTAAAAAATAAGACATTTATTATAATGTACCGGTAGTATTATTCTGGAACCCTTTCCTATAAAATGAATACAGTGAAGAATAAACCCTGATTATTTCTATTCAGCTAGGAGGGAGCTATGACAGGGTAAGTTAGCAGTGTTGTTTAACATTTATTGGCATTCATACATAAGAGTCTACACATTTTCCCTGAATGCTATATGGTCATGAAATATATATATAAAATCATATTTGATATTTGATAAATGATTTATATTAGATGCATATGTTTAATTGCTGTATAGAATGTGATCATTTCAGTACAGAAATGCATGAAGGAAATGTTCATTATAGATATTCAAAAACAGTGCCATGAAAGTTGTGGCATATTGTTTTACCTGTATACTTCTGCAAAAGGGGACATTGTCCACTCAATTTTGCCCACAGTTTACAAGGTAGAAAGCTTTTGGTTTAGGTTCAAACACAATCATTGTAAAAACTGTGTGTAGGATGATGGCCTTATGGTGTGCGGTTGTTTGTTTATCTGTTGTAAACATGTAGCGCTTTTAGCCATGTATGCATAAACATTTTAACTCCAGACTTTTAGTTTGTTCTAGACTCACACATTTTCTATAGTATTCTTTGAACCATTATTAAAAGATAACAAAATTATTCAGAAATGTAGTCTTAGACTTAGGGTCTGAATTCCGTATGCTATTTTGTAAGCATTCAAGTTGGGTTTATTCAAAGACACAAATTATAAAATATCACATCTGCCAAAAAAAAAAATAATACACCTGCATGAATACCAGCTTTACCCAGTATTGTTTTGAGAATGTGACAAATCAGATTATCAGATAAAATAATGTTGCTACAGGTTCCAATTCAATCATTGTCCACCTGTCCACCTTTTCACCAATGATATAATACCTGGACGACTGTTCTTACCTTACAAATTAATATTAACAGTTAGTAACAGTTTATAGCCATTTTATTTAGCAGCTCTTTTATAATTACAAAAAAAGCAAACTTCCAGACATGGCAAAACTTTACCATGACCTTTTCAAACTTTTTGAGTTCAAACCTTTTGAAATGTCTTACCTTTTATTAACTTTGTTTCTAATCCACTTAAAAAAAGACTGGCAGATATTGGAGCAATCTTAAATTGAGTATGCATTCAAGTGATTTTGAATTGAAATGCAAATTGTAACATTTATATCAATAATTATAAATTTATATATACATTTTTACACCAGTAAGACAGCCTACACAACAAGTCTCTACTTTATTTAGATTTAAAAAAAAAATATGCCAACTCAGTTTAAAAATCATTGCTTAAAAATGTTTGTTATTACACTAATTCTCAAAATATTTCATAGTAGTTTCCATCAGTAGCAAATAAAAGATAACATGCGTTTCTTGTTGTTGTTTGGTTTGTATTCTGTTGTTTATTTTTTTGTATTATATTTTGTGTTGATAAAGTGTGTTTGTGACTTCATACCCAGTTTGACAAATTAATTTAGAATTAATCATACATACTGAGTAAAATGGAATAATGAAAGAAATATCTTTTACGAACAAAATATTTGTTACTGAGATCTCAAAGAGATGTGTTATGTAGATATAATGCTTTTATTTTTTTTTTAGAAATAATAAGATTATAAAAAAAACTTGCAGCATTATTACTGTCTTGTTTTTTTATTTAAATTTTCAGTGACTGTATTTTTTTCCATTATTGGCATCATTCTCCGTGACCACTCTTAAAACATTAATATTAATATTCACTTGTATTTATTTTCTTTTTCAGAAAGATGCAGTTATATGGGAACAAGAAATTTACAATCAATTCAAGTACAAAGCACCTAGAGAATATTTCCACACCTTTGAAGCTGATGTATGTTAACTCTTGAAGGATATCATTATTATGATCTTCTTTAACTTAAAGCAACTTGCAAACAGTTGGTTAGATAAAAGCGACCAAAAAAAAAATACAACAACCACAAAAGCCATCACAGACAGATAACAACAAATAAAACAAATTAAATGAAATAAATGTGACAGCTAAAATATAGAAACATAAACTCTCCTTACATGTACATAATGTATGCACTCATTATACACATGTACTATCTTTCCCTGCGTCAAATTTAATAATTGAAAAAAAACACAGTTTTTGGCACAGTTTGATCCATAGCACAATGAAATTTTAGCCGTTGTTTTGCGTTTATTTAGAAAAATAAATTATTCTTCTAACAAGTACAAGCTAGGCATAGATTTTAATTTCAAGTTTTTAAACTTGTCAGGTCATTTATTTAATTCCCTATTACTTGGTCATCTAAATTCTGTTCTATTAATTAACAACAAGGTCTAGATCATTTCATTTCCAAGATCCTCCTACGATGAACCTATCATTTTATTTTTGTACTATAAGGAAACCTCTATAACCATTTAAAATAATTAGTTATTAAGGCTTGCGGTTTAGGATAAAGGAAATATATTAAGTTTAACATTTGATTTATTCGCATAAAATTTATAATTAAAAAGCAGATTAATTTTTTGCCAAAAATTTTGGTATTATGTTTATAGAAGTTAAAACTTTACAATAATTCAAAACTACAGTTATAAATGAAGGAAGTGTTCTTATTAACTTAATATAATTAATTAGTTTTTTAACTTGTAATTATCATTATTTTCATCATTTTCCCATTATTTATATGTATGTTTTTCTAAGGTCATCTGTTATTAAGTACTCTTTGCTAACTTCACATAAATATTCTTTTGAATAATGTCTTTCTGATTTTTTGCAAAAAGCATATAATTTTTTTGTGTTTTCTTTCATGATCGTTCTGAGAAACCTTTTAAGAAAGATTACTGGCAGGTTTTAAAGACAACAAGGTTCCAAAATAGTTGTAATACATGGAAAAACATTTGTTAAAGAACTAATATTAAACCATTGCTATTATTGAGTTTTTATGCCCCACCTATGATAGTAGAGGGGCATTATGTTTTCTGGTCTGTGCGTCCGTCTGTCCGTTCGTTCGTCCGTCCGTCTGTCCATTCGTTCGTCCGTCCGTCTGTCCCGCTTCAAGTTAAAGTTTTTGGTCAAGGTAGTTTTTGATGAAGTTTAAGTCCAATCGACTTCAAACTTAGTACACATGTCCCCTATGATATGATCTTTCTAATTTTAATGCCAAATTAGAGTTTTTACCCCAATTTCACGGTCCACTGAACATGGAAAATGATAGTGCGAGTGGGGCATTCGTGTACTGAGGACACATTCTTGTTTTTAAAGCATTTAAGAATTTGGACCTCCAAAACTACAGTTAATGAAGGAAGTGTTCTTATTAACTTAAAATGATTAATTATTTTTTTGAACTTTTAATTTTTTTGGAACTTCTAATTATAATTATTTTCATCATTTTCTCATTATTTATACGTTTGTTTTTCATAGGTCGTCTGTTATCGAGTACTCTTGTTGCTAACTTCAAGTAAAGATGTTTTCATGCCCCACATACGATAGTAGAGGGGCATTATGTTTTCTGGTCTTTGGGTCCGTCCGGCTGTTCGTTCATCCGTTGGTTCGTCCGTTTGTTCATCCCTCTTCAGGTTAAAGTGTTTGGTCAAGGTAGTTTTTGATGAAGTTGAAGTCCAAGCAACTTGAAACTTAGTACACAAGTTCCCCATGATATGATCTTCCTAATTTTAATGCCAAATTAAAGTTTTGACCCCAATTTCACGGTCCACTGACCATAGAAAATGATAGTGGGAAGTTCAGGTTAAAGTTTTTGGTCAAGGTATTTTATGATGAAGTTGAAGTCACATGAACTTGAAACTTAGTATACATGTTCCCTATGATATGATCTTTCTAATTTTAATTCCAAATTAAAGTTTTGACACCAATTTCATGGTCCACTGAACAATGAAAATGATAGTGCGAGCAGAGATGGGTCCGATTACTTTCAATGTAATTGATTAAATTACAATTACTTTGTCATTTGTACGATTAAATTAAATTAATGATTACATCATTTCTGAAGGTGTCTGATTAAATTAATGATTACATTGGCAAAGTAATCATGATTACATCTGATTACAATGAATTTAAAAAAAACACCATTTTGTATGATGTGAATGAATAAATCTTTAATGTATCTTGTGCATTTTTAGAATCGATTTTGTTTGATATATTTACTGAAGTATACAAATCAATTAACATGATTTATAAAGTGAACATGGTGAACCAAACTATTTAAAGTTGTTAAATATTTCTTAGATAAGAATAACAAAAAGGTTTATTATTGACCATAAAAACAGTCTAAAATTTTTTCATTGTAATCAGAATGTAATCCAAAAGTAATCAGGATTACAGGGTATTTTGAAAAGTAATTGATTAAATTAAATTACATGTAATCAGATTTTGGGCTAATTAATGATTACAATGATTACTTGAAAAATTGTAATCAATTACAGCTGATTAATGATTACAATTACAATTACCCCAAGTCTGAGTGCGAGTGGGGCATCTGTGTACTATGGACACATTCTTGTTGAATAATGTCCTTGATTTTTTTGCAAAAAGCATAAGTTTATTTTGGTTTTCATTCATGATTGTTCTTATCGTTTAAGAAACATAAAGGATTTTACCAGGTTTTGCATGAATGTAGTTTTAAAATGGTTTTATTTTTATCAAGAAAAAAAAAGGACATAGTTCATGGTATACTGAACACAGTAAAGCACTGAAGCCATTTCTGAATAAATTTTACCCATAAAATCTTTAAGAATAGTATAGTTACTATAAGACTTACTTAAAAAAAAAATCTTTATTTTGTTATAGGAAGTACAGGCAGGTCTGAACTTTGCCAGTGAGGATGAGGCTATAAAGTTTAAAAATGCTGTTGAACAGAAATTATTGGAGAGGCATCAGAAAAAAATTGGTAACTTTGCACATGATTTAGGTTCTAAACAATAACTGGGTTGGAAGTAATGTAGTCAGACACACAATGGCTAGTTACCAACAGCAGTAGAATAAAAGCAATCAGGAATGACAAATAAAATAATTAAGCATTCATTTTCCTCAAAGTTTTGTTCAAAGTCAAAAATGTAAGATGTAATGTTATGTACAGTAAGACCTTGCTCAGACTATTATCATATAACGTCATATTGCCTTAAGAGTAAAAGGATAATGTATGTGTCTTACTTAGCCTTGCAAAGGAGAGGGTACATTTTGGGGCTTATTTTATTAAATACCTTTATTATATTATTCAGTCTTAATGAGTTTAATTTTCAGTTGTAAAGATATCATTAAAATATCATATTTATATCAATTTGTACATTTTTTTATATTTAAAAAAAAAAAAGTCATTTAATGATGAGATTTTCTTTTTAGAAAGGAAAAAACAAACCACTGTTGTCAGTCATGGTCATCAGGCTAGTTCTCCTGTTATGAACAGTAAGTAAAATGTTAATTCATATTGACCAGATGAGTATACACATTTTAGTGAGCTATTTGCATCTGTTGTCAATTTTCATTTAAATCATCTCAGAAAAACTAAACTGGACAGTCATTTGTTCTAACCTTGCTAAAAGAGTTCATGGGCTATATACAATCAAATGTCAGTTGGAAATAACATTGCTTTGATTGATTTAAACTTCAGCTGATGTTTTTTACCCTGACATGCTTAGAGGGCCAAAATGCCCCTTTAAAAGAAATTGCACAGTTATTGTAAAACAATGCTGTTCAAAATCCTAGATCCAAATGTTATATAGAGGCATGCAACAATCTAGTTTTTCAGAGAAATATTTCAGCAACTGATATATATATATATTAGATATAAGAAGATGTGGTATGAGTGCCAATGAGACAACTCTCCATCCAAGTTACAACTTGTAAAAGTAAACCATTATAGGTTGAAGTACAGTCTTCAACAAGGAACATTAGCTCACAACGAACAGTAAGCTATAAAGGGCCCCAAAAATGATAAGTGGAAAACCATTCAAGCGGGAAAAGTAACAGTCTAATCTATATAAAAAATGAGAAAAAACAAGGATTTTAGAAGATATCTGACAATCGGGCAAGACTACTGAAAATATCTTATTCGAAAAACCCAGATGTAATCTAACATTATATAAAGAACAACATAAACAATGCTAAACATAATACTGGGGCCAGTTGTTTGGTATCAATTTTGTTTTACTGGTATAACTGAACATGGTTATTTTTTTGGCCTATAAATATATTATATTGGAGTAACCTATACTTATAGTAACTATTTAATGATATTTATTTATTCAGATGTGCCAGCTCAAGCTCCTGTTGTTAATGTTGATATAAAGTCTGGATCAAATACCATTGGAAAGAGTAAGGGAAATAAAAAGGACAAGAAGAAAAAGCTGACTAAAGAAGATATTAGTACACCCACTGCATTTAGACATGTTAGCCATGTTGGTTGGGATCCTACTAAAGGATTTGATGTGAGTTTATTAACATGTCAAAAATTGAAAGAAATCAATTGATCTAGCCTATATATGTCAAAAGTTAAAGAATATGAGAAATAGGGATACTTATCATACAAAATCATCTGTCATTTTCCTTGACCTCATTTTTGTCGAGCCTGCAACTTTTGTTGCAGAAAGCTCGACATAGGGATAGTGATCCGGCGGCGGCGGCTACGGCGGCGGCGGCGGCGGCGGTGTTAGCTCACTTCTTAAAAGCTATATATTTTAGAAGGTGGATGACCTGGATGCTTCATATTTTGTATATAGATGCCTCATGTTACGAAGTTTCCATCAGTCACATGTCCATTGTCCTTGACCTAATTTTCATGGTTCAGTGACCACTTGAAAAAAAAGTTCAGATTTTTTGTAATGTTAAATTCTCTCTTACTGTAAGTAATTGGATAACTATATTTAGTATGTGCGTACCTTGCAAGGTCCTCATGCCCGTCAGACAGTTTTCACTTGACCTCGACCTCATTTCATGGATCAGTGAACGAGGTTAAGTTTTGGTGGTCAAGTCCATATCTCAGATACTATAAGCAGTAGGTGTAGTATATTCGGTGTATGGAAGGACTGTAAGGTGTACATGTCCAACTGGCAGGTGTCATCTGACCTTGACCTCATTTTCATGGTTCAGTGGTTATAGTTAAGTTTTTGTGTTTTGGTCTGTTTTTCTCATACTTTATGCAATAGGTTTACTATATTTGTTGTATGGAATGATTGTAAGGTGTACATGCCTAGCGGGTAGATGTCATCTGACCTTGACCTCATTTTCATGGTTCAGTGGTCAAAGTTAAGTTTTTGAGTTTTGGTCTTCTTATCTAATACCATATGTCATAGGTCAACTATATTTGGTGTATGGAAATATTGTATGATCTATATGTCAGTCGTGCAGGTTTTATTTGACCTTGACCTGGTTTTCACAGTTCATTGCTCAGTGTTAAGTTTTTGTGTTTTGGTCTATTTTCTTAAACTATAAGCAATAGGTCAACTATATTTGTTGTATGGAAGCATTGTTAGCTGTACATGTCTGCCTGGCATATGGTTCAACTGACCTTGACCTCATTTTCATGGTTCATGTTAAGTTTATGTGACAGTCTTAATAAAGCTTTATATTTAGGAGTATCAACATAATATCAATGATTAGTAAAGAAGGCGAGACATTTCAGTGTGTGCACTCTTGTCATTATTCAGCAAGTGCGTACAAAATAGGTCAGTAACTGTGAAAATAAGGAGAATATAAGAAGTGAAATCAATTTGGAAATCATTGATGTAACAAAAAGATTCAGATGTTAATGAACAAAACATTTGAAGTCTTGATGTTGATTTCTAAGAATTAAAAACTGTAGTAGAGAAATATTGCCCACCATTAAAAACATAATTGTAGATCCTAATGAAATAAAATGAAACCATGAGAACATCCTTTAAAAGAAATATTGTAAGCTGCAAAATTTTTGTAATGACTTATCATTATAAGAAATTTGCAAATGGATAGGTTTCGCAAAAATAAAATGTAATTATTTGTATGCTGCACATCTAAAAATCACAATAATTTATCTCACATGTTTGTCCATCGTTCAAAATATGCAATGACAAGAGCACACAAACATTTTACGTATTTGCAGTACTATGAAACTTTGTCATAGCTTTAAAAGCCTCTGTTGATGATATTTGAATGCATCTATCACAGTTAAGAAATTAATATTTACCAATTCATAGAGATGTAAAAGTGGGGTCAAGAAGTTTGTAAGTATACCTGAAGTGTTTGTTATATGACTGCATGTTGTTATTTTTACAGTTTTATAAAAAAAAAAAAAAAAAATGTTAATCCTATGATATACCAGAAATTTATCTTTCTTAATGTTCTTTTTTATAGACATACATGGTAAACTTTTCCATGTTATTAAGGTGGTACCCAACATTTTCACTAAAATTAGTTTGGCTCGTTTAATTTTCATAAAATTTTAAGAAAGTATTTATTTTGATCCTTTAAAAAAAGTATAAAAATTTTTAAAAAAGTGAACCAACCTTTTTTTTCAGAAAAATTACACTGGTTATATATAGCATTTTGATAAAAACTTAATTTTGATCATTGAGAAGCTTAATATTCCATTAACAACACAACATCATTAAAACGTTAGCTGATATTACAGAGTTATCTCCCTGTAGTGTTAGGTACCACCTTAAGTTTGAACAATAGTTTTAAACACCAAAACATAGATACCATGTCCAAAATTTTAAAAAACCTTTTTAAACACTCACACATGTAGAGCTAAAATTAAAAAGATTAGAAATATCTGTTTTATAAATACTACTGTCATGCCAAGTTAAAATCAACTTCAGTAAATGATACAGAGAGTTTATATGATTTATTAAAACAAAACTCACAGATAAATTTCATGTTGTGAAGTTTTGCACATTATAAAAAAGAGTTGGTAGCTTTTGAGATATGATGAAAATTGTATTGAATTTTCTATTTTTATCACAGATGAATAATTTGGACAATGATATGAAGTCGCTATTTCAACAAGTTGGTATTTCTGACACGACTGATATGGACAAGGAAACCGTGGATTTCATTTATGATTTCGTTGAACAACATGGAGGGATAGAGAAGATTAGAGAGGAAATTAAAAAGAAACCTCCTCCTCCACCCTCATCTCATAGTAAGTATTAAGATTAATTTGTCAATTCAATTCATTGTGCAGGTGCTTACATTTTATATACTGGTAACCCACTTTTTTTGGGGGACGTACACTATATTTTGAACATAAGCCCAATCTAACTGATTATGCAGCAATTTTATTTTTTCATGATTATTGGGGTAAAGATTGCTTAAAATGTAATCAAAACCCTATGGCACTGACATGATATCTTGATCTTCCAAGGTTTATCCATACTTTTGAGAATTGAGATACATAAGATATGGTGCATAGATCATAACATTTTATACATCCTATCCATGAACATTTCCAGAAATTTATCATTTACAAAATGATATTGTACCTGTCAAGAAAAGAACATAACTTTTGCAAAGTGCAGGAATCTAATAACAGTTTTAAAAATATCAATGACTTTAGAAATTGGAGTTATCTTCCTTTGTTCCAAATTGTAGTTGAATCAACTACACCAATGCGTTATCTATCATAGTTAAGGTGGTACCTAACACCTGAACTAAAATTAATTTGGCTCGTTTAATTTTCTTAAAATTTTGACAAAGTATTTACTTTGACCCTTTGACAAAAATATAAAAAAAATCAAAAAATTTGAACCAACTGTTTAATCAGAAAAATTACACTGGTTATATAGCAGTTTGAGAAACACTCATTTTGATCATTGAGAAGCTTAATATTCCCTTAAGAACACAATGTCATTAAAACGTTCTGCTGATTTTACAGAGTTATCTCCCTGTAGTGTTAGGTACCACCTTAATAAATTAATATTCACTACTCTGTAGAGCATAGCCCCAAAGGTCCAATACGTTATATAGATCTTAGTCCTGAAAGTCGTAACCGTGCTACAGAACGTAGTCCAGGAGGTCCTAAGCGCTCTATTGAACTTAGTCCTGATGGCCGTTATCGCTCTGTTGAGCGTAGCCCTGAAGGTCCTAAGCGCTCTATAGAACTTAGTCCTGATGGCCTTAATCGCTCTGTAGAGGGTAGTCCTGAAGGTCAAAACAGATCTATAGAACGTAGTCCTGAAGTTAGTAAGTATACTTGAAGTGTTACTGTGTTAGTTATTTGACTGCATGATGTTATTTTTTCAGTTATATCTGGTCTCCATTTCTTTGAAACAGTGGTGCATCCATTGATTACAACTTTTTTCAAAGAATGGTATTTGAAATGTTTATCTATTGCTTAAAATTGCCTAAGTTTATTTGGTTCATATTTTTGAAAATGTTGATTTAAGTTTTTGTTGTTTTAAATTTGTAAATTTATTTCCATTTTATACTGTTAAATGGACATACTTTGTGGCAGTCAGCATTACACTTTTACATTGACAGACATACAGGCAAGACATAGCGTTACGTTGAACTCTTTCCAAATTTTTATGGAGGGTTTTATCCTATGCATATATTTCTTACCTTTTTATACCCCAGCAAAGAAAAGGGGGGAAAGGGGGAGGTATACATGTATATAGTTTCCACCTGACTGTCATTTTAGATTCCTTATACTAACTAACATACTTTATGTTGCACAGCAACCTTACTTAGGTATTTATCACATATGACACAAGGAACATTCCTATATATTTTTATTTGGAAACCATTTCGTTTTTTTAAAGAGATATTTTAAAAGAAAGAGTGAATTGCAATGAGAAATAAATGTACACAAAAAATTTATGTGCTGCCATTTTTAGCTCACCTGGCCTAAAAGGCCATGTGAGCTTTTCTCATCACTTGGCGTCCGTCGTCGTCGTCGTTAACAATTTTTCAAACATCTTCTCCTCTGAAACTACTGAATGGATTTGAATGAAACTTAAAATGATTGTTCCTTAGATTATCCTGCACAAAGTGTGTGCTTCGATTTTTGATCCGTCAAAAAACATGGCCGCCGTTACTTAAAATAGAACATAGGGGTCAAATGCAGTTTTTGGCTTATATCTCAAAAACGGAAGCATTTAGAGCAAATCTGACATGAGGTAAAAATGTTCATTAGGTCAAGATCTATCAGCCCAGAAATTTTCAGATGAATCAAACAAACCATTGTTGGGTTGCTGCCACTTAATTGGTAATTTTAAGGAAATTTTGCAGTTTTTGGTCATTATCTTGAATATTATTATAGATAAAGATAAACTGTAAACAGCAAAAATGATCAGCAAAGTAAGATCTACAAATAGGTTAATATGACCAAAATTGTCAATTGACCCCTTAAGGGGTAAATGTCCTTTAATGACAATTTTTCACAATTTGTTCATCATATTTGCTAACTTTAAAAAATCTTCTCCTCTGAAACTACTGAATGGATTTGGATGAAACTTAGCATGATAGTTCCTTAGATTATCCTGCACAAAGTGTGTGCTTCGATTTTTGATCCGTCAAAAAACATGGCCGCCCTTACTTTAAATAGAACATAGGGGTCAAATGCAGTTTTTGGCTTATATCTCAAAAACGAAAGCATTTAGAGCAAATCTGACATGAGGTTAAAATGTTCATTAGGTCAAGATCTATCAGCCCTGAAATTTTCAGACGAATCAAACAAACCATTGTTGGGTTGCTGCCACTTAATTGGTAATTTTAAGGAAATTTTGCAGTTTTTGGTCATTATCTTGAATATCATTATAGATAAAGATAAACTGTAAACAGCAAAAATGATCAGCAAAGTAAGATCTACAAATAGGTTAATATGACCAAAATTGTCAATTGACCCCTTAAGGGGTAAATGTCCTTTAATGACAATTTTTCACAATTTGTTCATCATATTTGCTAACTTTAAAAAATCTTCTCCTCTGAAACTACTGAATGGATTTGGATGAAACTTAGCATGATAGTTCCTTAGATTATCCTGCACAAAGTATGTGCTTCGATTTTTGATCCGTCAAAAAACATGGCCGCCCTTACTTTAAATAGAACATAGGGGTCAAATGCAGTTTTTGGCTTATATCTCAAAAACGAAAGCATTTAGAGCAAATCTGACATGGGATAAAATGTTCATTAGGTCAAAATCTATCAGCCCTGAAATTTTCAGACGAATCAAACAAACCATTGTTGGGTTGCTGCCACTTAATTGATAATTTTAAGGAAATTTTGCAGTTTTTATGCCCCACCTACGATAGTAGAGGGGCATTATGTTTTCTGGTCTGTGCGTCCGTTCGTTCGTTCGTCCGTCTGTTCGTTCGTTCGTTCGTCTGTTCGTTCGTCCGTCTGTCCCGCTTCAGGTTAAAGTTTTTGGTCAAGGTAGTTTTTGATGAAGTTGAAGTCCAATCAACTTGAAACTTAGTACACATGTTCCTTATGATATGATCTTTCTAATTTTAAAGCCAAATTAAACTTTTGACCCCAATTTCACGGTCCACTGAACATAGAAAATGAAAGTGCATGTTTCCGGTTAAAGTTTTTGGTCAAGGTAGTTTTTGATGAAGTTGAAGTCCAATCAACTTGAAACTTAGTACACATGTTCCTTATGATATGATCTTTCTAATTTTAAAGCCAAATTAAACTTTTGACCCCAATTTCACGGTCCACTGAACATAGAAAATGAAAGTGCATGTTTCAGGTTAAAGTTTTTGGTCAAGGTAGTTTTTGATGAAGTTGAAGTCCAATCAACTTGAAACTTAGTACAAATGTTCCCTATGATATTATCTTTCTAATTTTAATGCCTAATTATATTTTTTATCCAATTTCACGGTCCATTGAACATGGAAAATGATAGTGGGAGTGGGGCATCCGTGTACTTTGGACACATTCTTGTTGGTCATTATCTTGAATATCATTATAGATAAAGATAAACTGTAAACAGCAAAAATGATCATCAAAGTAAGATCTACAAATAAGTTAAATATGACCAAAATTGTCAATTGACCCCTTAAGGGGTTATTCATTTTGTCCTTTAATGACAATTTTTTCACAATTTGTTCATCATATTTGCTAACTTTAAAAAATCTTCTCCTCTAAAACTACTCAACCAAATTCAACCAAACTTCAACTGAATGATCAGTAGGGTGTATAAAATAAAGTTTGTGTTTTATTTTGTTTTGGTCTCATTTTCTTTATTTATAAACAGTAAGTCATATATATTTGTAATATTGAAGAATTGTTAGCTGTACATGTTTGCCTGGCATGGTTCAATATGTTCAATAAGGCATTGTTTACCAGGTGAGCGATTCAGGCTCTTGAGAGCCTCTTGTTTATTTTTCTCTATGGATATAATTAATAGCACCACAAAGTAGTTCTCTTGTTTAATACATTTTTCACTTAGGCCAGAGTCCAAGAGAAGACAAGAGTTCAGGAGGTCAAATAAGATCAAGCAGTATGTATTTCAGAGAATGGTGTTGTCATTTTGTTTGTTTCATATCATGGAAGTTGTTTTTGTTTTACACGTACCAATCAAAACATTGGTATATCTTGCTTTTACTAAGAACCAGTCAGAAGGTTGAATTCAATGATTTGATGGTACACAAAATTATTCATTTGTTTTATTTAGTTGGTGGTTCACTTATTACTTACTAGTTTTATTTTATTGAGTTGTTGGTACACCTATAAATTATGTACTAGTTTTATTTTGTTGTGTTGTTGATGCATCTATAAATACTTTACTAGTTTTATTTTGTTGTGTTATTGGTACACATGTAAATTGGTTTGTGGAGTTGATGTTACATCTAATTAATTATTGGATTTATTTTGTTGAGTAGATGGTACTATGCTTAACCCTTTCCTCCATAATGACGCCTTTTGACGCCACCCCCTTTACTCCATAATGACGCCTTTTGACGCCTGTGTAGTACCTCAGTTGAAATGCTATATCTCCAAAATGTCTGCATCAGACTTAAAAAAAATGTATCCAATATGAAAAGGAGATTCATGAGAATATCTGACTTGAATTTCATTGATGAAATATTAGTTTTCACAATGCATTAACACTTTAAACCTGATGATTTTTATGCCCCACCTACGATAGTAGAGGGGCATTATGTTTTCTGGTCTGTGCCTCCCTTCGTCCGTCCGTCCGTCTGTGCCTCCGTTCATTTGTCTGTGCCTCCGTTCGTCCGTCCGCTTCAGGTTAAAGTTTTTGGTCAAGGTAGTTTTTGAAGAAGTTGAAGTCCAATCAACTTGAAACTTAGTACACTTGTTTCCCATGATATGATCTTTCTAATTTTAATGCCAAATTATAGTTTTGACCCCAATTTCATGGTCCACTGAACATAGAAAATGATAGTGCGAAGTTCAGGTTAAAGTTTTTGGTCAAGGTAGTTTTTGATGAAGTTAAAGTTACATCAACTTGAAACTTAGTACACATGTTCCCTATGATATGATCTTTCTAATTTTAATTCCAAATTAAAGTTTTGACCCCAATTTCACAGTCCACTGAACATAGAAAATGATAGTGCGAGTGGGGCATTCGTGTACTATGGACAAATTCTTGTTTTTACTGAAAAAAATCCTATGCGAATAAAGTATTTAAAAAAAAAATATCCATGGAGTAAATTAAGCATTTGCACGCCTCACTCCAGGGCGATGTTTAGCTTATTTGGAAAAGTAAAAAATAGATTAGCCTGAAGTTAGATTATTAGAAACTTTGTTTTAGAGATACTTACTCACATGCTATATAGAATATTTATCTTTAAATTACCTTGTTATATGGTCACATGATAAGAGGGTTTTATGGTCACATGATAAGAGGAACATCCCTATTGATTTTGAGCTGTAAAGTGTTTTATGTTTTTATTGGAAATTTTAAATAAAAGACAAAATTGATATATAAGATAAGTGTACTTGAATAAACATGATACCAATTTGTGTTCTGCTATGAAAATAATGCAAAGCACTCCAAAGTATAAGAAATAAATTTTTACTTAGGCAAGAGTCCAAGAGGAGAAATGTCCCCAGGTCAAAAGAAATCAAGCAGTATGTATTCAGAAATTTGTGTTGTCACTTTGTTTGTGTGTGTGTTTGTTTGTTATTGTATTGTATTGTTGATTGTACTTTTTGTTGTTTTACATGTACCACCCAATGTATCTCTTGCTTGACTAAAAACCAGTGAGAAGGTGAAGATAAATGATTTGATGATACACCTAGTTTTTTACTGGTTTTTGTTTTTTTTCCTTTTAGCATGATCATAATGCAGTTCATACCTACATTTTGTGTCACCAAGTTATTAAATCTCTCTTGTTATTATTTAACCAAAAACACATTTTTTTATCATTTTTGTTGAGCATGCAGCGTACAAACATAGCAATCCTTTATTGGTTTGGCATCTTTAACATTTAAGGTCAGTTTTTAGTACAAGTTTTTGGAAACATCAAAATTTTAATTGAAACATGGACAGAAGCTTTTCATGATCAGAAGACAGTTTTTGTAGGAAATTTTGAGAAATAGTTTTTTTCTAACATGTGGTAGTTTACTGATAAAAAGACTTCATATTTTTTGGCAGATAACGTTTACATTCCATCTGGGTTAATGCTTTTAGACATTAATATCTTTGTAAACCCTCATTGAATGTAATGAAACTTGGGTAGACACTTCTTCGTGATCAAGAAAGATCATCTTGATAATAAAAATGTTATTTAAATGCTTTACCCCAACTGATGTTATGTAACCAACAATCAATTAGATATACAAAGTATTTTTCGTACATTTGTATGCAAGATTGCTGATTTATATTTTGTTTCCTTGAAATTATTCCACAACATTGATAATAATGGTACATTCTGTAATAAAATCTTTTCAGATAGCACTTTGGTACCATGAAGGCCGTTGATAAAAATACTTTTTATTGTCAATACATAAATGTATATTTACCCTTAATCTTTCCTTGATACATTGTGTTCTATTGTATACAAGTGTGATATAGACTACATATTATGTGTAATTTTGTTCTTTCAGATTCACCAGTACATCCTCCTCCACCAAGATCAAGTGGCCCACCACCACCACCACCAGCTAGAACTGGTCCACCTCCACCTCAAAGGGGTGGACCACCGCCTCCTCCGAATAGGACAAACCTTCCTCCACCACCAACACCAGCTAGACAAACTGGTCAACCTCCTCCTCCACCTTCATTCCATGCACCTCCACAACCACCACCTCAGTCATCTAAAGGGGCACCTCCGCCAGCCCCTGCTCCAGGAATACCTCCACCACCACCCCCTCCTGCACCACCCGCTGCTCCCCCACCACCAGCAGCACCTGCAGCACCAGCTGGTGCACCACCAATAGGGGTTGGTAGAGGAGCATTACTGGAGTCAATCAGAGGTGGCGCTACTCTCAAGCATGCTGCAGATGGACCCTCCAGAGGAGGAGGAGGAGCTAGTAGTGATCCAAGATCCAACTTGTTAGATGCCATCAGGTCTGGCAAAACACTGAAAGCTGTAAGTACTGCTACCTAAACAACAATTCTTTGAAAAAGGGCATACAATACAGTTACAGGGGAGGTAATAACGTTGCTAACATAAATTGTTATTTTAGCGACATCAAACTGTGAAATATTGGGAGAAGATGCAGTTTTCGACTGATTTTTATATGACTGGAAAGTGAATTTGAGAAATTTGGGGAAAAAAAATTGAAAACTACTACAACCCCCATTTTTTTGCAATAAGTCCAAAACCTGACATTTCTTTATACATTATTTACAAGTAGTGTAAGGGAGGTAAATCTGAACATTGTTAACTGTTTTTGAATTACCTCCCTTACACTGCTTTTAAATTGTCTTAATTGTCCACTGACCAGAAAAAAGTTTCCCCCTTTTTTTGCCCCTAATTCCCCTTTTTGCCCCTGATTCCAAATTATTTTGAGCCATTACCCCCAAAGTCATTACTAACCAACCATCCCTTAATGGCAATCCCAACCTGTAATTACTATAATAGTTCACTTTTTTATTTACAAATATAGGTAGAAAAAGAGGACAAACCTGAGGCTGACCCTGGCCAAGGAGGAGGTATTGTAGGTGCTTTAGCTATGGCATTGGCTAACAGACAGAAAGTATTACAGATGTCTGGTAAGGAACATGTTAAAACTCAGAAATAAGTTTCAAAAAGTATCAGCCATCATATATAGATATAAGATGTGGTATGAGTGCCAATGAGACAATTCCATCCAAGTCACAATTTTTAAAAGGAAACCAAAGTATGGTCTTCAACACAGAGCCTTGGCTATGATTGGTATTTTTCCAAATACGTTCACATTTACTTACTATGAATGAAATGAACACTTTAAATTTTGTGTGTCTCGCTCTGAAGTAGTTTCTTGACTTACCTTCAGCAGGATTTCAAAGTTTAAGAGTTAAACAAATAACAGTATAAATGAAAAAATTGATAATTACTAAAAAATAAAGTATTTTACAGAAGATGAATGATGTCATCATAACTCAAAAGTTTTAAGAGTTAAACAAATAACAGTAATGAAAAATGTTGATAATTTGTAAATATGATTTTCTTTTTGCAGAAGATGAAGACGAAGATGAAGATGATATGGACGATGATGATGAATGGGATGACTAAGTCAGTGATAATCAATGGGATGACTAAGTCAGTGATAATCAATGGGATGACTAAGTCAGTGATAATCAATGGGATGACTAAGTCGAGAACAAAAATGAAACATTGCAATAGCATTGTTACACAACAATAACAATAGCACTATATAAATTTATTATTGCAAATTGCCATGCATTTATTTCCAGTTGAGTGATTTAAAGAATAATTTTCAAGAAGACAGTATTATATTTATCAGTAATTGGTAGTGAAATCTTCAAATCTAATCAAACAACAAATATTTTGTGTGATAAAAGCCTTCAAAATGGACATACTGAGCTCAAAATCACTATTTGAACCAATAACCTGAATAAAAGACGGGCTTCTTTTACCTAACTCTGTCTGTGCTTGGAAAAATAAAAATATCTTATCCTTCAATTTAAAGTTAGGATTAGAAAATTCTCCAGTGTTCTCCCCAGGCCGTTTTAGCGTCGTGGTACCGTGACGCTATAATAATTACCGCGACGCTATAATTATTACCGCGACGCTATAATTATTTTCAGGATGTTATTTTTCTCGTTCCTAAATTTTGAACTTTCATCTAATTACCACTTATGATCATAAAAAAATATATCACTTTTAATTGTAATCCCTTCAAGTCGGACAATAGAGGCAATTTAGAGTGGTTAAATACGTGTTAATTGCCCTTTGGGTGATAACTGTTTGGATACGAATACCCCAAGCTGTCACTTTGACATGATTAATACCACGTGGTTTGCAATCGGCAAATTTCGACAAGGAGAAAACGTAATCAGAAAATCATAAAAAAAATCGAAATATATGTTTGCTAAATGAAATTTCAAAGAAACAAACAATTTTTCTCTTTTAAAATGAGGTTGAGTCTTATCTATTTAAGACTTTTAATATATTAGTATTACTTTCTTTCTTTTCCTATTACTTTTTGTAAATCGAGAGTGAAAATTTTGATTTTGGGCTAAATAAGTTTTGTACTTTCTTTAGAAAGTGATCAAAATTGGCTTGTGTATATGTTTCCTCCATTTAATGCATTAAAAACTCCATATTCATTCCCAATCTCTTGTCAAACATTGTTTATTTTCGTATTTTTCATTGCTTTCGGCGGCCATTGAATATTTTAGTGTAAACTACTGATCGGAACCGGACCAGATATGACAAAAATCCGCATTTTACAATAATAACTACATATGCACAAATGGCACAGTAGACAGAAAACAATGATACATAAAGAGAAAACTAAGCATTAACAGACTACTTGTAGATAACTTTGTTAAAAATATATCATTTTGTAAAAAGAAACAACTGGGACCATGAACCAATATGTTTCAAAGACATGATAAAGAATTTTTTCTATTCAAATTTTTTATTAAGAACCTGTGTTTTTTCCTTCATATTTAGTGCAATTATATCTATACAGGTTGCACTATATTAAACCATCCATTCATTTAACTGGGTATAGGAAGGGTAACTGGAACCACACATATATTTTTATTTAGACTATAAACTATAAATGAATATAGAAAATATAAACTGAAAATACTGTTATCATGGTTATAGTTTAATTGTATTCTCAGTTATGAATTCAACAATATAAAAACAAAGAATAGGGTGGAATAGAATATTTTATTTACCAATTAAGGGCCTATAGCATACAAACATTATTATACATTTTGTAATAAACAATAATGTATATAACATAAAGGAAATAAACTTTGCCACGACACGATAAATTACATTGAAAAAAAATACAATTTATTTTTTTACGCCAAATGTGATGCTATCCAAAATTTCTGGGGAGAACACTGATTCTCATTACAGTATGTCTGAATTTTTTTTAATACCAATTTTGGGTAGTTGAATTTGCCAATCTGGTGCTGGAATTAAAACTTTGATTCATAAGGTTTTATTGTTTTGGATGTAAAGGCTCAAATTGTACATAGGTGAACCAAAGAAAAACACATATCGTTTTGATACTTTTATACATCAAATTATTGTACTATGTGGGAGTAGATATTACATTAGAGCTTGATAAGTAATATCTGCATGGGACTTTGACGCCATTTTATAAAAATTAAACATTGGTGATAGGGATTCATGACTTTAATAACAAGTCTATATAATTTCATTTGCTATAAACATTGTAAAGGGGTGGTAATGGAATAGTGCCCTTCAGTCTTTATATTAAGATACTGGAATAGTCCACACAAAAAGCATATTGATCATTATTTCGTTAAAATCAGCTTTATTTTAGTTGGTTAATTACTTTTTCAAATATATGTTCAGAATTGCTGTCTGAGATGTCTTTTGTACTAAGTAAGGAACTGTTATTTAAGGTGGTACCCAACACCATAACAAATTTTAATTTGGCTCGTTTAATTTTCATAAAAATTTGACAAATGTTTACTTTGACCCTTTGACAGAAATAAAAAAAATTTCATTGGTTATATAGCAATTTGACAAACACTATTTTTGATCATTGAGAAGCTTAATATTTCATGAACAGTTCAATGTGATAAAAACGTTTAGCTGATTTTTACAGTTATCTCCCTGTAGTGTTAGGTACCACCTTAAATTATAATTAATAATTCTATATGATATTAATATATAAATGCATTTCATAAAAAAAAAAATATGCTAACAGATCATTCCTCTATGTAACTTCCAGTTTACCGTTGCTTAAACATTCCTCAGCTTGTTTAATTTTATATAGTGAATGTATAGAGTGAAATTTTTGTTGTTGTCACATACATGTATCAGTTTTCTCAGTTCAAACATTTTATTTATGATTTTTCAAGTGATTTTTATGTTTCTGTTCAAAATAATGACCAGAAAGAACTGTAATAATGCAGCTGATCAAATGTATTTTCCTTTATTTAATATTTATATTCCTACAATATGTAATTAAAAGTTTTCATACAAGAAAAAGAAACACTGTTACAATAAGAACTATCACCTTGTACTGTTTTATAGAGAGAAACACTGTTTAAGTTGAAATGTTACAAAGCATTTTTAATGGAAATATGCTTTCCACATACATTAATATATATATAATATATCTTAGTATATCTAAGCAACATTAAGATTGCATCCTATATTGGTCAAATATATTTGTTCAAAATGAAATCAACAATATTCTAGTTAACTTGACATAACGTCAACTTGAAATTACCCTTCTATATTTATTTACTTATGATTTCAAAAGAGTTAAAAGTTTGTTTCATGTCAAAAGTCATTTAAACTTTAGTTTTCTTTTATTGTTTATGAAGTTTGCATTTTATTATATAATTATTTCTTGCATGTTTAAGAGTTATTAAAGAATATTTTTATATCTTATTTCTTTATCAAGCCAATGATCAGATATTTGCATTACTTCTGCAATTCATATGCTCAAGTAAATGTCAGATTTGTGGCTAAAATCAGTTGAAAGTTTTTCAAGCATTTTCTACTCACCTAGCACAGAGGACTTATGTCATCAGGTTATGTCTATCATATGTCCAATGATCATTTTCTGCTCACCTAGCACAGAGGACTTATGCCATCAGGTTATGTCTATCATATGTCCAATGATCATTTTCTGCTCACCTAGCACAGAAGACTTGTGTCATCAGGTTATGTCTATCATATGTCCAATGATCATTTTCTGCTCACCTAGTACAGAGGACTTACGTCATCAGGTTATATCTATCATATGTCCAATGATCATTTTCTGCTCACCTAGCACAAAGGACTTATGTCATCAGGTTATGTCTATCATATGTTCAATGATCATTTTCTGCTCACCTAGCACAGAGGACTTATTATGGCCCTGCCTCAAAAGGTTAGGTAGCATATTAATCTATTGCAATAATATCTAATAAAATTTGTAGATTTAGCTAACGAAGTCCTTATATTTGTATAAAGTAACATTCATTTATAGTGGTAAATTGTTTTAACGTTGAATAAGCTACAATTAAAAATTGCTTCCTGGTCCCTCTCTGTAATTACCATTAGATTACGCTGGTTCATTTCCCAATCAATCTATCACCAAGGGAAGATAAATAATTTGATTTTCGTTCATAGTCTTTTTCAAAAATGGTGAATGGTTCTTTATATTGGTATGTAATCATTTTAAATGTTGCAAATTTATGAAATTGTATTCGTACATCAATGTTTTTGATACACCAATAACAAAAACTGAAATATATTGAATTGATACATTTTGTAATTATTCAAAATTATATCAGAAACCTAAACTTAATTATAAAATAATGAACCTATTAAGGGGAGAGAATACTCGCATAACTTTTTCGAATTGGCACATAATACAACGGAATGTCACTCTTGCATACAAATGGCACATCAGTATAATTAATTATCTGTGCAATCGTCCCCCACCTTCAATGATGATTCTAAATTATAAATATAACCAAAAGTTGTTAATCTATAGATAGTTAAGACTAATGAAAGCTAACCCACAGTAAAAATATTTTTTTGCAATTTTTTAAAACTTCCTCAGAAAAATGCTCCAGCCACTTGACTTTCATAGCTCAAAATTAACGTTTTTACACAATATTTGAATAAAGTAGTTGAAGATTATTCGCTTCTCAAAGTGTAAGACGCAATAAAAATCGTATGCTTGCACCATCCTACCGAAATACGGATTTAATTAAGTCCTGAGCATTTCGACATTTCTTCGTATATTTTTGATCAAAACCGGTTTTAAACAAATCACAAGTACGTGTTAAGATCCGACTAAATACCTATTTTCCGATATGGTCAGGTAAAGTTGCTAGGTTAGGGGCAATATAGTTTTACCCACATCTATCATTTTACAATGAACAGTTTTACAGACTTTTTTTCTAAACGCCTTCACAAATTGAGCTGATTTTTAGTATGCAAGTCTTCTATGATGAGTTACACTTTGATTTAACCTTGGCAGAAATTACAGACTTTAGACTTTGTCAAATCAAGTTCAGTTTTGATGTTGATGGTAAATGGCACTCTAAGACATTGCTGTTTCATTTAAATCAATGTTTTCAAATTTTAATGTGTTTACTGATGATAAAATGGAGCTCCATCTCGAAGGTGTCGATTTTCACTTTTATTGTTGGAGTTATGGTCCTTGGTATATATGTATATGGTATCTTAAGGCGCACTAGCTAGATATATTAAAAATATAAAATATATTTTTTTTGGTTCAATCAAAGTGAAATAATATATCGCTTTTAGCAGTATGGATTAATTTTGTCAAATAAGCTAAGAATCATTGATGATGAATTATTCCCTGACCTCATAAAATCTGTATCCATGTGAACTTCAATTTAACCCCTTAGCATGCATTGTGCGTTTTGAACATGAATTTGACAGCACGTGCCCCTTTAAGACCAACCAACCAAGATGGCCGCCATGGCTAAAAATAGAACATAGGGGTAAAATGTATATTTTGGCTTATAACTCTGAAACCAAAGCAGTTAGAGCAAATCTGACAGGGGTACAATTGTTTATCAAGTCAAGATCTATCTGCCCTGAAATTTTCAGATGAATTGGACAACCAGTTGTTGGGTTGCTGCCCCGAATTGGTAATTTTAAGGAAATTTTGCTGTTTTAGGTTATTATCTTGAATATTATTATAGATAGAGATAAACTGTAAAAAGCAATAATGTTCAGCAAAGTAAGATCTACAAATAAGTCAACAAAATCAAAATAAACAGTTGACCCCTTAAGGAGTTATTGCCCTTTATAGCCTTTTTTTTTTTAATTTTTTCGTAAAGTTTTGTAATCTACAAAAATCTACTCCTCTGAAAATGCTGAGCCAAATTTAATCAAACTTAGCCACAATCATTATTATGGTATCTAGTTAAAAAAAAAGCCAACCAACCAAGATGGCCACCATGGCTAAAAATAGAACATAGGGGTAAAATGTAGATTTTGGCTTATAACTCTGAAACCAAAGCATTACGAGCAAATCTTTCAAGGGGTTAAATTGTTTATCAAGTCAATATCTATCTGCCCTGAAATTTTCAGATGAATTGGACAACTGGTTGTTGGATTGCTGCCCCCCAATTGGTATTTTTTTACAGAAATTTTGCCGTTTTGGGATTTTATCTTAAATACTATTATAAATAGAGATAAACTGTAAACAGCAATTATGTTCAGCAAAGTAAGATCTACAAATAAGGAGTTATTGCCCTTTATAGTCAATTTTTAACAATTTTCATTAATTTGGTAAATCTTGGTAAGTTTTTACAAAATATTTTCCTCTAACTAAAGGGCCAAGTTCATTACAGATAGTGATAATTGTAAGTAGCAAGAATGTTCAGTAAAGTAAGATCTATAAACACATCACCATCACCAAAACATAATTTTGTCATGAATCCATCTGTGTCCTTTGTTTAATATGCACAAAGTCCAAGGTAAGCAACACAGGCTCTTAAGAGCCTCTAGTTTATGTTGATAAGCATGTCAGTTTTGCACCTAAACTAAAAGAAAACCATTTCAGATTTTTCATCTGGGCTTTGTTTTCTTGATGTGACATACTTTTTGAACTTGGTTCATTAATGCTACAATAAAGAACCTTATCAAAAATAAGGTAATTTGGGTCATTGATTTTAGTTTTACATGTACAAGCAACAAGCAAAAATTCCAACCTAAAGGTCAATCTCTCTTATAACTTCGGCTTCTTCAACCAATCAAAGTGTCTGTAAGCACTGAAGGGTAAAGATTGCGTTAATTGATCAGTGGGAAGTAAAATTAATATTGCATTGTCAATAAAGCATTCTGGACAATGGGAGATAACTCCAATTTTTAAAGATGACTTTAACTGACATCATTTATATTTTTAGAACAGATATGATTTTGGCACCTTGCAAAAGTTATGTAATTTTCTTGACATGTGTTACATTATTTTGTTACTTGAATATATGAGCATATATTTACATTGATAAATATCTGTAAATGTTCATGGAATGGATTATAGAATTTTATGATCAATGCACTATATTTCGTGTATCAAAAAGGTCACTAACATAGGGTTTTGATTACATTTCATGCAATCTTTACCCAATAAAAACTGACCATAACAAAATAGTCAATAGTGCTGAAAGAAGTGTTAGCCAATCAATCAATCCAAGGCACTGGCTCTTATCTTCAGATACATTATTATACTTTACATTGCTATTTTCATAACATTTTTACACAAGTTATAAATAACACACATGATATAATCAAACATTTTAATGTAAAACAAATCCTTAATGTCTACACACAGCGATCAAATTAACATGATAAAACATTGCGCATTTCAAAAGCCAGTTTAAATGTATTCAGAGCCATTATTTCTCCTCTAGGTTAACATTTTTGTAGCACTGTTTATGCTTTGCTCTTTTGATGGACTTGCATCTGTTTTCAGTACAAATATTTGAAAAGGTTTAAATTCCTTAGTAAACCGTCCCAACAGGGATCCAGATGCATACTGGTTCATATTCTGACACAAAATTTGCAAATTAAGCTCAACTAACAATTTCTTTCACAGAACCTCATGGGTACCTAAAGTCAAGGTCACAAAAAAACACCTTCATTGGTTCACAGAATATGAATTAAACAAAATTGTGCGATGACATACAGACATATATCTTTATACCATGTAGGCAAGTTAAATTTTGATATTCATAAAACGACTCTTTATTTCAAATTTGCATACCAAGCATTTAAAACCAGCTTTTGAATTGTGTAAATTAACAAGTGGTCTATCACATGTGTGCTTAACAAAACAGTGGAATATAGAGTATTCAAACAAAATTATTACTTACAATCTATCACACTTTCATTGTAAAAAAACAAAATTCAAAAAGAATAATTGTGGTCAGACTAATGCTGCTATAAATGTAGTAAGATCATTTCACATTAATAAACTAAAAATAAAAAAAAGGTACAATAGCCGAGTTGTGACAATAAGTTTTGTAACATCATTTATTATATACTTAGTAGTAAATACAGATAAACTGTATGTGTAATACAATCAATGGCAAGCGTGCTGTATCAGCCACCCGTGATGATATCGATATCAGCACGGTTGCAAAAGCTTTATCACACCTTTAATCTGTATGACATCACGTCATCGATTGCAGTCACTGTTGCAAAGGCTTTATCAAAACCCTAATCTGTATGACGTCATGTCAAACCTTCTTATCTGTATGACGTCATGTCACATACAAAAACATCTACTTCAGGTATATGTATATAATAAAGTGTATATGATATGGATTTTTCAATATCACACACTGTATCAACCCTCAACCAATATAATCCCTCAAGCAGAGCTCTTGGGATTATATTGGTGTCTCGGGTTGATACGGATGCGATATTGAAAACACCATGTGATATTCTCTATTTATTCTTATGCGACTTCTGAATAACATTAACCTCTTTGACCAATTTCCTATGGTCTACTCATATTTAACATAGTGAAGTTGTATCTGTAGAATATAAAACAATAGTGGTAACTTCTGTAGTAAATTTACATGAAGACTAACACCATATCAAATCTGGATTGTTACTGCATGACTAACTTGCAGCTGGTTGATATCTTTGTTCAGAAAGTAAAACAGACACATGCATGTCTGAAAACCCCAAAATCTGAATATTTGTCCTTTTTAATTTCTGCGTTAAAGTTGATACCAAAAAATCAGTAGTGGATCCATGGTGGGGGTTCTGTGGGTTGGAACAGGTCCTTTTTTGATGACCAATGCATTTGAATGGGACATATTGTTGGAACCCCTCTCCCTTTATTCTTGGTTGGGTACACTTCCTTTTTAAACTGACTTGATCCACCCCTGAAAATATTAGTATCATTAATATGTATTTATCTCTAAGGGAAACCTACCATCTAATGCATAGTATAAAATTATCACAACTCTGCTAAAAATTAAATCAAACTGTCATGTTCTGAGACAAATAAAGTGATTATGTGCTTAATAATTTTCTGTATATTCAGATAAATTGTCCATTTTTAAATATAAGGAATCTTTAAAGCTGTATATTTACATGCAATAATAACAGACATTTCATGTCTTTATAAAGCTTTACATCTGTATATATAATACAAGAAATGTGATATGACTCAAAGTTACAAAATATAAAATGTACATCTCTGGGAAAAAGAAAGAACAATAGACAAAGTTCAAATGTATTTCTTTAACAATCCAAATTTTTAACAACCATCAAACAACACATTTTATCTAGCAAACTGTAGAGTCAACTCTTGAGTAAAACAGTATAAGCATTTTAAAAAGTTTAGGAAAAAATAACAAAAATGACTAAATTCTATAAAATGAGATTCATGCATAAACAAAAAACTTTGTTTCTTTCATTTTTGAAATTGGTGCTCATTAAAAAGCTTTTTTTATTTGAGGGAAATAAAATCAAGAAATATGCTTATAAAGTTATTGAGGCACATCTAATCAAAAAAGTAAAAAACGTTCACAAATTCAAATTAAGATACAAAAAAAGTTTTATAGCATGTCTAAAATAATTCTTTTTTGGCTAAACAGATTTTTGAGGTCAATAGACACTTGCAAAATACACCTGTTTTCACTATTTTGATCTATTAAGCACCAATCCAAAACAACAAATCTGTTGAAAATATTTTGAATTTTGTAAAGGAGGTAGCTTTTTTTGATTGTATGACTCCTAAAAACATCAATAATTAAAGAAAGAAAAAACTACACTTTATGTAAAACACACATAACAATGTCTTAATATATTGACAAAGTCAGAATAAGGCTCCAGAGATTATTAAAAAGTGTATATAAACAAAAATGAAGCTTAAGTTGATGATAAAAAAAATATGTCAAATTTTTCCCAGATCCCTCAAACCTGAGATAGATGACATCCATCAGACATGCTAAAAACTGTCAAACTTTTAACAACTAAAGTCAAATAAATCTATTAGAACTGATAAAAAGTTATCAAAACTAAAATATTTTATAAAACCAAACTTTGTTAATAAGGTCTATAACGATCAAATAAAACAAACCTAACTTATGAATGAGATCATTGAGAGACTTGCTAAAACTCAAGAATGAAAATCTTAATAAAAAATCTAAATAAAATAAGAAGTTTTGTCATCGTGGAACAAAATATTATGTATATATTTCATAAAGTGTCTGCAAACTCATCATGTAAAGAGTAAACCATAGTATGCCACATTAAAAAAATAATGAATTGTCGCTTTCCAAATTAACAAGACTTCACTGGTTTTTTTTAAATATTTCATCAATAAACCTTTTCATACATATACATATAATTTGATATGTTAATAGAGAAAAAGAAAAAGTAAAACACTGGAGAGATAACAATAATATAATAGTAATGTTACCCTGGATATAAGTTCATCCCTGATAAAAGACAAAACTTAAAAAAATATCCATATCACAGAAATATATATTTTAATTTTAACTAATTCTTGATTATATGTAAAATATTAGGAGTATAAAATTTAAAAAAGATTCATAACAGGTTAGTCATTTAAAAAGCCCTATTTTTCAAAAATAATCAAACATTTCCAATCTTTGGTTACACAATTTTTTCACACAAAACATGTATAAAATTTCATAATTCATCTACTTTACTAGCATTAAAAAATCTTGCATTACACAGGAAAGACCATAGTAAACACAGTAGAAAGTTGTAACAGTATTATAACATCACAATTTTGTGCTATAAAAAAATATATTGGTTTCATGATTTTATAGATAAATGTTCTATCAAATATTTCCTTTTTTCAATCAGCTTAAATTTCTTAAATACCTTTTTTATAAAGTAATAAAATAAAACAACGTTGGGAATGCTACAAGATAATTCAACTACATAAATAACCTACTGCATAGCTAAACATTTAGAAATACCTTATTCATATTTTTATCCTTTTCATATCTTTGAGAAATCATATCTATTAGAATATATTTTTTTTAGTAACTGTATCTCAATGATGGTTATGCTTTTAGGTTTAGAGGAATATTTTTTTAATTGTTATTCATAACTTTCAATTTGAATGCAGCTTTCAAAATGTGTATCTAGTATTAAATTTCTTTCTCAAACAGTTTCACTCACACACTCAACAAACAAAACATTTACTTTGTATGGACTATTTCATACTATGAAAATGTCAAAATCTAATTTATTCAACAATTGTTTACATTTTCTAGCCACTCTTTAATCACTCTCACTCATAATATTAACTGATAAATCTGCACATATTTTGATTCATTTCATTTAACTGATAACACTGCACATAATTTGATTCATTTCATGTCTTCATTGAGATTCTTCAAAACTTTACAATGGGTGAATCTTTTCAATTTTGAGATCTACCAAAACTTTACAATGTGTGAATCTTTTCAGTTTTGAGATCTACCAAAACTTTACAATGGGTGAATCTTTTCAATTTTGAGATCTACCAAAACTTTACAATGTGTGAATCTTTTCAGTTTTGAGATCTACCAAAACTTTACAATGGGTGAATCTTTTCAATTTTGAGATCTACCAAAACTTTACAATGTGTGAATCTTTTCAGTTTTGAGATCTACCAAAACTTTACAATGTGTGAATCTTTTCAGTTGCTTTGATTCCCTCTGCTTTTAGTCTTTCTAACATTGGCTTATACACATCTTTAGACATAGGTAACTGTATACCTTTCCTCTGAATTTCACCTGTAAGTTTATAATTCATATTTTACATTTACATCAGTGATGAGAAAATAAATCTACATTAATTTAAGACTTAATAGTAAGCCTCAGTTTCCATTGAGTGACCTACAGTTGTTAATTTCTGTGTCATTTTGGTTTCTTGTGGAGAGTTGTCTCATTGGCAATCATACCATATCTTCTTTTTTATATGCATGCAAACTATAATAAATTGAAATTCGTTATTCACCTACACCAACAAAATCAACGAAATTAGTATCCCACCAATAATAATGAAGCCACAGTTAAAGACTTAAAACATATTTTCTCTTCCTCAATTATCTGTTTAAAAATCTAATGCATTGTGGGGAATATTTCAAAAGTGAACACTAAAATGTTGTGACTGGTTAAAATCATCTTAAACAATGGATATCAAAACAATGATGTTACAGTATTTTTAATTTGGGGTACGAATGATAAAAACCCATAGTTCTTTAGATTTAACAAGAATGTGTCCATACTCATGCCCCACTCACATTATCATTTTTTATGTTCAGTGGACAGTGAAATTGGGGTCAAAAATATAATTTAGCATTTAAATCAGAAAGATCATATCATAGAGAACGTGAGTACTAAGTTTCAAGTTGATTAGACATCATCTTCATCAAAAACTACCTTGACCAAAAACTTTAACCTAAAGCGGGACAGAAGGACGACTGAATGGACATAAAGTATGACAGACGAACAGACACACAGACCAGAAAACATAATGCCCCTTTACTATCGTAGGTGGGGGCATAAAAATGAGGATGATTTTAGCCTCAGATTTAGGATTATGATAGAATAAAAACAGTAATTAATGTTTCAACATAATGATTGTTATTTCTGTGCTGTTTTTCACAAGCTTTTATGGAACAATTTGTTCTGGCTCTGTTTTCAAGGTTTTATGGGTCAGATTATTAGGGCTCTCTGGATTTCCATGTTATTTAGAAAATAAACAATAATTTCATACCATACTTCTTAGTTTTCAAGGTTATCACCATTTGGAAATGTAAGAAAACAAGAATGTATCCCCAGTGCATGGATGCCAATCCACACTATCATTTTCTATGTTCAGTGGACCGTGAAAATGGGATAAAATCTCTAATTTGGCATCAAAATTAGAAAGATCAAATCCTAGGGAACATGTTTACTTAGTTTCAAGTTGATTGGACTCATTGGCAATCATACCATATCTTCTTTTTTATATTCATGCAAACTATAATAAATTGAAATTCGTTATTCACCTACACCAACAAAATCAACGAAATTAGTATCCCTCCAATAATAATGAAGCCACAGTTAAAGACTTAAAACATATTTTCTCTTCCTCAATTATCTGTTTAAAAATCTAATGCATTGTGGGGTATATTTCAAAAGTGAACACCAAAATGTTGTGACTGGTTAAAATCATCTTAAACAATGGATATCGAAACAATGATGTTACAGTATTTTTAATTTGGGGTACGAATGATAAAAACCCATAGTTCTTTAGATTTAACAAGAATGTGTCCATACTCATGCCCCACTCACATTATCATTTTTTATGTTCAGTGGACAGTGAAATTTGGGTCAAAAATATAATTTAGCATTTAAATCAGAAAGATCATATCATAGAGAACGTGAGTACTAAGTTTCAAGTTGATTAGACATCATCTTCATCAAAAACTACCTTGACCAAAAACTTTAACCTAAAGCGGGACAGAAGGACGACTGAATGGACATAAAGTATGACAGACGAACAGACACACAGACCAGAAAACATAATGCCCCTTTACTATCGTAGGTGGGGGCATAAAAATGAGGATGATTTTAGCCTCAGATTTAGGATTATGATAGAATAAAAACAGTAATTAATGTTTCAACATAATGATTGTTATTTCTGTGCTGTTTTTCACAAGCTTTTATGGAACAATTTGTTCTGGCTCTGTTTTCAAGGTTTTATGGGTCAGATTATTAGGGCTCTCTGGATTTCCATGTTATTTAGAAAATAAACAATAATTTCATACCATACTTCTTAGTTTTCAAGGTTATCACCATTTGGAAATGTAAGAAAACAAGAATGTATCCCCAGTGCATGGATGCCAATCCACACTATCATTTTCTATGTTCAGTGGACCGTGAAAATGGGATAAAATCTCTAATTTGGCATCAAAATTAGAAAGATCAAATCCTAGGGAACATGTTTACTTAGTTTCAAGTTGATTGGACTCATTGGCAATCATACCATATCTTCTTTTTTATATTCATGCAAACTATAATAAATTGAAATTCGTTATTCACCTACACCAACAAAATCAACGAAATTAGTATCCCTCCAATAATAATGAAGCCACAGTTAAAGACTTAAAACATATTTTCTCTTCCTCAATTATCTGTTTAAAAATCTAATGCATTGTGGGGTATATTTCAAAAGTGAACACCAAAATGTTGTGACTGGTTAAAATCATCTTAAACAATGGATATCGAAACAATGATGTTACAGTATTTTTAATTTGGGGTACGAATGATAAAAACCCATAGTTCTTTAGATTTAACAAGAATGTGTCCATACTCATGCCCCACTCACATTATCATTTTTTATGTTCAGTGGACAGTGAAATTTGGGTCAAAAATATAATTTAGCATTTAAATCAGAAAGATCATATCATAGAGAACGTGAGTACTAAGTTTCAAGTTGATTAGACATCATCTTCATCAAAAACTACCTTGACCAAAAACTTTAACCTAAAGCGGGACAGAAGGACGACTGAATGGACATAAAGTATGACAGACGAACAGACACACAGACCAGAAAACATAATGCCCCTTTACTATCGTAGGTGGGGGCATAAAAATGAGGATGATTTTAGCCTCAGATTTAGGATTATGATAGAATAAAAACAGTAATTAATGTTTCAACATAATGATTGTTATTTCTGTGCTGTTTTTCACAAGCTTTTATGGAACAATTTGTTCTGGCTCTGGTTTTTCAAGGTTTTATGGGTCAGATTATTAGGGCTCTCTGGATTTCCATGTTATTTAGAAAATAAACAATAATTTCATACCATACTTCTTAGTTTTCAAGGTTATCACCATTTGGAAATGTAAGAAAACAAGAATGTATCCCCAGTGCATGGATGCCCATCCGCACTATTATTTTCTATGTTCAGTGGACCGTGAAAATGGGATAAAATCTCTAATTTGGCATCAAAATTAGAAAGATCAAATCCTAGGGAACATGTTTACTTAGTTTCAAGTTGATTGGACTTCAACTTCATCAAAAACTACCTTTACCAAAAACTTTAACCTGAAGCGGGACAGACAGACAGACAAACAATTGCAAGGACGGTACCACAGACAAACAGACCCACAGACCAGAAAACATAATGCCCCTATACTATCCTAGGTGGGGTACAAAAATGACCTATACATTTGGTCTGAAATGTGGATGATTTTAGCCTCAGATTTATGATTATGATAAAATAAAAACACTTATTAATTTCTCAACATAATGATTGTTCTTTCTCTGTTGTTTTTCATGAGCGTTTATGGAACACATTGTTCTGCCTCTAGTTTTCCAATGTTCTAAAGGTCAGATTGTTCAGGCTCTCTGTTTTTCCATGCTATTGAGATAACAAACATTAATTTCATCACTATACCTCTTAGTTTTCAAGGTTATCACCATTTGGAAATGTAAGATAAAATCACTGAGCACATATATTTCACCTAGTATTACCTACCATTTAATATCATCTCTGTTCCAATAGCTGTTGGATACCCAACTGTCTTTGCCATGGCTGAGTAACCATGGTAATCCCCATACACTGTCAGTCCAACTGTTCTCCTTTGTGTTGTGCCATCGGGCCACTCCACACCAATGTTATGATGCATCAATATCATGTCTCTCTCATTGGGTTCTTGAAAATTCAAATAGTTAAACACAAATGTAGGTATGTTTACAAGAACCGTTCACTTTTAAACGGTTAATATATTTATTAAGCATAGATTTTTAAAGTGTTTCTGCACAGTACGTTTTATAAAGGAAATAAAATTTCCACAAATATAATGAGAAAAGAATTAATAAGATTTCAAGGGTGACTTTGTATGAAGTTTCTAATAAAATATGTATGTGTTTACCGTAATGCCAATCCAGCACTATTGGCTATTTTGCAAGTTTTTATTGGCGAAGGAGACACTCCTTTTGACCCATGATTGTAAATTTGCATGTGTGTGAAGTAAACTTATTTTCATGTTGCATATATTTAACTTAAAGCTTAAACATGTCAAAAGAGTGTCTGAACATCTGTATATGTTATGACTTACCATATGCTAATTTTTTAGCCAGATAATGACATAAAGTGTCTATGGGAGTTCCTTTCTTATCAATCACTTGATCATCAAGTAATCCAAGACTGAAAAGTATAAAAAAAAATAATTTATAGTTTTGTTTAAATCTTTTCAATAAAAACTACTTAACTAGCAATTATTTCAACTTTACCTACATATATATATTGAAGTACAAATGTATTTACAAATTTGTATGTTTGGGTTTGAATGTAGCAAAAATAGCAAATTAAGATCCAATAAAAGATGATTTTTTTACAGTATGTTTTGTGATAAAAATGTAATGAGAATATATCTTATAACCTTGTAGTCTGTAGAATAAAAAAAAAAACTCAATAATAAAGAATTGCTGAAAATATATCTTGGGTTACAAATTTGTATGTTTGGGTTTGAATGTAGCAAAAATAGATTTCATGTAGCATATATTTAAAGCTTAAACATGTTAAAAGAGTGTCTGATAATATATTTTGTACTTCAATATATATATGTAGGTTATAAGATATATTCTCATTACATTTTTATCACAAAACATACTGTAAAAAAATCATCTTTTATTGATTCTTAAAGGTATGTTCCCTATTGGAATTTTGAAAACAAGGAAAATATATCTATTAAAGTTTCTCAACCTTCATGAGCATACGTACAAGCTAGGGGTATTCTTAAGATTTTATTTTTTTTTTAATTTAACTTTCAACAACACTAGTACTGCAAATACACAAATTAATTAAAGCACTACTTACTCAATTATTGTCTGCAACTTTTTTTCTGAATGTCCAACCCTTTCAAATACCATATCTTTCACCGAATCATAAAATGTATCTGGTGATTTACCCATTACATCACAAACATAAGATTTCTGAAAAAAAAAACACAAAAAAACATAATTATTTACTGACTTGAAAAATCGGCAACAGTCATTTTGCGCCAATTACTGTTTTTCAGGGGTATCATTTGCGCCAAATGTTATTTTCGAAATGTATCAATTGCGCCAATTTTCAGAGCACATTTGCACCAATTTACCTGTACACATATCTATCATAAATATTAATGATTAATACATATTATTCAAATTTTTGGCTTAAAAGTATCATTTGTTCAGAGATATTTCACTATGAAGATGAGCATCTGGAGAGAAATTACTTCAAACGTATAAGACAGTCAATGTACAGAGAGAGAATAAAACTTATTGCTTTGCTGAATATTTAATACAAGATATGCCAAAAGAGAAGAAAATAGAAGGTTTTGCTGATTATGTTTTAGCCACATATGTTCATGACACAGTGCTTTGTTTCCACCATGAGTATTGGCTGAAACTATCTACCACAAGACGTACCAGTAATGGAGCAGGAATTATTATGAACTGCTTAATGCATTTCATCCTTCACTTTTGTGTTTTTGGACAATAAAGTGTTGTGCCAAGCTACTACAAACATTAAATTGGGCAGTATCCATGCAGCAGTAGTAAGAAGAAGATATGTTTCAATAAATGAAACATTTGCCGTGTAAACTGCCGGTTCAAAGTCTGAATAAAGGAGGAGGGAAGTCATTTATGATCTAATTGGCTCAATCGTATGTTGTATTTTTGGCGCAAATGATACCATATAATTTTAAAACAGTTGGGGCAAACTAGCATTGGAGAAAAAGATGTGGGGCAAAAGGACGCATTTCCGGTGCAAACGAATCTCTCCCGAAAAAAAATAGTGATTTATGAAAAATATTATTAGACTTGTAGACCTTGATAAGAAAATGTACTGGCAATTTTGAGGAACAGACTTCTGCAGGAGACAGAAGGTCTATCTGAGTCTTACATATATATGAGTGGTCATGGGTTTCTGCTTTGAATAGCTCATGATAATAAGGCTTAATGGTTTTAATGCATGATAATATTTCAAGAAAATTTTCTCAAATAAACTGATTTCAATTTGGTCACTTTTTGTCCTTATAAAATTTTCCAATGATTTTCCCAAAAAATGTGAAAACTGGCATACATGAATTAAAAAAATATAGTTTGACAGTTGGCACTTTCTGAATTGCTATTTTTCCAACATAAGGTTCATCTATTTTTATCATGTAAGTATTCAATTGTTCTTGAAACAATTGAAGGATTACAAAGACCATATTGTTACAATATAAGGTGTTAAAATTGGGAGAGAAAAAAAGATAAAAATAGAGTAACCCATTGTTCTACTGATTTTTCAACTTATGACAAGAAATATAATTCTGAACAATAATTTACTAAATAAGAATTAATAATTACCCATGTCATGTCAGGTCCTTTAGGATGAAGAGCAGAACTTTCATCTGAACTAAGTAGGTTAAGATCAACCAGACCTTGAATTACATCACAGAATCCCTGCAAATATAAGGGTCAATAATAATGTCTTTTTAGAGATTTTGGTTAGGAAATCAATCCAAATGAACATGTCAATTATTTTTTAATTTTGTTAAACATGATTCTAACTTTAAGTATCTTTAAAGTAAAACTTTATTTTTTAAATGTTTGTATTGTGGCAAGAAATAAGAACATTGTTCAGCAAACGGGATACATTAAATGTGAAAAAATTAAAAATATCCCATTTCTAGATATGTACGGATTATCAGGTTTTCTCTATGTTGATATTGTAAAATATCAGCTGTAAGTCACAACAGGAAGCTTTTTGTTGAGTGAAAATCATAAACTTAAAAGTTAAAAATAATTTGGAGAAACCCAGTCACAAGAGTACAAATAATCTTTTAAGACCCCAAATAAAAGGTACATAACTCATGGTTACAGAAAGGTTCATAACTCTTAATAACAGAAATATTAACCTTGTATCTTATAGTTCCTCTCAACATAGTTTTAGCTGACTCAATACCATATAGTGAAGTATATTTTGTGGAATCTCTGTTGGGGATACCTTCCAAGTTAAATCCAGGCAAAAATGTCAAGTCTTCTGGTGCATCCAATAACCCACCACTAGGAATCTCAATTTTCTGTAATAGTTAGAAAATATATTTACTGATATGCATGGAAAATATATGATCCTGTTATACACATACATGCATTTGTATGCATAAAAATTATCCTTTTAGAAAACAAGACTGAAATAGCCTCCATACACATTGAGAATGATTTTTACAGAGAAAACAGTAACTTGTTATTCTCTAATTTCATACTTTTTTCAAATTTCTCATTCAGTGAGAGAAAAAACTTTCTCGGAAAGAGATTGGTTGTTATGTTATTTAATTCTGACGTCAAATTTTCTTGGTTTCTTCTGAATTTCCTATTGTAATGTCATAAAAAAAGATGACCATGTCTGATGACATCATATTTAATGTAGACAACTTTCTGCAAATCTTTGAAAAGGAAGGATAAACTTTGCTTAGAAGATCATCTAAAAATCATTAGAGAAACAGATCCCATCACTATATATCATGTATTACAATATTTGTCCTCTATCAACAGTTACCCTTTTGATTATTTCAAAAGCTCAGTAAGCCTCGCGCTTTAAATATTAAAATTAACTATCTCAAGCAGAGAAAAATTGTAAGAATCTTGATGCAGTGGTTTAAATCTATTTTTCTACCAAGGATGTGCTATTAAATGTGGAATAATATAATTATCATAAAGTTACTGACATAAAGCATTGTCTCAATCACACTTCAGTGATTGTTGTCTGTTTATGTAGTTCATAAGTGTTTCTCGTTTTTCGTTTTTATATAGATTAGACTGTTGGTTTTCTCTTTTGAATGGTTTTACACTAGTAATGTTTGGGGTCTTTTGCTTGGGGCCTTTTATAGCTTGCTATTCGGTGTGAGCCAAAGCTGTGTGTTGAAGGCCGTACCTTGACCTATAATGGTTTACTTTTATAAATTGTTACTTGGATAGAGAGTTGTCTCATTGGCACTTATACCACATCTTCCTATATCTATTGTATGTCAAACTATTTAAATGACTATTGAAAAACTCTTTTCATAATTTCATATATATATTAAGATCTTTCTTCCTCAAGTAAAATACATGTACTGTACAGTTGTAATAAGGGAAAACATTAATTACCTTGCCATCTTTTAGATATGTTGCTCCCGCTAGGCAATTCTTCAACACACCTATTGGGAACCAACTATAACAAAGAAAGGAAATATTACATTCTGTTGATTCATTAATTTTCATGTTATTTTTAAGGATTGAGGAGAAGTTGCGTTTTTGTGTATATTTTGTTTCATGGTTTTGATAATTCTGCATACCAGCAAATAAAAATTTTGGATGTAATGATTCTTCTGATTGGCTGACTTTGTTATGTTTATCAGCTCATTGACATAATTTTGTCATGTGACCCTGACGTCATCAACATTTTTTCATGGATTACTCCGGTTTAAAATTGAATTTAGAATTAAATTATAAGAAATGACTGTAATATTTTTATATGTCTATTCGAAATAACATAAAAATGTGGTGCACACTTTAAAATAACCTGCTACACGGGTTACTCAGTGTGCACCACATTTTTTATGTTATTTCTGCATAGACAGAAAAAATATTATTCATTCCTTAAATATAGAATTTGTAAGTTTGTTGAACATTCAAATTCATAGCTCACCTTTACTCCTAAAATTTTCAAAAATTGGATTCCAACGAACAATAATCACATTAAAAAAGAAGCAGTTTATATTGTTCAAATAAAAATAATAAAGAATGAACGAAGAAATGTCATAGTAATACTAAAGAAAATTGAAATCAGAAATTGCATACCTGAATTTATACATCAAAGGTGAGTCTGAATGTTCAGGGGCAGGTAACCCTCCACACCAAGAAATGTAAGAAGTAATCTGAAATCAGAAAGCAAAGCCAAGTTTAACAGAACGTTAAAAAGATAAGTAAGACTGTATTTTTATTGAAAATAGCATAGACAAGATGAGTGGGAAAATGCTTTACTGTTTTGTTTAATTATAACTACTAAAACTGAAGAGACTATTATATTCTAGTATACATTGTAACTGTCATTAACAAAAATAAATACTCTTATCCACTGAAGACTTTTATTGTCATAGTGCAATTACTCAGCTTTATCACTGGGCCTCAGTGGCAGAGTGGTCCATACCTGCCAACTTTCACGATTTAGGCGTGTACTACACGATTTTGACCTTTTGTGACGATTACACGATCGTGATCGTGAAAAACCCTCTAAAACACGATTTTGTGAAAATCTACACGAAAAATATGATTGTTCCCGATTTTGAACTGTGTCCAATGGAGTACAATTGTGTTCAGCCAATGAAATTCTATGTTTCTCCTGATCAAATTAATCAGCCAATCAAAAAAGTTTTCTCTCAAGAATATTCTAACATTCTAGATTTTTAACTTGTGTTGTATTCCTCTGTTTGTTGAAAATCGTGAACATGGCAAATAGTTTTTCACCTGCAAGGAGGTTCTTACACAGAATAAGAATAAAAGCATGACTGATTGACAAACTTCAGTATTACCATAAAGATAATGAATAGTAGTTTATTCACTAATTTATTGATATTACACTTGCTGTAACAAATGTTATAAATTTATGTATTCAATTAAATTACCAAATTAATTTAAAGTACAATGTACTATTCCTTATTTTTCACATGGACAAACCCCCCCCCCCCACATGAGGAATCTCTTAAATGGGGAACTTCCCTTAGTCTAGGGGTCATTTTACTGTTGTAAAAAATAAAATAGAAAAATCATTAAATGTAGATTTTTTAAGTTAAAAATGGGAAATTCTGACATTATATTTAGAACAACTTTTCTAAATGAAGGGTCCAATTATTTTGAAAAATAAAGAAGATATATAAAGGCCAAGAACAAAATTCTTGGATATGTGTTGACCATATAATACCAGATAGATCCTAATATGTATAGTTCTTTGGGAAAAGTTTCTTCAAATAATATAAATATGTGCTCATTTTTACTTAAAAAGTGGTTTTTAATGTCCTTACATTAAGGGGTTACCCCTAGGTGTTGTTCCAAAGGTCCTTCTTTGTGCATAATTTTAAATTAGAAAAGTCAACAATTATTAATATTCTTACACAATAAATTAATTCCTGGTCTTGCAGCCACATTCATCTTTTTTACTGATATATAATAACTAGAATCATGCAAATAAACTTAAGAAAAAGGCATGTAAGCTCATCTTACAAACATGACACTTTTTCTAGACAACAAAACAGCACGCACAAAATAGTCGTCGCAAAATATTGTAACCTTTGAAATTGTTTTCGCGTGCTAAAACCCCCATGGGCACTTTCAAAAGTTGGCAGGTATGGTGGTCTAAGTAGTAACACTAGCCTGTCAATACTGAGGTTGTAAGTTTGTTATTATTTTAAGTTCATAATACCAATGTAACTATATACTACCCTCTGTGTGAATATCATGGATTGTATCGCTAAACTGTCATTCCACCTGTCCACGCACCGTGGAAGTTTAAATGTAAAATTCATAATTTTGTATTATATACTTTGTTGGGTGCCTGTCTCATTGACAATAATCTTAAATGTCTGTCCTAAACATCCTGGTTTTTTTTTTTAAAGAAACTGCATTGATTAGCCACTGTTTATGACTGTTGTACCCTATCTAATCAATAATGTAAAAAGTTTACTAGTATGAAATTAAGTATAGGGCTCGACATTTACAATTGTCCGATTGTCCGGGACAAGTGGACACAGGTGTCGGGCAAGTAGATTCACCATACTACTTGTCCAATGGGACAAGTGAAAAATCAAGGTCAGATAAAAATAGATCAAATTCAAGACTTATACATTCCAAAAAATATGAATGATTGTTTTATTGATCATACTAACTGAAATAATTATTCATTGATTGAACCAGAGACATATAAAACTTGTATAATATGTCTCTGATTTGGAGTATTTGAACATGTTGGCAGCCATTGACCAGGGGGATATAAGTAAGGGGAAAGAAACCAATGTTAATGTATCTTCTTAGTATAAGCTTCCTTGAATTAGGAGCACCTCCATATGGAGTTTTACCTAAACTTTAAAATATTAAATTAAAGTATGTTTCATTTGGTTTTGCTTTTATGCATAACAATACATTAAAAGAGGTTTTATTTGATAAGATCTATGATATAAAAATTTAAAGATGAAAAAAAAAAATAAATAAAATCTAAAAAGGCAGATTTTTTAGTGAAATGTGTATGTACTTCATGATCATATATCAATGTATATACAAATCAAAATAAATTGTAAAAGCTTGTTTTGACATCATCAATAAATTAAAAAGGTTTACTCATATACATGTTCAAGGTGGCCAGGTGTATTTACATCCTTGGTTTAACCCATACCACTACTAAAGAATGAATAGGTCCATAGGGGAACATAGTGGTTTGGGAAGAAATGATGATTTAATGATTGACAAATGATAGTGACATTGAGTCAGAGAACACAGTCTTGCAAAAAAACTTTCATTCTGAAATAATGAAATGTATTTTGATGTGGTATTCATATAACATTACAAAATGCTCCTTTTATTAGGTACAATCAAAGCCCAAGTGTTATTATTGCATAAATCATCAATATGTTAGATTTTCAATTATGAATTCGGACAAGTGAGTTAAGAGTTCGGACAAGCTGATTTTCTTGCCACTTGTCCGAAGGGACAAGTTAGAAAAAATGTTAATGTAGAGGTCTGAAGTAGCATGTCCTGTTAAATATGTGAAAAATACCTTTCCTCCACTGGACTTGACATCATCAAAACATTCCATAGCTAACATGTGATCAATACCTGGATCAACACCAATCTCATTCAATATTGTAATCCCTGCATCAACAGCACTGTGTATAAATATGTTATTATAAGTTAGTTTCTGTATTGTAAAAATTAACTAATTGTTGAACACCTATTTTGAAATAATTCATTCAGTAATATTTTAAAGAAAAATGCTTGATTTTTTTCTTTTTCAGTTGAGTTCAATGAGCCCAATTTGTATATAAAATCGACCAAAATCTCTGACATAGCTAAGTTACTGTATCTTGATCTGAGGACACCATTTTATAAAATCTGGAAAATTGGAAACATTCATTCTTTTCACTCTGGTGATAAACATTTAAAACGTGTATTCATAAATTTTCTTAAATAAGAAACATAGGTGTTATATTTCAACTGTTTAATGTATTAAGAATTAAGCCTTTCATAAATTTAAAAATACTAACTCTTGGTGCAGATCTTGCATTTCCGGTGATACATAACTAGCAGTGACCATATTTCTTTTGTGCTTGATACACAGCTTGGCTACTTCAGGATGTAGTGGTCCTGGTAACAAGCTGTAAACAACACATCATAATTAATTCTACATGTTAAATGGAGTTTTATATTCTAACAAAGTTTGTTACTTTTCTAAGAAACCTATGATGTATATACTGCCCTATAATTAGTTCAACCCATCTTTTTTTTTTTAAATATGAGAAAAATTTAAAATCATGAATTCATATAACAGGACCTTTATAACAATAGCATATGTGGAGATAACTACTTATTTTGACAAAGATTTAGTTTTACAGATGATGCTGTACACATTTAATAATTGGATACAGCATAATTACATACTGCGGATTCATTTATTTTTTTCACTGGTACCAATTTTCATGCATTAAGAATAATTGATGTTGTGTTTTTTTATATGTCTGCATTTAAACTTTTAGAAAATTCATACTTCATTGCAAAATTAAGAATTTTTTGAAAATTATTTTCATTTCCTATTTTCTCTGTTTATAAATCTGAGCGTAAAATATTTATATCATCATACCTTATTACAATGTCATGTTCTTGAACAAGATGTTCGAATTCTTCATTCTTTCTTGATACATCCAATAACAACATTTCATTCTGTGGGTACTGCTTTGATAAATTATCCAATTCAGCTTTAAATTTGGATGCTAAAATCAACAACTATTTATTAAACATGCGAAACTTTCTCTAATATTTTGATGTAGTCATCATAATTCTTTAACTATGTAGAAAATAGTAGTTTAATGAAGACTGAATATGAGTTATTTCTTCTGTCGTGGTTTAAGAACTTGATTCGTTTATCCAAAAAAAAAAATGGAGAATGGAAACATGGAATGTATCAAAGAGACAACAAGCCAACCAAAGAGTTAACCCAAATGATATTTATAGATTATCTTTTGGTCATCTTAACTAGATTGATTTTATCGTATGAGCCAGTAGGGTAAAAGTGAGAAAAGCAATCAAGTTGGGATGACCAATGATAATCTGTTTATCGATATTTTGCCTATGATGACAATGATGTTAACATTGAAAACGACACATGCATCCTTAATTTCTAGCAATAATTTTTCATATCACTCTACTGTGCTGAGAAGGGAAATTATCAGACAGTAAGATCAAAGGAAAATAGCAATAAACAAGAATGTGTCCCTAGTACACAGATGCCCCATCCGCACTATCATTTTCTATGTTCAGTGAACCGTGAAAATGGGATAAATACTCTAATTTGGCATTAAAATTAGAAAGATCATATCACAGGAAACATGTGTACTAAGTTTCAAATTAATTGGACTTCAACTTCATCAAAAACTACCTGGACCAAAAACTTTAACCTGAAGCTGGACAGACGGACGAACGAACAGACGCACAGACCAGAAAACATAATGCCCATAAATGGGACATTAAAATAGATATTTACCAACAGTAACAATAAAGTCTTTATTTCTGTTAAGATATTCTATGACTGTACTAGACACATATCCTGATCCCAATATCAGAATTTTCTTTTGTTCTGGTGAAGTTTTCTTTGACTTGTGAGAAGATCTGAAAAAAAATATTCATCAAGGAATTATTACTAAAATAAGTCTTTAGGACAATTGGATTAATTCGTTTTAATGATATAAAGATAAAAGATAAAAGAAAGAATTTAAATAAAATACAAATTTACATAAAGACATAGATTTTATAAGATTTAGCCATTTACTTATTGCATAAGAAATAAATCCATAATAGCCAGAATCAGTTGTTCCTTGTCAGGTTACTAAAATGTTTGTACATTAAACTATCCCACTGATTATATACAATAGATCTTTTTCTCTAGATTTTATTCAATGGAAATACAGTAATAGAATAAACCATACAGAAAAAAGAGTGCACACACTGAAATGTCTCGCCTACTTTTCTAATCATTGATATTATGTTGATAGTCCTAAATATAAAGCTTTATTACAACTGTCACATAAACTAAACATAAACCAAAAAAACAAACATTGACCTTTGAACCATGAAAATGAGGTCAGGGTCAGATGAACCATGCCAGGCAGGCATGTACAGCTACAATTCTTCCATACAACAAATATAGTTGACCTACTTCTTATAGTTTAAAAAAACAGACAAAAACTTAACACTGAGCAATGAACCGTGAAAATGATATCAATGTCAATCAAAACCTGCACGACTGACATATAGATAATAAAATATTTCCATACACCAAATATAGTTGACCTATTGCATACAATATTAGAAAAAAAGACCAAAACTCAAAAACTTAACTTTGACCCCTGAACCATTAAATGAGGTCAAGGTCAGATGACACCTGCCAGTTGGACATGTACAACTTACAGTGCTTTCTTACCCCGAATATACTAGACCTATTGCTTATAGTATCTGTGATATGGACTTGACCACCAAAACTTAACCTTGTTCACTGATCCATGAAATGAGGTCGAGGTCAAGTGAAAACTGTCTTACAGGCATGAGGACCTTGCAAGGTACGCACATACCAAATACATGTATAGTTATTCTATTACTTATAATTCGAGAGAATTTAACATTACAAAAAATCTTAACTTTTTTTCAAGTAGCCACTGAACCATGAAAATAAGGTCAAGGACATTGGACATGTGACTGACGGAACGTTCGTAACATGAGGTATCTATATACAAAGTATGAAGCATCCAGTTCTTCCACCTTCTAAAATGTAAAGCTTTTAAGAAGTTAGCTAACGCCGTCGCTGGATCAATATCCCTATGTCAAGCTTTCTACTACAAAAGTCGCAGGCTCGACAAAAGTAAAATAACGACTTACGTGAATTTGTTCCTTAGTTCTTGAATGTATTGATGATTTGGTGTTAGAACTCCATTAGATGCTATAACTGCCTGTCAAATCAAAATTTTATATTTATATTTATAAAAGTATATAGAAGTATAACAAAATGGCCAAATAAAAAGATGGTTACAAAACATTAAGTCATAAACATAAATACTGTGCATCCTTAAACTACACTTACATTTTTAATCTCTGGAGTTGTATCAAAGTCTTCATATGGTTTTATGGCATCAGACTTTAACTGAAAGAAAAAAGAACAATCATAATTGCTCAAACAGTTCAAACAGAAAGAAATACACAACAATATCATACATAGATGGTATATTTAATAAAAAAATATTTTTTTAAACTTTTATATTTGACTCAACTTCCTTTTGAATGAAACATTCATGTATTCTCTGAGAAAAGTTTGCAAAACAATCAATGACAGTATAAATACTTGAAATTGAAAAGACATTCATTTTTCTGATGTGTTATTGGTAAATAAAAAGACATTTTTTACAGTTCTTCTATTAAAGCAGGCAAAACAAACAATTGATTAACTTGCTTGCTTTATTTGTTTGGATGTTTGTAAACAACATGTATGTAGTCTATTTCAGTCTGTTTACTATTTACTTGAATACAATTGGACAATAAACATTAAATTCATTTCATGTCAATTCTTATTGTCCAATCAAATCCCGGTCTATATCAAAACAGACAGAAACTCCGCCTACCTATTGTTTGCAAACAACCAAGCAAACATAACAAGCAAGTTTATCAATGTTTTGTTTTGCATGCTTTTATAGAAGAACTGTAAAAGAAAAACTTCCGTCTAATATTTTTCTTTGTTTTGGGAAATACAATGGGTTTTTTTGTGTACAGACCTCTATCCTCTATACTGTTAATTTTTTCTTGCATTTATTATTGCAATTGTTAAACAATTGCCAAAAATGGAAAATTAATTATAGTGATTTCAAGAAAAGCTGCTTAAAAATAAGGCTTTTAGAATCTAAAATGTGAGATTTTATCAATTTTGCAATACCCATAAAGTTATAATAATTTAAGCAGTTACATCAACATGGTAAAAATTCATAAAATTACATTTATCCATTACTGTCAATTGATTTTGTGAGTACTCACTGTTTTTTTACTAATGTGACAAAATCAATTGGAATGCAAATGTCAAAATACTTTTAATTTTCTTACCATTTCTTTAACTTTAGGAAACAATAAATGACCAAAGAAATCTGTGGCCTCTTTTGGTATCTGAGCTGGCATATTGTCTATTGAACAAATCAATACACCTTTTCCTGCAAAACTGAAATGTAAAATTATAAACTGAGTAAATGAACGATAACTTTATTGCAGAAAGCTTTATATGCTTTATATATATGGAAGCATATTTACAACATCACATATGATAAACAGAAGAGACCAATACATAAAAAAACCTAATTACAATTAAAACAAATAACAAATATAACAATTAACATTAAGTACAATATCAGATCTGATTGACCATGCACATTTTTTATGCAAAACAGATTTACATAAATACTGAAATTTAGTAATGTTTGGCCAAGAACACTAAATTTTTAGCAAATATTTAGGCCAAATCTTTATTGTCATATAAAAAGCCTCAACATTAAATTCCTACCTGTCTGTTTCTTTATTCTGGTCAGCATCATACAAACAAAAGGGTTTATCAATCGTAGTACATTCATTCATAAACTCAATAGAACCACCAGGGTCAGCAGATATATCACAGAGGGCAATGAGACGATGAGGTAACTGTGGACAACCTGAGCTGGACGGAATCCATGGAAACGACTGTGATGTGAGGAGACTTTTAGCCTCTGGGATAGTTATTAATCTTGGTGCTGTTGGAGCCCAGTATATTCCGTTTATGATAACTGAGGCATATGGTGCTATCTAAAAATAAATTTATCAATGATGAATTTAGCGTAATTAAAGCAACAACTGTACATGAGCAAAGATTGTGATGTCTTTAAAATTACAATAATATGTTATATTTTTAAGATATTTTTACCACTGTCACCCTTGCATAGGCAGTAATTAGGTCTTTCAACCTTTCAGGTGAAAGACCTATTGTATTTGTTCTGATTATTATTATTAGGTCTTTCAACCTTTCAGGTGAAAGACCTATAGGGTTTGTTCTGATTATTATTAGGTCTTTCCACTTTTCCGTGGAAAGACCTATTGGTTTTCTTCTGATTATTAAGGTCTTTCCTTTTTCTATAAGGAAAGACCTTACTGTATTTCTTCTGATTATTATTATTATTCTTTTTGTTCCGCCAAACTTTGACAAAATAAACCTCCGTAACCGTAAACCATGTCGCTTTCATGTTCACACTTTTTATCGGTGTCATGAATACCTATCCGGAACTCACCCTGTGAGTCGAAATATTTTGTCGGTTCGGAGTAATCCCTCCGAAACCCAAAATACTTGTTATCGTTCCAACACCGTAACTGTAATAGGTAGAAAAAAAACGAAGGGTGAAATTTGTTCAGGACCAGACCCCGGTTCTTCGTTACATTTGGATCAAAAAGATTCAACGACTCATTGGTAGGGTTATGCCCCTATGAAAATTAACCGGTGTCGGTTGGCCACCAAAACTCAGAAACCGTAAGTCGTAGACACCTCGGATCTTCACCAATCATCATCAATTCATGTATCTTTGAAAAATACCTCAAGGTCAAATTTGTATGTTGACCTTGACCTTTGACCTAACACCTTGTTATGGGATAATCTCAGAAACCATTATACTTACAGAAGTTTTAGATAGTGGAAAATGTTTGGGTCATTACGGTGCAACTTTGTTACATTTTGACCGAAGAGATTTGACCTTTTTGTAAGGGGCATAACCCCTGTTTTAGGTTTCTGAAAAGACAAAATCAGCTTTTACTACATAACCAAAGGTCCTAGACCCATGGGGTCTTCAGCAATGACATTGGGGACTAATGACCTTGACAAAGGTCAAAAGGTCAAAGGTCAAGGTCATGTCCCAGATAGCGAATTTAGTGTTTTTAACCTTATATAAAGGATTTTTAGTGTGTTTTCAAGCTTTTTTAAGGTTGACCTTGACCTTTGACCTTTCAACTTTTTATTGGATATCTCAAAAACGATTATACTTACAGAAATAGTAAATAGTGAAAAATGTTTAGTTGACTAAGACGCAACTTTTTTACATTTTGACCAAAGAGCTTTGACATACCCTTAAGGGGCATAACCCCCATTAACGGTTTCTGAAAAGACAAAATTAGCTTTAACTCTTGAACCAAAGGTCCTAGACCCATGGGGTCTTATATAATGACATCGTGGACCAATGATCTTTACAAAGGTCACAAGGTCAAAAGTCAAGGTCATGTCCTAAAAAGCGAATTTGTTGTTTTTGTCATATTTTAACTGTTTTATGTGTGTTTGAGAGCTTTTCAATGCATTCTACGACTATTGGAACATGTATTTTACATTACGAAAAGGAAAGACCTCTCAATTGTTCAAGAACAATTGACATTTTAATTATTATTTTTTTTCTTCCGCCTAATTTTCTTTCCTTCGCTAACTTTTTGTTTCACAAGATGTCACTTAGATATTTTGTATATGATATCGAAGAGTTAATACGCTTTTGAAACTGACACCGCGTAACAAAAATCTTTTCCATGTAAGAGTTATCTCCCCGAACACTGTTTTTCTTGTTATCACTTATATGTCGCAACCGTATAAGAAACCGACAAATTTATTTTACCAAATTGCTCGTTATATCCTCAGGATGAAATGATTAATTTTAGTCGAAGATATCCGGAGACTCCATATGAGAGTTATCCCACCTTTTGTATATGATATAACTGATTTGCATTTCTAACTGGTAAACGGTAAATGACATAGGCCTAGGGTCTTTTGATTTGAGGTCCTTGGTTCAAAAAAATGAAAATGAGGTCAAGGTCAAAGGTCAAGGTCATGTTCAAAATTTTGACTTTGGCTTGTTATCGCTCATTTTCAGAAATCTTACAAGATATCGACAAAATATTTTTACACAATTGTTAGTCGCGACATGTAGTTACACATACATTTTAGTCAAAAGGGTACGTAAACATTTGATGTTATTTTTCCCCCTTTTATATCTAATATCAGTCGTATGGTGATATAACTCATTAACAATATAAAGTAAAGACCTAGAGTCTTTTGATTTGAGGTCCTTGGTTTATGACCTTGAAATTGAGGTCAAGGTCATATGTTAATTTAACATTCAAGATTTTGACCTTGGCTTTTATCTCATATGTATTCATGTTAAAGCTATTAGACTTTTTGCATTAGGTTGCAAGCAATATGACGTTGAAAAGCTAACCGGAAGTGACCTTTTGCAAACCGGAAGTAGCTTATTTTTGTAATAAATTATTGTAAAAGTATGTAAAACCATATATTTTTGGAATCAGCGTCAAGTAATCTATAAGACAGTACCGGAAGTAACATATTTTGAACCGGAGGTAGAAAATTATCTCCCTTATTTATATCTTTTTGTATATAAACCTTATATTTTTGGAATCAGCGTACAATAAGTTGTCATTTGACGCTGAAATTGACATCTAAAACCAAATTTTAATATTTTCATATAAAAAAAATCATTACTAGTGGAAAGACCATCAATGGTTCTCTGAACAATTGGTTTTTAATTATTATTATTATTATTATTTTTTTTTTTTTTTTTCTTCCGCCAACTTTTTTTTCCTTCACTGTTTTTTTGTTTCAAAAGATGTCGCTTAGATATTTGCTATATGATATCGAACAGTTAATACGCTTCTGAAACTGACACCGCGTAACAAAAAACTTTACCTTGTAAGAGTTATCTCCCCGAACACTGTTTTTCTTGTGATCTCTAAGGCTTAGCAACCGTATAAGAAACCGACAAATTTATTTTTCCAAATTGCTCGTTATATCCTCAGGATGTTCTGTTTCATTTGGACCGAAGCTATCCAGAGACTCCATATGAGAGTTATGCCCCCTTTTATATATTATATAAGTGATTTGCATTTCTAACTGGTAAACCATAAGTGATAGAGACCTAGTGTCTTTTGATTTAAGATCCTTGGTCCAAAAAAATGAAAATTAGGTCAAGGTCAAAGGTCAAGGTCAAATTTTAAATTTTGATTTTGGCTAATTTTCACTTACTTCATAAACTTTATAAGATTTCGACAAATTATTTTTACTAAATTGTTAGTTGCGACATGTCGTAACTTATAAATTTTGATTGGAAGGGTGCGTAGACAATAAATGGGAGTTTTTGCCCCTCTTATATTTAGAATTATGCGTAAAGTGATATTACTCATGAACCATACATAATACTGACCTAGGGTCTTTTGATTTGGGATCCTTAGTTTATGACCTTGAAATTGAGGTCAAGGTCATAAGTAAATTGGACGTTCTAGATTTTGACCTTTGCTCGAAATTCATATTTTTATATCATAAAGACAAAGCAACTGAAATTTTCAACTAAATCTTAATATTTTCATATCAAAATAGATCCTTATTGGTTGAAAGACCTTCAATTGTTCTTTGAACAATTGGTTTTTAATTATTATTATTATTATTATTATTATTAGGTCTTTCCACTTTTCCGTGGAAAGACCTATTGGATTTCTTCTGATTATTTTTTTTTTCTTCCGCTTAATTTTTTTCCTTCGCTGTTTTTTTGTTTCGCAAGATGTCGCTTAGATTTTTGGAATATGATATCGAACAGTTTATACGCTTTTGAAACCAACTCTGCTTAACCGAATACTTTCCCAAATAAGAGTTATCTCCCCGAACACTGTTTTTCTTGTTATCTCTAAGGCTTCGCAACCGTATAAGAAACCGACAAATTTATTTTTCCAAATTGCTCGTTATATCTTTAGGATGTTCTGTTTTATTTTGACCGAAGCCGTATAAAGATTCCATATGAGAGTTATCCCCCTTTTATGTTTGATATAGGAATTTGCATTTCTAACTGGTAAACCATAAGTGATAGAGACCTAGGGTCTTTTGATTTGAGGTCCTTGGTCCAAAAAAATGAAAATAAGGTCAAGGTCAAAGGTCAAGGTCATATTATAAATTTTGATTTTGGCTTATTTTCACTCATTTTCAAAAGCCGTATAACTTATCGACTAATTATTTTTACTAAATTGTTAGTTGCGACATGTGGTAACACGTAGATTTTAGTCGAAAGAGTATGTAGACATTTGATGCCAGTTTTGCCCCCTTTTATATCTAATATTAGTTGTAAGGTAATACAACTCATTAACTATATATAGTAGAGGTCTAGAGTCTTTTGATTTGAGGTCCTTGGTTGATGACCTCGAAATTGAGCTCAAGGTCATAGGTAAATGTAACGTTCTAGGTTTTGACCTTTGCTTTTACCTCATATGTATACATGATCAAGACTTGAGACTTTTTAAATTAGGTTGCAAGCAATGTGATATAGAAAAAGACAACCGGAAGTGACCTTTTGTAAACCGGAAGTAGCTATATTTTGTACTTTATTAATGAAAAAGTATATAGAACCATATATTTTTGGAATCAGTGTCAAGTAAACAATAAAAAAATTACCGGAAGTAACATATTTTAAACCGGAAGTAAAAAATGATCTCCCTTATTTATATCTTTTTGTATAGAAACCATATATTTTTGGAATAAGCGTTCAATAAGCTGTCATTTGACGCTAAAATTGACATTTAAAACCAAATTTTAATATTTTCATATAAAAAAAAGGTCTTAACTGGTGGAAAGACCATCAATGGTTCTCTGAACAATTGGTTTTTAATTATTATTATTTTTTTTTTTTTTCTTCCGCCAACTTTTTTTTCCTTCACTGTTTTTTTGTTTCCCAAGATGTCGCTTAGATATATGGTATATGATATCGAACAGTTAATACGCTTCTGAAACTGACACCGCGTAACAAAAAACTTTACCTTGTAAGAGTTATCTCCCCGAACACTGTTTTTCTTGTTATCTCTAAGGCTTCGCAACCGTATAAGAAACCGACAAATTTATTTTTCCAAATTGCTCGTTATATCCTCAGGATGTTCTGTTTTATTTTGACCGAAGCTATCCGGAGACTCCATATGAGCGTTATCCCCCCTTTTGTATATGATATAAGTGATATGCATTTCTAACTGGTAAACCATAAGTGATAGAGACCTAGGGTCTTTTGATTTAAGATCCTTGGTCCCAAAAAATGAAAATTAGGTCAAGGTCAAAGGTCAAGGTCAAATTCTAAATTTTGATTTTGGCTTATTTTCACTTATTTTCATTAACCTTATAAGATATCGACAAATTATTTTTACTAAATTGTTAGTTGCGACATGTCGTAACTTATAAATTTTGGTTGCAAGGGTGCGTAGACAATAAATGGGAGTTTTCGCCCCTCTTATATTTAGAATTATGCGTAAAGTGATATTACTCATGAACCATACATATTAAGGAACTAGTGTCTTTTGATTTGAGATGTTTAGTCTATGACCTTGAAATTGAGGTCAAGGTCATATGTAAATTGGACGTTCTAGATTTTGACCTTTGCTCGAAATTCATATTTCTACATCATAAAGCCATAGGAACTGACATTTTCAACTGAATTTTAATATTTTCATATCAAAATAGATCCTTTTTGGTTGAAAGACCTTCAATTGTTCTTTGAACAATTGGTTTTTAATTCTTACATATTATTGTATTAAAACAACTATATATAACAATTGAAGATTTTACTTATTTAAGGTCAAGTAACAGTAAATGAACGCCGTCTAGCGGATTCCGCGAAATATTGCGACGTTTTGTACGAATTACGTCCCTTTGACCAGATTTTGCTATGTTAAAATTTCACCCGGCGACTTTTCGATGGGACAACGTCAACGGTAAATTTGACGGAAAGTATGTTACTTCTAGGAGAATGAACTTGTTTTTCTAAAATTAAAAATTGAAAATGAATATGAAAACAGTCCTGAAGACGATCTTCAAAATGAAAATCAGGACATAGGGTGGTAGAGTTTGTATATCTGCCGACCAGTTAAAACAAGTGTGAAAACTGTTGCTCACTACTATTTCTACATACTTGTGATGAGAAAAAACAGTGTGGTCTCGGAAGTATTCTATATGTAGTATGTCAAAACTGTCCTTTCAAAAACCCTATATTCACTGGGAAAAGACATCGTCTAGCAGAAAATAAGCAGAAGCTAGGGGTGCAAGTTTGGGACATTAATACTAAAGTTAAAACTTAGTATTGTACGGTAAGACTATAATATCTCCCATATTTTGAAAATTATCACACTAGTCGGAACAAGTAAAAATATTTTCAAATTAGAGAAAAGGAAATGAACCACATAAACTAATACTGGTCATAAATTCGCAGCTGCGTCAGTCATAGATGGCACTAAACTATCATAATACACTTAAATTAATTAACCTTGTTCACGGTTGGAACAATAGTTTAATATTCATACACAGTTTTTAGAATATAACAAATTAAAAATAAGCAAAAATGATGTTTCACTATCATTAATCCATCGCTACATTTTGTAATCTAACGTTCTTTTTTTTGTTTTTGTAATGGTGCTTTCTTTCACGTCCGCAATTTCGATGTTAAAAATAGAACACAAATCTTTAAATAGATACATGTATAAATAGTATATGGTTTAAAGATTTATACAGGGCTTAGTATCCTAATAGTATTGATTCGTACGGTTGTCTCCTCAAAGGAAATTTGTAATATATATATGGGTAAAAATTAACCGAATAAAAAAAAAATGTACCCTAGCTGAAAGTAGCATTTCAACTATACAATAGAACTGTTCTCCATTCTATTTCACTCATAAAACTTGAAGGTTGAGAACGAGATTATATCGATCACCTCTATATCATAGTACTACTATATATACCGACTGAAAAATATGCACAGTGTCACAGACTTTCAGTACCTAAAGTTAAATGTAAATCCCGTAAGTAGTGAGTACTTCAATAAGACAGTAACCAGACAACAACACAAGGCCAAAAGAAAATTAAAAAGGAAAAGACATCTTATGATATGCATTTGACGGGGGGTGGAGGGGTCCTGATCCCGAAATCCCAGACTTAAAAACATGAAATCCCGAGGTCCCGAATTTATAGAAATTTCAATCCCGCCATACCGAAATTCGAAAAAAAATAGCCGGATCCATAAAGGATCAATCCCGAAATCCCGTGCTGAAAAACACCCGATCCCGGAGTCCCGTTTAAGGTCCCCCTTCATTTGTGTAGATGGACTAAATAACAAAACACAATATTACCAGTCATGTCTCAGTCTGTGTGCGATTGTGTTTTTCTTGGGTTTTTTTTCGGTTGGGGGGGGGGGGGGGGGTTGTAGACATATCAAACATAAATATGTACATCTGTTGTTATGTCATATGTCTCAACCTCCGTTAATTTGGTTTCCTCGGAAATGTTTTTACACGATGTATTTTCTGGAAAATACACTGTACTACAAAGACTACAAATTTCTTGAGAGAAAGGGAAATTCAGAGAGAGAAGCACAATAATTTATTGTCACACATGATTAGATCTCAAAGGGAGTTGCAGAATAAGAAATACTGGCGAATGTCAAAATTGAACAAAAAAGTGCAAAATTATAAAGAATAACAACGGAAAATAAAATAATTATTTAATATAATAGTGTAGACCATGTACAGAATTTTACAAAATCGTTAATTGAAGATTTTACAGAATAAGCGTTATATCTAAAGATAAAGAACATTTAGGTCCGAACTTCATATGGACCCTTAAAAATCATTGGATTATCTCGGTGATGAATAAAAAATCACTGGTCAATTTAAAGGTTGTTGTAAGTGATGCAATATATTCTTATTTTCCTGTTCCCCTTATGTAACTTCCAGTTTTATTAAAGTTTACATCCATCAAAGCCTTAGTTTAATTTAGTTTCCTGTCATTACTACCCCCCCTTTATTTGTCGCATGTTGTGTATCATGTACTGATTCTATATATACTTCGAGCATACATATGTACACTTATGGAACAATAACCATTTAGTAAACCTTTTTAAAACGTTTTTGTAGACTTGTATACAATAAATTTTATACAGAATAAAAAAGATATTAACAAAGATGTCAGTTTGTCTGCATGTTTTACTTGTTAACTTGAAGATGTATAAATAACCACACGACACTCTTTCAAGAATTTGTAGAATCATTGATATAATGTTTGTTTTTATATGCGATGTTAAGCAGCAGTATATGGACAGAACACGTTCTGTCGTGATATAGTACCAAAACACAAGCTTTTACATGTTCCGCTGCTAAAAAAAAAACGTTTTTTTTTTCAAAAATGGCCAAATCATATATCGGAACGGAGAAAAGGTGTAAACAGATGACTTACAAGATAGTCTAAGAGATTTATGAATTGGTTATCCAAAAATGACAAAGTTCAACTATCTCTCATTAGAGCAAATATTAATAAAGATCAAAACCCTGACCAAATGCAAACAGACAGCAAAGTACATTCTAGGATTCAAACTGTAGATGTTTTGCGGAATAACTATAAACTATAAAGGGGGACGGACGGACGGACGGAAGGACGGGCGGCCAGACAGAATGACGGACGGACAGACGTACATGGGTAGTTGAGGGGGCATAAAAAAATATAGCTTCATTTACATCTTTTATTGCGTCAACTTGTAGACAGTAACCTTGATGATTTCTATTTTTAAGATTTTACCGTTTTTGCGTTCATGTACTTAAAACGTATTTTTGTCTGAATTAGTAATTGATTTAGATATGTATATTGATAATAAACATACATGTATCACATTTTTTACAACGTATAATTTCTTTTTAAAATGTTCAATAAAAGAGGTTCTGATTGGGGTTTCCGGAATACAGAATAATGGGCAAAAATTGCAGAATAAAATGCAAAAAAGAAAAAAAAAGAAAAAGTATATAATGAGGTGCTAAAATATAAAGAATAAAGAATATTGGTAATACTAAATAAAAATTTATGATAATTATCCAGACTCTTATGATAAAAAGAATCTATCAATACGAAACACATAGTCATCGTGCATAATCAACACGAAGAACGTTGGAAATTATTAGCATAATTACACCTTATGTAAGAATCCGGGGTTTGTATTGGTTAATAGCCAGTGTATTTTTCACCAATTTATTGTTATCAAATGAATATCGTTCATTTTTAACGCCGCCGGGGTATTTGCTAAAAGGATATGCCTTTTTTACCCTCTCTGCCGTGGTATTTGCCAAAAAATACTCTATCTTGAGAATGAATTTCCCTCGCCTTACGGCTCGTGAAACTTAACATTCTCTCGACTGGTATTTTTCGCAAATACCCCTCCTTAACATGATATATCTGTTCATGATAACTTGACGTTATATAATAAAAATTACGACGTCACGAATTTTGATGTTTTTTTTTGTCAAAATGTTGGGTTTGCGTCGCTTCTACAGGGAAAACGAAGTCGGTGACCATATATTTTTTTAATATCATCTAATTCGTAAGACAAAGAGGAAAAAAACAATAATTTAAAAAAAAATTCTATGGAGCGGTTCTCGTGATTTATACCAGAAACCGAAAATTGTAGAAGAAAAATATAGATTTACCCTATATATTCAATGTAATTTAGTACCCTCTCGGACCATTTTAAAAATGGATTTTTCTTGAAAACGAAGTCGGTGACATACTTTTTTTTACATTTTCTGATGTATATTTTCATTATCTAATTGAGTTCTAAGTTTTTAAAAAATCTATGGACTAGTTTATTTACTGATCCTTGACCTTAAATATCGGTTATCAAAAAGTAGACTTTTGAGCTTCATTTTGTAGGTAAATTGATCAATTGAAAATATACATTAAATATGCATGTTAAGTCTTTCACACATCTATTTTGATAATAGTGCTGAGTTCACACGTAATTCAAATTTGATTTGCATCAACTATTCCGAATTAGTATAATTCGCATTCAAAACGTTTCACGTTCACATTTCTAATAGGAATTGCAATGTGCGTCTAATTCGCTTTCCTGTCCCAACGACAACTTTTAAATCGTATTAACAAAAACACATTTCTAATGCAAATTGGATAATGCATATGAGCCAATTGGAATCAATTGGAATTAAGAAAGAAGAGTGAGTGAACGCGATTAGAGAATTCGATTCGCATTCGATTCGAATTAAATGTAGGTGTGAACGAGGCATAGGATTTGATAGTGGACATATGTTGGTAAATTTATAATACAGGACGGTTGTACACTGTGTAAAAGGAAAATTAAATCAAGCTGAAATGTGTAAATCAAGAGTTGTTGGTAGTGTACACTAGTTTACATCAGGTGATGTTTTTTTTATAAATCTGCAACAGAGGGAAAATCTTTCTTTCTAGTTTCCATTATATATTTTGATGTAAAATTATAAGACTGAGAAGTCAAAATTTCAATGAATACAAGTGTACGCATAAAATAATTCCTACTCTTATATAACTGAAATAAATGTACATAATTCTTTATAGGACAAAAGCAGAAATGACTTATTATAACTTGTAAATATTGCAAATACTATTGAATATAAAGATTAAAGATTGAGGTCAAGTAATTTATAAAAATTAAACATAACAGTATTAGGATAAGCCTTAAAATAAGTCAAATATCCTACAATGGTTCACCTGGTACAAAGTTGATAAATATGTTTATTTAAAAAAGGTAAAATCTTTATAAACCCAAATAAAAATAGAAAATTCAAAGGTAAAGTTTTGATGACAATAATTGAATAAGAAAAGTTGAAATCAACAGGATAATATTTTTTGGTTTGATTGTGTTTCTCAGTTGCTGTCTCATTTACATTTACCAAACACCTAGTCTTATTCATGTGTATAGCAAACAATAAAGGTGCTTCACAACAAAAAAGGCAGACGACACTTAAATATAAACATTAAGCAATAAGAATCCACATAAAAACTAGGAGAAATTCGTTTTTTTTGTAAACTAATCACAAAAAGAGTAAAGGTTTTTCAACGCAATTTGAAGGTATATAGATTAAAAGAATTGTTACAAACTTGTGTATTTGCTGTCATTTGTTCAATTGATTTATTTTCTAAATTATTTGCTCCATAGATTAGGTTGATAACTACTTTTTTAGCAGTTTATATACATTCTATCATTTTAATAGTATGATATAAATTTATGTGCCTTCTGAATTTATTATTTTAAAGTATTTTGTTTCACATCCAAACTTCAGAACTCTTCTTTAATGGAAATTTTGCTTGAATATGTATAGAAGTCAAACTGACTATTTATACATGGATAGGATAATCTGATATCGTTCACATTTTTGTTCTTTTAGTTTCTGAGTGCATATGTATCTTTGTCGCGTTGGATGTGGAATACTAGTTACTCAAAATAATTGTTGAAAAATTTCCTACTGTCATAAGATCCTAATTAATTGTAAATCTCCATACCTTTGAGGCAAATGTTGAACCATATCTTGATGGATGCTGTTCAAATTCTTCAGGATCAAATTTTCCACCATCTTTGCGAATGTAATGATCTTCCCTGCTTACAACACATATGTACAACTTATTGGTGGCTGCAATTGTAAGAAATAATCCATGCAAAAAATGGAAAACAAATCAACTTTAAAAAAAACCCCAAGAAACAGAGGAGACACTATGACTCTTTAAGGTGGTACCTAACACTACAGGGAGATAACTCTGTAAAGTCAGCTAAACATTTTAATTACGTTGTGTTGTAAAAGGAATATTAAGCTTCTCAATGATTAAAATTGGTGTTTGTTAAATTGCTATATAACCAGTGTAATTTTTCTGACAAAACGGTTGGTTCAAAATTTTTGAAATTTTTATATTTTTGTCAAAGGGTCACAGTAAATACTTTGTCAAAATTTTATGAAAATTAAACGAGCCAAATTAATTTTAGTGAAAGTGTTGAGTACCACCTTAAATATTCTTATTATGCATGTTATTTCTGAATTCCCACAAATAATAAGTAAACATTTGAATAGTATAAGATACAGTAACTTCAAAAAAACTTGCTAAACATCAAATTAAGATATATTACTGAACTTAGCAGGATATAGTCAATAAGTTTGCACTCTTAACTTTTTAATACTGTCAATTCAGAAATAATTGCAAGATTTTTATTAAGACCAATAATGTGACTAGGAGAGTATTGTAATATCAGATACATATAACTGTATGCAGATTTTCCTAAAATTAATCTCTCATTTCTTTTCTTTTTGTCTTTTCTAGAAAAATCTCAAGTTATAAATGGATGCAACAATTTCACAGTTTACAGTACCACAATAATACTTTTTTACAATTGGTAAATGCATGCATATGTCGTTCTTGGATATATAGCTAATTTTCTTTTATTCATGACTGACAGAATTTAACTCACCACCATGTTTGGCAACTTTGGGTAGATGTTCTGGTTCTATATATTCATGTGGAAATTCTTGGAATACTTGTTGTGCACCCTGAAATATGAAAAAAGTTTCAAGCAATGATATGCTAAGCATACCCCAAGTCATAATTCAATGTATTGAAGACAGAAAGTTGGTGGTAGACAAGTAGGGAAAGTACTTGGAAGCAACAAATCATCACTGTGATTGCTGCTGACCAAATATGACATCATTCTATTCATTTGTTTCTGAGAAAGTGTGAGGAAAATATATTTTTCATTTAACATATCATTTCAAAGTATCTAAAATAGGTGTCTGTCAGATTCATAAAGCAATTGGTTTTCATCTGTATGTTTTTAAACCTTCTACTAAAATTCTGCTGTTAATCACAATAACCTTTAAAAGACATACCCTCAATAACTAAGAACTTTTTTACACAAATATAACAAGCATGTGTCTGAGGACATGAATGCCCCTGCTCAAGCTTGCTTATCAAATGTGAAACCAGATGCTCCGCAGGGCAAAGCTTTATACGACCACAGAGGTTGAACCCTGAACATTTGGGGAAAGTATAGACACAATATTAAAGCTGGATACAGCTCTCAATTTGGATTGTAATTTTTTTTAAATAGTTGACACAGCATTGGTATCATCATTTCTTAATACATAATTTGCAGTGTAAGTGGGGTAATCAAAGATATATATATATATATAACAGTATTCTTTAAATGGAATTGGCTTACTTCCCTTACACTGCTTTAAATTTGTCTTAATTGTCCTTTAACAAGAAAAACCCTTGTTTTCCTCCTTTTTTGTCCCTATTTGCTAAATGATTTGAGCAATACACCCCCATAACCATCCTGTGTAGTATGGAAACTTGTGGTATAATTTCAGAGAGATTTATACACTTTTACACAAGTTATTGACTGGAAACTACAAAAATGCTTATTTGGATCCCTTTTTTGGCCCCTTACTTATTGAAACCCCCTTGGAGCAAGAACCCTAAAACTCAATTCCAGCCTTTCCTTTGTAGTAAGAAACCTAGTAGTTTAATTGTCTGTAAACTAGAAAAATGCTATTTTTTGGCCCTTTTTCCTACATGTTCAGGGAAATTAACACCAAACTCAATCCCAGCCTTCCCTTTGTTATGGAACCTTGTGGTAAAATGTCAGAGAGATCCATACAGTTACACATAAGTTATTGTCCTGAAACTAGAAAAATGTTTTCGGCCCTTAATTCCTAGACTGTTTGCCCCATAGCCCTTAAAATAAATCCCAAACTTCTACTTATGGTATTAAACATTGTGGTACAATTTCAGAGCAATTGAAAAACTTATACTCAACTTAATGTCATGAAACTAGATAAATGCTTGTTTTTGGCCCCTTTGGGCCCCTAATTCCTAAACCTTTGGGACCATAACCCCCAAAATCAATCCCAACCTTCCTTTTGTGGTTATAAACAATGTGTTAAAATTTTATTAATTTTTGCAGTCGTATAAAAACTATGAAGAGCATTTGATGTCACTGCTAGTTTTTAAAGAGTTCTAGAATGCGGCACTTTTGCAATTTTACAAGTTGTACAGGGGTAGAACTCTAGAACAGTAAGGACTTACTGCCCAATTTCCAACTCTCTCTGTTTTGGTTCTTAGCATTGTGATGAGTTTCATATAAACTGGATGAGGAAAACTAAAGGTCAAAAACAAAAATAGGACAGATGGAAGAACAGACAGACATCAAGGTTGACATTTAATGGCCCCATTGCAGCTTAATTATCTTAAATTGAAGCCTAGTACCTACTGTGAATTCATTATTATTCGTTGGATACCAGTTTTCGTGGATTTCGTGGGTCCAAGTGAACCACGAAATTGAATGTTAAACGAATGTCATATTTTATATAGGCTTGTATGCAGACATCCGCAAAACCACGAAATTAAATATCCACGAACATGCAGGTTTTCCATAATCCACGAAAATTGGTACCCACGAAAATAAATGAATCCACAGTATTGCATTTCAACACACTGGCAGGAATGTTTTATCTACTTCATGTTGCTTTCAAAGTTCTTTTTTCATAAATGACTAAATAAAAATTCATTAGACTATACCTGAGAAACATTACCAGATCCTGTGAAGACAAAAACTAAAGGTCCAAGAGATTTTGGCATTCTTTCTAAAGCAATCTCATATCCAGCATCACGAATTGCCTGTCTTGCTTGTTCTGTGTTTCTGTAATTATGGCTGGGTCCAATATACTAAAAATATATAATTTGTATAATCACATGAAATCTTCAGAGTAACATGCTTCCAGTATTTTTATTATTCTGGAATGAAATAATGCAATCCAAGAAGTGTGAGGTAAAATCACTAATCATAATATTTGTCAACAAATGATGTTCATTCAATTAGGAAATTAGCAAGACTTTTTTCATCATATTATACAAGTAATGAAATGACTGATTTTTGAAGAGTATAAAGCTAAAATAATATAATTTGTCTTTGTATTATGAAATGGAGTTTACCATAAAAGGTGTGTGATGTCCTAAGGCCAAAAGTCTCAATCCCAAACCATGAAGTATGTTAATCATTCCAGCTACTCCTGCATACACTCCAAAGGCAACAGTTCTCTGTCCTTTCTCGTCTACCATTCGTTCATAATCTATCAGTCTTATGTTCTGTAATATTAAAGTTGCTACCAAAATTATGCTTTTAAAAAAATCAAAATACTTGTATAATCATTAAAGATGTTGGCCACACTTGCTTTTGACTTTTTGTTCAATATTCAGGATCCCCTATTGGCCTAGTTTTATCCTTGTAGTGCTGATAACTTTTCTTTTCATAATCTAATGACATACAGTTTAAAAGCCATTTTGGAAAGTCCTATAAAATCCTTATTTTTTTCTTCAAAAAGTCCCAACGAGGCAAATTTTAGCAGATTATTTATTTTTTGGCAGTATGACTACAATGGAGACTTGTTAAAATAGCTATGATTTTATTTTTAAGATTAAGGTACCCCTCAAAAAAGCATTGTTAACCTTGGCTTCGCCGCAGTTGACAATGTTTTCTCGGGGTAACAATCTGCTCTATCACCCTCTCTGCTATGTGTTATTTATATAATGTCAATTGTTAACAAACTAGACAAGGATTATGAATTATCATGATTATAAGGGTTAAATGTTTATATACATGTATGTGCATCATTGTAAAATTATAGGATAAAAAGAGGATACCACATTGTTGAAACATATCTATTTACACTCACTACAAAATGGATTAAAGTGAGACAAGACCCTCTGATCTCTGACTAAAGCAGATTAAGCTGATGTTATCTACAGTAGATTAAGATTTTACAAATGAATTAAATAGTTTCCACCAACTTGCATATATATTGGCTGTGTTTGATAAAAACACATTTCAGCATACAAGATAAACAAAATTACAGATAAAATGAGAAAAATAAGAACTATACCATGTTCACTGATATAATAATTTCCTATTAAAAAGAACATAATTTTGTATGTAGAAATTAGAAAGTTTACATCATAATGAACATGTGACATCAACTTCTCAGCAAACTATCTATTACCAAAATTTTAACCTGATGCAATAGGAACAACTAAACATTTTCGCTTTTTGGAGGAGCCAACCGCATTTTTAATTTCATTAGATTATAATTAAGAGCAGTTTAGTCATGTCAGTTACTTAATTAAAAATATCATTCTTGATGAAAAACAACTTTTGTTTAATAATTTATATAAGAAATAAGAGAAACAACACATAAATTCTCTAATTAATATTACCCTTTCCATAATAGCATCTAACAATGGCATATTAGCCTCCTGTGCTTTGATTGTATGAGAGAAGAAAGCATATGTTTTGTCAGGTAAGAGTAGATCTATAGGAACAGACTTTACACCCATAACAAGGGATGCCTCAGACATGTCCTCCTGTATCGTTGCTCCAACCTTCGCATACTCCTACAAAGCAATAAATATGCATTACATTTGATTCATTAACAAACCAATCTAATTAAAATTAAACCTCAACTGAACACTTTCTCATTTTTTGTAATGCATGCACATTGAAAATCTGACTTAGGAATTCTAATGCAACCTCCTTTGTCATGTTAGTAAAGTTAATCTAGATTGGATTACATCACACAAAGGAGAAGGTTCAATAAGGCAAAAAAATGGCCCCCTTTTTCAGCTTAAATTTCAAAATAAGAATTAATGACCAGTATCACATTGAATCATAGCTAATACATTGACTAGATTGGAAATAAGCCTTTTTGTTTAGAATTTACATCCCTGTTTAATTTATGACGTCACAAATGGTATTCATATTGATTTTCAACGAAAAATTAATGAAAAGGGGTCAATATCCAATGATTATCAGACAGGAAACATAGAAACATAGAGCGCATGTGTAGACAAAAAATATCTTTGAAAATAAAGTTTGTAATGACATTTTACATGTCTAACTTGAATATTTATTTTGTCGACACCTGCGCTTTATGTTTCCTGGTCCTAAATTTGGCTAAAATCTGTCAGATTTTGTCAAATTTTGCCAAATGTCTTATTTTGACCTACTTTGGATGTAAAAATCGACGCGTTAGAATAAAACTTTGACAGAAATAGTTATATTTAACTTTCTCACATGTCTTTAAGTCATTTTTAAACATTGTTCATCTTGTAACATTAAACTTCATAATCGGGGCCAAATATGACCCTTACCGAACTTACTCTTTTTCATTGCATCAATTCAAAATTAATGCTATTAAAACCTATGTGCAAGCACAGACGAAGAATGCCAGATTTGAAATGCATGATTTGACGTCAGTTTCATTAGAATGGAGATAACAATGTTATATGTAACTTTTATCATGACAATTGTTTATAATAGAAAAGTAAAAACATATGTTTGTAGTTTTAAAAAAGAATTATTTCCAATATTATACATGTACCTGCATATTATAAGCCCTCCTGTTTGATGGTTGAACTATTACTTTAATACCATCTTTCACCAGCTTTCTAACATGTTTAGGTGCCAGTGGTGCTCTCCTTTCCCATACATTAATTGTCTCTCTCCTGATAGCCAGAACACCAGGTAATCCGGAAGACATTGCTCTCCGGGTAAACAAACAGCCATTTTGCTTCAGAATCTGCTTGCACAATGGCTGAGATTGCGTCCTCCACATTCTAGCTCAAACTTTCCTTTCTTCTAATAAAGAGGGTTAAATGTATACATGTATGCATTGTAAATAAAGACTACCGGTATCTTACATTTGTATATTTATCCTGTAAACATTTCTAGACAAAGTACCAGAATTGTACATGCATAAAAAATCAAAAAGTAGAATGCTCTGAGGGATACGATTGCCATTGTTTTTATTGACACATGTACAATGTATTCTGTATACATGAAGCTAGATAATATTATTTTCAAAACTAATTCAACTGCACATGTAAAATGTAATTTACGTAATATGAATAGTTACAAAATAGCCAATCCCGAATAAAAGTGTATGAACAATGTACTTAGGCTATTGTGTTTTATTTTTGTACTATACATTCCAAGTTTACTTTCCACCGCAGTCATTGAGACTCAGAGTGAGAGAAGGTATTTCACTTCGTATCTTAATTATCACCTATTTTCCTATGTTAATTCTAGGAGGAACCCCATTCCTAACTCTTTAAATATTTAATTTCCTTTGGGTCAGCTGTCATGACTCCTTTCCGTACATATTCCTCAGTTTAAATTGCAATCATTTTTAATATAATACAACGTTTATCGACAGAACAAGTTAATTTTTCTCGAAGTGTGTTTACATTCAGAATTGACGGAAGTTACTTCCGGAAGGGAGACAACTCGTAACGATACTATGGAAGACTCCATTTCCCCTGAAGGGGTGTTGTAATGATACCTTAACGATGTGGAATACATTTATTTTAATTTAAATGATGCATATGATTTAAAATTATGCAACAACAATAACCCTCAATAGCAGACATACAAAGAAAGGATCCCATGAGTTTTAAATTATTCAATTGAGTGGGGAATCCAGAGCAACCATTCAATCTATATATAGATAATACCCCTTTAAGTCCAGAAAACTATACGCATGCGCAAAATTACATAAACAAACCCTGAAGCAAGAACGTATATTAAATTTTAATTAAACGACCTAGATGGTTCTCTATTTCTTTATGGAAGTACAATATCAAATATCAGTGTCATAACGGTGACATATAAGACTTAAGAAAAACTCCACTTCAGTTCTTATATGACAGAAATAGATTTATCAGAATTCAGAGAACTCTCGCATTTTTATCAAAACTGGGGACTTCCCTCTGACGTGTTTTCTAAATTTATAAAAACACTAAATATAAATACTGCTCAATTCTGATTTTCCATGTTGTTAAAAACACACATATAAGTAAAGGGAAATATCAAACATGAAGATTATGAAAAGAACTTTATAGGAAAGTTGTTTAAGTTCAATCCCTTTGTTTGTTTTTTCCTTTTAAAGCAAGACAATCATAAGAATCTGAGATGTTCTTTAATCTTTAGAATAAAACGGTTGAAGTGAGGTCATTGTCCTGAGCCACTAGTATAAGTCTACAGATTGCTTGAAAGCAATCGTATCCCAAAAACTACATGCAATTTAAAGGAAACATGTGGTATACATATCATGTGTATATTTAAATCAATTAGACAGCAACCAAACAACATGCCACATATTCAAGATCAACACAAGGTCTTCAACAAAAGGATACACAAGCCTAGATAAGGTTATATGGACCAAAAATCTAATTAAGTTACATGTATGTTTTTCACTAAAAATGTGAGGTGTATTTTCCGGAATATGCTGAATGATGTTGAAATGTAACGTGATAATGTTACAGAAAGGTATGCAATAATAATGGGAAGAAGATGATAACGAAAGTCATATCACAATTCTAAGACATTTCTTCAAATTTAAGGAAAAAATATTTGAACGAATGAGTTTATCAACATGATCGAGGGGTACAATTAAACTGTTATTTTCTAAAAGAATTTGATAAATATTATACATTTATTTCCCGTGCCTGAGGGAGATATGAAGATTTGTTCACCCAAGAATATTCATATTTCACGAGGGCTCTGCCCAAGGGAATTATGATATTTCGAGGGTGAACAAATCTTCAAATTTCCCGAGGCCAATTGGGAAATGAATGTTTTGTTCCACTGCCTAAGCTTTGTATACTATCTAAACTTCAAATATTAGTTTGAATACCGGCATTTTTCTTATCTGCTTGTTTTTATTACTAAACACACATACATATTGATAAACAGCATGGCAAAGCTACCCTAGCCTTATAATTATTTAGACTAGTAACGTTCATAATTATTTGGACTAACCTTTTACTAGTTTTAGTTTAAAAGAAATTGCAGGTATTTTGTGGAATTTCTTTGAAACCTTAAATAGCTAATCTGAACAGATACCATAATCAGAAGCTTAATCTGAGCTACAAAACAGCTGATAAACTGATAAAAAAAAAAACATGAACAAAGGTGCAAATTTACCTCATTTGTTTGAAGTTAACTCAATTAGCTCAATCAAAAAGATTATTTTATGTCCAAAAAATTTTACCTGACAAAGGATTTTTGGAGTCTTTATGGAATGATTAAAGTGCACAAACAAAATCTCAGAAACATGATCAGATTAAAATTTAGTGCATAAATATCCGTAAACCAGTTCAAGGTCACAATTTTGTAAGACATGTTTTGAATAAAACCTGAGCCAAGGTGAAAGGTAAGATTCTTGTTCTTGTATTTTTCAAATGAAAACAAATACCATAAACTTATATTAAAATAATATCACTAATGCGTCTTTCTACCTGAGTTTATGCTGTTTTCCTATACAACAGTTCCAGACTGTTTGTTGATATTTTTCAGCGAGGTGGGACAAAACTAACCAATCGAAACGTCGACCTATTTTTCACCCAACGAAAATTGTCAAAAGCAACACACCTTCCGAGAGGTCAAGGACGTTTTACATAGAGTTATCTTCCCGGAGGTAGGGTTGGAAATCCGGCATTATTGTCTCCCTTACTGGTATGCATGTCAACATTATAAACATTGCACCGACTTGCACCATTGAAAGACATCAAATGTATTTATTTTGAATCATTTGCTGATATCAATTATATGATTATCAAAGTTACCCTTCAGTAAACCCCAACAGTATTAAGTCTGACCCCAATTGTGCCATTCTAAATTTATCAACTTGTCATATACATGTATGACATTTTTGTTATGTCCTGATTTTTTGTAATTTTGCATTTTATGTGGATATGCACATGCTTGCCTTGCTGAATACACTCCTGTCTGGTTTCCTGAATTTTATTTTATAAGAACTATCTTTAGTTCAACCATTGATAATGATTGCCAGATAATGGCAGCTTGGATGAAAAGGGGAGGGTCACGGCTCTTGGTATGGTGTGGACAAAAATACCTTGATAGTACTATTGCAGACAGACCGTTGCATTTACTGCACATCTGTAGACAAAGCATTTTATCAGTGCACACTAGGGACGCTATTAAGTCTTATTTGTTGACAACAAAAAATCAAGGCAAGAAATTGGTTCCTAGACCACTTAAAAGGCACTACTGAATGGCACTATGTTTATTATTAAATTAAAATTGGTTGGACATTGCAATAAAGGCTCCACCTTGATTCTGAATATTTGTTGAACATGACAGGGGAGAGCTTTCTTAATAACACTGGAATCCTATCCTTTCGGATAGGTAGATAATCATGATAATGTTTGTAATAAATATATACATGTATAATATGGATCAAAATTTAAAGTTGAAAAATAAAAGAAAAGAAAAACTGCTGAATGCACTTACATGTAACTTTTCAAACTACAGGGTTGAAATGTAATTGGTGTCAGTATAGAAATTAAACTGTGAATCTAAAGCGTGTAAACAAGGACGTTATACAGTATGCCCCTATGTTGTGGGTCTCATTGGGGTCTAAGCGTGATGTGGGATTGCCAATTTTTTTCTAAGCGTGACGTGAAAGTCAAATTATTGTGCTGTGAAAACAGTAAGCGGGATTTGGGATCAAAACCCCCCAATGAGACGCCCTATGTTTTTATTGTTGCAAAAGATGGGTCTGCATTTGTTCTTAAATAATTGATATGTAAAAGCTTCTGATTTCTTAATGTAAATCCTTAAGCATACATTATTTAGTAGGAAATTACAACCATTTTTAATTTACCATACTACATGCATCTATTATTTTGAAAAATTAAAATATTACTTTCTTGCTCAATTATATAAATGCATGTAAACAGAAGACTTTTTGTTTATAAAAATATATACTCATATCATGGCATTATCACAAATACATGAGACAGTTATAAAGATTATACTATAATTTATGTTTTTAGAATCATAGAAAAAAGTGTTTAGTTCATAATGGCAGGAGGAACATTTACTTGGGAGACATGGAAGAGAATGTTCAACAGTCGAGTATTTGCCTTGCCGTTACTTCACGGTGATAACATGTACATCATAGGCGGATGTGACCAGATGGGCAAACCTATAACGGCTTTTGAAATGTATGAAACAAAAAAGAGAAAATGGCATAATCTGCCCGAGATGCCAACAGCCAGAGCATCACCAGCAGCTGCCATACTTGGAGATAAAATTATTGTTATTGGAGGAGTTGGAGAGGGACAAAACCCTGTAAATGCTGTTGAAATGTATAACATAAAGGCTAAAAAATGGGAGAAGATGGAACCACTGTCAGAAGCTTTACTTGGGTTATCAAGTGTTGTTAGAGGTAAAATAAAGATGGAAATTGCAATTGCAAAAATGGTTGCCAGTTATATAGTTAATTCACCCATTTTGGAACTGGTTGAGTCCCATGATTCTCTGTTTGTTTAAAAAAAAAAAAATAGTGCATGCATTGACAAAAAATATTTTCAACATTATGTTTGTTTTAACAGTTAAATAGTTTGAAAAATAATGTGTGTTTTGCATACATGTGACAGAGTTGTCAAGCCACAACTGGAGATTTGGAAATTTTCAGCTGGAGTTTGGGCCTCATAACTGGAGATTTTTTATCGACGTACGCAATGGTTTTTTTGTGTGTGTTTAAACTGCATATCTTCCTTTTTGGTTAAAAAAAAACCAATGATTTCATACCTTCCAGCACCTGCATAGCCATTTTTACTCAGTAAAATAGAAGATAAGGGGGGGGGGGGGGGGGGCGTCAAATATTTATTCATCATATATAGTTCAAAGTAATAGTGATCAGCCATCATATATCCTGGATATATAGTTCAAAGATACAGTTTGTATTTTGTCAAATTATAAGACAAACACACTTATATAGGTATTCCATTGGCCTAGATAGAAGACAAGACATAAATATCATATTTGAGTTGATTTTATTGTCTTTGAGGTTCCATGTTTTCAACAGCATCACAATTTATAGTCAATGTTTATACAACTGTTCCCATTGTCAGTATCACTTTTAATCATCCAGACATGTATATTTAACTAGATAGTTGATTACTAGGTAAATGCCAATCATCTTTTATTGTTGTATATACAGTCTATAATCCTTAACACCTTCATTGATTACTTGAGGCTATTTTCCTATTTACCTTTTTGACACAAATTCCATTACAGGAAACTTCCGTTTTTCTCGGACTTTTCCCATATCAATTTAGAGTTTTTCGGACTTTTTCCCTGTCCGTATCTATTTTGTAAACAGAAATGTCTACTGAAATTTTTTCGAGATTGACATTTTTAAAAAGCGGAAGATTTCAAATTTAAACGGGAGGGACGGAAGAGGGTCTGAAAAGCGGGAGATTTTAACTCCCGCCGGAAGAATCACATGTATGGTTTTGTTTCTTATGCTTAATTGGTGTTGAAAAGCAGAAGATTTTGTCAACGTTCACAAATAACTCTTATCTTCAACCTAATTGAGTTGCAACAAGCAAAATTATATATGAAAATCTCTACTAAGTCAGTCTGTTTTATTTTACAAATGCATAAATACATGGGTGTGTCTAAACACTGCTAAGGAGTCCTTAGTGCACTAAGGACTGATAACATGCCACTAAGAACTAGATGGAGAGCTGTTACATGCAATTTCTTTCCATATTACGGTAGAAATTGATATTTAATGCATAAATTTCAAATTTTATAGAAAAATAATAATAAATTAAGGAGATATTCAACATTATTTAGACACGTGTCTGTTTTTCTGTGATATGCCGAAAATCCATGAACCGTTTGACACGTGTCAAATTACATATTAATTGATAACACGGGAATCCTTTTGGTAAAGTTGGATACTAATAAATGAATTGTTGTTGAAATTTTATTAACAAAAAAATCTGAATGAAGAAGTATTTTCTCAAGTGTATATTTCTTGTAAATAATGAATTTGTCACCAGAGAAATATATCTAATGTCGGATTTTTATTTGATGTTCATATTAATAAGTGACTGAAATACAAATTTTTATAGATATTTAATTCACATATATATATATATATATATATATATATATATATACGTACGTGTTGAAGTTTGGATAACCGGCAGATGCTTGTTGCGTTTTCATTAAATTCATCTTGTTATTGGGCTGTGATAAGCCCGGTAGTACCGAAAAATTAATCTAATATTTCGTAGCGTTCTTTGTCTCTTGAACCAATTTTATTTTTCAGGTGGTCGGACACATTATCTAAAATGTGTTTTGTACCCGTATCTCTATTCTGTTTATTTTTTCTTGCAAGCGTGCTTTAATGTGGTGACAGGCGACAACGGACATGCGTTTGAACAATAGACTGGTTTGGAGCTGGAACACTTTAGTTTGTTTCTTATGGTGCACTGTTCAAAATTTATTTTCATATATGAAGACATTTTAAGAAATGTATAACTGGACAAAACGAAACCAATAAGATAATGCATTTTTACTACATGCAACACACTAAGTTCATATATGACCCGTTTGAGTAATATATTTCGGGCCTTCAACAGTGAGTAAAGCGCATAGCACATAGTCATTATTTCATAAATTATTTCGTACGATATGTTTTAAGCAGACAATTTGTTAAAAACAATACAAATCGGATTTCCTTCTGACATACTTGCCACAGGCATTTGTCTCAGAAAAAAAAATCCTATATACCTTTTCTGAGACAAGTGCCTGTGATACTTGTTCTTCTTTAAGAAAAGTCGATTTAAAGAAATTATAGTTGAAAATATTTCTGTCGGCTTTTTCTTTTTTTCGCGTGATATATTTAGGTTTAAATATTCTGATTATATTGCATTACAAAAAATAATTATTTACACATCATGTGGTAAAGGCATATTTTCAAGGCATTCATACGAAACATTCTCTTTCTCTGTCAGAATTATATCTTTAGCTCTAAATTTACACATACTGAAAAAAAATTCGTGAATACTGTACTAAAAACTGTGGAACATTTTTAAAACATTTGTCTCTTTTATATATTTGAAAATGAAACTTAATCTGACTTAAAATCGGGAAATGATTTTTTTAACTTCTTTTACTTTTAGAAGAATAATAAAATGTCGAAATATACAAACAAATAAGTACCGTATAAAGCCTTTGTAAACAAATATCAAGCTGGTTGAAAACTAGTGGTTTGGATAAACCCCAAGAACGACACATAATTTTCTCTCTCTCAATTCCATCGTATTGTTTTAGTGAAACCATTTGTATATATACACGCATCTTTGTCGAAATTAAAATAAAAACAAAACACTTATCAATATATATATTTATTTTGTCTTCATATCTCTTACATAACAAGCTGGGCGCATTTCATTTGCGCCAATTTAAAAAAAATCAAACCTTTCATTTGCGCCACAAGGTTATATATCATTTGCGCCAAAAAAAAAAAACTTCATTTGCGCCATTTTACAGGTATGACAGGTACAAAAAATGTAATATAACGGAAAACATCCAAACATGTTTATTTATGTTGAAGTTGTAAAGAAGATTCAGGCTACAACGTACATCAAAATGAGATCTATGGACACACTGGCTGCAGTTCGACGATGGGAAAAAGAGAAAACTGACTATCTTATGCAGAAATATGGCATGCACCTAAGAGGGGAAATTTCAAGACATGACTACATCAAGACCGTTGCTTATAAATTTTGTGCCAGAACAGACTTGTAGCTTTACTATAGTGCTAACAAATGTCTCAATAATGTACTCCAGTGTGTAGTGCTTTCTTTTCTGTTTTTATCAAGGTTTTAACATTACTCTCATGATTTTACCAAGGTTTTATTCAGGTTTTAAGATTACTTGTATGATTTTATCGAGGTTTTAGCCTAACTTGTATGATTTTATGATAACTCATTTCTGAGGAATATGTTTAAAACTTTCTTTATTATTAAAAGACTTTTTGAAAAAAAATATGTTTCATACTATTATAACCTGTATCTACATGTATTTACCTGTACTTACCTGTAATATTGGCGCAAATGAAAGATTTAGTTTTTGGCGCAAATGAAAGATTTTTTTGGCGCAAATGAAATGCCAATTGGCGCAAAAGCAAAGCACCGAACAAGCTGACCACACTCTAACTTATACATTTAGTAGGCGCACATCAAAGTCGTGCACCTGTGGCAAATAACTTTGTCGGGAAAGAAGTAAAACAAAAACAAAATTATTTGTTCTGTAATCATTTTTCATAAGAACAACACATTTAATTATAAATATTAAGCATACATTTTTTTATATACAATTGTTTATTACCTAAAATAAAAAGATTATGATTGTTTAATGAATTGTTTTGTCATTTGGCACGTGTCAAACGGTTCATTGATTTTCGGCATATCGGCAAAAACGGGCACGTGCCTAAATAATGTTGAATATCTTGTTTATTTATGATTATTTTTCTATAAAATTTGAAATTTATGCATGAAATATCAATCTCTAACATAATATGTAAAAATAATACACACAACAGCACTCCTTCTAGTCCTTAGTGGCATTGTATAGTTCTTAGTGCACTAAGGAGTCCTTAGCAGTGTTTAGACGTACCGTAAATACATAAACTTGAAACCCTTTTTTATCTTGAATTAATGAACTAATTGGTACTAAAAGTAAAAGGGGCCCTTTCCCAACATTCTCCTTTCAAAAATCTATTACTTGATATATTTTATTGCATGGCTTTGTACAAATAACGATGAATTCAACAATGTTAACAGGTAAACTAATGTTTAATGATGACCCATTACAATTATTTATTCCAGACAACAAAATTATAGTTTGTGGTGGCATGGGATCAGATACAAACCCCAAAGACACCCTGTGTGCATATGATGTAGAAACAAACACATGGAAACAAATGAAAGGAATGCCCACAGCTAGATATGCTACATATTCATTTCTTGTCAATGAAAAGTTGTATGTTTGTGGTAAGTGGATCAATGATGGTCTCCACTAGAGTTGTTAGGGTATGTTATAATTGTTGAGCCTTCGTCTTTTGTTGAAAAAGTGAGACATAGCTATCCTACATTCCATCGACGGTGGCATCCACAAATATTCAATCTGTGGTTAAAGGTTTTGAAATTTGAATAACTTTCTTAAAATATCCTTGATTTCTACCAAACTTGGACAGCAGCTTGTTTATGATCAGTCCAGTCAATCTAGCATAAATTTGACCCTAACCTTGAAGTAATACAAGATTTTTAAGTTTTAATCTTTATCATTATACCACAAATATACACAGAAAAAAGTCCCATTAAATTTAACTTCAGGAAAACTAAAAAATCACAATTTTAAAATATCCTATGGAGATTTGCATTGATATGGGAGATAACTCTGCAAAAAAGACAGACATATTAATAAATCTCTAAAAAATTATAACTTTTCCGCTTTTATTCAACAGAATGTATTGATTCTTGATATTTTAGCAGCCTTTATAGTATAACAAACAACTCTAGTCTAAAGGCGTTTTCATATCTTTTATCAAGCTACAACCTAAATTTCATAATTCATTATTTGACCATCTTTTAGATTTTTCAGCATTTCAAGGTAAAGAGTCTCAAATTGAATGAAACTAATTAAGAATATATTCTTCTTTTTGTGGTTTAAAGTTTCCTTAAGGATGTACTTAGGTGAGGTTTTGGAATTTGTGTCAAATGTTTGGACTCCTTGGTGTTTTTCCATACAATACAATGTAAAATATTTTGCCCCATAACACCCATTTATTTTTTCATATAAAACTTAATAGCTGATGAAAGGTCATTTACCAAAATTTTAGAAGATTCTTAATTTTCTTTCTTTTTTTTTTGAGAACTAATAATACCAATGCAAATATAAGGTAAAAGTCCGAGTCAGCCTTTTCCCGCCATATTTTAAATCTCAAATATCTCGAAAAGGAGGGCCATGACCTGTCAATATTTTTAGCTTATTTTTATCCTTAATTGATGCTCTACCAGTTTATAGTATTAATTTTAACTTCTTAATTTATTAATTTTCACTAAACCTCACCTAAGTACATCCTTAAACAAGGTAGATGCTGAACAAATATAATTTACAGATATTAACAATACCAAATATTAACATTTTTTTTTCAAAATGGTCATAAAGCCATAAATTTGCAATTTCTTTAAAGGAAAATGTTGAAAAAATACACATAACACTGAGGTTTTGTTCATTTCATAAGCAGAAGATTATATTATAGTCAAATACGAACTTATAACCCCATCAAAGTTATCCCCCTTTCCAGTGTTAATTTGATAAGAAATTAAAATTCTGATTTTGAGTTTTCCTCAAGTTAAACTTAATGATACTTTTTTTCTGTGTAGATTAGGGGCATAATGCTTTAGATTAGAACTAAAACATTTTCTGCTGCAATTAGTTTGACTGGACTATCCAAAATTAAATTTTGTAAAAAGAAATCCTGTTTTTCTGTAAGTTACTTAATTATGTTCATAGTTTTCCTCCAGTTAACATTACATACAATCTGCAGTTAAAGATCCCCAAACTGTTATTAGCTTTATAAAGAAGCCGACACACAGGGTTCCCTGGAACCCTTACAAATTTTTTAAGATAAATATTGATAGGTTTACTTTCAAGTTAAAGATTCAATAGTGAATACACAAATATTGGTCTGCAATTTTATCACTTTGATGGTTACATCATTTGCACCTGTTTTCATATATAAGTGTTGATGCAATTTTTTCTTTGATTGCTTTTCAGGTGGAAGACAAGGAAAGTTACCTAACACAGCTTTAGAATGTTATGATTTTACTGAAGATAAATGGGAGAAGTTACCAGATGTTCCGAGTAAGAGGGTGTTTGCTATGTATACTGCTTCAGATAAACATATATTCAGTATGGGAGGATTAAAACAACCAGCCACAGAGGGGTTCTCAGATGCTTGTGAAGTTTTTGACACAGAGAAAAGTAAGCTTTTTATGGTTTATGAATAACTAGTTTTTTTTGGCACTCATGAGTGATTTCCCTTTGTAATATGGCTTTTGAGAGGTAAGTTGTGTTATATTGATTTACAAATGTAAAAAGTCAGTACAAGATAGTAAACCAGTGTATGTGGTACATGTATTAATAAAGACACCCTTGTAGATTTCAACTAAGAGCAGGCTAAGGCCACTACAAGGCAGCACTCGCACCCACAAAGTTGAAATACGTGTTTCCCAATCCACTATAAATAAATATTTTTAAACTAACATGTATTATTTTGAACAATTAATTCTAAATTCAACAATAAACAAAAAATATTTCATATCATTTATTAGATGAAAGAATATCAATATAGAGCACTACAAATATAACATATAACAAGCACATATAAGCGCTGTAACAAGAACAAGAATGATTTTTAACTGTCTCTGGAAAGGCAACAGAAGTCTTCGGTCAATGACTGTACTGTGGTGTCGTTGTCAAGTTGTCTGGTACTTGGTGACAACTCTGTGTTGATAGATCTTGATGGAGATGAGCTTGCAGATTTCATGATCAGGGTAGACAACTGTTGGATTTGGTTCCATTTCTTCTCTTTGTACTGGTTATACATTTTACGAATACCAACAGTGGTTGACTTTTGGGTCTTGAGGCGAAGTCTGTAAGAATGGCATCCATTGATGTCTGCTGAAAACAAGTGGCTGTCAAGTTGTTGTATCCTGCATTCTGTAATAGAAAAGAATATATGAGAAGTTAGTTGCTTTTAAAAGTAATTATGTTTCAAATTGGTTACAGTGCTCTTAACTTGATTAACAAAATCATTTTGTATTTTAATCAATGAAGTTAAAATAAGATTATTCTCACAAATTTAGGAAATAAGATTAAAGAATTTATTGTTATTTATTATACTTGTAACTTTTTATTCAATTGTGAAAATACAAAAAAAATTAACTCTATAAGAAAATATTGAATTAATACCAAGATAATAGTAAATAAATAATTACCTAATAAGTTCAGTTGGGTAACTGCTTGGTCATGTGACATCAGTAGGGTCTTCAGTTGCTGAGCATAGTAAACAATGCTAGTGTACTCCATTGTCTTGTAAGCTACTTTTTATGGTTTGAATGAGAGATTCTAAGGTAATGAATGTTGTGATTTTCCTCCATAGTGGATTTGTATATATATGTACTATTTACTCAAAATTATTTTGGCTTCATGTAATGTAAAATGTGCTCACCATTACACCAAAGTTCAAAGGTGTTTTAATACTTTATTGTCTTTTAATCAATCAATAATTGAAGATCAAAAGAGCTAATCAAAGATCAAAAGGCATTTAGGTTTTTAAGTTTTAATAATCAAAGGTAAAAATATTTGATTATAATTTGTCAACTAATCATGATAGATTATCAATTGATTAATTAATTGATTAAGTAATAATTATTTATACTATACATTACTGTTACTTTTATTTTAAACCTTTTACCAATTGCAGAAGTTACTTATTGATTAAAAATCAAAAGATGATAAATTTAATATTCAAAAATTATATCATTTCATAGATGTTCTTTTTTTTTTTATTTTGTTGTATCTAGCTTAAATCTTCTTTAATTCATCCCCATTTTTGTATGCTCCCACCTTCTTTTTTGGTCTGTGCATCCTTCAACAGGTTCTTTCATCTGTCTGTCTTGCTTCAGGTCAAGTTTTTGGTCAAGTTAATTTTTTATTAAGTTGAAGTCCAATCAACTTGAAACTTAGTACTCATGTTCCTTATGATATGATCTTTCTGATTGTAATGTCAAATTAGAGTTTTGACCGAAATTTCACCGTCCACTGAACAAAGAAAATGATGCAAGTAGGGCTACTGTATACTCTGGAGACATTGTTTATCTGTACCAGTATTTTACTTACAAATTGACTTAGTTTTTCTGCCAGTCAATTTTACATTCACTCAAAGTCTATGGGTTTAGTTTTTAAAATTTTAGTGGCTTTCTTAAACTATCCTGGATTTCTACCAAACTTTGACAGAAGCTTGTTTTTGATCAAAAGATAGTGTTTAGAAGTAAATTTATGTATTTTTTTCACACATTTCTTACGTTTTATTTCATTAACTGTAAATCTATTACCAGTATGTGCATTTTCCTACAGACAACAGCAAAAGTAGGCAAGACACTGAGTTCAGGGGAACCCTTTCAATTTTTCTATATTTTAAATCAAAACATATATTATACAATTACAGAAGAGTGGAAGATAGGAGCTAGTATGCCAACAAAGAGGGCAGATTTCGCTATTGGTGTGTTAGGAGGGAAAGTAGTATGTGCTGGTGGATTAGGTAAGTTGTTATTTAGTACATATTGTGATATAAGAGAATATAGCGATGAGTGCTGTCAGATCAAACATGCATGTTATACTGTGGATTCATTATAATTGTTATTTGTTGGATAAAATTGAGAATGGAAATGGGGAATGTGTCAAAGAGACAACAACCTGACCATAGAACAGACAACAGCAGAAGGTCACCAATAGGTCTTCAATGCAGTGAGAAACTCCCGCATCAATTTTCGTTAATTTTGTGGTTCCCTGGGAACTACAAATTCAAATATTCAAGAGTAACAGATTTTTGTTAGGAATTAATGCAGACTTAAACCTTTTGAAAAGTCAAATATCCATGAAAACCGAAAGTTTTCCTCAATCTTGGTACCGGCAAAAATAAATGAATTCACAGTAGCTGAACTGATTAGATTCTATTTGGAGAGGTTCCACATTGAAATTAATGAATGAATGAATGACATACAGAAGACAAATAGTAATAATTTGTTAAAAATTTAAAAACAATTTGGGACAACATCATCCCTGAATGGGACAGTATGACCTAATGAACATGAAGCTCTCATTTAATACAGATCTTTTTTTGGTGACGGTAAGGAAACATTATATGTCTCCAAATTGTTCTGATACTGTTCCAGAATCTTTTTTCCTTCCATCACAGAAAAATTCATGCGGTTAAGAAGTCATATCTCCCAGTTCGGCCATATATGTGCAATTGTTTCTCAATATGAAGTAATGGTAACGTTTTCTTCTGTAGCTCAGTCTGTATTGTAAACTTGTTGAAAATTTGCATTTTGCTTGACTGTTTTCTGCTCTGTGGTCGGTTGTTGTCTGTTTGACACATTCCATATAAGCATTCTCAATTTGGTTTAAAAAATTTTCTTTAAATACATGGCTATAGAAGCATTTCTGCCATGTGTGAAGAAATGGTGCTATGATGATGGGGACTGCTATCCCACAATGCAATGTTCTAACAATTAAAGAAGACCTGTCATTGTATTCAAGAGGCTCATGTTGTTGGAATATGATTGTTGTGATAAAGATTTGCTCATTAGCAAATTATGGCTGTCTACTCTACAAACTAAACCAAGCTAGACTTGAACTGGATTTATACCCTAATGTTTTTCTAAGTAGGGTTTCAGAATGACTTTTTTGTACATTTATGACCTTTCAATAGCCAAAAAGGTTTACTCTCTTTTAAAATGTACTAACATTCTAGGTGACTTATGCAGGCTCATTAGAGTTGTGGATAATATAATCATTATAATAGTATGAGGTCCAAATTTTCAGAAACCAAAATTTATTATCATACCATTTGGCATATATAAATTGATAATCCTTATTTTTCAGGTGGACCAGGCAAACCACTTGAAACGGTAGAAGTTTATGATTGGGAACATGACAATTGGACTAAGATTAAAGATATGCCGACTACACATTGTTCCTGTGCCTATATTTTAAAAGACGATAAATTGGCTGTTATAGGAGGTCTATCTACTACAGGACCTAGTTCTTGTACTGAAGCACTCAACTTTAGGCCAGATAGATAATCATGTTAAATGATAGGATTTTCAATTTCTGCAATGACTATTTCACTTGATCAAATGTTTTACATTTTAAATCCAATTTGGATATACTGCATTAAGTCATCACAGCCTAGGAGATATTTGTGGAGTTTCATGAAAACTGTAGAAAAAGAAATCAGTGATAAGATATTTTCTGCTTGATTGTTGTATGACTATAGACTTCTATTATAAATTCAAGCAAATACCAGTTCCATTATTAGTTACCATGGCATGTCAATTTTTCAGATCTAGAACCTAAATTTTGACAATGCTTCAGACTTTGTTTGCAGTAGCATGTCCATAGTGTAACATTTACAAGGAGACTTGACAATTTTTTCCCCAAAATGTTTATTTATACATAACTCCCAAAAAATACTTCTATAGCAGTTTAAGTGTCAAATTAATATTTTAAATATGTATGTTAATGTATTGCAACTGATTGCAATATGCATATTTCAGTCCCAGAAATCAGGGGCGGATGCAGGAATTTTCGAAAGGGGGGGTGCTAACCCAGGGCAAAGGGGGGGTGCAGGGGGGGTGCAAAACATATGTCCCGATACAAATGCATTGATCGGCAAAAATAAAGGGGGGGTGCGCACCCCCGGAACCCCTCCCCCTGGATCCGCCACTGGAAATCACTCAGAAAGAGAGTGGACAGGCAATTATGAAGTTTTTGCATTAATTCTTATTTACAGTATTGTAAAGTGGACAATTTCACTAGGAGTTTAATTTTGCTTATTTAACAATTAGATAGATTTGCAAAAAATATCAACCTCGGAAAGTTTAGCTTTAAGGCAGATAATAATTTTTAAACAAGAAAAACATGATCTTAAAACATGGAGCATGTTTGGCATTTTGAATCACACCATTTGAAACGCAAAAATAAACTGCTTTGCAGAATTTTATTGTTGTAAAAGATGAACTGTGATGAAATATTGCATCACCTTTTTGTTTGAATATAAATTTTTAGGCATGTCAATTAAAACTTTATCTTTCATATGTTCCTTGTTGTTTATTTAAAAGAATAATATAATATATTTTTATTATTTATCCATCAATACCTCTATTATTTATATTTACTGTATTTTTCTATATTGCATCATATCAATAAAATTCTGAACTATAATAATTATGCATGAATGAAAAACTTGTTTTCCATTGTAAGAATATTTTAGAATAAAAAAAGTGCAATATATTTCTGGAGTATATTATGAAAAATATTTAAACATTACATCTAACCAATATCTATGCATTATGTATTTTAACTTACCTTAATATATCCTTATTTTAAAGTGCATGTGTAAATACTATCAAGGACATGTCATTTATCTATGTCATGTTTTTCTGTTGAATAAATTATTTGTTAACAGTATTTGCATATATTTTTGCATTATAAGCACATTATTTTACAGCAATCTTACATTTGTCATTAATCACAATATTTTGTTGATAATATTTTTGAATTTTAAACTGAATCAAGATTTTTTTATTTCTTTTTTATAATTTAAAATTTTAAACTTAACCATTTAAAAACACAAAAATTATTATTACCCTTATTTCAAAATGCTGGACTCTTTATAGTTAAAATGACTTTTCTTTATTTCAGTTAAAAATCTGAATAATAAAAGGGTTTAAAGATAACTTTTTATTTTTTTCATTATATACTGAAAATTTCTAGAAAATTTACTAGAAAACTTTGGTTATAGCCTGGGTAAAAAAAACACTCAATAAGTGCAAGAACACAACTTGGCTAACGTTCTCATAGGCATAGATTCAGGATTCAGTGGCGGATCCAGAGGGGGTTTCGGGGGTTGGAACCTCTCCTTTTTTTGCACGGTCAATGCATTTCAATGGGGAGATATAGTTTGAGCCCCCCTGGGTTGGGACCCCCTTTAAAAAATGAATGGATCCGCCCCTGGGATTTATATTATTTTGATAAGATGTCAGCTTTTCACAGGAATAATGTGTTCTGTTTAATTCAGTGCCATTTACCAGTAGTATTATCTTTATTGTAGACTTCCCTTTACTTATTGGAACTTACTAAAACTTTCAGTTCAATATAAAGCACATGTGTGCCAATGTTGATAATCCTAGTGTTTTTATATTGACAAAGGTAGAAGATAAACCATATTGATTTTTATATATTAAACAACATGTTGTGGTATATTGTTTAATATAAATATCAAACAAAATGCTGTGTTATAGGTCATACATTAAACATGCTGTGGTATAATTTATTCTTTAAACAAACGTGTTTTGGTATAATCCATATATGTTTACAGCTTATTTTGATATAATTCATGTACTTTAAACAATGTTTCATTAAAAATCATCCATTTATTCAAAACAATGTTTTGGTATAATTCTCTCTTGAAAATTATGTTTTCGTAAAATGATTCTTTTCAACAACATGATTTTACTTAAATCATCTACTAAACACCATTTTTGTATAATGCATATAATAACAAAATGTTTTGGAATAAATAAGCTGCTATACATTAAGGATGTACTTACTAAGTAGGTGAGGTTTTGGAAATTGGTGTCAAATGTTCAGACTCCTTGGTATTTTTCCATCAGTACTGGGTTAAATTTTTTGCTCCATAACACCCATTTTCTTTGTATAAAATACTTCAATTGCTCATAAAAGGCCATTTTACAAAATTTGAGCAATTTCTTAATTTTTGTTCTTTCGATTTGAGACACAAATAATACTAATGCAAATGTAAGGTAAAAGTCCAAGTCAGCCTTTTCCCACTTTTTTTTTAAACTCAAATATCTCGAAAACGAGGTCCATGACCTATCAATATTTTTAGCTTGTTTTGTTCCTTAACTGGTGCTCCTTCAAAATGTAGTATCAATTTTAATTTCTTGATTTTTTAAATTTCACCTTAGTACATCCTTAAACATACAAATGTTGTTAATTTAAAAAGATTAAGAAGATATAAATTTGCAGACATAGATTTAATGAAAAAAAGATCATTCAACATTGTGAAAGTTTTTGATAAGATGAATTCCAACAGCAGACTGTGGCATCCCTTTATTTTGTGACATAGATTATACCATAATTAATTTGAAAAGTAAAATCCTAGAAATATCTTCTTTTCTTCTGCAGTCGATCATCTTCAAACAAAATGAGATAAAATTATATATAGAAATTATTTTTTTTCATCAGAAATTAAGAAACACATAAAAATAAGGACTTTTTCATCAATCACTAAGTTCTGAAGTACATGTAGCATATGCAATAGTAATTAGTTTGTGTTTCAGAGTATAATGAATTAACTACACAAATATGTTTCTGTAAAGGGTGTTTGTAGACTTATTTACTTTATATTAAAGTTTTTGCCTTTTCTATTAAATTTTTAACACTTTATAAAAATGTTTAAGTTTATTATATTAATCCCATTAGTTGAGAATCAATTGCTAACGAAAATATCAGAAATATTTGAAGAATGCTGCAAAGTCCTTGGAACTCATACTTATAAGGAGTGATCAAATATCAATCAAAATACTAGTAGATATTATTACACATCATATTAGTAAGCATGTTAGTACCAATCCAGATTAGCTCCAAAATCAAATTGTACAGTATTTGTGATACAAAATATTAAAGAGAGAGGTGAAAATGACAAAGGGATAACCAAACTCATAATATAAAAAAAAGAAGATGTGGTATGATTGCTTATGAGACAACCCTCCACAAGAGACCATATGACACAGAAATTAACAGCTATAGGTCACCGTACGGCCTTCAACAATGAGGAAAGCCTATACCACATAGTCAGCTATAAAAGACCCCGAAATCATAAGTCAAACAAACTAACAATTCCATGGCAAAAATAACAAAAGACCAACAACATTATACAAAATGCAACATAGAAAACTCAAGATTGAGTAACATCAATCCCCATAAAAAAACAGGGGAAATATCAAGGAGTGTAAGCAAATTCCACTCCACATTTTACACCTTTCATTATGCTCCTATAAGTACAAACACTGTTATAAGTCTTATTTGGTAGGTCATATTCATGGAAAAGAAGAAAATTGAATTATAACCTCTTTTTTTTTGTGAAACATTCAACCAACTTGGGATGGCATCAATGATTTCAACTGCACCACTTGGAACTCTAGTGTTTAAGCTTCTTTGTAAGCAGCAACAAATTATCAATGAAATCAAGATAGGAAATGCATATTCTGGAATTTGGTGTCAACTGGGAGATATATGTTCCATATGATGCTGCTGTTGGAAGGTTGCTACATAGAATAGAAAAGCTGAAATCCTCTCTTCTGTTGTCTTAAAAGTTTTGTTCTCGACCTGCTCTTATAGTCAATTTCTAGACCAGCTGTATCTCTTGTATCCTTTCCTTCAAGCTCGGATGACATCTCTATATATAGCAGAATTTGAAGTTAAAGAATAATGCTAGCTCCTTTTCATTCTTCTAAAGAAGCTCCATACATGATTTTTTTGTCTCTAATTGTTCTCATGGAAAGCCGATTGTTTGTTAAAAAACAGGTTCCCCAAACTTTACAAATACAAATGTAATCATCGGGAAATTGAGTATCTTGATAATGTCAGTTTCAAAGATTATTTTGTTTGACTTTGAGTGGTTCTTCCCAAAATACGATTTATTACTCCCCAAGACAAGCTACTTATATCTATGTTGGTCATTGATTTTTTTTTAATAAATAACATAGTATCAATTCTTTCTTTATTTCCTTATATTTGGAATATGGGAATACTAATACCAGTGTAAAGGGTAGAAAAAAGAGACTTAGAACGGATTTACTGTGACAGATCTTTGGAAAAATTTTAATACTAGCATCTACATCTAGTTCAAGATTGAATACTTAAACTACAAGCGGGAGCATACAAATCGTTAATGTAAAGTGCTACAAAATCTAATACAACAAGCAGGCTCAAATTCCTGGTCGTTCTGAACATGCATGGAATATTTGCCACTGGACGATAAGTAACTAATAATCAATCAAATTACGGATATCGGACCAAAATAACAATTAAATTACAATCCTTAAAACAACATCAGATTATTGACTGGGGACCACAACCGTGGCCATACATGATCAAAACTAATCCAAATATCGTAGATATCGATTCGATGAACACATCCATATTATTTGACCGATATCGACGATGGCTAATGGGGACGACATCAAAATTTCAATGTAGGATAAAAAAAAAAAAACTTAATTCATAAAGTTTTTTTCACTGACCCCCTACATCCCCATTCTTAACTTAACAATAATAATAAGAATATATATAAAATTGATATCAATTCAACAAAACTTGCAGCAATTTCGACACACCCCCTACCCCCACCCAAAACTATTTGATTTAAGTTTTTCATCCTTCATTGATTTTTTTATGTCGTCCCTTAAGACAATGTCATTTCCAGCTGATCAAGTTTAAACTGAAGCTAATCGGGGAGCTACCATCTGATTTTTAGGGGGGAGGCTAGAATAAAATTTGAAAAATAAAAAAAAAAAAAGAGGACAGGACAGGAGTTTTGAGGGGGGAAAAGGCAGGATGAAACACTTTGAATAAAAAGAGAGGACCGAATAGAGTGAACAATAAAAAGGCAGACAGAGATTACAAAAAAAAATTGCATGACAAACAGCACCAAAATCAAATGATAGCCCCCTTCTACAGGGTGAGATGACGGCGGCTGATGTGTAATGAATTTATTTCCCCCATCGTCTTTATACTTTGCAATCATGTGGTCACTTCACAAATATTACTGTATCCTTTGAAACCCTATTTCATTTGGTTGTATAGCGTTTGTATGGGTTTTTTACTTGATAACTAGGTAAACAGGTCGTACATATTTACATAAATGGATCGTCAAAATAAAGTGACAGTACAGACATAACACAATATTTTATTTTAATGTCTAAATTCTTGTGACGTGAACCGATTCACATTTGAAACTGGGAAAACATGGTTTATTGGTTGAAATAAGATTTAAACTTGATTTTAATCAGAACTTCGAGTACAGATGTACTGTTATTTTACCATTTGGTTTTGTGTATTGTGTCGATCGGATGAGTTGAGGCCATTTGGTGTTGTGTGGTGTGTCGATCGGATGAGTTGATGCCATTTGGTTTTGTGTGTTGTGCTGATCGAATGAGTTGAGGCCATTCTAGCTTATAGTTTTATGTTTTGTGTTTTATATTTCGGTGTGATACTGCACTGTTTTATATGTGAGGGAAGGGTTTATACTTCTTAAACATTTATAATCCCGCTATATCCTTATAAACAAAAACAAATTAATAAGAATTTACAGAGAAGAAAGCGATAAATATTTTTAGTTTATCAATAGATTTAAATTGAAAATGGAAAACGGATTTTTTAATTATAACCCATAACTTTGAATAAGTTTGAAGGAAAATATTATGTAAAGAAATTTCTGCATGTGATGCAACACAAATACGCTGTCAAACACAACGAACTGAATGAAACTTATCTTCAACTGCTACACCACTGTCCCAGCTTGAAAGAGGAATGAGCGCTAAAAAACTGATTTTACTCCAACCCCCCAAAAAAGATGTAATTTACTGGTGGTTGTATGCTCAGTGTTGTCTGTCATTTTTTTCGTTTATATATTTTTCAGTGCAAATTAGGTTATCGGTTTGCTCTAATAAATCGTTTCATACTTTATCCTACACGTTTACACAAAAAAAAAGATTGATTAAGTTACAATTCTATCCGATATGACTTATAAGCAAGGGACGAAGCTCATAATGCCGAACTCTATCGCCACGGAAATTAAACAAATTGCTTGCCGAGTTTGAGGGTTTCGGTCCTTGCTTGAAAATAAGATTATCTAGGCTGGAATTGTTACTTATTTATCCTTCTTTTTAATCAAATTAGTTCCTTAGCGAGTCACTTTTAGTTTCTATTGTCCTTTTATTTAAACAGACAGACTTTCAAACAAAAGCAATGACATTTCATATTAACAAAAATACACTGATGAACTTTCTATATACCTTCTATATGTATCTGTATGATTTGAAATATTAATAGACTAGATTTCTACAACTTGTGGTGCGTTGTTTGTGCTGTTCAATATACATTCGAGGACAAAATATACTCATTAAGCTAAACATTCCGCTGTATACTTCCAAAAATTGTATTAATTACATGTTGTTTTTTTAAATAATGGACACATATGTTGATGTCGTTGGGTTGCTTTCTCATTGACGTATAACAAGATTTTTATATATTGATAAAAACAAATTAGCTGTTTACTCCTTCAGCCTAATTTTACTGTTACAGCCGATTTTATTGAGTGTGTAGTCAAAGGTAATATCTTTTGTTAGCTTGCTTGTTAGTCTAAACGTGAGGTCATTGTTTTGTAAGGTATTCTACCCTCCTTACGAAGTAGTCTAGTCCTACATACAGATAGATCATTAAATGTTGGACTAGTCTACTCTTAACGGAGGGTAGTTTACCTAACATAACAATAACTTCACGGTTAAGCAAGCAAGGAAGCTAACCAAATGTATTGCCTTTACTTAAGCAAACCAAATGTGTTGCCTTTGCCTGCACTCTCTTTGAAATCGGCTGTAAGCCTATTTTGGTTTCAACAATTAAGTTCCCTGTGCACGGAAATAGTAACAACCCTAACTCGAATAATTACAGCGCCCCCTTACGGTCATTGTCCTCCAGAGGATGGAGTGATCGAAGTGATCGTAATATAACGACTGGATTATTCGGGTTATAACAACCCATGATGTTTTATCAATTTTTGTTTGTTTGCGATGGAGGTATTCGTACACCGAAAACATGAATTTCTGGAAAATGAAATTATATTAGCAATGCTACTGAGATTTAGCAAAATTATGTTTCTAATGCGAAAATTACACGACAAATTTGATATGCTAAAAATGCGAGTCAGACACGGCGAAAAGTACAACAATAGAGGAGTTCAATAAAATAGTTCAGGCAATTGGCAACTATAAACAAATAAAAAGCAGTAAACGTTTATTTTTAGAAGCACTATGAATACATGATGTATAAACATTTGTATAGCGGTATTTCAATTATATATAGTTATCTGTATAATTTATAGAATACAAAGTAAAGCACTAAAATTGATAATTCTATAAATTCAAACTTGTGTCTCTTTGCTAGTACCGCAATCTCTTTCAGTGCTACGGGAATTCAATCTCTTAAAACAGCTGAAAATGTTAACGATGCCTTTGTTGCAGTTTCAAAATCTGAAAAAAAAAACAAAAACACGTGAAAATGGCTTGCAAATACTTTTGGAGAATACTTGATACTTAGACTGTTTTTTGGTTTTTTTTTGTTTTTTTTTGTTTTTTTTTTTTTTTGTTTTGTTTTTTTTTTTTGTTTTTTTTTGTTTTTTGTTTTGTTTTTTTTTTTTATCTCTAACCGGTACACTTATATGCATCCATTAATTACTAAAATGTTTTTCTGCCTTACACCCCTTTTTCCCCCTACATGCACTTACATTACACAGAATCAATCATAAGTTTTTACAATAAAAGTTAAAATTTTACCTTGATCCTAAGTTTCTGTGCAGCTTTGTGGTCGCCATAAAAGATCGTTTCTTTCATCAATATGGTAGAAAAAGATTGCATTGACAGGCAACGGTCTATGAATTCCCAGCATGAATTCCGCAGGTCGGGAATATCAAACTCCGTAGCCAAACAAAGCAGCCCTAAAATGAGATCAGTAGCGATTAGCATTTCAAAACTTTTTTAATGTTATATCAGATTACTAGTTAGAACTGTTTAATTTTTGTCTTGATACAAAACAAAGTATGAGAGAAAAAAAGGAAAACACTTTACACTTTATCTGAGAAAAGCCTCCCTCTTTTTTCTGTCAATCGATCGATGTTTATAGCTAGTTCACAACTTATGCTTACCAGTAACTGTTGATGGCTCTATTTCTACTGTTCCACAATGGACAAACAATAAAAATGTACGGAATACATCAACATCATAATTATCTATAGTTATAGTCAATTTGTTGCTCTGGTCTGGTTGGATGTGCTTCGTTATCTTCGTTTTCTTTTTCTGTTTCGATGCTTCTTTTGAGTATTTCAAAAACATAACGAAAAATAACCTAGAAATGGAAATTAAGATTTAATGTGTATTCCCAGAAAACTATTATACTAAGAATACATGGTTTATTATAGCTGCAAAGTAGTTCGATTTAGAATATATTCCATTGTTTAGAAGACTCACTTCAAGCGAAACTTGTTGTTTTCTTTCAACTTTCTATAAAACAGATGGCATTTAAAATCAAGACGCACTCAATTCATTATCATAATGACCTGTTATATTTCTTGGACAATTTAAAAAAAAAAACAAAAAACAAAAAAAAACGATATGATATAATTCGTCCAAATTTGAGACTGTATTGATAAAATGCCTATAAACTATTTACATATGTACAAATGTATTGGAGATCAACATCTATTAATTTAGACAATTACCTGCTTCGTGTGCTTAAAATAGCCTTCAGTCCATAGACGGGAACTCTTTGTGGGCCTACGATAAACATAACATCGCATAAATCTGGCATCGATAAAATATATCGAATGTTTTCGATCAATGTATGCACATTGGTTACTTTCATGGAATCGGCAATATCGTTATCATTATGTATGTCGTCATCCTCAGATGAGTAATCGTTAAATGGAATCGATTCAGCAGATGAAAAATCCGATTTATCAGATAATGGGACTATTTGTAATCTGTTGGAGCAGCTTCTTTTTGTATCTTGATCAGAGAAGTACTCTGGTGAATCATATCCAGATGAAAAGTCTAAAAATACAAAATGATTTAAAAATTCAAAGATAGTCCAAGAGTGTTTTAAAACAGTTGTTTATGGTTAACTACTGCTTGTTTTTAATATATATATATAAAAAAAAGATGTGGTACATGATTTCCAATGTGACAATTCTCCACAGGGGACAAAATGACACTAAAATTGAAAATATCAAGATATAATTTCCTATATAAGAATCACTTTTTAGACATGAAAATACAAAACGAGAAGAAAAAGACTTCAGTAATGGTGATAGTTTTTCTATGAAGAATTTACTTTAATCTATGTTTTTGCAAGTTTTCTTATTAACACTAGCTTTACGATTAGAATGTTCAAAAAGTCGACGAATGTTTAACAGATAATTTAAATTGTGAAAATACAAATTAACACACTTACCTTCAGTTTCACTATCTTGAGATAATAAATTAGCTTTTTCCTCGGCCATAGTTTGACATTTAGTTATACTGTTAAACAATGCCATCATGTATGTCTTGTAAGCTTTGGTTGTTTAAATGATTTGAAAGCCAGGCTTGGGATATTTATAGGCTCATTTGCGCTTTAAAAATTTCAAAAGTTCTGACATTCCGAAAATTAATCTGTCAGTTTCATAAATATTTTGACATGGACATGGTCTTTTTCTTATAATCTAACCACCGGTAGTTTTACGTTGACAATTTAAGTTGACGAGTTGCCTTTTGGCTTGGAGTGATCAGAATGTCATTTTATGACTTTGAATATGCTATCGTTAATTACCCAACACCTCATTAGAGTAATTATCATTTTGTTTTTCACTAAACGCGTAATTGGAGCACATATTTAAATTCATAATTAATTTAAGTAGAAATGGGCATTGGTTATAATAATAAATATATAAATAATAATTTATTTTATTCGGTGCATTACGTTTGCGCGCATTACCATTATATTTGCGAGCAAAAATCATTACGTTTGTGCGCATTTTTTTACAGGTAAACTCAGGTAAAATACAGGTAATAATACTTATTTATTTATAATTTGTTCAATTATTTACAAGTATAAGTACTCATTCCGTTAGTCTTAGTCCCCTGCTCACCAACGAGAAACAATACCCAGCCATATCATTTAGCTTATGAGACACATTGCGCAAAATATATGTAGTACATGTTCTTAAAAATCCAACGAAACTTTGATATACTATATATTTTAAAACAAATAACTATGCTTTAAGAGTATTTTCAACATGATGAATTAAACTTAAGTAAAAAATATTTACTTTACATATATATATAAAACTTCACACATATATTTGAAAATATTAACGTTAAGGAAAAAAATCAACTGATATGCATAATTTAAATAAACAGAATGAATTAAAATAATTATTCACGGTTAAAAATGTTAGTAAACAATATATAGTTTATCATAGGTTTACTGCTGGTATTGTTTTTATTCATACAAAAATCTTCTAGCTAGATAAAGATAAGGGACTTTCATAGAACGTTCCTGTAAAGATGAAGTAAAAGGTGGTTCATCGATCTAAATGTTTAAGCCCCAGTCCCACTAGACCACGATCGCACCTCGCCCAACGCGATCTAAAATAAATTTAGATCGTGGTGAGGTCGCGGTATGAGCGGCATGAAAATGTAAATTTCTGTTGCTTTCACGATGCTACTACGTCCTCATTACGCTTCTACCACGATCCCGCTACGATTATACCACGTTCTCACAGCGGTTATTCTGCGATCTCACTACGCTTATCAAGATCATTCTACGCTCATCCCGTTTTCACTACGACCATACTACGAGCTATCCGATTGCAACACGATCTTACCACGCTTCTACCGCGGTTATAGCACGTTCTTACTACGTTCATACCGCGATCTTACTACGTTCTCAGCAAAAAAGTCAAAATCGTGTTCCATATCAATGCAGTTCCTTTCCTTCTATTTCTGATTAATTCGGAAACAATACAGTCATGCCACCAAAATCTACTAGAACACGTGGGCGTTGTGGTAGGGTGCGTCTCCGGGTGCGGGAATTCCTCGCTGCATTAAAGACCTGTTGGTGAAGTTCTGCTGTTGTCTGTTCTATGTTCGGGTTGTTGTCTCTTTGACACATTCCCCATTTCCATTCTTTTTTTTTTGTTGATGTAGAGGCAGGGGGCTCTGATAATAACGAATCCTGACCAAGCAGAGATGTCGGACCGACCAATCCGACCTAAATTACAACCTATTGCTGGTCCATAATGCTCAAATGACGATATTTTAGTGAACGATAGCAGAGATGACACAGATGTGTCAATAGATATAGGAAAATGTGGTATGAGTGCCAATGAGACAACTCTCCATCCAAGTAACAATTTATAAAAGTAAACCATTATATAGGTCAAGGTACGGCCTTCAACACGGAGCCTTGGCTCACACCGAACAGCAAGCTATACGAAGGGACCCAAAAATTATATTACTAGTGTAAAACCATTCAAACGGGAAAACCAACGGTCTAATCTATATAAAAACGGGAAGCATGGTTGAGCCGTTAGAGAAAATGGACAAGAAGTCTAATTACATACAGACAAACAAAACCTGGAGAGATTTAATATATTTTACGTGAAAATAACAATGAGAATGATGATCGTAGTATGAACGTAGTCAGGTCGCAAGAAGAGCGTGATGAGGAAGGCAAGGACGTGCTAGAAACGTACGATGGTCTTGAACAGCGTGGTGTAAACGTGGTATAGTCGTAGTGGAAGCTCAGTTGGGTCGCGGCGAGAACGTAATGGTCGTAGTGAGGTAAGTCGTTGTGATATCGTAGCACAGTCTCTCCGAATAGAATCACGCTTTCGCTACGCTCTCACTACGATGGTACAGCGACCTTTGCGATCTTACTACGACCTTAGTGCGCTCTCACTACGCTTCTACTGCGACCTGATTTGGCCACGACCGCACCACGATTATTTTGAACATGTTCAAAGTTGACCACGCTCTTCATGATCTTGAAGACCTCACCACGACCGTCATACGACCTTACTGCGATCTACACGATCGTTCTTCGATCATCAAAATTTACATTTTTTTCACAGATCGTAGTGCGATCGTGGCCTAGTGGGACTGCAGTATTTGTTTGAAATGCTATATGATATTAAACGGACAAGTCGGAACTAAAAGTGAATCACGCAGTAACTTGTATTATAAAATAGAGGGCTAGACTCTCAAAAGCCTGTGTCGCTCACCTAGCTGTATCGAATGCGGTTTTAGAAATCGTGTAAAATAAGGTACCCTAATAACGGTTGAGGCCAAGTTTGGTTTAATTTTGCCCAGTAGTTAAAAGCAGAAGATTTGTAAAAATTTACAAAAATTACCAATATATAGCAGAAAATGTCGGGATTTGATATTTTTTAAATTCGGGACCTCGGGATTTCATGTTTTAAGCCCGGAATTTCGGGATGAGGACCCCTCCGATCCCCCTCATATAAGAGAGCCGTGGTTTAGTGGTTAAGGCATCAGATTTTCAACAATTAGACATGATAACAAAAGACTACGGGATATAATGAAAACTGTATAAATAATTATGATATAGGAACCACAGGTATTTGGGGCATGGATCCCCCTTTTTTGGACCCCACTAAAAAAAATTGTTTGGTTTCTTTTTATATTTACTATTTTCTACAATGTATAGACATATATCAAGTCTCAACAATCCATTGCTAGTCGATTACAATGCCTTTTTTACTATCTATACAAGCCCCAAGTGAAAAAAGAAGGAACGATACAATAGTATAATGACATTCCGTCTACAACTAGTGCATGTATGTGTATTGAAGATCAATGTGAAATGGACATTGGAAATATACCGAATGGGCCGGCCAGGGGCGGATTTAGGCGGGGGCGTAGCGGGCGTGCGCCCCTCCCCCCCCCCCAAAAAAAAAATTAAAAAGCATGGGTTGTCTTCAACTTATTTGAGTATCAGACGAGACCATTCCATCTTTTTTAACATTCAAAGTATATAAAACAGTCAGTTTAACAGAATCAACGTGATTACTAATCAACTGACCTACGATTTATTTAAGTTCTATTAATATTATATACTTCAAAGGAAGGTGTCAAACGCGGTGCTGCGTATGAAATTAAAATAGGTTTGTAGCAGTTAAAGTAAAAACAATTACTACATTGTATTTGCGCTTTTTTCATAAATTTCTTTGATAATCGAACTTCCAAAACATCCCTAACCCTTATACTCACTATCACAATTTCATCATGGCACGGCCAAGAAACCAGTCCAGGTGAGATTCTTTCTTACAGTCCTTATCGAAAGATAGAAATACTGTTTCAAGCGAAAGATTAGTTTATAATTTGTATCTCTGTTTCTTTATATATTTCTTACTTGCAACCTGGAAATTTTGTCGAATTATTTACCGTATTACATGCTTGGGATCCCCAGAAAATAAATATAACTTCGTAAATGCATCTCATTCTGATTTTAGTTGGGTTTTTTTTCGGCGAACACCTCATATATAAAGTCTGACCTCAAAGCCCTCATATATAAAGTCTGGCACGACCTCCGAAAATAAAATAAGTAAAAACAGATATTATAAAATTAAAAATCACGGCGAAAAGTAGAAATTTTCGTTTGTAAAAACTAATACTAGTATTGGTCAGGTGATCTGTTGTGATCTGTCTGGTCTCTAGCTCTTTGCTGTCCGCCTATCTGTCAACTGTTCACATTTCCATCATCTTAACCATGTTTGTCGGGGCTGGTGTTATGGAGTGTTAAAGTAATTCTTAAGTGAATCGGTTTCATTTCACATCATTGAAACCATGTACAATTGTCTTAGACACATTGACGATCTGCAAAAAAGGGTTATTTATCTTTGAATACAGGTGCAAATTGTTTTAGTATTCGTGCTGGTATTTCGTCTGGACCTTTGGCTTTAGATGAATCAAGATTTTTAAAAAGTTTTTCTATACCATTTGATGTTACATGTATTTCTGATATGGATGGATAGTTGTCTGAAAGAGTTGGTATTTTTTCTGCATCGTTTTCAGCTGTAAAAACAGAGTGATATTGTTTGTTGAGTATTTCGGCCTTTTGTTTTGTGTCATCTATTAACATGCCCTCAGATCTTAACGATGCAACTCCTGAACTGTCTTTTTTGTGGATCTGATGTAATTCTAAATTATTTTTTTTTCTGTTTTTTTTGTGATGTTTCTAGGTTTTCGTCATAGCAAATGATGTTTTCTAAATATGTCTAGTATAGGCTTTTCTTGTCCCTTTCTGAAGTTTTTTTTTGTTTCTCTTTACTGTTTACCAATTTTATTGTGTAAGTCTGTTTTCATTTTTTTAAATAGTTTATTCCTTTTTCTAATAATCTAATAAATGATTTTATCTCTTTATTAATCCATGGCAATTTCTGTTTTGTGCTGTTTATAATTTTAGTTTGAATTGACTCTTCTAGTCCATGGTTTTTAATACCATTGTTTTAAAATTGTCCCAAAGTTGATCCATTGAGAGTTTTTGCAAGATTTATGTTGTTTATCTTTCCTTTAATTTGCTCAGTATTTGCTTTGTCGTATAGGAATACTTTTCTAGGTGTTTTTTTTTTTTTTTTTTTTTTTTTTTGCTCTTCTATGCTTTAAATTTGATTCAATGAATACAATTTCGTGATCTGATATTCCGGGAATTACTTGAGTTTTATTTATTAGACTGAGCTGTTATTAGTAAAAAAAAATCAAGTATGGCCTGTGATGTTCTTCTTCTTCCAGTTAAGCGGCCGCAATCAACTGTCTGATTATTCTGCCACTGTGTGTTGCGCATGAAAGTCCAAAGAAAATTTAATTATATTTACATTTTGTGAAAGTTAAAATCCTATATACAGGTGCTCATTAAAAACAAGTGATTATGTCTATTTTGTTAGCCGAGCCTTGAAGCATTCAAGACTCGGGGCGGTGATAGTGGTAAGGCATTCCATTCCCGTATTGATTTTGGATAGAATGACATTTTCCTTATATCCGTTCTACAAAGAGGAACCTGGAAACATCCAGTCCGAGTTGTTCTTGATGCTCGGTTTGTTGGAATAAGCCTAGATGTTGCATATATATTAACTAGGCAGTTAATTATTTTGTACATCATGCACATCCTTGTTGATCTCCTCTCTTCTAGTTGTTGCCACTCGAGTTGATTTATCATGGCGTCTACTGATGATGTGTTACGGTATTTGTTGGTAACATACCTAGCCCCTCTGCGTTGTACCATCTCAATTTTTTTCTCGTTGTTCTGTTGATGGGGGTCCCAAACTGCGCTTGCATATTCAAGTGTTGGTCTGACTAATGACTTGTATGCATTTTCTTTCAGTTGTTTGTTGCTGATGTTAAGATTTCTTTTTAAGAACCCAATAGTTTTATTTGCTTTTTGGCCGATGTTATGTACATGAGTACTCCAATTTAAATCTGAGCTGATTGTAACTCCAAGATATTTTGCATCCGATACTCTCTCCAGTACATGGCCATGAAGGATATAATCTTTTGTGATTGGATTTCTTTTCTTGCTGATGGTCATGACATTGCATTTGTCTGCGTTGAATTTCATGAGCCATCGTTGTTCCCAGTCTGATAATTTGTTCAGATCCTCTTGCAGTGTTGTTGTATCTGCATCTGATGTTATTGTTAGATAGATGATTGTGTCGTCGGCAAACAATCGTGTTCTAGATCGAACCCCCTCTGGCATATCATTAATGTAGTAGAGGAAGAGTGCTGGTCCAAGGACTGAACCTTGTGGTACACCTGATTCTACATCAATGAAGCCAGAGCTTACACCTTCAACCACTACTGACTGTTGTCTACCACTTAGGGAACTCTGGATCCATCTGTTGGTTTTTCCATCAATCCCGTATCTATGTAGTTTATGGATCAGTAGTGAATGTCTTACTTTGTCAAAAGCCTTGGAGAAGTCCATGATTAAGCAATCAGTTTGCTTTCCTTCGTCCAGGTTTTGCGTGATATCGTCTATGAATTCGATGAGTTGAGTTTCGCATGATAATTTTTTGCGGAACCCATGCTGCATAGGATGTAGGATATTATGTTTGTCCGAGTGAGCCATGATGTTGCTGGTAATTATGTGTTCCATGATTTTGCATGCTATACATGTTTCTGAAAAGTGTGTTGGTGTTGTTACAACTTGTTCTAGGTAGTTGTCTTGGCATATGTCTATTAATATGTATACTAATACGGTCCAAATACTCATATGGTGGCCAGGTCTGGAACATATACATTAAACTTGGGAACAGTATATCTATGAATTTTATCCGGAATACGTTAATGTTGAAAAAAGTTCACCCATTGGTTGAAGGGGAGATAATTTTAAGTTTTACCGGAAGTAAATTTTGCCACGTTCGTGTTGACATGTAAAACTTCAAAGCCTGGCACATTCTGAGACATTTAAAATAAACAAAACACGCGAATACTTTACTTCAAGACAAACCCACAATGGTAGGTTACGGGTGGAAAATGTTGCTAACTATATATTTGTATAGACTATAGGAAAGACTTGCACAATTATCAACCGGCTACTTTACACATCATTTTTATTGTATTTTTCTTAGTATAAATACAAGATTATCTAATTTTATAATATCTTCATTTATCACAACAGTGTTACACTTTTTAATACTCAATTACAATTCTACTGGTCATAACGTGTATGCTTTTAAAGTTAAATCAATTCGACAAATGTTTTTAACTATTTCAGGTTTCTGTCATCAATTCTATAGATACAGCTCATGAAGATATGATTGTAAGTAATATTGCAAAATTTTAAGAACAAGTCAATGGACCAAAAATGCTAGCCTTGCTTTTTAAAATGCAGTAATATAAAGGCAGAATACAGACACTTGTCAGACAAACTTATCATATGACATAGTCCAAATAATTATGACGTCTTGAAAGGCTATTATAATTTTTTTCTTTGACGTCTTACGTGGAATTTAGACTAATGACAACTGCAATGGTTTTATTCAACACAATTTAAAATTAGCTCAAGCAGAATCCTGACAACCAATATATTTTATAAGCAATTTATTTAATTGACAACTACAAAAGTGACGCAAATATAAATCACTGCTTATATGTCAAACTAGGAATTTTTCAAATATGAACACATCATCAAAGCTGCAAGGTTGTCTAGAAAGGGCTAAAAACAAAAGAAATGTATTGCTGTCAAAATATGGTCATCTACACAAATGTATTAAACTATTAATTCTTAGGTATGATGTGTCTAATCTTTTAAACATCAAATCCTGGGTCTGAGCCTGTTTGCCTTTGTATAATATACAATGTACTAGTTCACCTCATCCTTCAAATGTTAGTTAAAGGATTGCAGAAAACAATTATTTATTTCAGCATGATGCTCAGCTTGATTACTATGGAACAAAACTAGCTACCTGCTCATCAGACAAAACTATTAAAATATTTGATGTTAAAGATGGTCAACAGACACTTATAAATGAATTACAAGGGTAAGAATATATACATATCACATGCATATAGTTAATAGATGTTTTTTTAGCTCACCTGGCCCGAAGGGCCAAGTGAGCTTTTCTCATCACTTGGCGTCCGGCGTCCAGCGTCGTCCGGCGTCCGTCGTCGTTAACTTTTACAAAAATCTTCTCCTCTGAAACTACTGGGCCAAATTTAACCAAACTTTGCCACAATCATCATTGGGGTATCTAGTTTAAAAAATGTGTTCGGTTACCCGGCCAACCAACCAAGGTGGCCGCCATGGCTAAAAATAGAACATAGGGGTCAAATGCAGTTTTTGGCTTATAACTCTGAAACCGAAGCATTTAGAGCAAATCTGACATGGGTTAAATTGTTTATCAAGTCAAGATCTATCTGCCCTAAAATTTTCAGACGAATCGGACAACCGGTTGTTGGGTTGCTGCCCCTGAATTGGCAATTTTAAGGAAATTTTGCCGTTATATGGTTATTGTCTTGAATATTATTATAGATAGAGATAAACTGTAAACAGCAATAATGTTCAGCAAAGTAAGATCTACAAATAAGTCAACATGACCGAAATGGTCAGTTGACCCATATAGGAGTTATTGCCCTTTATAGTCAATTTTTAACCATTTTTCGTAAATCTTAGTAATCTTTTACAAAAATTTTGTCCTCTGAAACCACTGGGGCAAATTTATCCAAACTTGGCCACAATTATCTTTGGGGTATCTAGTTTAAAAAATGTGTCCAGGGACCCGGCCAACCAACCAAGATGGCCGCCATGGCTAAAAATAGAACATAGGGGTAAAATGCAGTTTTTGGCTTATAACTTAAAAACCAAAGCATTTAGAGCAAATCTGACTATTAGAAAATTGTTTATCAGGTCAAGATCTATCTACCCTGAAATTTTCAGATGAATCTGACAACCTGTTGTTGGGTTGCTGCCCCTGAATTGGTAATTTTAAGGAAATTTTACTGTTTTTGGTTATTATCTTGAAAATTATTATAGATAGAAATAAACTGTAAACAGCAATAATGTTCAGCAAAGTAAGATTTACAAATAAGTCAACATGACCGAAATGGTCAGTTGACCCATATAGGAGTTATTGCCCTTTATAGTCAATTTTTAACCATTTTTCGTAAATCTTAGTAATCTTTTACAAAAATCTTCTCCTCTGAAACTACTGGGCCAAATTAATCCAAACTTATCCACAATCATCTTTTGGGTATCTAAAATGTGTCCGATGACCTGGCCATCCAACCAAGATGGCCGCCATGGCTAAAAATAGAAGATAGGGGTAAAATGCAGTTTTTGGCTTATAACTCAAAAACCAAAGCCTTTAGAGCAAATCTGACAGGGGGATAAATTGTTTATCAGGTCAAGATCTATCTGCCCTGAAATTTTCAGATAAATCGGACAACCTGTTGTTGGGTTCCTGCCCCTGAATTGGTAATTTTAAGGAAATTTTACTGTTTTTGGTTATTATCTTGAAAATTATTATAGATAGAAATAAACTGTAAACAGCAATAATGTTCAGCAAAGTAAGATTTACAAATAAGTCAACATGACCGAAATGGTCAATTGACCCCCTAAGGAGTTATTGTCCTTTATAGTCAATTTTCAACAATTTTTATAAAATTTGTAAATTTTTACTAACATTTTCCACTGAAACTACTGGGCCAAGTTCATTATAGATAGAGATAATTGTAAGCTGCAAGGATGTTCAGTAAAGTAAGATGTACAAACACATCACCATCACCAAAATACAATTTTGTCATGAATCCATCTGCTTCCTTTGTTTAATAGTCACATAGACCAAGGTGAGCGACACAGGCTCTTTAGAGCCTCTAGTTTTATTTGAGTGTGTATGTATAAGATAAAAACAAAGAGATGTGGTATGTTTGATGAAACAATTATCCATCAGAAACCAAATAAGGATACAGTTGCTCCTTTTCCTTGGGGTACCGACTGTTTAGAGTATACATTTTTTTTAAATCTCCAGAATTGAGATATTAACTTCTATTTCAAATTAAAATTCTAGGAGCAAAAAGTTTGACCTTATGAGGTATTATAATTAGCCTTTATTATCTGAATCAATAATCGGAGTAAACTTTGCAAGCAAATAAAAGAAAAAAATAATTAAGATGTTCTTGAAAACAAGAAGATGTAATATGATTGCCAATGATACAACTCTTCATGCGAGACCAAGTAATGAAGAAGTTAGCATCTATAGGTTACCATACGGCCTTCAACATTGAGCTAAACCCATACTGCATAGGTTGTATTTCCTATAAACAACATGGTCTCGTTAGCAGTGCATTATAGTGTGTATTGTAAATTATCTGTGTTTTGTAGACATGATGGACCAGTATGGCAGCTAGCATGGGCACATCCAATGTTTGGTAATTTGATAGCATCTTGTAGTTATGACAGAAAAGTTATAATCTGGAAAGAAACTAATGGCACATGGGGAAAGTTGTATGAATACACAAATCATGACTCATCAGGTAAGTTATAATTGTATATGATTGAAGTAGTAATGACAAAATGTATGAAGATATTTGATTTTTAAAACTATCTTAGGAGGGATAACACATGTCTGAAGCATATACATTTAAAATTTCTTCAGATTTGCTGATTTTGATGGTCTTGTATTACTTAGATGTAATTGGTCTTAACTACATGTTTGAAAAACCATCATCATCAAAATTGAATTCATACTTGCAGAAAAATATGTTTATGATGTTGCTTAAAGAAACAAATAATTTTCAGAATATGGAAATATATATGAAATTTAATTATGTTAATTATTTCTTTTTTGTAGTAAACTCAGTTATTTTTGCACCACAAGAGTTTGGATTAGTTCTGGCATGTGGAAGTTCTGATGGTTCTATATCCATTATTTCAAGTTCAGGTAAAACTAATTTCTTACAATCATGATGATGCAATTGTTTTCATTGAAAATACAAATAAAAACTTAACTGAAAAAAATAAATCATTATTGCTGGATGATGAATAAAAAGAATGCTTGACTTTCATCCTTTGAAATTTGAAAATAATATCATGAACCTGATGTCAACTTAAGTTTTGGCATTAACCATTCAAGAGTTACCCCCTTAATTGATTAAAAGATTTATTTGCATTTCTTTGGATGATAATGTACCACTAAAAGCAATCTTTCTAGATATTAACACAATGTCAAAACCATAGAACTTCTGGTGAAATTTTTACAAATTTGACATATGCTGATCTAGAGTTATGTCCCTTTGTTTTCCTAAGGATTTGATATATTTTGGTTTCTGGATGATAGTAACTACTATTGTTCCACTTTGCAAAATCTACATGGTAATATAACATAATGAATACTTTTTCATTGTGTCCTCTTGTAAGCAAATGTGATAACAAGTTGAGAAATAATTTAGGTATGATCAGTGAACTAGAGTTTTGTTACCAAAGGAGTTGAGCTTAAATGAATAACTACTAATTTATCTACAAATGTAAAGTTCATTCAGTAATCCAAGAACATGTATCAAAGAATGGTATATGTTCAAGGTTTCTATGGCAGGTACACATCTTAGACTCATTGATAGGTCCCCAAATCTTTGATTCATTACCAGGTTTGATTTTTACATTTCTTCTTCTTTTATTGAGAAATTGTATATTAATTGTTTTATTCATCATGCCACAACTGCAAGAAGTACTTTTCAATATATAGGAATCTAATGTAACTATATTTTCATTTAATAGGTGATGGAAGTTGGACAGCAAAGAAAATAAATAATGCTCATAGTGTAAGTATAGAGGAACTCCCGGAGAGTTAAAATGTAGTCTTTACTTTTGTAAATAGATATGGTATGAGTGCCAAAGAGACAACTCACCATCCAAGTCACAATTTATAAAAGTAAACCCTTATAGGTCAAGGTACAGTCTTCAACACAGAGCCTTGGCTCACACTGAACAGCAAGCTATAAAGGGCCCTTAAAAAATACTAGTGTAAAACCATTCAAACGGGACAACCAACAGTCTAATCTATATAAAAAACGAGAAACACTTATGAACCACATTAACAAACAACAACTACTGAACATCAGATTCCTGACTTATGACAGGTGCAAACAATTGCAGCGGGATTAAACGTTTTAATGGTACTAAACCTTCTCCCTTATCTGAAACAATAGTGTAACATCACAACATCGAAAGACACACTATAAAATATCAATTGGAATGGATTTTTTTCTAAATTTTCTAAATTTACTCAGTTAAAAAATTGCTTTATGGGATTAATATTTTATATATGTGTGTATTAAAAGGAAGAATTGATTGTCAAATACTAACTAGCAGTTTCTAATGCCAACTGTACCCAGGTACATCTATATTGACTTTAAACATTTTTTTCTGCCTAGTTATTGATTCAAAAGGTTTAAATAACTTACAAAATGAGTTAAATGTGAAATTTTTGCTTTTTTTAACAGATTGGTTGTAATGCAGTTAGTTTTGCTCCTTATGTAAGTCCTGGTGCCTTGTTAGATCCATACAATAAACAGACACCAGTCAAAAGGATTGTTTCCGGAGGATGTGACAATTTAGTAAAAATTTGGAGGTATGTGTGTTATATCTGTATGTTGTGATGTAATGAGCAATTTAGGGGTTTCTTTTTATTATTGGAAGCTCTGGTTAAACATGTTTATGAGTCCTAAACCCTCTTCCTTTCCTTGGATAGTGGTGTAACAGCACAACATAAGAACATGTTGTAAAGTTAGAAGAATATTATAATAATACACAAATCTTGTCATGGTTAATAGTACTAGATCCAACCAACAACTGTTCTTGTGGGACATATGTAAAATACTATGTGGAAATTCTATTTATGATTAAATAAGTCATCATACATGCATTTCTTCTACATTATGGAAAGGAAAATTGAAATTGAAAGAAAATCTGAAATTTGATAATATGTATGATTTTGTATTTTTAATATGGATACAAACACTTTGAAAATGAAAATGGTTGCTCTTAAGAGTCTTAATTAATCAATGAAAATAATGAATTGTGCTTTACTTATATCATTTCATAAGAGAGGAAGAAGGAGAATGGAAAGAAGAAAAGAAACTAGAAGGTCACAGTGACTGGGTTAGAGATGTGGCATGGGCTCCTTCAATAGGTCTACCTAGAAGTACTATAGCTAGCTGTTCACAGGTATGTTAGAGATGTGGCATGGGCTCCTTCAATAGGTCTACCTAGAAGTACTATAGCTAGCTGTTCACAGGTATGGAAAATCTTCATATTAACATGTAGTTGTTATTTTTATTTTAAAACTAAAAAAAAAGATAAGTTTTAATTTTAATATCCCCTGCTGGTCCATAAGAGGCTTATACTATGTAACCTCTGTCTGTACTGGAGGTATGTCTGGTTAGTCCATCCGTCCAATGATAATTTCCATCACATTTTTCTCTGGAACTATAAATCAGAGATTTATTAAATTTGATGTCAATCTTCATGTGAACATGATATACAGTGAGATGCATTTTCATATTCATTATTTTCTGACATGAATACTGATAAAAATCATATAGTTCAACACATAATGGCCAAATCCAAGGAAATCATAAATATACAACTATTTTCTCTGCAGTGCTTTCTTGAATTTATTTAAAACCTATAGTGTTGAGAAAAAAAGAAGTAGTACTTTCTACCCAAAAGAATGGCACATTACATTATAAAGGGTTGGAAGACAAAACAGGCCTCTACTAAGATACTGGTGAGTATAAGTGACAAGGAGAAAGACAATTTATAGTCCATTTTAAGATAATTTTGAGCGGTAAATTCAGTTCTGGATCATTAAAAGGATAAAATCTTCAGCAGTTACAAAATCAAATTTCTTATTTTTTCAGGATTTCCGTGTAATAATTTGGATGAATGATGGAACTGGTAATGATTGGTCACACAAAATACTTCATAAGTTTAATGATGTTGTTTGGCACCTCAGTTGGTCAATAACAGGCAATATATTGGCATGTTCAGGGGGAGATAACAAAGTAAGTATAACAAAAGCATAAATTCTCTTACAGGATTATTTTTGTCTTTTCTTGTTGCATTGGACATTTGACAGTTCATTCACATAAATTGATTAGACTGAAACATTTCTTTAATTTGACTCTTAGACAGTAACAATACTTTTAATCATGAATGAGTGGTATCACCATGCTTAAAGCAGTTTCATTGTCAGTGCTGCAGTTGGTAGGAATTAATAATAGAGGTTTTATACTAAATAAAAGACAGTAAATATTTTGAAATAATTAAACTGAAAGGCCGTACAGTGACCTATAGTTGTTAATGTCTGTGTCATTTTGGTCTCTTGTGGACAGTTGTCTCATTGGCAATCATACCACATCTTCTTTTTTATATTACATTCTTTCTACACTGTCAATACTTAAGCATATTAACCAGACCTTGAATTAACTATTTTGAAGCAAAGAAATTACAAATTATGATATTAAACCTTGAACAGTACAGGATTTTTATTGTGTATTTTTTATGTATAATCTAGAAATGCAACAGGGTGATATGTGGGTACTAAACACATGTTTAACCACAGCTCAATTTATCCTGGTACATTTGATTGTTTTTAATAGTTTTCAGTTTTTATTGATAGAATATATTTGTTAACAAAGATACTCAATTTCTATGTTCTAAAAGTTTAATCTAAAAGTTTAATTAAACTTGAATTCTGATGTTTATGAATGAATAGTATGTATAATGCACAGGTCCAACAAGAAATAATATTACATTGGTTTATTTATCTTTTTTAGGTTAGTTTGTGGAAGGAGACGTTAGAAGGACAGTGGGTGTGCATCAGTGATGTAAACAAAGGTCAAGGACAAGTGACTGATAAATCAATATCAAGTTGATCATGTGACATTTTGCCTATCAGAGCCATAATACATAAGTTGTTGAACTATTTATTGTCAGTTTTAATTAATGGTAGATTGGAGGAATTGTTTACTTCCTGCTTTAAGAGAGAAAGTTATTGCAAGACATTTTGCCGAACAGGAAGTAAAATGCTACTCAGATAATACATTGTGTTTCATCATGTGTCTCATTATCATTAAATTGTTTCATGTATACAAAATGGTTGTTTAGTTTTTTGTCGAGCCTGCGACTTTTGTTGCAGAAAGCTCAACATAGGGATAGTGATCCGGTGGCGGTGTTAGCTAACTCTTTAAAAGCTTTATATTTTAGAAGGTGGAAGACCTGGATGCTTCATACTTTGTATATTGTAACATTCCAGGGTTTTCTTGTCAGGATTTACACCCGTAGTTACTTTTGTGGGCCTCTGGTGAAGGAAGTAATAATAAAGATCATAATGGAAGTTCATAAATTGTAATATTTCTAATTAAACAATACATCAAATACAGTGGTTCATGAAACAAAATGCGTTTATAATATAATAGGCAATACGGCAAGGTGCATTACTTACTTGCACCAAGTTTAATAAAACAATTCTTCTAGCACTCGGTACAAGAAAATCTACTTGGTGCACGGCATTCAAATGCTCAGCGTACTCGGTGCAGCAAATCTACTTGGTGCACTGCATTCAACTTGAATACTCAGCGTACTCAGTGCATGCACATCTACTTGGTGCACTGCATCTATAAACTCTCACCAAGCAACTTCACTTGGTGCTGCAAATCTACTTGGTGCACTGCATTATCACCAAGTGCTCTTACTTGGTGCAGCAAATTCTAGAGAGTACTAACTGCATGGAGGTTTTTGGAGAGAAGCTCAATGTAGGAACATGCGTTCCATATTTTATACTACGTGTGACGTAATACACAAGTTCTTCATAACAAGAACATGTAACGTTACATTTGGCGCGTTATACTGAAACTAAGTATAAACAAATACAAAATGAACAATTACACATATAAATAAAGTATGTATATAAAGATTTAAAGAAGTCAGTATATAATATAAGGTCAAAGTCAGCTATTTCTTCTGAAAAATACGAATCCAAACACAACGGACATCTGCGTGTATCGATCAAGTGTGGAACGGAGATAACAGTAAAAATATCAGCTTTCAAATCACCGGGCGTAACAATATGGATGCCTCATGTAACGAAGTTTCCGTCAGTCACATGTCCAATGTTCTTGACCTCATTTTGATGGGTCAGTAACTAATGGAAAAAAAAGTTAAGATTTTTTGTAATGTTAAATTCTCTCTTATTATACTGTGGATTCATTATTATTCGTTGGATACCAATTTTCGTGCATTTCGTGGGCACAGTCAAACCACGAAATTAGATATTCAACGAATGATAATTTTTCTATAGGTTTGTATGCAGACTTCAGCAAAACCACGAAATTAAATATCCACGAATATGCAAGTTTTTCTTAATCCACGAAAATTGGTACCCACGAAAATAAATGAATCCACAGTAAGTAATAGGATAACTATATTTAGTATGTGTGTAACTCGCAAGGTCCTCATGCCCGTCAGACAGCTTTCACTTGACCTCGGCCTCATTTCATGGATCAGTGAACAAGTTTTGGTGGTCAAGTCCATATCTCAAATACTATAAACAATAGGTCTATTATATTTGGTGTATGGAAGGACTGTAAGGTGTACATGTCCAATTGGTAGGTGTCATCTGACCCTGACCTCATTTTCATGGTTCTGGGTTTATAGTTAAGTTTTTATACGACCGCAAAAATTTTAATTTTTCGTCGTATATTGCTATCACGTTGGCGTCGTCGTCTGCGTCGTCGTCCGAATACTTTTAGTTTTCGCACTCTAACTTTAGTAAAAGTGAATAGAAATCTATGAAATTTAAACACAAGGTTTATGACCACAAAAGGAAGGTTTGGATTGATTTTGGGAGTTTTGATCCCAACATTTTAGAAATTAGGGGCCAAAAAGGGCCCAAATAAGCATTTTCTTGGTTTTCGCACAATAACTTAAGTTTAAGTAAATAGAAATCTATGAAATTTTGACACAAGGTTTATGACCACAAAAGGAAGGTTGGGATTGATTTTGGGAGTTTTGGTTCTAACAGTTTAGGAATTAGGGGCCAAAAAGGGGCCCAAGTAAGCATTATTCTTGGTTTTCGCACCATAACTTTAGTTTAAGTTAATAGAAATCTATGAAATTTAAACACAATGTTTATGACCACTAAAGGAAGGTTGGGTTTGATTTTGGGAGTCTTGGTCCCAATAGTTTAGGAATAAGGGGCCCAAAGGGTCCAAAATTGAACTTAGTTTGATTTCATCAAAAATTGAATAATTTGGGTTCTTTGATATGCTGAATCTAAAAATGTACTTAGATTTTTGATTATTGGCCCAGTTTTCAAGTTGGTCCAAATCGGGTCCAAATTAAACTTTGTTTGATTTCATCAAAAATTGAATAATTGGGGTTCTTTGATATGCCAAATCTTACTGTGTATGTCAGGGACGGGGTAATTGAAAATGTAATGGTAATTAAGTGTAATGCATTACAATTTTCCATGTAATTGAATGTAATGTGTAATTGAGCATTTTTCTAATTACATGTAATGGTAATTTAATTAATTACATTGAAAAAAGCATGTAATGCTCAATTACTTTTGAATTACATTTCAATTACATATACTTTTATGGTGTTAAAGATAAGGATTATAAATTGTAAAATAATACTTGTTTTTCAAATATTGACATTACATACTTTTTTAATATATGAAGTCTATAATTTATACTGAAGTTACAATGTATATTAATATTTATTTGACCTACAGATGTTTTTTTTTTAGTAATTATTATTTAATTATAAATTTAAAAAATGTTAGAGTCATATATTAGTGTTCAGTTTCTAAGAAAGATCTTTTAACTAAATAGATTGATAAGTAATTAATCACCTTGTTAAACAAAAACAAAAAAAAAGTGTCACTGTGAAAAATCTTTCTTAGACAGTTCATTTAGAATTTAAAATCACTGTACACAATCATTTTGTCAAATTAGTATACACAAAAGGAGTATAGAAATAAAAATTCACAGCTGTAAAAACAAACAGCAATTAATCAGATTAAAATGACCAGGGGCAATGCCACTGTTACATGTATTTTTATCTAATTAGCCAAATATTGCTAATATTTAGACATTATACATACATTATTTGTACTAAAAATTATTTTCAATATTGTGACAAGCACACTTTTTGATATTTTTAATGTAAAAACAAATATTTATGATTTATGTATAATATCTTTATTTATAGTATGTTTAATTCAAATGACTTCATTTCTGAGATGTCAAAATACCCCTTGATGTATTGGCAAGTTAATAGGAACCAATTCCCCCTCCTTTTAATATGATGATCTTTTGATCATAGAACTTCCATGTTCTGATCAAGCAATATCTGCCACATTAGCTCCTGTCGAAAAGCTATTTAGAATTGATGTCAAAGTGTTCAGACCAGAGAGATTCAGACTAAATGACAAAACATTAAAATAGCTAATGATTATCAAATGCAACGCTTAAACTATGCTTACATGAATATTTTACACATGCATTATTTATACATGTATAATATTGAAAATACCATGAGAAATGTAATGGGTAATTTAATTAATTACTTTAGTAAAGTAATTGTAATTTAATTAATTACATTTCAAAAACAGTGTAATGTGTAATTGATGTAATTGATCATTTTTGCAATGTAATGTGTAATTTAATTAATTACATTCCAATGTAATTGACCCCAAGTCTGGTGTATGTAGATTCTTAATTTTTAGTCCCGTTTTCAAATTGGTCTACATTAAAGTCCAAAGGGTCCAAAATTAAACTAAGTTTGATTTTAACAAAAATTGAATTCTTGAGCTTTTTTGATATGCTGAATCTAAACATGTACTTAGATTTTTGATTATGGGCCCAGTTTTCAAGTTGGTTCAAATCAGGATCCAAAATTATTATATTAAGTATTGTGCAATAGCAAGAAATTTTCAATTGCACAGTATTCAGCAATAGCAAGAAATCTTCAATTGCACAGTATTGTGCAATAGCAAGAAATTTTCAATTGCACAGTATTGCGCAATAGCAAGAAATCTTCAATTGCACAGTATTGTGCAATAGCAAATATTTTCAATTGCACAGTATTGCGCAATAGCAAGAAATATCTAATTGCACAATATTGTGCAATAGCAAGAAATTTTCAATTGATTGGAGTTATCTTTCTTTTTGTTTGTCCAGAATAGTAGTTGAGGGGGGGGGGGGGGGGGGTATGGTTTTTTTTGGGAAAAAAAGTTTGTTTCCAGTTTTTGGAGAAAAAAATAATTTGTTTTTGATTCTGAGAAAAAAAAATTGTTTGTTTCACCCTCAGCTGCCACTATATGTAATGCTAAAATTGAAAGAAAAAATTGTTTTCGACTTGTCCAGAAAAAAAAAACCATAGCCCCCCCCAAGAAAATCAAATGGTTGCTGCCTAAGTTTTTGAGTTTTGGTCTTTTTTTCTAATACTATATGCAATAAATCAACTATATTAAGTGAATGGAAATATTTCATGATCTATGTCAGTCGCTCAGGTTTTATATGACCTTGACCTCATTTTCATGTTTTATTGCTCAGTGTTAAACTTTTGTGTTTTTGGTTTCTTTTTCTTAAACTACAAAATGTATAACCAATAGGTCAGCTATATTTGTTGTATGGAAGAATTGTTAGCTGTACATGTCTCCCAAGCATGGTTCATCTGACCTTGACCTCATTTTCATGGTTCATTGGTCAATGTTTAGTTTTCTTGGTTAATGTTAAGTTTATGTGACAGTTGTAATACAACTTTATATCTAGGACTATCAACATAATATCAATGATTAGTAAAGAAGGCGAGACATTACAGCGTGTGCACTCTTGTCTGAAATTGTAGCTGTCTGTTTTTATGCAGTTATGCTGCATTATGCGAGCACCCTAGATTTGTTGTCTACCCAATAAATGCTGGAATACTTGCCATTGTTACTATCTAGCTGTCTACTATGTTATATATAACTAATTAAACACTTTTTTAATACTTTTAATTCTGGATTACAAAAAATATGACCAGAAAAACCTTAAATGATCGTCAAATCACCCAAATGTTTTGAAGTTGTACATTGGAAGTAGTGCTCATTAGGAATCCTTATGTACCGGTAGTTTATTATTGTCTGTGCTTTTGGCTAAGATGTCAAAGAACAATTGTATGAAATATTTAATTGCCGAAAATCTCCAAAGACAAGTAGTTAAGATTTTCCAAATGGCAAAAGTCGTAGGAATATTGTTTGTCATCAATATGTAGCACAACGTCAGTAGTCTATTATATAATAGGTTCAACTGTTCATGCTGTTGGCTGCAATTTCAAATTAGAAGACGAAATTTTCGTATCTTTTCAATTTGGAGGCAGGGGTTCAAATTAGCGGTGGTCTGAGATCCGACTTGGTTACTAGCCACTCCTGACGGACCTTCCAGTGGAATCAAATTGAAAGAAAATAAAAATAGCTTTGCAAACTTTTTCGCCAAAGTCTCCAAGTGAACGATCTAAAAACTTATTTTGATCATTATTATTCATGACAGCGATGTCCATTTTGTCCAACCGCTAACTATATACAGAAAATCGCCGACAAAAAATGTGTAAATTCGATTACATCCCAGCTCCTTTGTTCTAACATGGGTGATCTGAGCCGGATCACCCCAGTTTGAGTTTCTTTTTTATGCATGCTTTCCTTGTTCTGTAACACTTTGGCGGGAATGTCAAATCCACTATAAAACTTATAATTAATTATACGGAAAAGACTATCTATCAAAATTCACGTATAAAAAATCCAGTGTATATGCTGGGATTCGAACTCAAGACCTTTAGTTTATCAAGCCACGACGCATACCACAACACCAGGACGACTTGATACGCACTAACAGTAACTTAACATACTTAAAGGAAGCAAGCTCTTTTTATAAGTGGGGAGAGTTGGCAGACCTTTATTCAGTGGGGTTTAAACCTTTTTCGTTAATAAGTGAGTTGTCAGACTAATTGTTCAATTTGATTTTACACTTTTTCAAAAGTGTGAAGAGTCGGTAAACAAGAGTGGGGCGATTTTTTTTGTAAAGTGGCGATATAGTGTGGGCCGATTGGCAAGTGGGCGAGTTGACATTCACGGTTTGATATCTACTCATCGTGTTCGGGGGTCATAAAGGGTATACATCATATAGTAATATATAAAGTATATGATAATGGTTATGTGGCGTTCTAAACTCGATTTTATGAATTATAGACGGTTTTTCGTCTAATCTAAAACAGCTGGGATGTAAAATAGCAGTGGCGGATCCAGAAATTTTCATAAGTGGGGGCCCACTGACTGACCTAAGAGGGGGCCCGCTCCAGTCACGCATCAGTGATTTCCTATATAAGCAATCAGTGATTTCCTATATAAGCAACCAATTTTTTACCCAAAAAGGGGGGGGCGGGCCCCCCTCTAAATCCGCCCCTGAATAGTAATCCCATTCGGACTTGGTGTGTCAGTGTTAGATCACCCTCTGGCGTCCGGCCATCGGGGTGATCTTACACTGACACACCGCGTCCTTGTGGGATAACTATTAAATAAAATCGAAAAATGAATAATATTCAAAGTTCCTTACATATATATAATTAGTACATTTGATTATTTTTTTTTTTTGTGTTTATTCATGTAAGATCTTGAAATATTTTTTAACTAGATTATTAAAGGATTGTGTACGATATTCGTGTACCTGCCCTACATTGGCTCGTTTTTAAGGGCATGTAAAAATTGTTTATAGAACCCCTTATATATTTTTTTTTTATAAAACACCACTATGACAAATATTGAAAGTGTATGTTTGATTGTAACGAAGAGATTCCAATTAGTTTTTTTTAAGGTTCATATGGACCCTTTGGCTAAAAAAGCTGCATTTTCACCTCAAAATTTAATCTGGGTACAGACAAACCTGTACATCTAGAAAAGTTTTAAGGCATAGCATGCCCTAGATAACTATAATTCAAATGCATTGTATGATTCAGAAAATTCATAACTTAACTGGATTGTGCAGTGCACTTTTTTTTCGTCCATGCAGAAGATGATAAAATTAACAAACAGTTGAGTTTTGCTTGATATAGTCCACAGTTTAAATCACCAAGTATTGTCGGGTATCTATTGTCCATCTATTGTCCATGCCAAACAAAATAGCTCACTTCAATAATTACCGGTGGGGAAGATCTCAAACCTCTTTCTCAACCTAGTTTATTTTGGTACCTTCTGGGGGAATGAAAAAAAGTGCACTGCAAAATCCTGATAAGTTTTTATTTTTCTAAAACATAAAACCTATTTGAAATGTATTTATCTAGGGTATGCTATGCCTTAAAACTTTTCCCGGTGTACAGGTTTGTCTGCACTCAGAGTAAATTTTAAGGTGAAAATACGGCAATTTTAGCCGAAGGGTCCACATGAACCTTAAATGAAGCATGGTCTTTTTAATAAGCCCGGATTCACATAATATTTTTTGATATATCTGCAGATGCAGATACGTCAATAGTTAGGCCAAATAAAAATATATGTGTGGTTCCAGTAACCATACCTTCCCTACTTTTTCACCTCAAAATTAGCCTACTCTAAAGATTTTATTGTCTTTTTTCATTAAGCACTTGTTAAAGTCAGAATGTTGCTCCCATAGACTCAATGTAAAAAAAAAAACATAAAATAAAAAAAAAAAAATCCCTACCTACCTACCCTAACTTTTTTTCAGATGTAACTGGAACCACACATACTTTTTTATTTGGCCTTATCAAAGGTACGAGGATTATAATTTAGTATGCCAGATGTGCGTTTCGTCTACATAAGACTCATCAGTGACGCTCATATCAAAATATTTATAAAGCCAAACAAGTACAAAGTTGAAGAGCATTGAGGATTCAAAATTCCAAAAAGTTGTGTCAAATACGGCTAAGGTAACCTATGCCTGGGATAAGAAAATCCTTAGTTTTTCGAACGTATACGTTACGGTTGATACGTTTGTAAAAGACCGACCTCTATTAGTAGTGTTCTGAAAACCTATTCATCATTTTGCATTGCCTGTGCACGTAAACAGTTCTGCAGTGACAAATATAATTAATTAATGAAAACATCAGGAATTCTTGAAAAAATATGACAGTCTTGTAATGTATCCAAGTCATAATCAAAGAAGAACTTGGTTAATGTTTTAAATCAGACAATTGTTCTGTGCGATTTTGAGATGTTGATAGAATATTGTATACTATAAAATTGAGAATGGAAATGGGTAATGTGTCAAAAAAAAACCCGACCAAAGAGCAGAAAACAGTCGAAGGTCATCAATGGTCTTCAATGCAGAGAGAAAATCCCGTACCCAGAGTCATGCTTTAGCTGGCCTCTAAACAAAAAAAGTACACTAGTTCAGTAATAATGGACGTAATACTAAACTCCGAAATATACACAGGAAACTAAAATTAAAGATCATACAAGACTAACAAAGGCCAGAGTCTCCTGACTTTGGACAGGCTCAATAATGCGACGGGATATACATTTTTTTTTTAATTTCCCATTTACAACATAACACAATCTGATAATTTGTATTTTTTTAACACTACTTATTAAAGTTAACACCTTTAATTTGATTCACAACTACAAGACCATTACTGATTTTTTTTTCAGACTATTGTTTTAGTAGATTATTAATAATATAACTTTTCAAATTATTATTGACACTAATAATTATTGGAGATCGGATCAAACAATGTATCTGTTAATGGAGCAATTATCAATATATCGTATACAAAGGAAATCTCCTCGGGGACTAACTGGACAAAATTCCGGATTGATATTTTGATAACAATTTCAAAATTTAATTATTGATTGAGGGTTTGAGCTTCAATTTCTGGAATACATGGTACGGTTATATGCTGTACACTGTAATATATAATTCATATGTAATTAAAACTGCAACGGTTAGTAAACAATGCTTAATGACACCCTTGTTGATACCGCTTTGAACATGTGATTCATTGATCTTAATTTAATTTCTGATGATGATGAATAGATGAATAAATGGACGAAGATGACACAAGGTATTTATTGAATACAAATTTCAAATATTTATTTGCAACTAGGATTTATTAAATTGTTTTAAAAGTTTACTGTTTGAATCCAATTTTGAACTTTCCATAACGGTGCAACACATTGGTATATCAGAAAAAGAGTGGTATCTCAGAAATAGAGACAGTCGCGACAAACAATAATACAATATTTTAAATATATAATCGACAATTATGCAAATAGAAGACGATTTGTACTAGAATGCGTCTTTATCTAAATTCTTTCGAATGAATTGAGAATCAGATAACGAAGTGATGTTTTCTAAGAAAGTATAATATAATTGTAATTCATAGCTTGTCGTTGGTTGTAGTGTTCCTTTTTGTATTTCACTTGATTTAAAAATATTGTTGATTTTCACCAACTCCTTCGTGATGATTTGTTTGCCATGTACATTTCTTTAATTTAGTTCTGTTTTGCTGGCATTTGCACTTGGCTTCTCAGATTTCAAAAAACGTTATAGTGTCATCAATAAAAAAAACTTGTACATCGGAGAGCATTTAATATGCATAATTCCGTTATTAATATCCTTCAACAACACCAACCTTGAGCTTTAATGGAAGACTTATAGTGATTTGTTTTATTTGAGTGCATTAATTTGTCGTATTGTTTTGAAAATCAGACATTTTCATAATTTTCATAATGTCTACGGTGGCAGTGGGTTTCGGATATTTTAGGGAGCAACCATTTGACTTTTAAGGGGGGCTTGAATGAAAAGGGTATTCCTGCATTTATTTTTAGTTGTAATCTCTGTCAAGCCGTTTATTTTTCATCTATTTGGTCCTGATTTTTAAAAGTTAGTTTGTCCTGATATTTTTACATACATTTTCATCCTGCTTTTGTTAATAACCACCCTCCCCTCCCTTAAAAAAATAAATGGTAACTCCTTAATATGGTATCATGGGTTTCGTCAAAAAATGAGAAGAAAGACAGATTCAGATAGCACACCAACTACTAGTAATTTTTCACAAGATTTTCTAATACCACACGCAGCTCTTTTATATATCTTGTGTCGGACTTAAAAGCACCTAACCAATCGGGTTTACAGAATATTGGGATGACCCCGTCCGTCTGTTTAAAGGAACAATTTGAGCAGAACATTCACTAAAAGTACTGTATTTCTATACTCTTGCATTTTCCAGATTTAAGGACGTCCTTATGTGAGGTTTGTGATTTTTTGTTAAATGTTCGACCTCTTTGTTTTTTTCTCCCTTCGATCTAGGTTAAAATATTTTGCACCATAACGCCCAGTTTGCTTTTCATCTAAGACTTCAATGGCTCATAAAAGGTCATTTGCCAAAATTTTAGCAGATTCTAGATTTCCTTTCTTTTGAAAAAAGAGAAAAAGAGTGATGTCCCCTTGTAGGATGGCCCCTAAACATCACTCACACTAAAGTTTTCGTGTTGATTACTAAACAAAGGAGAAGTTTCGATCGAGCAGACAAAGTTGGACTTTGGACTTCGTGTTTGTTGTATACCGCTTTGAACATGTGATTCATTAATTTAATTTCTGATGATGATGAATAGATGAATAAATGGACGAAGATGACACAAGGTATTTATATATATTTATATATCTGATATGCAAACTAGACGTTATGTGTTAACCTTTGAACTTAAAGTTTGCTGAAAGTATAACTTGAGTGTAAAAATGTCACTGAAAGAAACGGCAGCACTTCTCGCTGAAAGTCGAAAAATAGTCAACCAATCAAAAGAAGATGATTCTTATGTACTTTTAAACATGATCCTCAAAATCGTTACGACCATGGATAATAGAATGCAAAAAATAGAGAAAGGCGTAAATAAAATTGATGAGCTGAAAACTATTATCACATCTGTAGTAGCAAGAGTTCCAAGGATTTGGAAAAAACCGTTCACGACGTAAAATTAAAACATTCTGAGATGGAGAGCAGTATTGAAGGCATCAGCAATGTATTTGACGAAGTAAATAACATTAATAAAGAATACAAGGCCAAACTACAAAATCTTTCGTCAAAATTTATTCAACTAGAAAACGCAACAAAATTTGAAATCGGAAAACTTAGGGTAGAAAACGAAAAGATAGAAAAACTTGAATCAAACATCTTAGACCTACAGTGCAGGTCAATGAAAAACAATTTAATTTTTTCTGGCTTAGCTTACAATAAAAATGAAAATTGTGAAGCAAAATTGAGAAAATTTATCTACGAAGAGATTCAAATTGAACACCATATAGAATTCGTTAACGTTCATAGATTTGGGAAAATTGGACGGAATAGAGGCAAATCAATTGTTGCGCGTTTCATTTACCGAAGCGACCTCGAATGCGTTCTCCAAAAAGCATTTCGCTTCAGAGGAAAGCCATTTAGTATAAATGAACAATTCCCGACAGAAGTTGAAGCCCGCCGTAAGAAACTGTATCCTGTTATGAAACAGGCGAAGCAAGACGGTAACCAGGTGTCTATGATACAGGACAAACTATTCATTAACGGAGAACAATTCGAAATTACAGAACACATTGATATAGATGATCAGAACAGAGGACATCCAAATGGAGGGTTCAGAGACACAATGATGACCCCAGCAAATACTAACGGTCGCCCTTATAAACGACAAAGATCTGGATCAAGCCCAAGTAGTGAATCAACTCACCTATAGGAATGCCTAGGAGAGCAACCAACATTTGACAGATGTAACTTTTAACTGTAACAATACTTTAAATACTACTAAACATGTATACATAAGAAGTGATGTAAATATTTTGTGTCTAAACTGTTGTGGTGTTTAAAAAAGATTAAACTATCATGAATTTCAATCATTGTTGAGTAATAATGATATAATTTGTTTAGTAGAAACAAAAACTGACGATGTAGATATTATTGATTTACCAGGTTATGAATTTAGGATGAAAAATAGAAAGAAAGTGTCGAGAAATAGGTCGGGTGGTATATTAACTTTAGGGTACAAATTAGAACATGCAAATAAAATTAAAATTTTAACAACTGACAGTCAGTTTGTTCTTTGGTTCAAAGTATCGTCAGATTTACTTGATATTGATGATGACATAGTTTTTGGCATAGTATATATTCCTCCGGAATACACAAATTACTCATCTCAAGATGCTTACAGTCAGTTAGAAAAGGAATACATTATTTTTTCTAATAAATATAAATATGTGTCATTACTTGGTGATTTCAACGGACGAACAGCAGACGACGACGATTTTGTTATTATACATAATGATAAACATACCGATAATATTACAGATTTTATAGAAAATAAAGTGTATATGCTTGACGAATTAAATATTCCAAAGAGTAAAAATTCTTTGGACAGGGTAAAAAATGGATACAGGAAACGATTGTTAGATTTATGTAAAGGAAACAATTTATTTATTGTAAATGGTCGAATTGGTGATGATAGACAGTATGGTAAATTAACATGTAGAAATAGCAGTATTGCAGATTATTGTATTAGTAGTGTTCAGTTGTTAAAATATTTTACTAATTTTCATGTACTTGATTTTTGCAGCTTATATTCTGATGTTCATTCGCCATTACAGATAACTTTGGCAAGCACTAAGCAAAATGTTGTAAACAATCAGTGTTTAAATACTGGAACAGATACATGTAATCGTCCAGAAAATATTAAAAAAATGGGACAATGGTAAAATTGTGGATTTTCAAAATGGGATAGATGTAGAAGAGATTTACACTCTAATTGAAGATATTAATAAAGTTGAATCAAATATGGACAAAAATGAAATGAACCTGATTGTTAATAACATGTGTGATTTATTTTTGGATTCTGCTAGGGCAACATTTGGGGTAACCAAAACTTGCGGGTTAAAGAAATATAAAAACAAGCCTGTAAAATTGGATAAAGAATGGTTTGATTATGATTGTAAATTTGCTCGCCAAAATTATCGCAAACTCAAAAGAAAATTGAAGAAAATACAAATATTCCAACTCTAAACCCGAATGATATCGATAGGCTTAATGGAAATTTAAACAGAGGAATTTCTAAAGACGAAATTCTTAAGGGCATCAAAAACCTGAAAAATAATAAAGCATTTGGGGATGATCGTATAATAAACGAATATATCAAGTCTACAGCTAGTCTATTTATTGAATTATACGAAAAATTATTTAACGTTATATTTCACACTGGTATTATTCCTGACAGTTTGTTAATTGGTTACATTAAGTCTGTTTATAAAAATAAAGGTAGCAAGTTTGGACCCCAAAAATTTTAGACCAATTACCATTTTAAGTTGTATGGGGAAACTTTTTACCGCAATTTTATGCCAGCGACTAAATCTTTTCTCTGAAGAATTCATGATTTTAAACGAAAACCAATGTGGTTTTAGAAAGGGTTATTCAACAACCGATAATTTATTTGTGATTCATACATTGTTCGAAATTTTAAAGTTAAAAAAGAAAAAACTATTTTGTGCATTCGTCGATTTCGAAAAGGCTTTTGACACGATATGGCGAGATGCACTGTGGTACAAAATGCTTTTAAATAATATGAATGGATGTATGTATAATGTAATTGTAAATATGTATCAAGGTACAAAGTCATGTATTTCATATAACAATGCCTTATCTAATTTCTTCCCATGTAGTAACGGGGTTAGACAAGGCGAAAATTTATCGCCTTTTCTTTTTAGCTCACCTGGCCCAAAGGGCCAAGTGAGCTTTTCTCATCACTTTCCGGCGTCCGTCGTCGTCCGTCGTCGTGCGTCGTCGTCCTGCGTTAACTTTTACAAAAATCTTCTCCTCTGAAACTACTGGGCCAAATTTAACCAAACTTGGCCACAATCATCATTGGGGTATCTAGTTTTAAAAATGTGTCCGGTGACCCGGACAACCAACCGAGACGGCCGCCATGGCTAAAAATAGAACATAGGGGTAAAATGCAGTTTTTGGCTTATAACTCAAAAACCAAAGCATTTAGAGCAAATCTGACATGGGGGTAATATTGTTCATCAGGTCAAGATCTATCTGTCCTGAAATTTTCAGATGAATCGGACATTTCGTTGTTGGGTTGCTGCCCCTGAAATGGTAATTTTAAGGAAATTTTGCTGTTTTTGGTTATTATCTTGAATATTATTATAGATAGAGATAAACTGTTAACAGCAATAATGTTCAGCAAAGTAAGATCTACAAATAAGTCAACATGACCAAAATGGTCAGTTGACCACTTTAGGAGTTATTGCCCTTTATAGTCAATTTTTAACCATTTTTCGTAAATCTTAGTAATCTTTTAGAAAAATCTTCTCCTCTGAAACTACTGGGCCAAATTTAACCAAACTTGGCCATAATCATCATTGGGGTATCTAGTTTAAAAAATGTGTCAGGTGCCCCGCCAAACCAACCAAGATGGCCGCCATGGCTAAAAATAGAACATAGGGGTAAAATGCAGTTTTTGGCTTATAACTCAAAAACCAAAGCATTTAGAGCAAATCTGAGGGTAAAATTGTTCATCAGGTCAACATCTATCTGCCCTGAAATTTTCAGATGAATCGGACATTCTGTTGTTGGGTTGCTGCCCCTGAAATGGTAATTTTAAGGAAATTTTGCTGTTTTTGGTTATTATCTTGAATATTATTATAGATAGAGATAAACTGTAAACAGCAATAATGTTCCGCAAAGTAAGATCTACAAATAAGTCAACATGACCAAAATGGTCACTTGACCACTTTAGGAGTTATTGCCCTTTATAGTCAATTTTTAACCATTTTTCGTAAATCTTAGTAATCTTTTAGAAAAATCTTCTCCTCTGAAACTACTGGGCCAAATTTAACCAAACTTAGCCATAATCATCATTGGGGTATCTAGTTAAAAAAATGTGTCCGGTAACTCGTCCAACAAACCAAGATGGCCGCCATGGCTAAAAATAGAACATGGGGGTAAAATGCAGTTTTTGGCTTATAACTCAAAAACCAAAGCATTAAGAGCAAATCTGACAGGAAGTAAAATTATTGATCAGGTCACGATCTATCTGCCCTGGAATTTTCAGATGAATCGGATAATCGGTTGTTAGGTTGCTGCCCCTGAATTGGTAATTTTGAGGGAATTTTGCTGTTTTTTTGTTATTATCTTGAATATTATTATAGATAGAGATAAACTGTAAACAGCAATAATGTACAGCAAAGTAAGAACTAAAAATAAGTCACTATGACCAAAATAGTCAATTGACCCCCTAAGGAGCTATTGCCCTTCATAGTCAATTTTTAACAATTTTCTTAAAATTTGAAGATTTTCAATAACATTTTCCACAGAAAGTACTGTTATAGATAGAGATAATTGTAAGCAGCAAGAATGTTTAGTAAAGTAAGATCTACAAACACATCACCATCACCAAAACACAATTTTGTCATGAATCCATCTGTGTCCATTGTTTAATATTCACATAGACCAAGATGAGCGACACAGGCTCTTTAGAGCCTCTAGTTTCTTTATTTTTAAATGATCTTGATTCTTTTTTGCAAAACTGTAACCTAGAGGGCCTAAAATCAGTATCAAAAGAGCTTGAGGAAAAACTTGTCATTTTTTTTAAAACTTTTTATCATTCTGTACGCTGATGATACTGTTTTGATGGCCGAATCAGAAACTGAACTTCAAAAACTTATAGATTGTTTCCAAGATTACACAGATGTATGGAAGCTTAAAGTTAATGTTGATAAAACAAAGGTCGTGGTTTTTTCAAGGAGACGACCATCATGTAATTTTCAATTTTTATTTAATGGCAAAAAACTGGATATTGTTGATGAATTTAACTACTTAGGAATAGTTCTAACAAGAACAGGCAATTTTGATAAAACAAAACAGTTTAATGTAGAAAAAGCTATCAAGGGTCTTTACGAAGTGTTAAGACTAGGTCGTCTACATAATCTTTCTATATATAGCCAGCTGGATTTATTTGATAAAATGGTAAAGCCAATACTACTGTACGGTTGTGAAGTATGGGGTATTGGCAATAACGACATGATTGAAAGGGTACATCTAAAAGTTTGTAAATTGTTATTAAGTCTGAAAACATCTACACCCTCTTATATGATTTATGGGGAGCTTGGGAGATATCCTATAGACTTGGACATAAAAACTAGATTGATTTCATTTTGGGGAAAAGTAAACTCTGGTAAAGAGACAAAACTATCATATAGTTTATATAAATTGTGTTATCACATGTCTATTAACGACAATGTGAATTTTTCATGGTTAAACAGAATAAAGACTATTCTGAACGAATGTGGTATCCCAAATGTATGGGAAACGCGATCTTTTATAAATTGCAAGTGGTTTGTTTCATTCATCAAACTTAGACTTAAAGATCAGTATGTACAAGTCTGGCATTCTTTACTTGAAAACTCGTCAAAAGCACTAAATTATAAACTTTTTAAAGATTTTTTTGGAAAAGATTATTTTAAAATTCTTGGGAACAAACTGTCTTTTGATTTGTGTAGATTTAGGACCACAAATCACAAGCTCCCTATTGAACAGGGTAGATGGAACAATATAGTTAGAAACAATAGAATTTGTCTTCTATGTAACAAAAATGATATTGGTGATGAATTGCATTATATATTAGAATGTAAATACTTTGAAGAAAACAGGAAACATTGTCTGTCACATTATTATTTAAAAAATGCAAATATTGTCAAATACAAACAGATTATGTCTTCAAAAAACAAATCAGCATTGATTAAATTATGTAAATTTATAAAGATTATTAACACAGGTGTATGTGCTCCTGGCTAAAATGGACTTCATATATTGTCTTAGCAACTATTTTGTTTGTTCTGTCTTGTTGTAAATATTGTACATAATTGCATGTCTTCTCTATACCAATGTATATGGTTTACTGAGAATAAAGATATATAAATTGATTTGAGACCCAAATAAAACCTATACTAACAGTGTGTTAATTTACGTTTTTTGATTGAGTTAAGCCTTTTATTTTATCGTGTGTCTTTCTATGTTGTGATGTTATATTATTATTTCAGTAAAAGGGAGAAGGTTTGGTACCATTAAAACGTTTAATCTCGCTGCAAATGTTTGCACCTGTCCTTAGTCAGGAATCTGATGTACAGTAGTTGTCGTTTGTTTATGTGATTTATACGTGTTTCTCGTTTTTTATATAGATTAGACCGTTGGTTTTCCCGTTTAAATGGTTTTACACTAGTAATTTTGGAGCCCTTTATTGCTTGTTGTTCGATGAGAGCCAATGCTCCGTGTTGAAGGCCGTTCATTGACCTATAATGGTTTATTTTTATAAATTGTTATTTGGATGGAGAGCTGTCTCATTGGCACTCACACCACATCTTCCTATATCTATATAAGGTAAAATTCCGAGTTAGACTTTTCCAGCCATTAATTTTCTTTAAAAAGAGCTCCATAACCGATCATAACATATCAATATTATTTTTTTTAGCTAATTTGGCTCCTGAAGTTTGCTCTTTTGACCTAAAGTATCAGTTTTCAATTCTAGATTTTTTTTAAATTTCACTTATTTACATCCTCGACTTCGCTAGCCAAGGGTTACAATCCGATTCCCTCCCCTCCCTTGGCTAGCGAAGTTGGCTACACCTATTAAAATAAATTTCTTTTGTTATAAAGGTATGGACCAATTGGCGAGGAAAAGTAATGAAGATATTTTCTTGTCTAGGACACCATCTGTAGTATGGCCTTCTGATGTTGTGAGGAATGACGTAACGACCAACAAAAACAGTGATTCCAATCAAATCTTAAAACACGTATTAACTGATATAGCATCTAGATCTACTGTGCATGGCATATCAAATATTGTGTCTTCAAAGTCCATCTATACAAAATTAGTGTGGATATTAGCATTCCTTGCCTGTTTAGGTCTCGTTGTGTATCAGCTGGTCAAGATATTTGTTCTGTATGCGTCTTTTCCAACCCAAACTACATATAAATTAGACCGTCACTCCGATTTTCCATCGGTAACTGTCTGTAATAATGGATATGCTGAATACGACTACTCGTATGTAAGTTTGGAATAGAAATAAATTGTTAAAATATATTATTTTCTTAAAGAGAAGCGAAAGATGATTAATGGATATTTAAACTAATAAGTCGAAAACAAACTGACATGTCATGAAAAAACCCAAAGAAAACGACGAAAAGACAATCAACAACACATAACACACATTGAAAATTACATGAACAGCACATGTGTGTTCGTAAATATCTGTGTAAAAAATGACAACAGTCCATAATATTTTAACCTTTAGCTTTGGAGCTAGAAAATGTTAAATAATGTGGCAAAATAAACAAATAGAAAAGGAAAATAAATACACAAATAGAAAAATACATACTATTATAGTTCCAACAATGAAGGGATTCTGAAACAAGAAAATCTTTCTTACTTAAACCATATTACATTGTTCTATATGTATGGTAACATGTAAATTGCTCAAAGCGCATAACACCCAAAACATATTGTACTGTTACAAATGACAGATAGGACGGAACTACAGGTTAAAGTGCACTAAATGCAGAAACATTCGGAAAAATCCGCTGAAAATTCCAACAATTATTGCTTTTCTTTTACTTAAAACTACTGTTCTGCCTATTTTTTTTTTCAAATTTCATCCGATGCAACATGATAGTTTGATAATAAAAACATGATAAACAATTTGAGTTGATTTGGGCTCTGTTTGATATTACAAATGTTTTTTTTTTCTTCTTCGTTTTATCCATTTGGGAATAACAGTATTGCTTTACCAATGGATCTTATGTTTTAATTTCAATAATTAGATATAGATAATAATCTACTGTTGCCGTGACACATCCATGGTAACCAAAGGTTACGATCCATTACGAGCGTAACCCTTGGCTAGCGAAGATGGCCGTGACATGACACATCCATGGTAACCAAAGGTTACGATCCATTACGAGCGTAACCCTTGGCTAGCGAAGATGGCCGTGACATGACACATTCGGGCTATTCAAGTTGAAGCGGCTTCAGTTAATCAATGATCATCATTATAATGAATCGTGAATACCCATTTGCATATATACATCTCACTTGTTCACCCAGGGTAGTCCAATGATAATCTCAATCTGAATTACAAATTTATGAAATCATTATTAATATTTCAGCATCCGTTGGTGCCATTGATTTAAATCACACGCAATACAAACAAACACTTAAGCCTCGTTTCGATTACATTTTAATTCATCAGTTCTTGCAAAATTATACGTTCGCTTTGTAAGAAGCGAGTAAATAGACGAATATGTCATATGAGACCCAAACTAGTGTCTTGGAATTTGAGCAAACTTCGAATATTGATTGAATACGTGACGAAACTACATATCTACACCAAAAAAGAGTATTTCAAAAATATGTTACAAATTTACTCAACTAGATAAGATAGATAGATATATTTATTCCAATAGCAGGGCCCATTATTAGCCAAGTAATTAATTACAATGTTGTTGTTTTTTTATGACTGAGAGACACAAATAATCATTCTGACAGATATTTTACTCATGGATACTTTATATTGTAGACTCACCTTGTTGAAAATATGTTGGTGAACTGTAAATATGCTCAAGTCAATGGTTCTTGTGAAACGTAAGTATATGATTACTACATGTATATGGTTACTTCATGTATATGATGACTACATGTATATGATAACTTCATGTATATGATAACTTCATGTATATGATGACTACATGTATATGATGACTACATGTATATGACTTCATGTATATGATGACTACATGTATATGATTACTACATGTGTATGATAACTACCTGTATATGATGACTACATGTATATGATGACTTCATGTATATGATGACTTCATGTATATGATGACTTCATGTATATGATGACTACATGTATATATGATGACTTCATGTATATGATGAATTCATGTATATGATGAATTCATGTATATGATGACTACATGTATATTATGACTATATGTATATGGTTACTACATGTATATGGTTACTACATGTATATGGTTACTACATGTATATGATGACTACATGTATATTATGACTATATGTATATGGTTACTACATGTATATGGTTACTACATGTATATGATGACTACATGTATATGATAACTACATGTATATGATAACTTCATGTATATGACTACATGTGTATGATAACTACATGTATATGATGACTACATGTATATGATGACTTCATGTATATGGTTACTACATGTATATGATGACTACATGTATATGATGACTACATGTATATGATGACTACATGTATATGATGACTTCATGTATATGATGACTACATGTATATGATGACTTCATGTATATGGTTACTACATGTATATGATGACTTCATGTATATGGTTACTACATGTATATGATGACTACATGTATATGATGACTACATGTATATGATGACTTCATGTATATGATGACTACATGTATATATGATGACTACATGTATATGATGACTACATGTATATGATTACTTCATGTATATGATGACTTCATGTACTGACTACATGTATATGATGACTACATGTATATATGGATGACTACATGTATATGATGACTACATGTATATGATAACTACATGTATATAATGACTACATGTGTATGATAACTACATGTATATGATGACTACATGTATATATGATGACTTCATGTATATGATGACTTCATGTATATGATGACTTCATGTATATGATGACTTCCTTGTATATGATGACTACATGTATATGATGACTACATGTATATGATGACTTCATGTATATGGTAACTACATGTATATGATGACTACATGTATATGATGACTTCATGTATATGATGACTACATGTATATATGATGACTTCATGTATATGATGACTACATGTATATGGTTACTACATGTATATGATGACTACATGTATATGATGACTACATGTTTATGGTTACTACATGTATATGATAACTTCATGTATATGATGACTACATGTATATGGTTACTACATGTATATGATGACTACATGTATATGATGACTTCATGTATATGGTTACTACATGTATATGATGACTACATGTATATGATGACTACATGTATATGATGACTTCATGTATATGGTTACTACATGTATATGATGACTTTAAGTATATGATTACGACATGTATATCATTACTACATGTATATGACGACTTCATGTATATGACAACTACATGTATATGATAACTACATGTATATGATGACTACATGAATATGATAACTACATGTATATGATGACTACATGTATATGATTACTACATGTATATGATGACTTCATGTATATAATGACTACATGTATATATGATAACTACATGTATATGATGACTACATGTATATGATTACTTCATGTATATGATGACTTCATGTATATGATGACTTCATGTATATAATGACTTCATGTATATGATGACTTCATGTACTGACTACATGTATATGATGACTTCATGTATGGTTACTACATGTATATGATGACTACATGTGTATGATTACTACATGTATATGATGACTACATGTATATATGATAACTACATGTATATGATGACTTCATGTATATAATGACTACATGTATATATGATAACTACATGTATATGATGACTACATGTATATGATAACTACATGTTTATGATTACTTCATGTATATGATTACTACATGTATATGATGACTACATGTATATGGTTACTACATGTATATGATGACTACATGTATATGATGACTTCATGTATATGGTTACTACATGTATATGATGACTACATGTATATGATGACTTCATGTATATATGATGACTTCATGTATATGATGACTTCATGTATATGATGACTTCATGTATATGATGACTTCATGTATATGATGACTACATGTATATGATGATGATTACATGTATATGATGACTACATGTATATGATGACTTCATGTATATATGATGACTTCATGTATATGATGACTTCATGTATATGATGACTACATGTATATGATGACTTCATGTATACGGTTACTACATGTATATGATGACTACATGTGTATGATTACTACATGTATATGATGACTACATGTATATATGATAACTACATGTATATGATGACTACATGTTTATGATGACTTCATGTATATGATTACTACATGTATATGATGACTACATGTATATATGATAACTACATGTATATATGATAACTACATGTATATGATGACTACATGTATATGATTACTTCATGTATATGATTGCTACATGTATATGATTGCTACATGTATATGATGACTACATGTATATATGAAAACTTCATGTATATGATGACTACATGTATATGATTACTTTTTACAATTTACACGACATTTCAGATAAACAATACTACAAAATAGCTTTATAACACGTAATGTTACATTTGGGTCGTAATGGGTTTAATGACGGTATTATCAGCTGATCTGATTTATGTAACAAACCTTTTTAAATTGTCCGTTAATAAATTTCGTAACCATTAGAAACTAAGGTTTCAAAATCCCTCAGGCAAAGTTGACCATAGATGGATTTGGCTATTCTATCAGTTTTTTTTTTTTGTCATAAAGAAAAAATCTTCCTAAAAATAAATATAAGAATACCTGTAATATGATAGTGTGGTGATTGTGGTTTTTTTTTTGTCAAAATGTACAGTATTCCAATCTGATTAACATTCAGATTCTTCGAAACTCGCATGCTCCAGTGACCATAAATTGAAGTCTAATCTATAATTCAACTAAATTGTACATCATTATTGTAGGCCTTCTTCTTATGTGTCATCGAAGTATGGAACTTGTTTTACATTTAATCCTCCTAACTATTTAACCAGGATTAGTGGTCTTCATGGGGGTAAGTATGGACCTTGATTTACATTTAATCCACCTGACTATTTAACCAAGATCAGTGGTCTTCAAGGGGGTAAGTATGGACTTTGATTCACATTAAATCCACCTGACTATTTAGCCAAAATCAGTGATCTTCAATGCCATGAAAGCCATTCAAGATTTTACTTCGTCAAAATTATCTCCCCATTACGCCAGTTCATTTTCACAATCGTAGAAATGGAAGCCATTGTAGGGGTGACGCGCTGCCAATTTTGCTCTCGGAAACTGATAAATTTATCAACATTGCACCATTACGATCCTTATATGTCAGTTGTATTTTAACTAAAAGACAAATGTATCAACTAGCTAATGAGCATCAGTTAATGATCGTGTCTGCATTGATTCAACTTAAAACAATTGTATGATCGGTTGTCAGGTGGAATTTTCGAAAATTCATAAACATTTAAAAAAAATTCTAATTAAATATTTCGTGGAACGGCAGACTAGATTTTTTTAGTGGTTGAAGACTATAAACCCTAGTTTTCACACACACAAAAATTATAATTTTTCGAAGATATGCATTTTCATCATCCAACCTGAAAGACTGTCGTCAAGTACTTTCAGTAAAAAAAAATGGCTATTCGAACACACCTACTCTGTTTTTGTGATTCATTAGATAGGTATTTCACTTGACCCATATATTTCATCTTTTAGTACTGTGATTTTTTTATGTTATAAAGTCAACCTGTAGCTTTGATATATAAAAATGATAGAATCTGAAGCGAGACGATGTATGAAATATTCTTGCTTTGTACGATATCAAGACAAAATATTCAACTCAAACACACCTAACATAAAAAGGTGCACTCGATTTTCTCTTTTCGATACAATTGTTACCCATTTTTTGGAATTTTTTCTTGAGTCACATAATGGAAGGGCAGACACGAAAAATACTGAACTAATAGATTGATATGTTTTCCGTCCGTGGTAATTTAAAAAAAAAAAAATTGGAGGTTATGCATTTTCTACATCCAACTTGAAAGATACCGATGTCGTCGACTTGATATCTAATTGTTCTGCTTAACTATGTACTAAATAAATTAGAAACTTATGCAAATGGTGTTTTTAAAATAAAACACTTCGTAATTGAGAAGAAAATTGTAATTTTGTTAGTTTCTATTAACTTTTAAAATTTTTGTCACTATAGTAAACATTACAGTAAGCATTTATCGCCTTCTCTAACAAAGAGCTTCGATTCTTTTGTTCTATTTCAACCGGGTTTCCGACTGAAAGCGGTTAGCATAGAACATGTTTTGCAACATGACTCGCTTATAGTCCTCATAAATAGAAAGACAAGCTCAGTTTCTCTCCGCCATGAAAGCCGTAATTAAGTATAAAAAATGTTTTACAACTTGCTTCACGTATAGTCCTCCTTACTAGTAAGCCAAGCTCAGTTTCTTTCCGACATGGTGATCAAGCGTAGTTCGTCTAAAAAACTGAAACTGAACAGTATTGATATCATAATTTCGCATGTTTTGTCCATAAAACCTGATTGAAAACAAGCGTAATTGAACATGGCTTCATTAAAGGTAACAAACAAATTTGTAGGTCTGTTTGATTTTTAATTTCAAAAGTATGTTTATCAACATTTTTACCTACATAAGAAATGATTTTTTGTGGATCGAATCAGTCAACCAAATGGTCCGTACTCGTTTCATTTTCAATGCTGACATTCCATTCATTTTAATAGCTGAAAACATACATAACGTTTCTGACGCTAAGGGGTTAAATTGAAGGTCACATGAATGGGTCTTTATAAAAAAAAAACATGCAAATTTTGAGGAGGGTATATTTGGAAAAAATATGTCATTGTTTAAATAATTAAAATGTGTCCCTCTATTCTATATTATGGTAGCAACTATATATTTCGAAATATGAAAATTATGGGAAAAATGAAGAGTTTCTTCAATTTTAACAATTTAAGGTCATCCTTTGATAGAATCGTGCCAATGGTGTTACCAATTTAAAACATGCATATAGGTACTAAATATTATTGTTAAACATCAAACAACTTTTCCAATTTGTTGTTTAGGTTTAAATTACTACTTATTGACATTATTCATATAGCTACATGCATTTTATTTAAACATAAATTTCAGAATACATTGTCGTAAAAAATTTGGCTGTCCTAATTATGGCCGTTGTAAATACTTAAGAATTGAATGCTTCTTTTTGTAAATTTATTGGGGTGTAAAAGCGTTGACCGAAGTACATTTTGTATTTTTGTATTCTAAAAATGTGCACACGGTCAACGCTTTTACAACCCTATAAAGTTACAAAAAGAAGCATTCAATACTTATAATTACATTTTTTAGCTATGATCATGAAAACACGAATTTTATATATTTTTTTATTTAATTCACCTGTGCACTTTATTGTTGGACCACGTGTTATCATGAATGAAAAGTTGTATTGAGCAATGCAATTGCTTACGGAATAACACGTGATGTGCAGTTAGCCAATCAGAATAAAGTATTATAATGAAACATACATCTTATGTAATTATTTAAAAATTCAATTAAACTGAATATATGTAAAATGTACTATAAGATTAAATGATAAGAAAATGCATAATCCTTTGTATACGACCTAAAAACGCTATCATTTATGAATAAAAATCTAAAAAAAAAATATCGCATTTTTATATAGTAACACCACTGACCCTTCAGTAACTCCAATGACACAAAAGTCACCATTGACAACACATTTCATGATTTACTTTTATTAAGTACTGAACACAAAACAAAGAACACTGAGCAAAAAAAAAAGAAGAAAAAATAATTCTTGGGCTGAAAAATCTCAAATTATATAACATAATATCAATAACTAAAAATGTCAATAGTGTTACTAAATAGTGTCATTGGTGTTACCAGCAGCATACACCAGTTTTTGAAAACTTTGTATATGCAATGCATGGTATTGTTTAAACATTGCTAAATAAGTATTGTTTTTCAAAAACAATATGATGTTTCGCTTGTTAAACATGAAAGAAACACAAAAAAATGCTGATTGTCATAATATATTCAGTGGTGTTACTAAACTGGTCAGTGGTGTTATTTTTTACAAAGTGGTTTCACCATTGACAGTAACACCAATGATATACAGGTGTATTTTTAGATTTAGTTACAAAATAAGTGCTCCATTCCCCTATGTTTTATATTGTTCCTGGTGCATATAAACTCATCATAGATACCAGGACTAAATTTTGTATATACGCCAGACGCGCGTTTCGTCTACAAAAGACTCATCAGTGACGCTCGAATCCAAAAAAGTTAAAAAGGCCAAATAAAGTACGAAGTTGAAGAGCATTGAGGACCAAAATTCCTAAAAGTTTTGCCAAACACAGCTAAGGTAATCTATGCCTGAGGTAGAAAAACCTTAGTATTTCAAAAGATTCAAAAATTTGTAAACAGTAAATTTATAAATATAACCATATCAATGACAATTCATGTCAGCACAAAAAGCGCTGACTACTGGGCTTGTGATACCCTCGGGGAAATAAATCTCCACCAGCAGTGGCATCGACCCAGTGGTTGTAAATAAACTCATCATGCATGTTTCTACAATCAATATATTTCATAATTGAAAGTTCAGGAATTTTTTCCAAAAAATGATTTTTACAAAGGTACACCATAAATACTATTTTCATTTACGACATAGCTTCTACTTACTTTTACTATTTTTTTACTAAATTTTCAACATAGATGTTTGTTTTCTTTTGCATAACATGCTTACATGTAACATTGCTAAGGGAGAAACTATTGTAAATGCTGAAATCTTAAGAAAGATAACTCTTACCTGAACAATTTGTCTTTTGGTTACACCATTGACTTAAAAAATGAGACTTTAGCTTTTGGTGAATTTTTTATTATAAAACCAACATACACCTCCCAAATCATTGAAAAATGTATGTATGTATCAAAATGCAATAAAAAGTGATACATCCTAATAATAAATGATATGAATAATAGTCCTTTTTCAGATCTGAAAAAAAGAAAAGTTGATTCTGGCTATATTAAGAAAAAATTAAGAATGTTTTTATAACATTTCATACTGTAAACTGAATATAGTGTATTACAAAACATTCATATCTAACATATGCAAGTGTTATTTTGATACATTTTGATATATTTTCATGTCTTTTGACTTAAAAAGATCAAATAACATGGTTTTGCATGTTGTTTTTTTTATAATGACCCGAATACGGATTAAATGAGATTGATTTATTCACTTGCAAGTATATTTTTGTATATATATCTCGTAGATAATGTCCCTTAAACAACTCGTTACAGCTATGTTTTAATTTTTTTATAAAGAAAGCAAGGTCTAAATTTGCAAGCTTTTTAAACAACATCACCGTTAAAATGTCGTGGTATCTTGTTAATTCTTTTTTATATATATTTCTTGACATTTTGTTTAATATTTGTAATTTCCTTTTCCTATATTGTATACAACTCTAAACATCAACTCAACAATGTTAGATCTGTAAATTTGCTATATATACACCTATCTATATACGTCACCGTAAAAAAAAATTAGAAGCATTTTATATTGAGGAAAAGTATTTTTATGCCCCACCTACGATAGTAGAGGGGCATTATGTTTTCTGGTCCGTCCGTCTGTGGTTCCGTTCGTCCGTCCGTCCGTCCGTCTGTGGTTCCGTTCGTCCGTCCAGATTAAAGTTTTTGGTCAAGGTAGTTTTTGATGAAGCTGAAGTCCAATCAACTTGAAACTTAGTACACTTGTTGCTTATGAGATGATCTTTCTAATTTTTAAGCCAAATTAGACTTTTGACCCCAATTTCACGGTACTTTGAACATAGAAAATGAAAGTGGGAGTTTCAGGTTAAAGTTTTTGGTCAAGGAAGTTTTTGATGAAGCTGAAGTCCAATCAACTTGAAACTTAGTACACTTGTTGCTTATGGTATGATCTTTCTAATTTTAATGCCAAATTAGATAATTACTCAATTTCACGGTCCATGGAACATGGAAAAGGATAGTGCGAGTGGGGCATCCGTGTACTTTGGACACATTCTTGTTATAGAATATCTTTATTTACTCTTTTAAATTCAATTTTTGAACAGTGAAAAATGTTTAAATGAATATTTTTATCAAGGAATAACATTGGAACTTAACCTTGAAACACATCAACAAAGGAATATAGAGTATGGTATGCGATTTACAGTACACGACATGAATACCTTTCCATTTCCTTTTGAAAAAGGTATCACGGTTTCAGGTGGGGATGTTGGATACATATCAATAACTTCGGTATGTTTAATTTTTAAATCTTAAAGCTACATTAATTCGATGAAGTATCTTTTAAAAAAACAAATGTCTTCGGGAGGTCTACTTACTTTTGTTAAAATTAGTTTGCTATAAATACGCTTTAATGTGAGTTTGTCGTACAAATATTCTCTGACATCGTTTCAAACTGGGTTGAGTTCAATATCGTAGCAGCTTCGTAGCGGCTACGTAAGCAGGGTTGAGTTGGTTTTATGTGGTTGTTTGTAGTTTGTAGGTTGAGTTCAATATCGTAGCAGTTACGCAGTGCTACGTAGATGTTGACTGTTGAACGTGTAGCTATAGACTAGTTGTTACATAGATATTGATAGCAGCTACGTAGTCGCTACGTAGCTGCTACGATATTGAACTCAACCCTGGGTTATAAATCTACATAGCCCTATGAAGCCGCTATGATATTGAACGCAACCCTGCTATCAATTTCTATGTAGCAACTAGGCTAGCTACACGTTCAATTGTCATAAATCTACGTAGCCCATTGTAGCCTCTACGATATTGAACGCGACCCTATTTTGTGTCATCATTACTGGCGCTTTCTGCCACATATTCAGCAAGAAATTAGACAGATTTGTTAAAGCTATCTCAGTCACCATTCCATGAACGTTTCAAGTTCATCAGCTTTTTAGATTTTTGTTTATCAAACTTGACATTGACAATAGGAATATAAATTTCATTAAAATGTAGTTGTAATATTTGAACTCGTTATTGAATATACATATGCATTTTTTGGTCCTCATTCTATTGGATTTTACCACACTTAATGCTGCTCTAATTTTATCAGAGACAAATAAAAAGACTTGGTGGTGATTATGGTGACTGTCAAAACGAAAAACAAATATATGGACGAATATACACATCAAAGGTACATATATATCGGTTAAGTATCGGATAATAAAACATACATATTATTGACTTGAAATTCATTTGTTGATGTTATCTCGACTATAAAAGGGCACAGAATGAATTTCACTTTCATCTAAATTTTAGGTGACAACTCGGACTCAGAGCGAGACGTCACATATGGTATCGATATATGTTTGCTTTGTTTAAGTAGATTTCGTTCGATTTTTATTTTGTGTTGTGCGTTTGTTATCTCATGGACTTATATAGCACAACTCACCTGTTATTCAATTAAAAGTTCCTAAAAAGACATAATTGCACTGTACAAAATAGCAAAGAAACTTCTACGTAACTCTTGTTACTTGTATTTCCCTTGATATAGGCTTGTTCACAGTTATGTTGGGAGGAACTTTTGTACGACGAGTGTAGCTGTATTGACCCTGATCTTGATTCTCTTCTATGGCAAGTTGGAAATATTACAGGATCAAACTGCTACAACAAGATAATAGGAGGTAACAAATATACTATATATATATAGATTCGTATAGATATTAATAATAATTTTCCAAAAGCTTGTCTTTTCTCTGTTTGTAATAGCTGTTTACATGCCTGATGTCAAGGGTATCTTATATTTTAGTTTGTAGGATGTATGCATGAAACGATCGTCCATACTTGCGCACACAAAAAATAACCTTTAAGAGAGGACGTGCTTGACAAAAATATGGTAAAATATAAGAGTACTTGTTCAAATCTTACATTTATCTACCATAAAATTTTGATGTCGAAAAAACGCAGCGAAATGGACACCACCCTTAACTCCGAAACATACAAATGAACCAAAATTATAGATTTCACACAAAATTAACAAACGCCAGATGTTCCTCAAAAAAAATGCGTCAGGTAAAAACATTCTGAGATCTCAACATTCTCAATACCTTATATTAGGCCAATGTGGAAAAAAACACACAAACATCAATACGCAAAATACAACTTTAGTTAAAAAGAAGTGTTAGTCCGATGTTGGAATAGGTAACAAAGATACGAAGCAAAATGACAATGATACAACAAATTACTTCGAGCAGTTACTGACATGCCAGCTCCAGGCCTCAATTAAACTTATCGAAAGAATATGTCTTCATCGAGAAGAACACTACCCGTAGATACATACGGGGTCTAGAGTCTCTCGGACAATGTCAGGAAATGTACGGATCGCTATTGATACCAGTGATTCTCGGGAAGATACCGCATGAAGTACGAAAAAATATAACACGAGAAAACGGGAGCGACAGTTGGAACATTCAATCGCTTAGAAACGCGATAGGTAAAGAGATTTCTATTCAAGAGTCCGGATACGGGGATTATAATACACAGACGTATTCAACCGCAACTCCTAGCGCAAATTTCATAACAAGCGTTAAACGAGTAACTACAGATAAAACCCGTCCGATAAACACAACAGACAAATCATTAAACTCGAATCGGAAGAAACAATGTGCATATTGTGACGGAAACCACTGGCCAAACGAATGTAAAGATGTCATAGATCACAATAAAAGAGTAGCCATTATAAAAGAAAAGAGGTTATGCTTTAATTGTTTAGGTAAGCATAAAATAGCCGATTGCAAATCCAAGAATGCGTGTAAGTGTTGCCACCGGAAGCATCACTCTTCATTATGTAAACAGAACTCGTACTCAAATAAACATCATATTGAAACTGAACAATCGCAAAATAAAGTAGACACAGAAACTTCTATGTTGTATACCGCTAGCGAAGAAAGGTCCACTGTTTTACTGAAAACCGCATTCAGTCCAGTCGTTCACAAAAATAAATGTATAGATGCAAGAATACTATTTGACGAGGGAGTTCAGCGCTGGTTTATAACCGAAGAACTAGCAGCTAAATTGGACATTAAAAAAGAGGGGTCTGAAACATTAAGTATAGCTACATTTGGAAGTACAATAAAAAGGTGAAAAATCTTGACAAAAGAACAATTAATCTTAAGTCTACCGAAGGAGAATTAATCCCTATTAAAGTTTTAATTGTACCAACCATTGCTTCACCACTTTAAAATAAAACTCACAACATAGGAATAACGCAGAAGTTTTCATATTTACGTGGTCTACAATTAGCACACCCAGTCATGGAAGGAGAGCAATTTGAAATATCCTTACTAATTGGAGGTGATTTGTACTGGGACATAGTTCAAGACAAAATAGTCCGTGGAAACGGTCCAACCACAGTTAGTTCGAAAATTGGATATTTACTTTCTGGTCCTGTCCCTACACGAACCAGTAATGCACTTTCTCAATGATGAATATACTAGTATGCACAAACAAGGTTCAATACATTCCGCATCATCCCGTAAAAAAGGATTCAGTCACCACCCCGATACGCATAGTATATAACTGTAGCTGTAGAGCGAACGACAGTAGTCCTTGTCTTAACGATTGCCTAGCAACATATCCACCAATTATGACTGATTTGACGGAGATATTTAGTATGCTTTAGAATGTATAAATATGCAGTTACAGCAGATATTGAAAAAGCATTTTTGCATATTGAATTAGATGTTGCTGACAGAGATGTCACAAGATTTTATTGGTTAGAGAATCCTATGGACATAGAAAGCCGTTTGATTACTTACCGGTTTAAGATTGTACTTTTCGGCGCCACCTGTTCGCCATTCATATTAAGCGCCACGCTAATGAAACATTTTAGAGACAATCTGCAACTACATCAACAGAATTAACAGGGAATGCTGAATGGAATTATTGTCTAACAGATGACAATCCAGCTGATTACTTAACTGGCGGAATTTACGCTAAACACCTTTATAATAACAGCTTATGGATGAACGGTCCACAATGTATTTTAAATCGTGAAAATTGGCCGACATGGACGAGGAAAATTGAAGACTGCAGCACGCTGTTAACTGTTAGTGATGACAATACAGACGATGAAAGTACAAATGCTTCAGCACAGACAATTTCATGTATAGATATACAACGATATGGATCTTTAGAAAAAGCAATTAGAGTAACAGCATACGTCTTGCGTTTTATACAGAAGTTACGGAATTCAAAAGATAAACGGTCAATCGGATTTATTAGTGTTGAGGAGCGATGTAAAGCATTAAAAGTTCTAATAGTAACAGTACAACAGGAAACATTTAAGGATGAAATTGAAAGCTTGATTTTATCTTCACAGAAAAAAGTGCCACTTGTTCGACAACTTAAACTATATTCAGTGGCGGATCCAGATTTTTTTATAAGTGGGGGCCCGCTCCAGTCACGCTTCAGTAATTCCCTATATAAGCAACCAATTTTTTTCCCAAAAAGGGGGGCCCGGGCCCCCTGCCCCCCCCTAAATCCGGCTCTGATATTCAGACAAAAATGGATTACTACGTTGTACCGGGAGAATATTAAACGCACCTGTGAAGGAGAGTACTAAATATCCGTTGTTATTGCCAACACACCACAGTCTTACGTCCTTAATCGTAATGGATGCACACACAAAGACTTTACATGCCGGACTTAACAGTACAATCGCATATATTCAACAGAAATATTGGATACCGAGAATAAGGCAGTGCGTAAAATCACAAATTTGCAAATGCGTTCAATGCTTTTAAAATATCAGGAATGCCTTACAGCGCACCCGATCCGCCACCGCTACCTAAAGATCGAGTCAACTACGATTATCCTTTTTCAGTAACCTGCGTTGATTTCACAGGAGCTTTGTATACAAAAGGAAGACACAACGAATTAAGCAAAACATATATTTGTTTATTCACTTGCGCCGCTACACGAGCTATACACTTGGAGATAGTCACAGATTTAACCGAGGAGTCTTTCATGCTTGCTTTTAAAAGATTTGTCGCTAGGAGATCTACACCAAGGATAATGTTGTCTGATAATGCAACAACCTTCAAGGCAGCCGCCGAAAAGATTACAAGATCAAGCCAAGACAACCGAATAAAAGAAAACCTTGCCGATCAAGGAACTGAGTGGAAATTCATACCCAACCGTACACCGTGGTTTTGAGGCTTTTGGGAACGCCTAATTGGACTCACGAAAAAGTCAATTTAATTTAAAGCAATACTAGGAAAGTCATGTGTCACTACGGAAATGTTGAACACAATTATAATCGAAATCGAGGGAACTTTAAACAATCGTCCTATAACTCACATTTCTACTGATATTAAAGATCCCGAACCGCTGACGCCAGCGCACCTTTTATATGGTCGTCGACTTGACAACCAATCGGAACAGAATATTTACAGTGTTACTTCCGAAGATTTGCACATGAAACTGAATAAAAAATTACAGAGAAATAATGAACTAATCAACCATTTTCGCTCAAGATGGAAACACGAATATCTGACGTCACGCCGTGAATTCCACCTTACATCTGGAAGAAACGAACAAACAATACAAATAGGTGACATTGTTTAAGTACACAATGACACAAATCGTATAATGTGGAAATTAGCAGTTGTACAAGATTTAGTTCGTGGAAAGGATGGGCTCATTCGATCAGCTGTTATCAAGACCGACACAGGAATCACCAACCGTCCGATTGTGAAGCTCTATCCGTTGGAAATACGCAGTACAAATGATGACAGTGAATGAACTTTTCTGCCCTGGAGAATTTGGTTGATGTATAGACTGTTCAATTAACTACGGTTATTAGATAGACTTCTAAAAGTGTTAAATTATTCAGACGTGAACAGTTAAAAAATATTGAGAGACTTTAACTATGATTTTATTTCATTTTATGTCACAATTGATCAGACATTTAATTTCAAATTTACGAATTTTTTATATTGTATTTCAAATTTGAGTAAAATATCATTTTCTGCGGCCCCAGAATGTAAAGAATTGCCCTAATATTTTAACGTACCTTTTTGCGGTACGGCCACTATCTTTGTGACGTCGTTTAATTGTGATACTTTATGTTGTATTGAATAGAAACGTATAATGGCAGACGTAGTTCTATCTTTAACGCCTTAGTTAGCTTACGATCAAATACACAACGCAACGCAATAAACTACACATGCAAACAACTAGTTTTGGGATAAATGTATTCATTTTCGATGCAAAGACCATATACGAGTGAATCGTTTATTTTAAAAAATGCATTCCCTAATGACTTCACTACACTGTTGTAACAAAATCCCCCCATCTTAAGTCAGTCACCCCCCCCCCCCCCCCCGCGGCTTTTTTATGAAAAGTTCTGGATCCGCCACTGAAGCCACTGAATCCCCAGCTGATAAGTCTGTCTAAAGGTTTGATTAGCTATTGTGGTAAATGACATTTCTGTGCTTTGTATAGAATATCATCACAAAAGAGGGGATGAGCTATACCTTAATGTTCACGATGTTAGTATGTTAATTTATATTTACGAATGATGTCCATGTACCGACGATAAGATTTAGTAATAGTCTTGTCAAGTTTGTGAAAGTGAAAACCATGTTGTAATAATAAATCAGTTATTCCAAGATTACTTTCGTTTAAATCGAATTCTTTGTTATATACACGAGCGAATCGAACAAATTTAGATAAAAAAAACACCATAAAATGGTGCCAAGGGAACGTCACCATCTAAAACGGATAATTAACAATAGGAAATGACAAATCACCTCTTCTATCTTATAAAAAAAAAATGCAAATACAACAGATTTTAAGTTAATTTTGAAATTTGAGAAAGAAAAAGGGGGACCATGCACTCGGAATCAGTTAATACCTGATCGAACTTAAAATACATATAAAGACAATCACTAATTTGTTTAATAATTCAAAATGTTTAGGAAAGCAGAAAAATCCTTAAAATAACTTGTATTTTGCAACAAAGAAAAAGTTCTTGTAGTTTTATTTTTTGTACCCTGCAAGTCTTTGTGAGAATAATTGAGTTTTATTATGTTAAATATAAGCGCACAATTTTTGTTACAGATCCATCACCATGTTATTTAAGAGCTCGCGAATTATATTTGTCGCCTGAAAGAAGAAATTGGTGCGATTGTCCGTTATCTTGTAGGTATGTGATGGGTTTGTCGTATAGACATTGATTGGTACGAGTGTTTAGTATCTTGTAGGAAGGTGAAGGGTTTGTCCAAGAACTTAAATTGTATATTTAAATAAAAAAATCTTTGTATTCTCAAGCTAACAAAAAACGGAAAACCTGTCACTTTCGTTACAATATCAAATAAGAAGATGTGGTATGAATGACAATAAAACGACTATCTAAGCAATAATTACAAATCTTCTTATTTCAAAATCGGTATATCATATAGAGTCCAAACGACGTCGGTTTAGGCAGTTATAGGTTACTGTACAAAAGAGGGACGAAAGATACTAGAGGGATAATAAAACTCGAACTGACAACCGACATGGCTAACAAAGAAAAAGACAAACAGACAAATAACAGTACATAAGACACAACTTAGAAAACAAAAGACTGAGGAACATGAACCCCACCAAACTAGGTTACTGTACAAACTTCATCAACGACCAAAACCATATCCTATCGTCACCTATCAAATGCCCCAAAAAGTGTCAAGATTTAATCGAGAAAAAAAAACCTAGCAACATGACATCTCTGACCGTCTATGGAGACAACTCGGACCGTCTACAGAGGAAACGTGGATCGACCTACTCAGAATATTGCTGGTGTTATCTAATATCGATTTATCACATATATGTAGATTAAGATAACTGACCTGGTGTTTGTAAAATAAACTCACACTGTAAGAACTTCATCATATTCATCTTATATGGTACCGTACAGGCTTACATAGTACGTTACAAATAGTTATGACATGAAAACAATTCAAATATAAAAAAAACCAAACAACAACCTGATTTATTAGTGGTGTAACATGAAAACACACAAGAACACACTGTTGAATCAGTTTGTAAAAGGGCTTCATTCATATAATTAACAGTTAGCACAAAAAGACACAAGACACCAATCTAAGAATACTTACCATTACTGAAAGCAAGTTCAAAGTCCATAACTAACAGATAAATACGATTTCCAAGACAAAAACAAGAATGCACGCGTTGTCGTGTTAAGCATTATCCTATTTGAAATTGTAGTATCTTACATTGAAAGTAGGCATGCGGCAATTCCGAAACGTGCTCCAATTAAACGACTCATCACTCTTTGACTAAATATGAAGTCATTCTTTCAACTATTCCGTCGGTCAAAAGTGTGACGTGAATATTTGTTTCATCTAACTGGTAATTTGTGCGGGCATTGCTGAATAGCTTTAGTAGTGTTTTTCCTTTAAAATCTGTAATGATAAATATTTAAACATTGTTTTGCAATCTATATTATATATATTTTTTTAAACTATCTTTATATTTAAGAGAAAACATATATTCGTTGAAACTAACTCGGCACCAATGGCACACCGGACCAAATGTGGTAGGTTATTTATCATAGGCCTTTATGTTTTATATTCTTCTATAGTAGGCTTTTATGTTTTATATTCTACTATAATAGGCCTTTATGTTTTATATTTTGCCAACATAGGCCTTTATGTTTTAAATTCTGTCAACATAGGCCTTCATTTTCTATATTCTGCAATCGTAGGCCTTTAGTATCTAAGATACCAATGAAAGAACGTTTGAAACAAAAGACTATTGAATATAAATTGAATTTTCACAAACGCAATTACAATTGTAAGCATATCCAACTCATGTGAAACTTGTCTTTATATCTGAATTCTTGCATATATATAAAAGATGTCTGTCAATGTACGACGATTGGTTGTATGCGATCGCTTTGTTTACTTTTGAGTATGGAAAAATACTATCGTTCTTTTCTCATTGATCTTCAAAGGGAGATCACAAAGTGGCACGAGACTGACGTAGAAAAAGTGGATATTTTCAACCCTTAGAAATTCAATACTTCACTTTTTACAAATGGTCTCGGATGGAAAGCTGTATCATTGGCAATCATACCACATCTTTTTGTATATCTATATCCCTAAATTGTTATGTAAGACAATAACTTACATGTATGTCAGTCAAGAGTCATTGTATCAGAGGAATCCGGTAATTTTGATCTAATGTTTAACATTACAAATTTTCTAAAATATTACTATTTCTCATTTAAAGGGTTTATATTTGGACAAAGTATGTGAACAGATATACAATAGCTCACCATTCAGTTGTGAGTTGGCCTCTTTGTATTCAGACTCCTTCAGAGAAGCAGGGTAAGTCATAAATTACGAATTACTATCATTTATTCAAAATAAATTCTGACCGGCATTTTAATAATTTAAGTTCAGGTATGTAAAACCAGAATGCATGTGCATTCGTCAATCACAATGCATATCTTATTAAAAATTGAGGTAATAGTATTATAATTATATTCAAGTTTTTCATGACATATCTCATGTTTACCGACCATGATGCATGTCACACATGTTACGATACATAATTATTATGTATTACCTTAACCTTCCCCCCCCCCCCCTGAATACATAGGCTATAATAAAACAAAACAATATATTCATATTGCCGATAACCCAGACAGCTTGAAGGACACCGGATTTTAATAAATTGAAAATACAATTCATAAGCATAAATACATAAATAAATCAATACAATTATAGATGATTACTGAATGCTGATATATGACATACATGTTGTATATTTAGTTAAATACTAAATAATTACAAAGGCTCTTTCATCGACGATCCCGCCGGTCAGGAACAACCAACTAAAACGAGTTAACTCGGGTCAAATACATTAAATACCAAATATGGAGTGGAAAAAAGTTGGAAACCTGCGTCCAAACCCTATGCTCGGAAGACCGTCTCCAGAGGTATACTTGGACAGTATATAAAAAAAAAAAACAAATGAATTATTCGTAAAAAAAACCCACTAACCATGAGCAGAAACATGAATTAAACTAAAATGTTACATATCTGAAATATGTAAAAATGAACTTGACACTACGACTCTTGGGTAGAAAGTGAAGGTTTTCAAAATATTTTCCCGCACATGAAAATTTTCACGTGACAATATTAGAAAATTCATACGAATCGTTAATACAAATGTTTCCCGCTGTTCGTTGAAACGCGGGAAAATGTAAGTATTACCTTAACCTTCTCCCCCCTGAATACATAGGCTATAATAAAACAAAACAATATATTCATATTGCCGATAACCCAGACAGCTAGAAAACATACAAAGAAAGGGTTGAAATATGAGTAAAAAATCTGTAATCCAAGACTCTGAGATACAGAAAGTCTCTTTTCTAAAGTGTCAGCAATATAGCCGTCTTTGCTACTGTCAGACTTCCATCTGCCATGCCTTTTTAATGCATCGTTCATTAACTTCTGAACTAGCAGCAGCGGTCGCCCCTCCGGCACGCAAGGAATGTAAACCCAAATTCAACGTAGGTGCGATCAATTTAAGTCTTTTCAATATATTTTCTCTAGCTGCTGTGTAACTTATTTTCTTATTTTTGTAAATAAGTTTAGCTAAAGACTTGTGCTTAAATATAGGTCGAAATATGTAAAAATCTGAATTCAAGTTCAATTTAGCCAAATCAATATAATTCTTGAAAATACTGACTGGACATGCTATAGTTTTCCCTTTTGCAATCAAAATTTCATTACCCTGTCTATATTGGTCCGTTTTGCTTTGAGAAATAAATAATTTCAAAAATTCATCATACACAGTTACGTCTTTACATTTTAAAGAACTAAGCTCGTCGAAACAGAGAAATCCTGAAAAACTTAACACTATCATTGTTAAATCTCTTACAATTAATAAATCATTAGAATCTTTGAATTTTGTACATAGTTCAATAAAATTTGTCGATACTAACAGGTTCTTTCTTGTTGACAGGTTTTCCGTTTAACCTCTTGGCTGATTCTTGTAATGATTTAACGAAAGAATTTTCAGTAGGGTCAGCAAAACCATTCAGCTCATGTACCCATTTCAAAGAATAAATAGCACTATTAATAACGTTGGAAGAACAGTTTTTGTCTATCAAATTAGTTATGTACAATGCGACGTGAATAGGAGCAGCGGGTAAATTATTAAAACCATGTTCTTTGATAAAAGCGCTCCATCTGTTGAAACTTGAAAAGCATGTCTTGTTCGTATTGTTACTCCTTGAGTTGAGAAGAAATGACGACATCTTTCCGGTTAAATCATAAAGAATATGGTCTGTAGAAACTCCGCTTGCCTCCACAGCTGCTCCGACATTCTGGTTCAATCCTATTCCTGCAAAATAGAATTAATAAATCAAAACGCTAGCCTCATAGCTATCAATCTGAATTTCAGCAACCCTGTCTTAAAAACACCATTTTTTCCTGCCCCTTTGACGATACAATTATTCTGTGGTAAATAATAAATATTTCTCACAAAATCGAGAAATTCACCATCTCTATGTAAAATAGGCCAATAAGGGGCAGAAGTCCACTCGGGAACGATCAGTGTTCCTTTTGCACTATCTTGTTTTAATTTAAGAGTTTTAGTAATTAAGATAGGTGGTGGTACAAGCCAGTTTACATCATTACCCCAAAACTGAGTGAAAGCATCCACAGCTTCTGTCCCTGGACACCATACTTTTGAATTAAATCTCTCACACTGAGAGTTATAGTGCGTAGCAAATCTGTCTACCGTACAAATGTCCCATAAATTACACAAATAATGATAAATTGAGGTTTCTATTCCCCAATCGTCATGATCCATGACTCTGCTCAGATAATCTGCATCATTATTTTCAGTTCTTGGTATCCAATTAGGTGTTAAGTTAATCTTTTGAACTTCGCAAAAATCAATAATAGAAGTAGCAATTGATTGTAATTTCAATTTCTTGCTACCAACTTTCAAAAGATGCTCAACATTCTTGTTATCGGAATAAATTATAATTTGTTTGTTTTCAGTGACATTTTTAAATGTATTTAATACCCTTCTAACACATTCTAATTCTCTCCATGTAGAACTTTCACCCATTTCCGATTTGGTCCAATTACCAAATGTTTCAAAATTCTCAAAATGAGACTCAGCAAAAGGTGTAATATAACCATCAAAGCCCACATCTGAGGCGTCACAAAAAATCTCACAGTCAAACAAAGTATTGACTGTTACCGTGCTTATCTTAGCACCTACTGTATTTATATTTCTACAGTGAAGATTCCAGTACATTAATTCGCTTAATTAAAGCTTCGTGTGTTATTCTTACACAAGCTTGCCAACTGGCTTTAGACATAACACAATCATAAAGAAATTTAGTATTTCTACGTACTACATTGCCAAAAACGGCGTGCATGGAAATAAGCTGACCAACAATACTTGCTATAAATCTAGCTCTGAATAAAATCTTTCCATTAGTCACTTGAAACAAAAAAAAAATTCAAATATTTTTCTAATTTCTCTATCCTTTCTTCCTTGACAAATATGTTACCATTTTTGGTATCCCACGTGAAACCGAGTCAATCTAGTTTTTGACAAGGAAACCAGTGCGATTTTTCATGCGCTATTAAAAATCCCAAATCTTCTAATTGAAGTTTAACTTGTTTACTTCTCTGTAAAGCAGTGGCAAAATCTTTATCGCTCGCAAGACCATCATCTAAAAACATTATAATTCTCTTGCCTTGAGATCTGAAATCTTTAACCACTTCTCGCAAAACCTTTGAAAAGATATATCCTGCGGTTGAAATTCCAAAGGGTAGAACAGCAAACACAAAATATTTTACTGTATTATCAAAAAGCCATGAAAACCCTAAATACTGTTGATGCTCTTTAAATATCTCAAGATGATGATATGCCGATTTTAAATCATAACTAAATATGAAATCATTTTCTTTGAACAATTCTCTAGCGACTTTACAATCTTCGTATTTAAACCTGTATCTAAATAAGTGTGGATTTATGTGACGACAGTCAAGGACGAGTCTTGGTTTACTCGATTTGTTGAAAGCTACCGTAAGTGGGTTAACGATTAACGGTATAGTGCTTACTTCTTTAATACAACCTTTTTTCAATAGGTTTAAAATTTTTGATGAAACAAAATCTTTGTTGTCTAATGAAGATTTGTTATTTTTAATATGCATACGATCAGGTTCTGTTTTAAACGGTATTTTGTAACCGTTCTCGATTATGTCGAGAATGTATTGATTATCAGTTATCAATTTCCATTTATCTAACCTGATCTTTAATCTACCTACAGGTGTGCCAGGTAAGTATAAAACAGTATCAGATGACAACTGTTCAGTCGTTACATTCTTGTTGTGTAAATCGTATTTGCTCGTTATTGAGACAGAAGATAAAATGGTAAATTTATGTTCAAAACTAACATTATTTATCTTTGATTCAGATGATAACAAATCGTTATTTAAAGGTAATAAATTGAATGTACTTATCTTTGACTTCTTATTTTGTGGACAATTATCACTCCAATGGCCTCTGTTTCCACAAGTGAAACATCTACCAGGCTTGTAGTTTGAGTTCTTGTCTTCAGAGCTCCTGTCTTTGTTATATGGAACTGGTCTTGGACGCTTTTTTGCCTTTTCCGCTTTAGATTTTCTTTCAGCTCTAGATTGGGCTCTATTCATACGTTTCTCGTCCTCAGAATCGTCTGCTATAGGATTTGTTATGTATTCCTGCACTACACGCCATCCTAACTCGGAAGAATCCGCTAACTTAATAAGCTTCTGACGCTCTTGAACTAATTCTATACCTTCCGATAACTTGTCTTTTGCCGCGGCTACTTTGGAAAGGCTGACATCAGGAGTATCCAGCAAGGAACGGGCCTCCGTTAACTTGGAAATTCCTTTTACACTGTGTCGAAACTGGTTTTCATTCCCTTTCCTTTGAAACTTGTAATTGTCTGATACACTTTCCTCTATTTTGTTGATCTGTGCGTTGGAAATATCAAACTGAGACTGTTGAATGTTGGATTGTAAACGATTCAATCTTGAGTCCATCATTGCGCTCATATTGTTCAACATGTCTTGCTGAGAACTAGCGATGACACTTTTAACCTCGTTTGCAATGGCTTCCCGAACTGGAGAATCTAACCCGGTGTCCATCTTGACACTACGACTGTTAGGTAGAAAGTGAAGGCTTTCAAAATATTTTCCCGCACATGAAAATTTTCACGTGACAAAATTAGAAAATTCATACGCATCGTTAATACAAATGTTATTCGCTATTCGTTGAAACGTGGGAAAATGTAATATATAAATATCAACCGTTCTCATGAATCATGATTATACGCCATATTGGAGATTAAAATTCGTACCTTGCCTTTTATAATTATTACAAAAATACATGTTCAAACTTAATTTTATTTGATTTTTTGTGTTTTAACGCCACTTTTAAGCACCGCATTTCGGCTATTTCGTAGCGGCCAGTTTTTATTGGTGGAGGAAGCCGGAGTGTTTAAACTTAAAGGATGTCATTTAGGGTATTGATTAGATATATAACTTTAAATTATTCTTAAAGTTTGAATAATTTTATCAAATTTAGTGTTTCGTCACTAGAAGCATAATATGAAAGTAATTCACAGCTCCAAATTAAATATTCTGAATTTCTCCTAGTCACACGTCTTTATTTGAGAGGTTTAATACATATATCATCACATTATTTGCAAGGATTTATTTTTCAGTGATAACTTCATGAAAGTTGTGATATATCTTCAAGATTCCGCTCGAGAAATAGTCGAAGAGGAGCCTCTGTATCAAGTAAATATTTTTTATCAGTTTTTACAGACAATATACTGGTTAGAGGGATGGACATTAGGGTTAAAGAATGAGGGGACTTGAATCGGAGAAAGCAAAAATAAAAGATATGCTGGAGAAAAATTTTGACCGATTTTCGTCTAGGAGTTAGGGGTTAGGGAAATAGAAATAGGGGATGGAATCGTGAGTATATAGGGGATAGAGAAGTGGGAATCAGAGAACCCGTTTCCTGCCCACACTCTTTGAAAAATGTGTTCAAAGTCAAGGAACAGTAAATGGGATATATCACAACTGTTTATAGACATGCTCCCGTTGTCGTAAATTTCCACTTGTTTGTGCAAAGATTTGAGTCCTACATATATACCCAGCTGTTACAAATTCCATTAGAATGGTAATATAAGAATGCGATTTAAGGTTATAATTCCTTATATTGTTCACGATCGATGAAGACGGGTTACCTTTTAAAAATACCTGCTGTTAGCATAGGCCACATGTGCTATATACCTGGAGTAGCCATAATCCACATGTTTCTTCTGTTTTCTTCGCTTATCAAAATGGTCTTGACGATAATAAAACCGAGTGGTCAGTCAAGTAAATGACTAATTATTTTGTTCAAAATGAAATTAAACGGAGATTTGATTTTTTTTCTTTAATGTTTTGCTTTGTTTTAATTTAATTTTATATTATTATTTTTTTTATTTTATATTATTTTTTTTTATCAGAGATCACAGATGCTAGCAGACATTGGTGGATCGCTTGGACTTTTCATTGGGGCATCCGTTCTTAGTCTGGGAGAAGTTATAGAAGTTTTCACGGCCATATTCTGTCGGAGAAAGAATAGCCATCAGGCCAATTCTACCTGAGTTAAAACGTTTCAGAAATCTCAAATTTCTAGACTTTGAATGTACCTTTTATTCTATTTCATATCGCTATCGAGCTATTCTCTAATGTTTAGTTATGATAAGTACACTTAAAATTACAATAGACATAAAACTATAATATTTAAAAAGGTGAGAGGTTATCTTAAATTATTGTGTATTCCATGTTTGATAGCATAGTCTCTAAAATCTTGCATGATACACAATAAAATAAAGTCCAGACGGCGTATCCTTCATCATTACTTCGTTGAGACAGACAACTTCCGACAAGAGACAAGAATACATACATGAATAAACATATGAGTATAATGGTTGGTTCGTAGCAATCAAAGACTGGTCAATGTTCAAGGTTGTCGAAGGGGATCTGGAAAAAGTAAAATACAGCATAATATTTAATTCGTTTTTACCCGTTTTCCTTGCGCAATAGTCTTCTACCAGTAACCTAGTCAGTCAATCGTAAAAGAAAAAGACAATAATAAAAACCCTTGCATCGTCCAGCTAGTAGAAGTCAGTGTTATCACCATCTTGAACAAAAAATAAAAAAAAAAAATCGGAACGAAATATGGAAAGCGATGTCGTAATGTGCTCGTTACTTTAAACAGGAAGTTGATAGTTAGGGTGGCCACAGCTATTAGTTGTATATTGCTGTTGGAAAAACAAAACAAAATCAGAAAAGAACACCACACACAGTCTCCAATGGTATGTTACTATAAGAATTAAAATATGTATTGTTCCAATTAAGTCTCCAGATGGGCAGCGAGTATTGACATCATATTATGATCTTGTAACACATTTTTCTATTGAAATGAAATACATTGTATTATAAAAATGTAAGTGAAATTATAAACCTTCTTAATATATGTCCTTACATGTCCTTATTATTCAGGACCTGAACCATAAAACCAGTTCCATAGAATCTTATCAAATTAAAGTTTTCTTATTCTATTAGGTAGTGATGGAATGGTCGTTTGAAAAATCTGATTGCAAATGTATGTGCTGCAACTTATATAAAACAACGGACTTATAGATTTTTAACAATTCCGGCCAGCACGACATAATGTCTCGTGTTTGCAAAATGTCTGAATGTCATTCATAACATTAAAAATTGTCTGTCTTGGAAAAATTGCAAAGCCCAACAATTATTTTCACCAAACAAGATATGAATACTCATTTTTAATTTTGTATTTCTTCATCTCATACAATAATTATATGCATTCTTTCTACTGTTACATTTTAAAAAAAATCTTTAGTAATTTTGACCTGTCAGTATCAGCGCTTATTAAGTAATGTCACATGCTTGCTCCAAAAATTAGAATAATTAGTTCATACGTAACAAAATATGATTCCAATTATAAAATTACACTTCAATCAAATATGTATACCGAACCAATTGAGGGTTGGGCTAAATGATTTCGGACCTTTTTGGTAATAAATTTTTTCAATTCGAATAAGCACGACGGCCCCCAAAAGATTTTAAAATGCATTGTATATTCTGGAAGAAAGTTACAAGGAAATCGATAGTTACATCTAAATAAAACTTTTATACGGCTGTTTGCAGTGTTTTTTTTTTTTTCTTCTCAAAAACAAATGAGAATCATTTTCATATAATCTATTCAAAACCTTATCTTACAAAAAACACGACGGGTGCCACATGTGGAGCAGGATTTGCCTACCCTTCCGAAGCACCTGAGATCAACCCCAGTTTTTTTGTGGGGTTCGTGTTGCTTATTCTTTAGTTTTCTCTGTTGTGTCATGTGTACTATTGTTTGTCTGTTTGTCTTTTTCATTTTGCTCCATGGCGTTGTCAATTTATGTTCGATCTATGAGTTTGACTGTCCCTCTGGTATATTTCGTCCTTCTTCTATAACAGTCGTCGTTTGCAAATGTTTGCAAAGGCGGTGGAATAAGGTGTGAGACAATGATAAGTAGTGAATATATGTGCTCCGCACCATTTTAGTCACATAGTTTTAAAGTTTGTAAAAACAAATGTTATATGCACCTTAACAATTGAATTGAAAACATTTAGATATAAAGAATCTCAAAAATAAACGTTAAGCTGAATTGACCCCCTCCACAAATTGACTGTGAAATTATCCGGTCTCGTTTGCAAAGAAAAATAACAGATCAAATTTTGTTGTCCTCTGCTTTTTGGTAAAATCTGGTGTTTTCAGTGGACAAGAGTAATTTTTGTAAGGCAGACTTTACTTTTGTTACCTAATTTGAAAATGGGGCGACAAAAGTCAATTTTGTATGTAAATTAGTTTAGTTTGGATTCTGTAAAATAATTTGCATATAAAACAGATTTTGTCACAAAATTCACTGATGAGTCTTTTGTAGACGAAACGCGCGTCTGGCGTATATTCAAAATTTCGACCTGGTACCTACCTACCTACCTATGCTCTTCGCTCCTGGTGGAGCATAAGGTCGTAACCTGGTATCTATGATGAGTTTATTAATTTCTGAGATCTAGAACATGTATTTAGGAACTTTAAATTCAATTTCAAAATAATAGTAATATTTATTTTAACAATAAAACTAAAATTAATGAATCAATGTCAATCAAAATAACTGAATGCATTTAAAATGCTGAAAATAGACATAAATGATAAAACAACTTACTAGTGCCCATTGAGTAAATTCTAGGTTTAATGACTTCCAAGTTTTTGTTTTTAATTTTTTTTATAAACTTTAACTCAGAATCAATATTACATGTACAAGTTTAAAGTAGTATATAATCATATTACTTGAAACTTTAAGAACGGAAAATTTAAATGTTCAAGTCGTATTACGAGGCGCCGAACGGGACTCTTTTGGATTTGTACTCGAGATTCAATTTTGTACGGACAAAAGTGAGTTTTGTTCAACAAAAATTAGTTCAGTTCAACAAAATTTGTAGCATACTTCAAAGGACAAAAGCAATTTTTGTAACACAGACTTTACTTTTGTTACCTAATTTGAAAATGGGGCGACAAAAATCAATTTTGTATGCAAATTGGTTTAGTTTGGATTCTGTGAAATATTTTGCATACAAAACAGATTTTGTCACAAAATTCAATTTTGTGTTTATTTTTGTGTAAACAAAATTGAGTTTTGTTAAAAAGAAGTATAAATTTAACAGAAAAGTCAATTTTGTGCCACAAAAGTCATTTTTTTAAAATTTTGGATCCTCAATTCTCTTCACTTTTGTACTTGTCTTTATAAATATTTTGATATGAACGTCACTGATGAGTCTTATGAAGATGAAACGCGCGTCTGGCGTACTAAATTATAATCCTGGTACCTTTGATAATTATTTACACCACTGGGTCGATGAAACTGCTGGTGGACCTTTCGTCCCAGAGGGTATCAACAGCCCAGTAGTCAACACTTCGGTGTTGACATGAATATCAATAATGTGGTCATTTTAATAAATTTCCTGTTACAAAACATTGAATTTTTCGAAAAAATTTTCTTATCCCAGGCATAGATTACCTTAGCCGTATTTGACACAACTTTTTGGAATTTTGGATCCTCAATGCTCTTCAACTTTGTACTTGTTTGGCTTTATAAATATTTTGATATGAGCGTCACTGATGAGTCTTATGAAGACGAAACGCGCGTCTATCGTACTAAATTATAATCCTGGTACCTTTGATAACTATTTTGTCACCAAAGTCATTTTTGTCACAAAAGTCATTTTTTTTTGTCACAAAAAATTTTTGTCTACAAAAAAATAAACACAAATTCATTTTTGTCATGACAAAATTCAATTTTGTGTTTATTTTTGTGTAGACAGAATTTACTTTTGTGACGAAAATGACTTTTGTTTTTAATTTCCATATCAGGTAACAAAAGTCAATTTTGTATGCAAATAAGTTTATTTTGCATACCTATTTCACAAAATTAAATTTTTTCATGACAAAAATGAATTTGTCTATAAAAATGAATTTTGTCTATAAAAATGAATTTTGTCTATAAAAATGAATTTTGTCTATAAAAATTAATTTTGTCATCACAAAATTGAAGTTCTCATAAAACAAGTCTGTGACACATAGTTTTGTAAGACAAAAATGATTTTGTTATGACAGAATTTAATTTTGTGTACACAAAATTGATTTTGATTACAAAAAGTTCAATTCCGATTCGGCGCCCCGTATTAGTGGCCTTCGTCTGTTTTCTACTCTTTGGTCGGGTTGTTGTCTTTGACAGATTCCTAAATTTTGATTGTATAATGTAAACAAACAATTTTTAAGAGGCTCGTCAACACCCGACGAGGTCGATCCACTTTTATTATTTTCCAACTTTCATCTTTTTCGTTCTTGTCATTGAAAAAGAGGGACGAAAGATACCAGAGGGACAGTCAAACTCATTAATCCCACCAAAAACTAGGGGTGATCTCAGGTGCTCCGAAAGGGTAAGCAGATCCTGCTCCACATGTGGCACCTGTCGTGTTGCTTATGTGATAACAAATCCGGTAAATAGTCTAATTCGGTAGGTCACATTTATGAAAGGGAAGGGGATTGTAGTTACAACGTAAGGAACATATCCGATATCATTTGTGAAACGGTTATTCCACAACGGTCAACCAACTAGTGATGGCGTCCGTAAAATTTACGAAGAGATGATTTCAACTTCACCATTTGGAACTCTTGATTTAATAGCTTCCTTGTGAGCAACAACCCTCTATCAAGAAAATCATGATAGGAAATGCAAGAATGGGAATATCGTATCAAGTGGGAGATATATACCCCGTATGCAGGTGCTGCTGGAATGTTGCTACTTAGAAATGGAAAGTTCACAATTGGAAAGCTGAAATCATCTCTTTGGTTGTAAAGTTTTGTTTTCAACCGACCCTCATTGTCAATTTCTAGATGTAAGGTTAGACGTTTCATTGCTTCAATGACAAGAACGAAAAAGATGAAAGTTTGATACTAATAAAAGTGGATGGACCCCGTCGTGTGTTGACTTTGCGCCTATCAAGATAATTTTGTCTACGAAATAGAATTGAGAATGGAAAAGAGGAATGTGTCAAAGACAACAACCTGACTAAAGAGCAGAAAACAGCCGAAGGCCACCAATGAAATCATCTTTTTTGTCGTAAAGTTTTGTTTTCAATCGACTCTCATTGTCAATTTCTAGATGTAAGTCAAGATATGAGGCCGACTTAACTGTATATGTTGTATCCTTTATCTTTAGTTCAATGGGGTAGATGCGTTCGACATAGTCACCAAATTTTGAATTATTTAGTGAAAGAACATCAACTATATAGCGGAAAGTAGAGTTAAAGGATATTGCTAACTTCTTATCTTTCTTCCTAAGAAGTTCCTGTATGAAGTCAGCCTCATAATAATAAAGAAACAAGTCGGCAAGAAGAGGGGCACAATTCGTTCCCATAGGAATGCCGATATTCTGTTGAAAAACACGTCTTCTAAATGTAACAAATATGTTGTCAATCAAGAAATCATGCATCTTGATAGTGTCAGTTTCAGAGAATTTTTTGTTTGAATCAGAGTGATCCTTTACAAAGTAAGATTTATTCCTTCCTAAGACAAGATACTTGTATCTTCGTTGGCCATTCTTTTTTATGAAACAAAGCAATACTAACTCTTTCAATTTGTCTTTTAGTTTGAAATGTGGAATACTTGTATAAAGTGTCGAAAAGTCAAATGTTTTAATACTATTACAAGATGAAAGAGAGTTAGATTGTATGTACTGTAAAAGATCTTTGGAATTTTTAAGTATCCGCATCTGATTCACACCACCTCTAGAATTGGCAGTTTCACAATAACTTTGAAGCCCGTCTTTGATTGCTTATAAAATAGATGTTAATAATTTAGAAAGAGGTTTCGTGGAGCACTTGGAAGACCCAGCAATTTACCGTTGTTTATAAGGTCACTTCTGCAGTTTAGGCATCCAATACAGTGATGGAAGATCCAGTTCATCATCTTTGATTGAAGCTATGAAACGTCTATAACAATCGTCTTTTGCATATGTTTCAAGATTGCATATTTTCTTATTCTTTTAATTTATTTTCTATTGGTTAAGTTTTATTTCAAGAATAAAGAGGCGTTGGAATAAGGTGTGGGACAATGATAATAAGCGAATATATGTAGAGCGCACCATTAAACTCACATAGTTTTAAAGTTTGTTAAAACACATTGTATATTCCCTTTGAAAATTAAGTTATAAAACATGAACATACAGCATTCTCATATCTTTGTCGAAACATTAGGGATTCGCAAAAATAAACGTCCAAACGAATTTACCCACTACCCATATCTGTCGGGAAATTATCTGCTGTCTCATTTTCAAAGAGGTATCTCAGGTCTCAATTCTATGGAATTAAAAACTATTCAAAGCTTAGCAACTTTCTCCGAAATCTCCCTCTCGCTTTGTAAAAAAACGAGTAAGCACGCGACTTTTGCAATTAAAAATCGTTGTAATATACCTGGCATTGTACTTTGGACGTATCAGAGAAAAAATAGTCAAAATAACTGTTGTTTTATTGCCGTTCTGATACAATGTAAACAATACAACCAGCACCAGTCAGAACCGAATCACCAACACAGAAATTATTGTCTGGCAGGACAACCTTACCCAACTTATACAAGGTTAGGGTTGAATTTATGCGCCTGTCCCAAGTCCGGAGCGACTAGCTTCTGTTATTCTTGTGTATTTTTAAAAATTCTAGTTCATTATTATATTTTGGAGTTATATGTGTTGTCCAGTTTTATTGAACTAGTAAAGGTTTTGCTGAAGGGCCATGTGAAGCAGGGCTCCAGGTGCGGGATTTTCTAGCTGTATTGAAGACCCATTTGTGGCCTTCGGCTGTTTTCTGCTCTTTAATCAGGTTGTTGTCTTTGACATATTCCCCATTTCCATTCTCAATTCTATTACGTAGAAAAAATGTTCTGGATATAGGCACGTAACATACGACGGGTGCCATCCACTTTTGTTGGTCTCCAACTTTCACTTTTTTGGTTCTTGTCATTGAAGCTATGAAACGTCTATGACAGTCGTCGTTTTTAGATTCAGAGTTTGTATTTTTTTTATTGGTAAGTTTTATTTCACGAATAAGCAGGCGGTGAAATTATCTGCTGTTTCATTTTCAAAGTGGTATTTTAAGTCTCCATTCTTTATAGCGTGTGTTTTGGTAAAAAAGGGGATTTTCCATTCATTTCTAAGATCCAAAACATTTATCTAGAAACTTGGAATTTATTTTCAAAATTATATTTAATTTGTTTCAGCAATAACACTTAACTAAATTTATCAGGTCTATGAAATAATTATATTCATTCAAAAAAAGATGAAAATAGACGAAGATGAGACGATAAACAAACTAACCCATTGATCAATTTCGCTTCTTAATTACTTCCAATAGATATAGAAGGATGTGGTGTGAGCTTGTTTATATATTTTTTTTTCAATTTATAACAAACGTGAAATAAACGTGTACTAATTATAAAGAATAGAGAAATAGACTATATTTAATTTTACATTAGCATATGATTAAAGTAGATAAGGGGTTTTCAATTTTTAAAAAGTTTATATTTAAACTACTTGCATGTTAAATCAATAGGCCCGAGAAAACAGTTATTTCGTAGTGCATTTATTTAAAACACTATATTCAAATTTAATCAAAGAACTGATGTACTGACCATCGGATGACCGCAGGTTTTTGTGGATGGTCCGACAAGCACTTGTCTGAGAAAAAATAACACACTATACCGGAAAGTGAGGTTATGTACAAACATATTTTTGTCTGGGACAAGTTCGTGCGTGTATGATAAATTAATGACAGTGAATTCATCCTCACCGTTTTTCAAAGAGGTGTCTGAGGTCTCAATTCTTTGTCTCGTGTAAAAAAAGTGCTTTCCATTCATTTCTAAGATCCAAAACATTTATCTATGGAATTAAAAACTATTCAAAGCTTAGCAACTTTCTCCGTGACCTCCCTCTGCATTTGTAAAACACCGAATAAGCACGCGTCGTTTGCTTTAAAAAAAATGTTGTAATATATCTTGCATTGTACTTATCATAGAATCAGGAACCACCAGAACCGAATCACCAGGACAAAACGCTCTCTGACAGAACAACCTTACCGACCGTGTATAAGGTGAGGGTTGAAATTTCTCAACGCCGCCGCATTTTTGCGCTTGTCCCAAGTCCGGAGCCTCTGGTCTTGGTTATTCTTGTATGTTTGTTTTTTTATATTCCAGTTCATTCTTATGTTTTGGAGTTATATGTGTTGTTCATTTTCATTGAACTAGTACACAATTTGTTGCACAATTCCGGGTGCGGGATTTTCTAGCTGTATTGAAGACCCATTGGTGGCCTTCGGCTGTTTTCTGCTCTTTAGTCAGGTTGATGTCTTTGACACATTCCTCTTTTCCATTCTCAATTCTATTTCGTAGACAAAATGATCTTGATAGGCGCAAAGTCAACACACGACGGGGTCCATCCACTTTTATTAGTATCAAACTTTCATCTTTTTCGTTCTTGTCATTGAAGCAATGAAACGTCTAACCTTACATCTAGAAATTGACAATGAGGGTCGGATGAAAACAAAACTTTACGACAAAAGAGATGATTTCATTGGTGGCCTTCGGCTGTTTTCTGCTCTTTAGTCAGGTTGTTGTCTTTGACACATTCCTCTTTTCCATTCTCAATTCTATTTCGTAGACAAAATGATCTTGATAGGCGCAAAGTCAACACACGACGGGGTCCATCCACTTTTATTAGTATCAAACTTTCATCTTTTTCGTTCTTGTCATTGAAGCAATGAAACGTCTAACCTTACATCTGGAAATTGACAATGAGGGTCGGTTGAAAACAAAACTTTACGACAAAAGAGATGATTTCATTGGTGGCCTTCGGCTGTTTTCTGCTCTTTAGTCAGGTTGTTGTCTTTGACACATTCCTCTTTTCCATTCTCAATTCTATTTCGTAGACAAAATGATCTTGATAGGCGCAAAGTCAACACACGACGGGGTCCATCCACTTTTATTAGTATCAAACTTTCATCTTTATCGTTCTTGTCATTGAAACTATAAAACGTCTAACCTTACATCTAGAAATTGACAATGAGGGTCGGTTGAAAACAAAACTTTACAACCAAAGAGATGATTTCAGTTTTCCAATTGTGAACTTTCCATTTCTAAGTAGCAACATTCCAGAAGCACCTGCATACGGGGTATATATCTCCCAATTGATACGATATTTCCGTGCTTGCATTTCCTATCATGATTTTCTTGATAGAGGGTTGCTGCTCAAGGAAGCTATCAAACCAAGAGTTCCAAATGGTGAAATTGTAATCATTCCTTCGTAAATTTTACGTACCCCATCACGAGTTGGTTGACCGTTATGGAAAAGCCGTTTCACACATGATATCGGATATGTTCCTTACGTCATAACTACAATCCCCATCCCTTTCATGAAAGTGACCTACCGAATTAGACTATTTACCGGATTTGTTATCACATAAGCAACACGACGGGTGCCACATGTGGAGCAGGATTTGCCTACCCTTCCGGAGCATCTGAGATCACCCCTAGTTTTGGTGGGGTTCCTGTTGCTTAGTCTTAAGTTTTCTCTGTTGTGTCATGTGTACTATTGTTTGTCTGTTTCTCTTTTTCATTTTTAGCCATGGCGTTTTCAATTTATGTTCGATCTATGAATTTGACTGTCCCTCTGGTATTTTTCGTCCCTCTTCTATAACAGTCGTCGTTTGCAAATGTTTGCAAAGTCGGTGGAATAAGGTGTGAGACAATGATAATTAGCGAATATATGTGCTCCGCACCATTTCAGTCACATAGTTTTAAAGTTTGTAAAAACAAATGTTATATGCACCTTAACAATTCAATTGAAAACATTTAGATATAAAGAATCACAAAATAAACGTTAAGCAGAATTAACCCCCTCCACAAATCGACTGTGAAATTATCCGGTCTCGTTTACAAAGAAAAATAACAGATCAAATTTTGTTGTCCGCTGCTTTTTGGTAAAATTTGGTTTTTACCAAAATTTTTTGTCACAAAATTCACTGATGAGTCTTTTGTAGACGAAACGCGCGTCTTGCGGATATTCAAAATTTCGTCCTGGTATCTATGATGAGTTTATTCATTAATTTCTAAGATCTAGAACATGTATATAGGAACTTTAAATTCAATTTCAAAATAATAGTTAATATTCATTTTAATAATAAAACTAAAATTAATGAATCAATGTCAATCAAAATAACTAAATGCATTTAAAATGATGAAAATAGACAAAAATAAATAATAAAAACAACTTACTAGTGCCCATTGAGTAGATTCTAGGTTTAATTACTTCCAAGTTTTTTGTTTTTAAAGTTTTTTATAAACTTTAACGCAGAATCATATTACATGTACAAGTTTAAATAAAGTTGAGAATGGAAATGGGGAATATGTCAAAGAGACAACAACCCGACCAAATAAAAAACAACAGCAGAGGGTCACCAACAGGTCTTCAATGTAGCGAGAAATTCCCGCACCCGGAGGCGTCCTTCAGCTGGCCCCTGAACAAATATATACTAGTCCAGTGATAATGAACGCCATACTAATTTCCAAATTGTACACAAGAAACTAAAATTAAAATAATACAAGACTAACAAAGGCCAGAGGCTCCTGGCTTGGGACAGGCGCAAAAATGCGGCGGGGTTAAACATGTTTGTGAGATCTCAACCCTCCCCCTATACCTCTAACCAATGTAGAAATGTAAACGTATAACAATACGCACATTAAAATTCAGTTCAAGAGAAGTCCGAGTCTGATGTCAGAAGATGTAACCAAAGAAAATAAACAAAATGACAATAATACATAAATAACAACAGACTACTAGCAGTTAACTGACATGCCAGCTCCAGACTTCAATTAAACTGACTGAAAGTAGTAGATGATAGCGTTTTCAGGTAGCACGGTAGTATATGCATTCCAGAATTAGGTTACTTAGGTCAACAAAGTAAAGTAAAGTAAATCACGGTATCTGAACAGTGTGATTAGACCAAAAAAAAAAAATACAGTATCAACTGAACATACTTTTCCAAACTGAGGGATGAATCAGGTGTAGAAAAATATGAAATAATTTTACATACAGGTGTAAATGATTTTTTTAGAATTTTTTTTAATTTTGTATTCACTGCATGATAAAAGACCTAAAAGCACTGGTGGTCTTAGGTTTTTAAAAATAGCAAAAAAAGTAAACGGTCATGATACATATTCAAATTTATTTCTGATTAGTATAATGAAAGTACATCAGTTAACTGTGTATGTAGAATTTTTCCCAGTACTAGAAAGTGGTGAAAATCCTATAAAGGCTATCATTATCCCTTATGGGCCAGGAAATACTTTAACTGGGATATATATGTTTACACAAAATCAATAAAAGTATTTTTTTTACCAATGCAATTTGTAAGTTTATCAATAAAAAGTTGATTAAGGGCAACTAGAATAAAAACAGCCCTTAAATTTCACCCCTGGGAGTGAAAATTGCTGATTCAGCAAATTTTGCCTGATCTGTGGGTAATAATGTTAAAATTTACATAGAAAGTAAAATTTCTTTATTTTTAAGTAACTTCAATACATTTTTAATTATAAAGTTTTGTGTTAACTTTTCGAAGTGTCCGACACTTGTGCAACAACTGGAATTTGAGACGCGACATATTTTAGTTGCCTATACGTCCTATAATTTTCACTGTAATAGATAAAGTGCATATTTTTTTTTATTTTTTTCAAACAAATGTACAGCTATACTAGTTTTCTTCAGGTTTAATTTGTAGTTCTGTGGAAACATGACACCAGTAAAGAGCTTTTTTGGAACTAGTAAGTAGTCAAGGGGTCCTTACTTATTCAATTAGCCCTCATATTTAGCTGAAATAGAGATAGCATTAGGGGTTTCTTTACATTGACAAGACAATTTTTTGGACAAAGAATGTGATTATGAATGTATATCAGCAAGATTAAATAGTTCATTCATTTTCCATGCAAATGTCATTAATTTATTTGATCTTCTGACCCTGAAAAGCACAATAAAGCTAAATTGATTATGTAAAGGGACATAATTTAACTGAATTCATTCATGAGAAATAGACAATGAGTCAACTTAAAGATGTATTCTAGTACATGTATTGTCAAAAAGATCTTTGCATAATAGTTAACTGCCATCTAAAGAGTCTTGTTATATTGCCTTCATAATCTGGAAATGCTTAAAGGAATGTAAGGCATGCTGTAAAATGTGGAATGGACTTTACTATCATTTTTCATGATTTGGTGCTTAAACTGTTTCTTTCAGTCAGATTAACTATAAATAAAGTTGGCAATCCAATAATTCCTCCTGAATCACCATGGTTTTCTTCTGTGTTGATTTGAAACAACATATATTTGGGTTTTGTTCACTCCTTAAGTAAAACTGTTCAGATGAAAAAAAGTGAAAATCTGCCAGCTGGGGTAGGGGTATACTTTTTATTATTTTTTTTTTGGTACGAAATAAGTGAAGACTAGTATTCTTTATTGTAATATTTTTCCTAGTAAGAAGTCTGTGCACCATAGGTGTCATGACTGATTTTAAGTTTGTAATGTCTTGGTTAAGGTGGCACGGTAGTATTTGCATTCCAGAATTTAGGTTGCTCTGTTGTGTACCCTACTTAGGTCAATGTATCTGAACAGTTGATTGGACTAAAAATACAGTATCAACTGAACATACTTTTCAAAACTGAGGGACGAATCAGGTGTAGAAAAATATGAAATAATTTTACATATAGGTGAAAATGATTTTTTGAGAATTTTTTTTTAATTTTGTATTCACTGCATGATAAAAGACCTTAAAGCACTAGTCGCCTTAGGTTAAAAATAGCAAAAAAAGTAAACGGTCATGATACATATTCAAATTTATTTCTGATTAGTATAATGAAAGTACTTCAGTTAATTGTGTATGTAGAATTTTTCCAAGTGCTAGAAAGTGGTGAAAATCCTAAAAAGGCTATCATTATCCCTTATGGGCCAGGAAATACTACCGTGCCACCTTCAATAGCCGTCTGGCGCGAAAAGGACGATAACTCAATTTTAGAATTTAATATTTTTGGAGACGGTCAATTTCCGGAATTCCATGTTTCTTTGGCCGCTGGAGGTTTCTGATTCTGTAATAAGTACAATGCAAGGTATATTACAACGATTTTTTTTATAGCAAACGTCGCGTGCTTATTCGGTGATTTACAAATGGAGAGGGAGGTCACGGAGAAAGTTGCTAAGCTTTGAATAGTTTTTAATTCCATGGTTAAATGTTTTGGATTTTAGAAATGAATAGAAAGCACTTTTTTACACGAGACAAAGAATTGAGACATGAGATACCTCTTTGAAAGACGGTGAGGATGAATTCCCTGTCATTAATTAATCATACACGCACGAACTTGTCCCAGAAAAAAAATATCTTTGTACATAAACCTCACTTTCAGGTATATATATAGTGTGTTATTTTTTTTTCTCAGACATGTGCTTGTCGGACCATCCACAATAAATATAACCATTTTAAAAATTAGAAACCCCCTTATCTACTTTAATCATTATGCTAATGTAAAATTAAATAAATATAGTCTATTTCTCTTTTCTTTATAATTAGTACACGTTTATTTCACGTTTGTTATAAATTGAAAAAAGATATAAACAAGCTCACACCACATCTTCCTATATCTATTGGAAGTAATTAAGAAGCGAAATAGATCAATGGTTTAGTTGGTTTTTCATCTCATCTTCGTTTATTAAGGTCTTTCCTTTTTCAAATTCATGTGACTTTGAAAAATACCTCAAGGTCAAATGTGTATGTTGACCTTGACCTTTGACCTAACACCTTGTTAGCGGATAATATCAGCAACCTTAATACTTTCAGAAGTGTTGTATAGTGGAAAATGTTTGGGTCATTAATGCGCAACTTTGTTACATTTTGACCGAAGAGATTTGACCTTTCTGTAAGGGGCATAATTCCTGTTTTAGGTTTCTGAAAAGAGAAAATCAGCTTTTACTATATGACCAAAGGTCCTAGACCCATGGGGTCTTCAGCAATGACATTGGGGACTAATGACCTTGACAAAGGTCAAAAGGTCAAAGGTCAAGGTCATGTCCCATATAGCGAATTATGTGTTTTTGACCTTATTTTAAGGATTTTCAGTGTGTTTTAAAGCTTTTTAAGGTTGACCTTGACCTTTGACCTTACAACTTTTTAGTCGACATCTCAAAAACGATTGTACTTACAGAATAGTAAATAGTGAAAAACGTTGAGGTGGATGAGGCGCAACTTTTTTACATTTGACCGAAAAAATTTGACCTTTCTGTAAGGGGCATAACCCCTGTTTTAGGTTTCTGAACTTTTCAATACATTCTACGTCTATTGGAACATGTATTTTACATTACAAAAGGAAAGACCTCTCAATTGTTCAAGAACAATTGACATTTTAATTTTCATCTCTTTTTGAATGAATATAATTATTGTATAGACCTGATAAATTAAGTTAAGTGTTATTGCTGAAACAAATTGAACTATAATTTTGAAAATAAATTCAAAGTTTCTAGATAAATGTTTTGGATCTAAGAAATGATTGGAAAATACTCTTTTTTTTTTTTACCAAAACACACGAGATAAAGAATAAAGACTTAAAATACCTCTTTGAAAATGAGACAGCAGATAATTTCACCGCCTGTTTATTCATGAAATAAAACTTAGCCAATAAAAAAAAACCTACAAACTCTGAATCTACAAACGACGACTGTCATAGACGTTTCATAGCTTCAATGACAAGAACCAAAAAGGTGAAAGTTGGAGACCAACAAAAGTGGATGGCGCCCGTCGTAATTGACGTGCCTATCCAGAACATTTTTTTCTACGTAATAGAATTGAGAATGGAAATGGGGAATGTGTCAAAGACAACAACCTGACTAAAGAGGGCCGACAATGGGTCTTCAATACAGCTAGAAAATTCCTCACCTGGAGCCCTTCAACAAAACGTGTACAAGTTCAATAAAACTGGACAACACATATAACTCCAAAACATAATAATGAACTAGAATTTTAAAAAATACACAAAAATAACAGAAGCTAGTAGCTCCGGACTTGGGACAGGCGCATAAATGCAGCGGCTTTGAGATTCAACCCTAACCTTGTATATGTTGGGTAAGGTTGTCCTGCCAGACAATTTCTATGCTGGTTGGTGCTGGTTGTATTGTTTACATTGTATCAGAACGGCAATAAAACAACAGATATTTTGACTATTTTTTCTCTGATACGTCCAAAGTACAATGCCAGGTATATTACAACGATTTTTAATTGCAAAAGTCGCGTGCTTATTCGTTTTTTTTTACAAAGCAAGAGGGAGTTCACGGAGAAAGTTACTAAGCTTTGAATAGTTTTTAATTCCATAGATAAATGTTTGGATCTTAGAAATGAATGGAAAACATTTTTTTTACACGAGACAAAGAATTGAGACCTGATATACCTCTTTGAAAATGAGACAGCAGATAATTTCACGACAGATATGGGTATTGGGTCAATTCCTGTGGAGGTTTATTTTTGCGATTCCCTAATGTTTCGACAAAGATATGAAAATGCTGTATGTTCATGTTTTATAACTTAATTTTCAATTAATTTGTTTTAACAAACTATGCGAGTTTAATGGTGCGCTGTACATATATTCGCTTATTATCATTGTCCCACACCTTATTCCAACGCCTGTTTATTCTTGAAATAAAACTTATATGATGAAATCATAATCTTTCAGTCAGTTTAATTGAAGTCTGGAGCTGGCATGTCAGTTAACTGCTAGTAGTCTGTTGTTATTTATGTATTATTGTCATTTTGTTTATTTTCTTTGGTTACATCTTCTGACGTCAGACTCGGACTTCTCTTGAACTGAATTTTAATGTGCGTAGTGTTATGCGTTTACTTTTCTACATTGGCTAGAGGTATAGGGGGAGGGTTGAGATCTCACAAACATGTTTAACCCCGCCTCATTTTTGCGCCTGTCCCAAGTCAGGAGCCTCTGGCCTTTGTTAGTCTTGTAATATTTTAATTTTAGTTTCTTGTGTACAATTTGGAAATTAGTATGGCGTTCATTATCACTGAACTAGTATATATTTGTTTAGGGGCCAGCTGAAGGACGCCTCCGAGTGCGGGAATTTCTCGCTACATTGAAGACCTGTTGGTGACCCTCTGCTGTTGTTTTTTTCTATGGTCGGGTTGTTGTCTCTTTGGCACATTCCCCATTTCCATTCTCAATTTTAACCAATAGAAAATAAATTGAAAGAATAAGAAAATATGCAATCTTGAAACATCTGCAAACGACGACTGTTATAGACGTATCATAGCTTCAACCAAAGATGATGCACTGGATCTTCCATCAAGTTGGGATACCTAAACTGCATAAGTGTCCTTACAGACAACGGTATATTGCTGGGTCTTCCAAGTGCTCCACGAAACCTCTTTCTAAATTATTAACATCTATTTTATAAGCAATCAAAGACGGGCTTTCAAAGTTATTGTGAAACTGCCTATTCTAGAGGGAGCGTGAATTAGATGTGGATACTTAAAAATTCCAAAGATCTTTTAAAGTACATACAATCTAACTCTCTTTCATCTTGTAACAGCATTAAAACATTTGACTTTTCTACTCTGTACACTAGTATTCCACATTCCAAACTAAAAGACAAATTGAAAGAGTTGGTATTGCTTTGTTTTATAAAAAATAATGGCAAACGAAGATACAAGTATCTTGTCTTAGGAAGGAATAAATCTTACTTTGTAAAGGATCAATCTGATTCAAACAAAAGATTCTCTGAAACTGACATTATCAAGATGCTTGATTTCTTGATTGACATATTTGTTACGTTCGGAGTACGTGTTTTTCAAACAGACTATCGGCATTCCTATGGGAACGAATTGTATCCCTCTTCTTGTCGACTTGTTTCTTTATTATTATGAGGCTGACTTCATACAGGAACTTCTTAGGAAGAAAGATAAGAAGTTAGCAATATCCTTTAACTTTACTTTCCGCTATATAGATGATGTTCTTTCACTAAATAATTCAAAATTTGGTGACTATGTCGAACGCATCTATCCCATTGAGCTAGAGATAAAGGGTACAACAGATAAGTTAAGTCGGCCTGATATCTTGACTTACATCTAGAAATTGACAATGAGAGTCGATTGGAAACAAAACTTTACGACAAAAGAGATGATTTCAGCTTTCCAATTGTGAACTTTCCATTTCTAAGTAGCAACATTCCAGCAGCACCTGCATACTGTGTATATGTCTGCCAATTGATACGATATTCCCGTGCTTGCATTTCCTATCATGATTTTCTTGATAGAGGACTGTTGCTAACAAGGAAGCTATTAAATCAAGAGTTCCAAATGGTGAAGTTGAAATCAACGTTTCATATTTTTTTCGGACGACATCACGAGTTGGTTGACCGTTATGGAATAACCGTTTCACAAATGATATCGGATATGCTCCTTTCGTCGTAACTACAATCCCCATCCCTTTAAAAAATGTAACCTACCGAATTAGACTATTTACCGGATTTGTTATCTCATAAGCAACACGACGGGTGCCACATGTGTAGCAGGATCTGCTTACCCTTCCGGAGCACCCTAGTTCTCCCCTAGTTTTTTGTGGGGTTCGTGTTGCTTATTCTTTAGTTTTCTCTGTTGTGTCATGTGTACTTATTGTTTGTCTGTTTGTCTTTTTCATTTTGATCCATGGCGTTGTCAATTTATGTTCGACCTATGAGTTTGACTGTCCCTCTGGTATTTTTCGTCCCTCTTCTATAACAGTCGTCGTTTGCAAATGTTTGCAAAGTCGGTGGAATAAGGTGTGAGACAATGATAAGTAGCGAATATATGTGCTCCGCACCATTTTAGTCACATAGTTTTAAAGTTTGTAAAAACAAATGTTATATGCACCTTAACAATTGAATTGCATGTACCTGAGATCAACCCCAGTTTTTTTGTGGGGTTCGTGTTGCTTATTCTTTAGTTTTCTATGTTGTGTCATGTGTACTTATTGTTTGTCTGTTTGTCCTTTTCATTTTTAGCCTAGGCGTTGTCAGTTTATTTTCGATTTATGAGTTTAACTGTCCCTCTGGTATCTTTCGTCCCTCTTTTTCAATGACAAGAACGAAAAAGATGAAAGTTGGAAAATAATAAAAGTGGATCGACCTCGTCGGGTGTTGACGAGCCTCTTAAACATTGTTATTTTTACATTATAAAATCAAAATTTAGGCATCTGTCAAAGACAACAACCCGACCAAAGAGTAGAAAACAGACGAAGGCCACTAATACGGGGCGCCGAATGGGACTTGAACTTTTTGTAATCAAAATCAATTTTGTGTACACAAAATTCAATTCTGTCATAACAAAATCATTTTTGTCTTACAAAACTAAGTGATACAGACTTGTTTTATGAGAACTTCAATTTTGTGATGACAAAATTCATTTTTGTAGACAAATTCATTTTTATAGACAAAATTCATTTTTGTCATGAAAAAAATCAATTTTGTCAAATAGGTATGCAAAATAAACTTATTTGCATACAAAATTGACTTTTGTTACCTGATATGGAAATTAAAACACAAAAGTGAATTTTGTGTCACAAAACTCATTTTTGTGTCACAAAAGTAAATTTTGTCTACACAAAAATAAACACAAAATTGAATTTTGTCATGACAAAAATGAATTTGTGTTTCTTTTTGTGTAGACAAAATTTTTTTTGTGACACAAAATTGACTTTTGTGCCAAAAAAAGACTTTGGTGACAAAAATGTCTTTTGTGGCACAAAATTGACTTTTCTGTTAAATTTTTACTTCTATATAACAAAACTCAATTTTGTCTACACAAAAATAAACACAAAATTGAATTTTGTGACAAAATCTGTTTTATATGCAAATTAGTTTAGTTTGGATTCTGTGAAATAATTTGCATACAAAACAGATTTTGTCACACAATTCAATTTTGTGTTTATTTTTGTGTAGACAAAATTGATTTTCGTCGCCCCATTTTCAAATTAGGTAACAAAAGTAAAGTCTGTGATACAAAAATTAATTTTTTTGGAAGTATGCTACAAATTTTGTTGAACTGAACTAATTTTTGTTGAACAAAACTCACTTTTGTCCGTACAAAATTGAATCTCGAGTACAAAACTATAAGAGTCCCGTTCGGCGCCTCGTAATACGACTTGAACATTTAAATTTTCCCTTAGTAAAGTTTCAGATAATATGATCATGTTCTATCATAGTGGCAAGGCCATTTTCCGGCCCTATCCACTTTAACATCATTTACCCGTGTCAGTCCAAATTTCCCCGACCTCTTTTGTAAGACCTACCTACTGTATCTGTTTTTTACTTGTTCTCGTCCTAAACATACTCGAATATAAAAAAAAAAGATGTATGAGTGCCAATGAGACAACTCTCTACAAGAGACCAAATTACACAAACATTACCACACATGCAATTATAGGTCACCGTACGGCCTTCAACAGAAAGCAAAACCCATACCACATAGTAAGCTATAAAAGGCCACCTTTTCCAAAATAAAAAAAACCAAAACAATTCTGTCTTTCAAGATATGGTCAAAATATCAATTCAAATTTCCAATTGAGATTGCAACCATAATTACCCATTTAATAATTTAAAAGCAGTGTAAGGGAGGTAATCCAAATTTAACATTATACTTAAAAGTAATTGTCCATTAACCATGACACCCTTGTTTTTCCCTTTTTTGCTCCCAATTCCTAAAGAGTTTGAGCCATAAACCCCCAAAGCCAATCCTTACCATCCCTTCCTGGTAAGGAACCTTGTGCTAGCTTATAACCTCAGAGAGATCCATACACAGTCCCACAAGATATTGTCTCGAAACTAGCAAAATGAGTATTTGGGCCCAATTTTGGCCCCTAATTCATAAACTGTTGGAACCACAACCCCCCCCCCCCAAAAAAATCCAAAGCTTCCTTTTGTGGTTATGAACCATGTCTTTACATTTCATAGATTTCTATTTACTTATACTAAAGTAATTGTCTGGAAACCAAGCGTCTTAGACAACGTGATACCAATATATGACCGCAATTTTTTTGGTGGTCGCTTAAAAAGCAAATAGCACTGAAATTAGAAGAGTAGGAATGGCTTGCCCTTCCATAAAGCCAAACTTTACCATCATCTGGAGTATTTAGATATCAGAAACATTAATTTCTGGGTAATTTTATGTTAAATGTTGTCTGTCTTTCTTTAATAAGGGTTATTGCCCTGTCAGTATCTCTTTTTTTGTTGTTGTATTAATAGACTTTAAAAATGTACAGTATGTTCATGAAGATGTTACATGCTCAAAAATGTAATATGTTTATTCATTTACTTTTTTAAAATTATTTTTTGTTTGATGGATTTAAACGGTCCCTTATATTCAGAATGGCAAATGTGAAGATTGTTGAAATTAAGGAACACTCATTGTTGAACCCCTTACTGAAAAGATGCAAACAAGCAACAATGAATTAACATTAAGGTTTGCTTTAAATGGCCTATTTTAATAAATTACATCCTTTGATTGTGGATAGACAATTCCAAGAAAAAAGAAAAAAATCAAGAGAAGTTTTTGGACCAAATATGTAAATCATGTATATACATTTTTATAGGAATCTATACTATTAAACGAGAAGACCTCATTTTGTGTGTCGCTTCTCTTCCTTCCACAATAAATTAATCATCATGTCTCTGTGTCCTATAGGTAACATGCATAGTTGCATTTGTCATCCATTCTTATGATTATTCAGATTGACTTATTTTGGGAGAAAAACGACAAAAAAAGTGTCCGGATTTTGATTCCGTCATTTGACTGACTTTAAGTCATACATAGGTTTTCCGGTTTTAAACATGCACAAGTACAACCAATCGTATGATGGATAACAAAAATGAAAAATAAATAAGCCAATCAGAGCGTTCTCCATATTATGGTTTTTAGATCACAAGAACCACAACTATTATACCTCCTTAGAGAGGACAATTATTTTTCGTAAACATGTAAACTACAATTATACTACTATGATATACATAGCTATATATAGAGACTCTCTGTATTATGTCTACTGTTTTCTTAGAAATGACTATTTAAGGGGTTATACCAGTTGCATATATATTGAAATAAGTAAAACGTGGAAAAAAGAATGTCCATAGCACACGGAGGCCACATCGGCACTATCGTTTTCTATGTCCAGTGGACCGTGAAATGGGGTAAAATCTCTAATTTGGCATTAAAAATTAGAAAGATTATGAAATAGGGAACATAATTATTTACTAAGTTTCGAACTGATTGGACTTCAACTTCATCAAAAACTACCTCGACCAAAAAGTTTAACCTGAAGCCGAACAGACGGACGGATGGACGAACGAACGAACGCACATACTAGAAAACATAATGTCCTAAAATGGAGTATAAACATTTATTGTTGAAAGTGAAAGTAGTGATTTAGCCAAAGTCACGGTCAGTAGGGTAGAGATTTGAGGGAGGCAGGACTTTTTCGGGACGTCGGGATCGTGTGTTTTTGAGCTCGGGATTTTGGGATTGGTCCTTACGTGGTCTGGGAATATTTTTTTCGAATTTCGGGATGTCGGGATATGAATTTCTTTAAATTCGGCACCTCGGGATTTCATGCTTTTAAGCCCGGGATTTCGGGATCAGGACCCCTCCGACCCGTGACCTCTCAAATCAGCCTTCGTCATTCATACAAGATTCAAATCCTACCATTGGCATATTAATACACGTGATACATGTAGGGCTCTCAAAAGAAAAAAAAGAACTAATGGATTGTCCTAAAAGTATATTTAATTTTATTAGAATAAGCAGGTGGATTTATTTCATGTTTGAAGCGGTGCAAAATTTTAATTTGATAATTTGATTTGACTTTTACCAAAAAAATGCATTGTAGCAAAGAGGAAGAATAGTTGTGGTCTGAGGCCAGAAACATGAAAATAATTGAATTTAACAGAAAGGAAACAGATAACGGACTTTGGAAAAAAGTGAGATTGCTTTTGATACATTGTACCTTTTATGAAATTCTCCAGACATAATATTTTTTTACAAAAAAATAATCCTACAACAGTTTACAACCGTGTATGCCCGCGATTTCGCGGGTGTGATCTAGTTGTATTTATTTCACTAAAGCAAATTTGATTTGGTACAACATATGCTCAACGTTATCTATAAAAACACAACAATTACATCCCTTAACTTGGAAACACAAATTTGTTTATCATCCAAATCATAATAAAGCTTTCCTTAGTAGTGTCACACATTTTGTAAAATGCAATGAAGATATGCAAGGCTTATGTTGTACTGTTACACCACTGTCCCAGGTTAGGGGAGGGTTGGGATCCCACTAACATGTTTAACCCAGCCACATTTATATGCATGAATGTGTCTGTCCCAAGTCAGGAGCCTGTAATTCAGTGGTTGTCGTTTGTTACGTATTTGTTTTTCACTCATTTTTTTTTATATAAATAAGGCCGTTAGTTTTCTTGTTTGAATTGTTTTACATTGTTGTTTCGCTGCCTTTTATAGCTGACTATGCAGTATGGGTTTTGCTCATTGTTGAAGGCCGTTCAGTGACCTGTAGTTGTTAATTTCTGTGACATTTTGGTCTCTCGTGGAGATTAGTCTCATTGGCAATCATACCACATCATCTTTTTTTTTTATTAACTTGAATTAGCACAAGATATGCTATGACAGACAGATGGATAGACATATGAGGAGAAAGTGTGAACAATGAGTCAGACAGGATTAATAATAATCCTCCAAGATGTATGTGATCATACTTACAGAACATACTTCACAGTTATTTGAAAATGCTCATTTAAGACTATAAAATTGAGAATGGAAATAGGGAATGTGTACAAGAAACAGCAACCCAACCAAAGGGCAGAAAACATGTACAGTACATGTACAAACATGTATATAACCAGATGCTCCGCAGGGTGCAGCTTTATACGACCGCAGAGGTTGAACCCTGAACGGTTGAGGCAAGTATGGACACAACATTCAAGCTGGATTCAGCTCTAAATTTGGATTGTAATTAAATAGTTGACACAGCATAGGTTTCTGACACATAATGAATGTGGTCTAATGAACTTAAAATTTGTTTTTCCTTTGAGCAATTCACTATGCTGTTGAATATTAATCCTCTCAAAAAAATGTTTGAAGAAATTTTCTTTTTATTTATGAAATCTGAAATGAAAAAAATTGAACCCCCCCCCCCCATTTTTTTTTTCACATCCCCCTTTCCCTTATTCCAAAACTAATCTCAATTCAAATTTCTAATGGAGTTTGCAACAACAACTACTCATTAAAATACATATTAAAATGTAAAAAAAGTGCTTGTTATCACTGAATGGTAAAGATTGTTTTAATTTATCAGTTGGTAGTAAAAGTGAATATACATTGTATATTGTATAAAGCAATGATTTAAGTTGATTCAACTACTATTCTGGACAAAGAAAGATAACTTTAATTGAAAATATGAAAATTTCTTGCTATAGCACAATATTGTGCAATTCGATATTTCTTGCTATTGCGCAATACTGTGCAATTGAAAATATTTGCTATTGCACAATACTGTGCAATTGAAGATTTCTTGCTATTGCGCAATACTGTGCAATTGAAAATTTCTTGCTATTGCACAATACTGTGCAATTGAAGATTTCTTGCTATTGCTGAATACTGTCCAATTGAAAATTTCTTGCTATAGCACAATACTTAATATAATAATTTTGGATCCTGATTTGGACCAATTTTGGACCCTTTGGACTTTAATGTTTAGACCAATTTGAAAACGGGACCAAAAATTAAGAATCTACAGACACAGTTAGATTTGGCATATCAAGGAACCCCAATTATTCAATTTTTGATGAAATCAAACAAAGTTTAATTTTGGACCCTTTGGGCCCCTTATTCCTAAACTGTTTGGACCAAAACTTCCAAAATCAATCCCAACCTTCCTTTTATGGTCATATACCTTGTGTTTAAATTTCATAGATTTCTATTTACTTATACTAAAGTTATGGTGTGAAAACCAAGAAAAATGCTTATTTGAGCCCCTTTTTGGCCCCTAATTCCTAAACTGTTCAGACCTCAACTCCCAAAATCAATCCCAACCTTCCTTTTGTGGTCATAAACCTTGTGTTTAAATTTCATTGATTTCTATTTACTTATACTAAAGTTATTGTGCGAAAACCAAGAATACTGCTTATTTGGGCCCTTTTTTGGCCCCTAATTCCTAAACTGTTGAAACCAAAACTCCCAAAATCAATCCCAACCTTCCTTTTGTGGTCATAAACCTTGTGTCAAAATTTCATAGATTTCTATTTACTTAAAACTAAAGTTATAGTGCGAAAACCAAGAAAATGCTTATTTGGGCCCTTTTTGGCCCCTAATTCCTAAAATGTTGGGACCAAAACTTCCAAAATCAATCCCAACCTTCCTTTTGTGGTAATAAACCTTGTGTTAAAATTTCATAGATTTCTATTCACATTTACTAAAGTTAGAGTGCGAAAACTAAAAGTATTCGGACGACGACACAGACGACAACGCCAACATCATACCAATATACGACCAAAAAATTTTCAATTTTTGCGGTCGTATAAAAAGAGCTACAAATGAAGGCAACTTTCAAGTCTTTGAGAAGTCATCAAAACTTTAATAGAAAACAAACAAATAAAATAAATCTAATTAAGATGTAATTAACCACCAATATCTTCTCGTAATTGTTTTTCCCTAATTCTTTTCTGACGTTTAAGCAGTCTTTTTTCTCTTTCATATTCCTTCATTCTTAGCACATAACTGAAAAAAAATTAAAAAAATTATTACAAAAATATCACACTATAGCACTTGGTTTTCAAATTGATCACTACCTTCCAAAGAATTTTTGCTTAATGGCTCAAAGTGGTTGGTTTAATGAAAGCCGGGATGTTAAATAACTCAGCAGCATACCAAATATTGATATTAAGGATAAACTTATTTGAGAACCTCTTTAAAATTAGCAAAACTAAATAATCAACAAATTTACATATAATTTTTAAGCTTATATTACAAGAAAAATCTGTTCAACATCTGTATTTAAAAGAAGGGCTGAAATATAATGCATGTACATGTATACTGGTTCATTGTTTAAAATAATTTCTGTCAAAGTTCAAAATGTAGGTTAGCAGGATCTTTACCCTCTCTCAGGTTTAGGGGAGGATGGGGATCCCAATAACATATTTAACCCGCCACATTCTATATGTATGTAGGCAATCCTAAGTCAGGAGCCTGTAATTCAGTGGTGAACATTTGTTACCGTGTAACATATTTGTTTTTCCTTCATTTATTGTACATTAATTAGGCTGTTAGTTTTCTTGTTTGAATTGTTTTACATTTGTCATTAAGGGGCCTTTTATAGCTGACTATGCGATATGGGGCTTTGCTCATTGTTGGTGTCCTATAGTTGTTCATTTTTGTGTCATTTGATAATTTGTGAAGTGTTGTCTCATTGGCAATCATACCACGTCTTCTTTTTTATATTGAATTTCCTTACATTACCCAAGAATTGAAAACCAATTAGAAAGTAAACTTACTCCTCAAATTCACAGTTTTCAAAGTCATGTTTTGAATGACCACATTTAGATGTCATAAAGAAATGATTCTCCATACATTTTCTCCATTCTATATATAGATGGGCACAGTAACCACGATGTCTCAAAGGAACCTTTGCAACATCCATGTCTTCTGCACTAACCATCATGACTGAAAAATTAGATCAATAAGAATTAGTTATAGCAGCTACACTAGAAAATCAAAACAAGTTAAATTCGTACACATGTACATGTATTGATATCATAACGAAAAATGTCTTTAGATCAGACAGTTTATTAAGTTTATATCCGTAACTCATTTCTAAGTTTCACCAATCCAAGAGTATTGATAAAGCAGTACATAATATAGAAGGTTCTGTTAAATCAAAACATTAATATGGAAAAATAATGATGCTGAAATCTAAATCATAGTTTGAGGGACTCCCAAAAATACTGTAGCAGAGAAAAGGGCAATCTTTTAGTTAATACATAGTTAGAACCAGTATACAAATCTTTTAGTTAATACATAGTTAGAACCAGTATACAAATCTTTTAGTTAATACATAGTTAGAACCAGTATACAGAGTTTTTAATAACTTTGGACAAACAAGACTAAGTATTGTAAAGACTGACTTGTAAAATGGTTCAAAGGGTAACGATTTTGTGAGTGATTATTAACAAATTTATTAATTTAAGTTAAGCAGTGGGTGCAATTAAGTTAATGTATTGATTTGGAATTTCAGATGTAGATCTTAAGGATTAGGTACCCTTTTGTTGATTCAATGCTAAACATATGGAAATTTTATAGAAAATCCACAGCCTTTCCTCCTTAAGCTTGTACTCTGATATTTGACAATTTAATGACTGGTGGGGATATAGGATTATTGCATGCAGTGCTAGCATTGCTTTCCATAAAACAAGTTTAATTATGTAGTTAATGGTTAAAACAAATAAAAATATGGACCAAATCAAAAGTACATTTTTAGGGTGCACTCGACTTTGGTGACTCAGCACGAGGTATTTTGGAATTTACAGGTTGGCTAGAACTTTTTGTAAAAAATAAACACAGCACATCATAGAAAAGCAAGTGAGTAATCTATGTTTCAAATTTTATAACAAGAATCTCTGTTTTACAGGCTGTGGATTTTATATAAAAATCTTGGTTTATTTGAAACAAAATACCCTTATCCTTAAAGATTATGTACCATTGTGTTGATTCAATGCTAAACATATGGAAATTTTATAGAAAATCCAGCCTTTATGCTTGTACTCTCATATTTGGCAATTTGATGACTGATAGGTATAGGATTACCGCATGCAGTGCTAGCATTGATTTCCTTAAAAAAAGTGTATTAATGTAGTTATTGGATAAAACAAATAATCAAAGAGCTGATAGCTCTGAGGTGGAAGAAGGTGAATAAAAGGTAACTTGAATTACCATAAAAGCAGCCCCACTAACCCAGCCTGCTTTGTTCCATTATCGTTATGAGGTATTATTTTTCTTCAAACAAGAATGTGTCATAAGTACATGGATTTCCCATCCGTACAATCATTTTCTATGTTCAGTGAACTGTGAAAATTAGGTAAAATCTTTAATTTGGCAGTAAAATTAGAAAGATCATATCATAAGGAACACATGCGTACTAAGTTTCAATTTGATTGGATTTCGACTTCATCAAAAACTACCTCGACAAGAAGCAGGACGGATGGACAGACCAGAAAACATAAAGCCCATAAATGGGGCATAAAAATAGTAAGACTTGTTACATACCCGCCATCTTTTGAAAGTTCCCATGGGGGTTTTAGTGCGCGGCAACAATTTTAAAGGTTACAATTTTTAGCGAAGTATTTTGCAGGATCTGGATTGTCTAGAAAAAGTGTCATATTTGTATGATGAACTTACATGCCTTTTTCTTAAGTCTGTTTGCATGATTCTAGTTATTAAATCGGTAGAAAAGATGAACATGTAGCTAGCAGACCAGGGTTTATTTTCTTGTGTAAGAATATTAGATGCTTGTTGAAATTTCCAATCTTGAATTATGCACAAAGATGGACCTTTAACAGGTTGGGAACAACACTCCAAATGAGGGGTTACCCTCATTGAAAGAACATTACAACCCACTGTAAATCAAAGAGCTGAATAGCTCTAAGGGGAAAGACGGCCCTTCTCTCTTTTTTTTTGGGGGGGGGGGGGGGAGGGGGTTATCTTTTGATAGTCTTCATATAAAGAATGAAAAAAGAACAGCTAGAACATGTAGAAAGGTTGACAATATTGAAGTCAATTGTTGTTGTTTAATCTAATTTTGTTTCCTTAGTTTAGGATTCAATTTGGACCAAGAGATCTGCATCTTCTAAATCTAAACATTCAATTAAAGTTGATAGTTAATTATGTAAAATTCAACTAATTTCTGTCATTTAACAATAACTACAATGTTTTCTGAAATCTTAATTGTGTACCACTGAACTGCAGGCTAGGCCATTTTCCATTTTTTGTGACAGTACTCTTAAGATTTTTTTTTTTTTTCTTAAGAAAGTTAGGACTGAAAAATCCATTTAATTTTAAATTTCCATTGATAAAGTTCCCAGTTACAACTCTCATCACAGGATACAGGTACTAATAAAAAATAATATGATTGATGTAAACTGTGTGAAGCTTGTTTCCAGATCCTACATTTTGAAATATTTGTAAATTTCATGAATAAATAGGTTAAAACTATAAAATGCAACTTTTTTTTTTTTTTTTAACCATTACAATGATTTATTTGTTGGTACACACAATTTAGTTTTAATGGAAGACTACTAATCATATACTAAATGTCACATTTTCAAGTTTTATTATAGTGGATAATTACTCATCAATTGAGGTGCTCCTGATTTGGAGGAAGATTCAGAAAACAGAATTTTACAGAAAAAATGAAAAAAATTGTTTCTCTCCCCAATCTCATGTATCTCCACGATCTTTGTTTACTTTGTTTGAATCATCTACAGCAAACATAATTATGTTTAAATTTAACAAATAACAATTTATAATTAGTGCACGAACTCTGAGAATGATTTAAATAACCAGTGAAGGATATCCCTGCTTCTGCATAGTGTGGCATTCCAACAATGATGTCATTATAAAATATAATGTAGGTTGGATATATTTAGAATATCTCGTCATACTGATTTTTCCAGATTGTAAAAGAAATGTAAATAGTGTAAAAGGGAGCTCAAAATACGCTCATTTCGCTAGAAACAGAAGGGAAATGTGTAGAAAAGTGTTTAAAATCAATCTATTCATTTGTGTGTTTCCTTCTCATCAATCTCAGTAAGTTTTGTTGGGGGGTTTTCCAAACTATAAAAACAAAATGAATGATGTGAGGGAATGTCACTCTGGTCAACCCCATAGGGGATTGACGGCTTGAAGCCGTCTTTCCCCAAAAATGAGCACCTTTATATTCATATTATTTGATGAAACTTTTCCCCAAGAAATATGCATCTATCAAGTATTAAATGGTCAAAACATGTCAAAAGAATATTGTGATGTTTCTAAACTTATATCTTCTTTATTTATTAGACCCCTCATTTAGAAAATTTGTTCCAAATATAATGAATTTTCCTACTTTTGAGTTAAAAAATTTTATTTCCTTTTTTTTCAACAAGTAAACAAATAACGTTCATGTAGATGAGATGAAATCTAATAATTTACATAAATAAAAGGGTACATATTTACAATAGTGATTGTTTTTCAATCCTAATTTACAAATTAAATGATTCAGATGCTTAATCATGTGTAAAAATCGGTGTCGGTAATTAGAAGTTGTTAAGAAATTGTAATACACAGAAACTAATGCGGCATACGGAGGCTCAATGATTTTAAAGTCGGCACCATAGGCCTTCAGAAGACTTTGAAGTCTTCTTCCACCAAAAATATGGACAAAATCAAGTACACCTTTTAGGGTGCACTTGACTTTAGTGACTCAGCAAGAGGTATTTTTAAATTTACAGGTTGATTAAAACTTGTTGTAAAAAATAAACACTAGCACATCATAGAACATTGTAGAAAAGCAAGCGAGTAATCTATGTTTCAAATTTTATAACAAAAACCTCTGTTTGAAAGGCTTTGGATTTTCTATAAAAACCTTGGTTTATTTGCCACAATTTGTACTCTTTTTCTATTAAACTATAAACCCAATGAAACAATAAATAATTATGCTTTGCATAAAGTTTCCCCTTGGTATAGTTACGAAAATAGCATATCTCCATTATTCATTATATCTAGTTTTATACAATTAACAAATGATTAAAGTTTGAAAAGTTCGTACAAAAATGGCTACAAAAGGGGTCATAAACCTTAAATGAGGGTGGTAAAGGGTTATTTTCGTGCAACGTGATCGCCGTTTTTTATTTCGCGTTCAACGTGTTTTTACTTTTTTATTTGACATTCAGTCGTGCAAGACGGATGCCTCGTTCAACGTGTTCTGCTTATTTAATTTTACGTGCATCGTGATTTTCAAAGTCTTATTTTGCGGTTTTTCGTGCTCGGTTTTTCAAATAAAATTCAAACACTTGGCAGGGATCGTCAAGAAATACTTTTTTAAAAGCCGTAAACCAATTATATCATAAATGTGTATACTAAATCGGGAATATCAAGTAAAACAAAGAGTTAATATATACAAGAAGACAGTGACTCAGTCACAAAAGGTTCACATAAAAGTATTTATTTTTCGTGCAACGTTCATTACAGAAATTATTTCACGTTCAACGTGAAATTATGTCTTATTTCACGTTTTTTTCGTGCAAGCACCCCCCTTTACCACCCTCTTAAATGCAATGAAACAGTAAATAATAATCCTTTGCATCAAGTTTCCACTGGGTAAATGTACAAAATGGTCTCTCTAATATTCAGTATATCTGTAGTATTGACACAATGGAAGCAAGTTAACTCATTCCAACGGAAACTCATACCATGTTAACTCGTACCAAAAAAGTTAACTCGTACCAACGTAAAGTCGTACCACTGGGAAGTCGTACCATTAAAAATATATTAAAAAATACGAATGTTTTAATGTTTTGTGGTGTTTTTTCTTTCTAAAATTAATAAAAAAAAGTTGAATTACTGTAATTTTATACTGGATTTTAATGAAAACTTGGACAAAAATACGTTTTTTTTTAATTAAGATACTAATATAAATGGTCTTAATTACCTTAATACCCTGCTAATTAATATATGATATTCCTTTGATTGTGTGATCAAATTAATACATTCCTTTGATTATGTGATTATTGGTTGATTATTAACTAATCAACTTGTTTAATCATATTATTACATTTTGATTGTTGTTATATACTTTCACAGCTTGGAATTAAATATATAATGTTTATTATTAAATGAAATTCCTGATTATCAAAACACAAGCTGATATGAGTTGTCTCAAAGCAGAACTTCTGAAACAGACCATGCGTTTGAATGGCCCTGTACCAACACCAGAAAACACCGACCAGTAAATTGAATAGTGAACATGGACTATTAGTGCGACCATTAGTGCTTCTTGAATGTTTATTTTTCTATATGTAACAATAGTGCCAATTATTATGTAACAATAGTGCCAGTTATCTTTGAAAACATTATTGTATTAATGTAATACCATGTGAAATCTTAAATGTAAAAGGATGATATAGATGTGAATAAAACATAAGGTTTATGTGTATCTCTTGAGAGAAAAAAATAATAATATTTGATGTTTTGTTAATTTTTGGTAATCATTACCTTGTGCAAAATATTATATATAAAAAAATTCATACTTTTAACATGTTGGTCATAAACAATTTACAACCTTTAAAACACACTAAATTAATTCTTTCAGTGAATAAAATTCCTTTGAGAAACAAAAGAAAAGTACCCAAATCTATTCAATGTAACTGATTTGGAATGATTAAAAATTAAATCCAATGGTTATCAGTATAAGTTTAAAAAAGAATGATTCAAGGGAGACAACAAATCAAATCTGCCAAGGTATTGTCTATATCTAATACCAGAGACATATAAATACAGAGATTGGCAACTTATCGTTACGGCTATAACCAGCGGTCAACTTCACGCGTGTGCACGAGATTTCTCGAGAGTAGAAAATTCGCCAAACAATCCGACATATTGATTATTTACAAACAGCTTTAACGTACAGAAAACAACCAGATTATAATAAAATACAATCTGTATCAACACAATTCAGTTAAGAATAACTTAAATTTATGTAGAGGCGTAGTTTATTTGTAATTTTAAGCTTTCTTTAGTAATAGCTAATAAAATTATAGGCGAATTTATATCCCGATTCAAGAAGCCCAAATTTTAGATTCAGTACTCGATAAGGCTCCCGACTTTTGGAACAAAAATAAATAAAACGAAGCAATATTTCGAGGTTGTGCTTGTTTAAACAATGACATATAAGGTTTATAAAACGGTTTCTTGTATTATAGTTGGACTAGGATAATCCTGAATAAAATGATCGTTGGATAACAAAACTACTTGAATGGTCTCAAAATGGCTTCAGAGTCATAATGTTCTTTTACTTGAAAATTAAAGCAATGATAATTAAATTAATAAACACATGCTAATGTTCTTGTTGCTAAGCTCCATTGATTCAGGTTTTAATGTTGCTAATTAAAAATCTTGATCATGGTAATAAAACTGTTTATAATTTGACACCTATTAATAAGTAAACATCCTGTAAGGTACATGAAGTAAAGATCAAACATGTTATGTTATCAGTAGCTGTATGATTCTTCCTCTTAATAAGTTAGTAACTCATGTAATTAAACCACTTGGACATGCAGAAATGTCACCTGTTGTTAACAAATTGATGAAGTCTTTCTAGATTAATTATTAACATCATAAACAAGGTAGTGTGAACCCCTCAGTGGTGTTAAAACTTGAAACTTTTTATCACAGTGTAAAGTAGCCCAACATATCTTGTCAAGTTGTTCATATATGCACCACGAAGCCATTTAATTAAGTACCAAGCCACTTTGACATTTTGTTTTCATAATAATTATTCAATCTTGGCGGAATTGATGATTCTTAAAGTTTTTCTTAGGGAAGTATTACAATATTAACATAGCATGCATGGACAGGACCTTAAATACTTTTAAAGGACATGTACTTTTGCATTTTTTTTTTTTTTTTTTTTTTAACAAATGCGTCCTTGTTAAAAGGATGGAGAAAAAAATAACATTTTCGCCTAAATTACCTTTCGATTGTTTTCCATGTTGTCTTGATGTGTGTCCACGGAACCCAGAGATAGATTTCAGAATCTTGTCACAGTCAAGACATTTGTAACCATCAGTAGCAGTAACATCTGCACTTAAACTCTTGTCAATTTCCTTGACCTTTTTTTGGGGGGGGGGGGGGGTGCACACCTGTCGCTAGAACAAAGTCGTCGTCACTATCTACAATTGGGTCAGTGTCTGTGTATTCCCCGAACAATATATCTAAATCTAAATTGTCGTCCCATGATAAAAAATCTGTCTTGGACATCGTGAATATCACAACAGCCACCAAGCATCAATTTTAATATGGATATAAATATTGAGATGAAATTTAATTATAAAGTTTTATAATTTTTTTTAATTTTTTTTTCTCGACATTACACAGTTATTTCCTGCAAAGATAATAATTTCCCACATACTCCTAATCATGGGACCCCCTAATTAACAGACCGATTGATGCTACATGTAAACAGCGTCATTATTATTCACCTGCGAATTTGTTTACAATACAAGATTTTAATTCTGAAAGTCTTTGTCCTGGTCCTTAATACAAAGAAAAACAACAGGGTGTTCCGAGTGATTATTATCGATTGTCTAGACTACCGCTAATCTCGTTATCATATGATTAGAGGATGCTGGGTACGAGTTTACACGCGTGAAGTCAGCGAGATTTACAAGTCGCTAATCTCTTTTGTATACATGTCTCTGCTAATACACATGGAACATTAGCTACAGATTGGTCATTGTACTTTCAAATTATATACATTTTACAGACTTTATTCATAATTAAACACCAATCAATACATTTAAATAAGTTGGTACGAGTTAGCAGTGGTACGAGTTTACATTGGTACGAGTTTTTTTTTAGTGGTACGAGTTGACGTTGGTATGAGTTTACATTGGTACGGGTTAACTATAATTCGACACAATTGAAGTTTAAAAAGTTCGTACAAAAATGGCTACAGAAGGGGTCATAAACCTTAATGCCAATGGGATCTATCTATCAGACAAAATTTGAAATTTTGGTCCTCGCAATGAGACAAACAGCAGCCTCAGGAGTGGTATCACATTGGTTAGAATTTGTCTCAGCCTTTGAGATAGAGTAAAATAATTAAAGAGAATCTTCAAGGAATATTTCTGAAAATTACTTTTCATAGTATACATTGTGTAGATCAGTTACCATTTTGATTAAAGCTTTGGTCGACCAACTTTAACCCGTTTTGAAAAGGGGTCACTACTTGACTGATTAACTAGCATTCTAGCTCAAATTTGGCCTAATGCTAATAAGGTTCTTTCAACACTTTGTCAAATGAATTATAGTTGAAATATTATACATGTGTAATATTAACCTCTTTCTTTTCTTCCATTTTGAAATCCTAACATAGGATCAAATGTTGGTGCGTTGCGATAATCAGGAGCAACATCTGGATTCAAGATCTGGGCATCAATGGCCCTTGTCATATGTCCACCCATAGTAGCGGTCGCTACCAGAATTTGCGAAGGACAGAGGGGACAAGAAGAAGTTCCTTATATCGTTGACAAAATATGTGTTCATGTGTTTGTTAAAACAAAAAAATATAGGTAAAAAATGTTTCAATCTTTAAATTTTACCAGCGCAGAACTTCACTACTTTGATATCTGATAATTTATATCAAATTATTAAACAAAAATAAAAATGTAAAATGAAATTATTTGCAATGATATAAGTCGTGAGTTTGACCAAAACCTAGATTACTATCCGATTGTGTATCCAATTTACAGAAAAGAATTAAATAATAATGACAATTTTCCTAATCTGTTACTTTTTATGAAGATGACGACGATACATTTTGTATTAAGTAGGCCGTCATTTGAGATGATTATATGATTTCATATAAAACCTGAGACTACTAATGTTATAGGTGTTATAGTCGTCTAAGATAATAAAACTTAACATTTTCACATAAATATTGTTTGGTCTGTTTGGTTTGTAATACATTAACTAATTAATAGTCTAGGCCATCGTACAACCTTATCAATGAGCAAAACCAATACCGCATAGTCGATCTGCTATAAAAGGCCACGTCTGAAATTTTATGGTCAATGTCAATATCAACGTTTTTGTTTGAGATTAGGGACAGTCTATACAAACGGGACTGATCACTTATAACAATGTCTATACACATTTGCAGACAGAACTGTGCCGTGGTTGACGTCAAGTGACTTCCAATGACAGCAAATTATTTCATATTATAAACGAAGTGTTCTTCATAACGATATATTCAAGCGTATCATGTTCTCGTCCTGAAAAAAAAACCTATTTAATTTGTCATTGGACATTAAACAGCAGTTCGCCATCTCATTCGCTATCTTTCTTTGATGTTTGCAAACGAAAGTTTAGATGAAATTAGGACTGAAAATTCGGCTACAAAATACTAGCTCATCAGTGACGCTCAAATATATATATAAAAAAAAGTTAAAAAGGCAAGATAAGGACGAAGTTGTTGATCATTGAGGACCCGAAATTCCTAAAAGTTTTGCTGCTAATGTAATATATTCCTGGTGTAGAATAGTCCGAGATTACTCTTACGTCAAACGACTATTTTGCCGAAAAAAGCCCACAGCCCCAGCTTGTCTGGCAAAATAGCCGTTGGACGTCAGAGTAAATTCGGACTAGATGTAGAAGCGCCTAACTATTTCTAAAATTCAAAGTTTTGTAAACAGAAAAAAAAATCACTAGAAGTGGCTGTGAATAAACTCATCAAAGATACAGAGGAATTTATACGCCATGAGACGCAAAAGATTCGTAAAAAAAAGTTAAAAAATGCCCCCAAAATACGAAGTTAAATAGCATTGAGAACCCAAAATTCCCAAAAGTTTTGCCAAATACAGGTAAGATATGTATTCCTGAGATGCAAAAGCCTTATTATTTCCAAAATTTAAAGTTTAACTTTCAAGTGTATTATAATTATGACCATATTAATGATAAGTCATGTCAATACAGAATTGATTTCAGAATTGCTGACTACTGGACTGGTGATCGTGACCCTCATAAAACTATAATATCAGTGTTTAAGCGTAAATTTATGATAAAAGTGCATCAGTGCTCAACAATTTGGTAATTTCTCGCCTAATGTTAGACTTTGAAACATTTCTAAAAAGCACTAGCTACGAGATTTGAAAAAAAAAATAGAATATGGATATGTTTGGTTCAATCGTTCATAAAAGTGAAATAATGATTCGTTTTTGGCAGCAAATTTGACGCTACATTTTTGTCAAAATAAACAACGAAATATCGATAAATTAAGATTGGTTACGCATGCATAAGTCGTGTTCAGTCATTAAAAGGAAAAGAATGTCAACATTGAAGTGAAACATAGGTTTCTTATTCTTATACAGGTAAAAACGTTAACTAACTTATTTTTTTAACCTATAACGTGAAATCAAATAGACCTATGCAAATCCAATTACCGTGACGAGGTTGCAATCTATTAGATTTATGTTTATGTTTATATCGGGTTATGTGAAAGTCGGGAGTATTCGGAGATCATCACGACAGTTATTTGGATGGCGTCTAAACTAAAATAGACATGAAATTCTGATATATATTATAGCGTACATGCTTTGTCAACTGCTTAATTCAGACTTTTTGTAATTTGGATATATACGTTTTAGTATTTTATAAATTAAATTTGAGGAATTGAGTCAAATCGTTGAACATGAATTTGGCAGCTAATGCCCCTTTAAAGACACGAGTCCGCTTTATTTTAACACTCACATTCTGAACTGTTTAACATCGTGCGGATATTTAAAAGAATGCATCTATGGTCGTACTTGATGCCTTTCTTAATGTGTCATGTCAGTTGCCGCTATAAACCTCAAGCAATGTTTCTTTTGCAATTTGCTAGAAATCAAAACTTTTAAAAACTAGTTAAAACTTGCACTGAACGATTAGTTGCAGAACACTTATTAGCGGCCAAGATGAAACGATATTTTACTGTTTTTGTGAAGTGTTACATTGTAAAGGTATCACCAGCCTTTTGTTCTATGTTTTAGTCACTGACCAGATTTACAACATATATCAGTAAAGCTATCAGATTTTTTTAAATCCAAAAGAATTTTAATACTTTAGACAGTACTAAAAGATATATCTAGTAAATTTGTGAGTAACTAATTAATTTGTACTGACAATTAGGCAGTATAAACGTAAATATGTATATATACAATACTACTAATGGGAACTATATCTTCAATTATTTATGCTCAAATGATATTTTGGTTAAAAAATATCTTTCTTTGGTTAATAAATTTGGTTTCAGAATATCAACATATGTAAAGAACGAAGATCTACCGTGTTGAAGGCCGTACATTGACATATAATTGTTTACTTTTATAAATTGTTATTTGGATGGAGAGTTGTCTCATTGGCACTCACACCACATCTTCCTATATCTATAAAATATACATGTATGAGAACTTTTAAAACCCGTTTTATGTCAACAACTGGTTTTTGAATGTGTCAGTTATTTCGAATGCAAAGACCCTATGAGTAGATCAATATTAATACCAAAACATGCCATTAATAAACTGACAACAGTTTTGTAACTATATATCTTCTAAATAAATCTGTTTAAAGATTTGGTTAGCTTTTGGGGGGTTGCCGACATTTTTGTTCTTTGTAAAGAATCATATACTAGTACTCTAATACAATCTAATTAAAATATTGATCTCTGATTACGTTATACTACATATGAGTATAACGTAATCAGAGATCAATATTTTAATTAGATTGACTCTAATAAAGATTAGATGTAAAATGCCTAATGTATCATATTCCATTACCATGTGAAAATTATGTTGCCTAATCTAATAGGATTGTTCTCTTTGATTTTGTTCGCAAAAATTACCAATTTTTCGATGTGTTACATTATCATGCATAATCATTTCAATAAGCGTTGAAGACTGCACCAGCCGATGAGGCTTTTAAACTGAGCCGAATTGGATAATTTACTAAATAAGCTAGTGTTATGATAAGTATTTTTGTTATGTCTGAGTAGAATTTATTGTAACTATGTATCTTCATTGTTTGTTTCTATACTGAATTATGTTCTTCTCATTCTATATCACGGTATATGTTCTTATATGATGTTATATGCTTCTTGACTGATATTAAATCACAGTTGAACTGGTGTGTTAATGTTGTCGTTATCATATTCGTATTCAAATTAACTTTGTGATTGACAAAGAATTATATAAAAGTTAAACTGATTTACCTGGTTTATGGTAGAAGAAATGAAAATTATAACGCCTACAGTACGGAGCTGTTCTCAAACATGAATGACAGGTTTTAACCCTTTCTCCAATCAGATTCATTTCCGGTCAACGTGCTGTCATGAAAGTTTATACACGAATTTCACAATAAAACAAATAGAATGGTAAGAATAATAAGTGAAAAGTATTTTTCACTGTTGTTTATGAAACACATACATATAAAAGTATACCAATAAGCTATGTTCCAAGGAATATTTTCAAGTTTATTGGATTTATTCCCAAAAAACCGAGACCAGATGGCAATACATTTTTAAACTGTCAACCACAGGTATTTGGGGCATGGACCCCCCTTTTTTGGACCTCACTAAAAAAGAAATTGTTTGGTGTTTTTTTTATTTATTTTCAATTTTCTACAATGTATAAACATATATCAAGTCTCAACAATCCATTGCTAGTCGATTGCAATAACTTGTTTACTATCCATACGAGCCCCAAGTGAAAAAAGAAGAAGGTAATTACCTTCGATGACTGACCTACTTTCACTTTGGAGGATCAGGTCAGGAAATCGATAAAAATTTCATATAAAAACTCACTTACTTTTCATAAAAAGTACATCCTTAGATTCCCGAGATATTTTTCTCGACGTTTAAATAGGTCACATGGTGATCTGCGGAGGTTTTGTGTCTTGTTTTACTGATTTTGTTCTACAATTGTCGTCCGTTTGAACCTCGATTCACGGAAGTGAAAATACAGCGCCATCTGCGTGGTCTTTTGCTATGTTTCTATAACTCCGTTTGACTAAACTGCTTTCCTGTTAACTGTTTTTTTTAATTTTTAAAAGACCGGCAAAAATACTTTTTTCGAATATCTCTTACCTTTTCTTATAGCTACATTGCATTCGGAACCAATGATAATCTGTAAAACTGGTAACCAAAAACAGGAAAGCAGTTTAGTCAAACGGAGTTATAGAAACATAGCAAAAGACCACGCAGATGGCGCTGTATTTTCACTTCCGTGAATCGAAGTTCAAACGGACGACAATTGTAGAACAAAACCAGTAAAACAAGACACAAAACCTCCGCAGATCACCATGTGACCTATTTAAACGTTGAGAAAAATATCTCAGGAATCTAAGGATGTACTTTTTATGAAAAGTAAGTGAGTTTTTATATGAAATTTTTATCGATTTCCTGACCTGATCCTCCAAAGTGAAAGTAGGTCAGTCATCGAAGGTAATTACCTTCTTCTTTTTTCACTTGGGGCTCGTATGGATAGTAAAAAAGTTATTGCAATCGACTAGCAATGGATTGTTGAGACTTGATATATGTTCATACATTGTAGAAAATTTAAAATAAATAAAAAAACACCAAACAATTTCTTTTTTAGTGAGGTCCAAAAAAGGGGGGTCCATGCCCCAAATACCTGTGCTGTCAACCTGCTGGGTCCGTTCACAGGGGCTTGTTTAGTGGGTCAGACGAGGTTTTACTGTCAATTCACGTTAGACCCCTTTCACGTTCGCACCCTTTTATTGGTATTGACTATTGTCTTTAACTTAGTCTTAGTCAGATATATAGTGGGAAAATAAATGGGGTATGTGATTTAACTCAAAAAAGTGCTATATGTACATACTAAGCATAAAGAACAAAAGCCAGAGATTCTATACACTCAACGGCCACATACTCCAACAAGTTCAGAGCAACCCATACCTAGGAGAGCAGATATCAGAAGACCTGAAGTGGAGCACGCACATAACTAACGTTGCTAAAATGGCAAATTCAACCTTGGGCTTCCTCAGAAAAAATTTACGATACTGACCACAGGAATGTAAGAAAACTGCTTACATTTCTCTAGTAAGATCAACAATGGAATATGCAGCAACAGTATGGGACCCCTACAGTATAGCAGACTCAAACAAGCTAGAACAAATACAAAGACAAGCAGCACGCTTTATCACAGGCGACTATAGAACTAGAGAAGATGGCTGCATAACAAACATGCTTACAAAATTAGAGCTACAGGAATTACAATTGAGATGCACAAGCCAAAAACTTATATTTTTGTACAAGGTGGTTGAGGGGCTGGTACCTGCTATTGATCCAGACGACTTGCTCAAATCAGCAAGACCAAGATGAACCATCACAGCTAAAATGTTTGACAACTATCAAGCCACAAACATAGTTGGAAAACAAGTGAGGAACAATGCCAGGTGTTTTGACATTCCTACCAGTAAAACACCACAACATTCAAATTTATTCTTTGTGTCCACAATTGTAAATTGGAACCATCTAGAAGACACTATTGTTCGCGCAACGAGTGTAGAGAGCTTTAAATCTACTCTCGCGAAACGTCAGTAAATCGACGCTGCCTTCACTCCCGTTGTATAAAAGCCAGAATTGGTATCTACGACGTACCCATACAGATACAGATAGTTTTTAATTGTTTCAAAATTAGGAGTCATCTAATAAAGTGAAATACTGAATAGGTTTACTTAGTTTAAAGGGTTTTATTAGGCCTAATAAACTGCAAAAAAGACAGCAAAGGTCAGAAAAAAGTCAGAGATGTGTTTTAAATAAAAATAATTTAATTTTGGATGCAACACGTCTTATGATTGGCTGACAGTGTTGCGTCTATCAACTAATGGTCATAATTTTGTCATGTGACCGTGACGTCATGAATGTTTGTCATGTTTTACTTTAATAAAATTATAAGGAATGACTGTAATATTTGTTCTGTCTGGGCCAAAATTAAAAAAGGGTTTGTTTACCATAGCCCGACCGACCCGATTGAAACCCTTCCGACTGTAAAGTTTGATTGACAAAAAATCGTAAAGTGTTTTTTGTTTTCATTTTTACGATTTCCGGATTTTTTTGGGTTCTTTTCCGTATCCGGTTGTCTTTTTCTCCTCCACTTCGGTCTTGGTAGTAAAGTTGCTTTGAATGTCAACCTATGGACGCTAACAACAATGTCCAATAGGCTATTTGCCAATTCCCGTAATTGACCCTGTAATAAGAGATCCCTTCTTTTAGTTGTCTCCCTTGTGAGGACATAAATTTTTATTTACAATGGAGAGCTAGCAGGAAAAGCAAATTTACCTGTGTGTAATGTGAGTAATCTTTAAGGTTTTCAAATCTTTTAATTACATTAATTTGTTGTCCAGCTAAATACTTTTGACATCAGAAATTATTTTTCATGAAAAATTAGTTAAACCGCAGATACATCACTTTCAATTCATCATGTTTTGCATTGGCAAAAGCCATTTTTGTCCGGTATGGAACCAGTCTACGATTGACAAAGGGAAGTAATTTGTTTAAAAAGTGTGTAATAACAGAATCAAAATGGTAATTGGCAAATGGACTATTGAAAAGAAAATTAGAAGCTATAAAGGGCCCGGATACAGTAAAAGCAAGCTGACCACCCAAGACTACAGAGCTCTCAACAGACTCCTTGAGAGATTTGACTACTCCTGTGGAAGCATTCTCTGTCCAGATGGTAATAATTGTCATATTTTTTATAAGTCTGAAAGGTGTCAGACTGTACTTTTATGAGAATACTATTTTTGTACATCTGTTACATTTTGTTTGGTCATTCTTTGTAAATGGAAATACAAATTTAAAGTAAGATAGTTGACTGTGTCACAGAAGCACTAGACAGCATATTGAATTTAGGGCTTGAAAATATCCTGTGATGTAAAATTATTTTCCTGGCAGTGTAAAATATGTCAATTGTGTTTATGAATTGTGTAAATAGACCTAGAGATGCTTTTATATATTAATAAATATCAGTTTTTGAATATTTTTGTCTTTTACAGTCTGAGACATTCTTCATGGAAAGATTTTTGTTTGGCTACAACTTGATTGCAGAAAACCTATAGAGTTTCCATACTATGCATCACAGATCAATAGAAATGACATTTGTTGTTACTGTTGCACACTTGAAACCTCTAAAGATAGACAATTGTCTGCCAAATACAGAATAGTGTTGCCAGTCTGTAATGCCTGTCTTCAGGCAGGCTGTGAAGTTCCAAAAAGAAATCCTATCAAATAAACACAGAGAAATCTCTTGATGTGCAATTTGCAAGAGTTCTATTCAGTTGGTTGTGTTGAAAATGTTATAACTATTCTTTTTAATTTTTATAATCTTAGTATTTACTGTGAATAGTTTAATACGGTTTTAAAATTGTAATTTTGCATTTTCTTCAAATATTCAAAAGAAAATACTGCTGCCATTATCAGAGAGGTTACATTTATCATGTACATGTCCAGAAATCAATATCTAGTAATTTATATACATGTACTACTATTTAAGTCCCTTTCAGTACTTACTACTATATAAATAATATGTGGTATGAGTGTAAATGAGACAACTCTCCATCAAAGTCACCAAGTAGTATGGTCAAGAAATCAATTTGTGAAATTTTTAAACTGCTCATAAATCAGTATCTGGTCATTTTAATTTAATATTATATATATTTATATAGTTAATATATATGCAAAGACTCAGTGTCTGTCAGACAAGTATAAAACACTTCAAGTCATTTTCATTTTTAAGCAGTTAAGCTGCTTTATGCGAGCACCCTAGATTTATGTTCTATCCAATAAATGCTGAAATATGTGCCACTTTTATTATCTGGCTGACTATCATGTTATTTATAACTAATTTGGCACTTTTTTCATACTTTTTATTTTGGAATATAAAAAATATTACCATAAAAACGTTAAATGATCGTCGATTTTCCCATAAGTTTTGAAGTTGCACATAGGAAGTAGTGCTCGATAGAAATCCTTCTACAGTTTATTACCCCCTGTGCTGTGGGCTAAGATGTCAAAGAACAATTGTATGAAATATTTGATCGTTGAAAATCTATAAAGATGAGTCGTTTACATTTCCCAGATGGCAAAAATCGTAGGAATATTGTTTGTCATCGATACATATTACATACGTCAGTAGTCTATTAATAAGCTGATATAAGTTGGCGCCAATTTCAAATTACATAGAAGACGAAATTTACGTACCTTTTAAGGTAGCACAATACAAAGATTTTTTTACTTCCAATCACTAACCTTTAAAATGCTGTAACTTTTTTATGAATGCATAGAAAATAATAAAAGAGGTATATATAGATAGATAAAAGATTAATCTTTTAAATGGTTGCAATATTTTTATTATGCAATGATTATGTAATCAATTATTATGTAATTAGTGGCAAAATCTGGGTCAATTCACTTGAATGAATTTAGCTCTATCATTTCTTTAACTATACAAAAAATTTTAACGTAATCTTAATCAACACATCATGGGCTTCAAAAGGGTGTCTCAAATTGTCCTTATGGTATTCCATTCTCTCATAAATCTCTAATTAGTGTAAACATCCTAACCACACAAAAGAGGATAATGTTTGATTAGGTGTAAAATTTGTTCTATTCATTCTATCTGAAATCTGAGACACCCTTTTGTAGATAATGGCTATAGGAACAACATATAATAAAATCAACCCTCTAGGGATACCTATGCAGAAGCTAATTTCATTTGAAAGTGGAAATTTGGTGAAAATATTTTAGACACAGTTAACATTATAATTGGTAACATAATTGTTGCATAATACTAACATTGCATTAATTTGAAAGAATAATCTGTTAGCTATCCAAAACTACCACTTTTATAAATTTTGAAGCATTATTAAGAAAGTTACAGCATTTTAAAACTTGGGAGTTGTAGTTATAAAATCTTTGTATTGTGCTACCTTAAATTGGGAGAATTCTGATGATACATAGGTACTTTATTATTAATCATTTTACTCGTTTTTTTGTGGGATTGAGATTATTTAAATCATCTTTATTCAGTAATCTTTAATGTATGCTCATTTGTTTTCTTGTTAATATTATTCCGATTTCTAGCAAATCACCTTCATGCTTGTCAAATTAAGTTGTTGTTATTGTAGTTTTCTGATTGGTCGATGTCAAGGTCATTTTAAGATTGTTTCGCTTTTGTGTACAATGTAACATAATGCTACACGTGCTTTGATTAAGCTCGATGTGGTTCAATAAATATTGTGATGTGTTTACAACTGTTTTCTTAAGGACAGCATAATTTAACTACAAAGTCGCATATTTTGTAAAATATTAAGTCCGAATCTGTGACGCGTATCACACCGTAATTGTTTTTGATTTACAAGGACTTTTCGATTTCCGGTACAGAAAAATACGACTTTTTTATGTTTCTTTTTATAATTTTTCACATTTAAACACTCGTTAAGTGTTATTGAATCAATTCTATGCGGTTCCTTCAGCAACTTTATGCTGGTAAACGAATGAATGCATGAAAATAATAAGAAAAGAAATCGCTTGATACGATAAAAAGGTAACGAGTCGACTAACGAGACTCGAGAAACGTTTAATATGTTTTCAACAAGTTGAAGTTAAACAAGTTTTTCATAATTCTTACTATTACAGTTATTGAAAGTTTAAATAAATGGTTTTTTTTTTTATTATGATATTAGTAATGGAAGACAGTTAAACCGTAATCAACATATTTTAATTCAGTTATAATTTGAGACATAAAAAAAATCGACAGACAGTGAAAATGGGGAATGTGTCATAGAGACAATAACCAGATCTTAGAGCAGACAACAGTCGAAGGTTACCAATGGATCTTTAATGCAGGGAGAAACTCCTACACCCAAAGGATTGCTTTTGCTGGCCCCTTAACACAATAACCATGATAACAAAAATGTAAACTATTTCAACTAGTCACTTGTTCAGGTGGAACTTTAAACCAGAGGAAGAACAAAGTAACTACAATGTAGTTAATAAGTTCTGGAGAACTTTTCGGCTAGTCCAACGTCGGAACAAAAGAGCATAAATTACAATAACTTGGACATCATACTAAAATTAGAAGTATACACAAGAAATTAATAAAATTTAAAAAAAAGTACAAAACAATTATGAAAAATAAATATGATATACAGAAACAATCACCGCATTAGTGGGTCCTCACTATGGACATGTACATACAGAATGTGGAGGCTTAAACATCTTAACTGGCACAAAACTCTCCCCTAACATAGGACAGTGTATGTGTATAATCTCAGACATTGAATCTTTATAAATATAAATTGGAAATAACTTTTGAAAGTGGTAGGATTGCATAACATAAACATTACTGTACAAGCATTATTTGATACTTTAGAAATAGCTGAGAACAATGCCTGAGATAAATATTTTGACTAATTCTTTACACTATTCATCTGAACGTGGCCAAGTTTGCCTTTGGGTTTTTGATTAACTGCCTATAGCACCCTTTGGTGCTTTGATTAGATATTTGTCAGAGGTTTTTAAAATGTTTTACAACTCTGAAACTGTTCTTGTTATTACTGCTACATGTACTAAGTTTTGTAATGTTGTATTACTTGTCAGACATAAATGTAAATCTCTTGATTATATGATTAAGTTTGAAATAAATTTATTTACATATTAAAATTCTTGTTAAATTGCATGGAGGCACAGGTACAATACATCTGACACAACAATGCTTTAATACTACCAATACCATACACAGGAAACATGTATCCCACATTCCTCAGAGAAAGTTTATACTGCACTTTCAGAAAAATTGATCACAGTTATATAACTAAAAAATCACCAATAAGAACAGAGACAACTTCTTTTACTGAGTTTATTATTAAATAGTCCATTTATATTTAAAAAAAAAAAAAAAAAAAAAAAAAAAAAACCTACCTACCGACCCAATCTTTTTTCTGGCACTCGGGCTATGGCAAACCAACATTTTTTTAAATGTGGTCCTACAAATCCTTGGTCTTTTCTCGAAATAACATAAAAAATGTGGTGCACACTGTAACACAACCCGCTACACATTCAGTGTGCACAACATTTTTGATGTTATTTCTTCATAGACAGAACAAATATTACAGTTTCTGAAATAAACAAATTTCCCAATTTCAATAAAAATAATGCATTTTACCCAATAAATACGGTAGAGGTAGTTTTGAAAAAAAAAAGACAACAATATCACTATACAAAGCAATCTTAGTCGTATAGAAAAGTGTCATCCTTCAAGCTTAACTTTTGAGTCCACAAACAAGAAACTCAGTAGATTACTGTGCGGTATTTGGCACAACTTTTTGGAATTTTGGGTCCTCAATGCCCTTCAACTTTGTACTTGTTAAGTTTTATTACTATTTTGATCTGAGCGTCACTGAATAGTCTTATGTAAACAAAACGCGTGTCTAGCGTAATATATTGAAAGCATGGTACCTTTGATAACAATTTACACCACTGGGTCGATGCCACAGCACTTCAGTGTTGACATGATTGTCAATTATATGGTCCATTTTATAGTAACATAGATTACCTCAGCCGTATTTTGCACACCTTTTTGGAATTTTGGGTTCTCCTCAACTTTGTACTTGCTTGGCTTTATAATTATTTTGATCTGAGCATCACTGAGGAGTCTTTATGTCGACGAAACTCACATCTGGCGTATTAAATTTTAAGCATGGTACTTTTGATTGATAACTATTTTGAATTTTTAGTTGGATTCTGTTGGCCATGGCTTGTAGAGAAGAATTTAGCAAATCCAGTAGTGTAGTTGAATTGTCTGGATTCTGTTCTCTTTACTGCTTCAATCTTAAATGACTTCAGGAAACAACTTATCTCATCATCTTTCAAAAGGTGTTCTAAATTTCACTTCGTCATGAATTGTAAATGTACAATGTTATATATCTGGCATGGATAGCATCACTGCATATTTGCTTAAAGTAGAAATTAACATTGTGAAACCCTTGGCTATATACAACATGAGTAACCATGATTTTCAAAAACTCAGAGGTTTAGATGAAGAATTGGCATGAATACATTTGTACAGGTGTAATACCGCCATTGATTTTCCCCTATTAGTCTTTGTTAAATTTGCACTTTTCAAAAAATTTGCAGAATTTATCTTTGTTCTAATAAAGAAATACTTGGTATGAGTAAAGTTTTATTTCGTCCAGTTCTATGTTTCTTTTCTTCCTGTGTACAAGCTGTAGTAACCATGTAACCTCAAGTTTCTAAAATATTCTATAGAAACACCAAATAAAAAGATAATGGTGCTTTGAAAAACCAAAGATGAATATCTATGACAGTTTTTTTTTACTGCAATGAAATGCTTTTATAATTTCCTACAACTGTCAAGTTCAAGGGAATATTTTTTTTCTATTTACAGAAGCCAATTTTATTACACGGACACGAGAGATCAATCACCTGTATTAAATACAACAGAGAAGGTGATTTGATATTTTCAAGTGCTAAAGATAACCAGCCCAATGTATGGTACTCCCTAAATGGAGAGAGATTAGGATCATTCAGAGGACATAATGGTGCAGTGTGGAGTATTGATGTCAACTGTATCCTAAAATTATACTTCTGTTTACGTCAAGAAGAATAGTAAAACACATGAATTATCATTAATCTTTGTAAATTTGGTCTTCATTTTGAGAGTACAGATTGGTAAATTTACATTTCTAACAAACCCAAAGTAATTTTTCTGTAAGTCATTTTACCATTGTAGTCTGACTAACTTATTAATGATAGTAACCTTTTGACAGTGAGACATCCCCATAGCCTTAGTTCAGTGTTAAATTGTATTATTACATTGGTTGCAATGAATTACGGTTGTAATAAATTACATTGATTTCCCATAGAAATAAAAACCGATAATTTCACGAAATAAACGTAGTTATTTCACTCCTCTGACATGTCTGACGTCATACAACAGTAGGCGTTGTCAAGACGTTGTCGATTACGTTAGATCAAAACAAATTGTGAAGGCGTAGACAAAGATATAGTTCCTTACATTTTCTAATTTAATTTCATAAAATAAAAAGGCATTTGCCAATGTAATAAAAAGAATAACTAATCAAAGAATTCAAATATCATAAAATATTGGTGACCAAATAACACTGATAGTTAACTCATGTGTACTCGCGTACGTGAATTAAGGTGTTGTTTAATCACTTGTTGAATATTTTTCTCTATTTGAATTCCTTGATTAGTTATTCTATAATCATCAAATTGATTGTTGCCTTAACATAAATCAGGGGATACAACAAAAGTTTTAACAGCATCAGCTGATAACACATGTAGAATATGGGATTGTGAAACAGGTAAGCTTTATCTAATATTACTAAAAAAGTAAGTAAATAAATTGAGTGATCGGTTGGTGCTTCACGCCACATTCAGCACTATTGCGCTATTTCATGGCTGTCATTTTTCATCTAACAGTTTCATAGACAAGCACTTATATTATTTGATTACTTTTAAATTAAAGCTGCCATAAAAATTTATTCATTTGACCTTGTAATATTTTGTATTGTCAGTCAGTCGTGGAGAAAAAAAAAATTTGAAAAAAATTAAACCTGTACGATAATTGCTGTGATAAGGAATTTCTATAAACATCATCAGTGTTATTCTTAATAAAGTATTTCCATTCTATTATTGCTCTGCAGATTTTTTTAAACACATTTATTCATTGTTTTTTTTCAGGAAAACAGTTAGCTAATATAGAAACAAAAACAGCTGTAAGAGCATGCAACTTTTCATTCAGTGGTCGATATATAATGTTTACAACAGACAAAACTATGGGACATCCATGTGAAATTTACATCTATGATGTGACAGATACTTGTAAGTTTCAGAATTTAAGAACTAAAAAAAAACCAACAAATTTCAAATTTACAAACAATATACTTTGGTCATTTATCTCAGTTGTTGACATTGATTGTTGTTAATACTTGTAATAGTTTATAGAAAGTATAAAAATCACTCAGTGTTGAAACTTTAAACTAAATTAATAAAATAAAAAATGAAGAATTCAACATGTGACAAGTTCTTAATGGTGTACAAAAAGTGAAGAAAGATAAATAAAGAAATTGAAAATGTTTAATTCCTTTGAAAAATAACCTTAGAATTTAGACAACAACTGAATATGGAGATCAAAATGTAAAAGTCAAAAGTATGTATAGCCTCAAATATTGTCCTTTTCTCAAATCTGTGTCCCATGACTCTAAAATATGAGACCCTTTTTTTTTGTAAGGTACTTTAGATTTTGAGTTATGAAATATAAACAGGAAGTCTCCAGTTGCTAATAAATTCAAAGAATTAGGATTTACAATATAGGTTTGCTACTGACAACTTAAATTGGGAAATTTAAAAGTGATGTGCTGTAATGATTTACACATGCATTTAGATTCAGCATTTTGTACTTTTGAAAATATAGGGAGGGTATTGTGTTATAAATAATAGAATGTGAATGCCTTGCAGTAAATTTTTTTTTAACAAAGTTGAATAAAAAGAATAATTTTTAAATATAAGTTGCTGAAAAATAACTTAATAATGAGGTAAATCTTATGAACTTGATTCAAATGTTCTCCTGTCAAAGGAGAGGGTTAAAGTAATCATTATTATAGAATCCCCTGGGTAAAATCAGGATTTAGTAACTGCTTACCATAAAAATTCTGCCCATAAAAAGGTATTAATATGTCAAATCTTGCAAGCTTGTGCAATATGATATAATGCTCTGAACAATATTCCTCCATGTTAGTGCAATAATCATATACATGTAGTACAACGCAATATATGTTAAATTGTGTTTATATTAAACACTTTATCATTAATTCCATGATTTTAGCTTCCCCAGTAATGGTTATACCTATGCCTGACAAGAAGATTACATCTGCTATGTGGGGACCTTATGAAGAATATATACTGACAGGACATGAGGATGGAGAAATCTGTCAATATGATTTCAAGGTACTTGTTACTCAAAAAGCTCAAAATTTATGAGTTTTGTGGCACATTTGTGGAAAATTTTCGCGCAAACGTAGGACAAATTAGCACAAACGTAGGATGAATAAGCGTAAATGTAGGACTAATTTACCATTTACAAACCATTTGTGTTGTGAATTTATTGTTTGAAACCTTTATGCAAAGAAAATGGATGTGTGGGTGTAAAAGGCAATATTCCTACATAACAAAATTGTATTAAAGTTAAACATACTTTTTAACTTTATAGCAGTTGTTCCCCTTGACTATTGATACATTTTGCACTTAAGGTATTTTGTTTACTATTGATTGATAATGTGTACATTTTTTTCTTACTATCAATATTTTTTATTTCGCCAAAATTATTTCTATACTACATGTTCCTTGTCTATTATCATCATTTCCATTATTTCAGACTGGTGAAAAGAATGACAATTGTAGAATCCATACAAAGGCTATCAATGATATGCAGTATTCTGCTGATATGACAATGTTTATAGCAGCATCTAAAGATCACACAGCCAAGGTATGTTAGGGAGAAAAATGTATTCTATAAATAGCACAGCTTAATAAAAATCTGATGTACAGATCATTTTTTTTAAAGTGGGTATGGATTGGAAAAGATCAGCAGATCGTACAAATACCTTCATTTTTGAAGATCACAATCAGTGGAGGTGTACAAAACTGTTGAATCAGTTTTCAAAGTTTAATTCTGCTTTCACAATTGTTAAAAAAGAATTTTATTTAGAAATATGGAGAAGAGGTATGATTGGCAAAGAGACAACTATGCACCAGAGTTCAAATGAAGTGGATTTAAGCAGTTATAGGTCACTGTGCGGTCTTCAACAATGAGAAAACCATATAAAAAGCTCCAACATAAAAATTGTGAAACAGTTGTTCACCAAAGTGATAATCACACTTAATTTCTATATTTTATAACATACTGCATGACATGTACTCTAATACGTTATATTCATGTAAATATCAGAATATGTTTACTAAGCCTTTTCTTGCTAGTCAGGGAGTCAAACAAGGAGACAGTTTAAGTCCTACTTTATTTAATATATTTGTCGATGATATAGGAAAATACTTTGATACCAAATCAACTAGTGCAGTTAATTTACATGATCAAAAATTGAACCATTTATTGTATGCTGAGGATCCTCTATAACATAGTTTCTTTATGTGTTGCCCTTTAACCCTGGAACAGCTGGTGGCAAATCATACTCATCATAAACATGTACATGTATATACCACATGGGACCAATGCTAGTCTCTCGGCCAGTCTTTAGATGAAGATGAAGAACCACAATTACTGACCATATAAAACCAGAACCAGACAAATGACTAAACCTAACGCAAGTACTTCGACAAATTGATAAGGCTGTTGATAACAAAGGCTTGATAAAGTTTCACTTTTATTAGCTCACCTGGCCTAAAATGCCAAGTGAGCTTTTCTCATCACTTGGCGTCCGGCGTCGTCCGGCGTCGTCGTTAACTTTTACAAAAATCTTCTCCTCTGAAACTACTGGGCCAAATTAAACCAAACTTGGCCACAATCATCATTGGGGTATCTAGTTTAAAAAATGTGTCCGGTGACCCGGCCAACCATCCAAGATGGCCGCCATGGCTAAAAATAGAACATAGGGGTAAAATGCAGTTTTTGGCTTATAACTCAAAAACCAAAGCATTTAGAGCAAATCTGACAGGAGTAGAATTGTTAAACAGGTCAAGATCTATCTGCCCTGAAATTTATTATAGATAGAGATAAACAGTAAACAGCAATAATGTTCAGCAAAGTAAGATTTACAAATAAGTCAACATGACTGAAATGGTCAGTTGACCCCTTTAGGAGTTATTGCCCTTTATAGTCAATTTTTAACCATTTTTCGTAAATCTTAGTAATATTTTACAAAAATCTTCTCCTCTGAAACTACTGGGCCAAATTAATCCAAACTTGGCCACAATCATCTTTTGGGTTAGTAGTTTGAAAAATGTGTCCGGTGACCCGGCCATCAAACCAAGATGGCCGCCATGGCTAAAAATAGAACATGGGGTAAAATGCAGTTTTTGGCTTATAACTCAAAACCCAAAGCATTTAGAGCAAATCTGACATGGGGGTAAAATTGTTTATCAGTTCAAGATCTATCTGCCCTGAAATTTTCAGATGAATCGGACAGCCCGTTGTTGGGTTGCTGGCCCTGAATTAGTAATTTTAAGGAAATTTTGCTCTTTTTGGTTATTATCTTGAATATTATTATAGATAGAGATAAACTATAAACAGCAATAATGTTCAGCAAAGTAAGATTTACAAATAAGTCAACATGACTGAAATGGTCAGTTGACCCCTTTAGGAGTTATTGCCCTTTATAGTCAATTTTTAACCATTTTTCGTAAATCTTAGTAATCTTTTACAAAAATCTTCTCCTCTGAAACTACTTGGCCAAATTAATCCAAACTTGGCCACAATCATCTTTTGGGTTAGTAGTTTGAAAAATGTGTCCGGTGACCCGTCCATCCAACCAAGATGGCCGCCATGGCTAAAAATAGAACATGGGGTAAAATGCAGTTTTTGGCTTATAACTCAAAAACCAAAGCATTTAGAGCAAATCTGACATGGTGTAAAATTGTTTATCAGGTCAACATTTATCTGCTCTGAAATTTTTAGATGAATCGGACAACCCGTTGTTGGGTTGCTGACCCTGAATTGTTAGTTTTAAGGAAATTTTGCTGTTTTTGGTCATTATCTTGAATATTATTATTGATAGAGATAAACTGTAAACAACAATAATGTTCAGCAAAGTAAGATTTACAAATAAGTCAACATGACTGAAATGGTCAATTGACCCCCTTAGGAGTTATTGTTCTTTATAGTCAATTTTTAACAATTTTCATAAAATTTGTAAATTTTTACTAACATTTTCCACTGAAACTAATGGGCCAAGTTCATTATAGATAGAGATAATTTTAAGCAGCAAGAATGTTCAGTAAAGTAAGATGTACAAACACATCACCATCACCAAAACACAATTTTGTCATGAATCCATCTGCTTCCTTTAATATTCACATAGACCAAAGTGAGCGACACAGGCTCTTTAGAGCCTCTAGTTATAATATAAGTTTGCCCTTTGGGAGTCAGTATCTCAGCTGGGAAAATTTTGCTCCAGGCCCTGTCGACGACACTTGGTATAGTGGGTAGCCAAGCCCCGTGGACATGGACACTCCGCCAATCAACTGGAACGCAGAGGGTTCCAAAAAGGGGATGAAGCGATGCTTCATCTCGTAGCAGGGTGCTACGAAAAGGGGTTGAATTGACGGTGGAGAGATGAAAAGTAGTTAATTACTTGGGGATAAGAAGAGAAATAAACCAGTGGTGAAATTCGTAATGGTCATTTATTAATAAAACACCACTGGGTTGCTGAGAACTGTTCCCACATTCAGTGAAATATTGAAGGTGGTAGATTGGGGTGGATGGTGGGTGAAATTGAAAACTTATTCCTATAGAGTAAACGTCCTTTGTATTCAACAGCCAAATCAAAAGTGAGAAGCTGGCAGCCTGCAATTGTAACCTGAGAACCTAATCCCTGATATCAGACAGACCAAATTAGGCATGACCTTTGACCTTACAATGGAATCAACTGCCCCATTTCATGGAAGAAACCATTCCATCTGAATAAACAACACTTATACTCTCTGCATAAGTTTCAAATATTTTCTTTTTTGAAAATTGGAGTTATCTTTCTTTGTCCAGATGGTAGTTGAATCAACTACAACCAATGCTTCATACAATGCATTATTCAATTTTAGTTCCCACTGATAAATAAAAGCAATCTTTACCATTTAGTGCTTACAAGCACTTTGATTACTGTTCTAGGGTTATGGCCCTTTACAAATGAAAAAAAAAAATGCTGATTTTTCGTTTCCGTTCTTTAACTTGAGTTTAATCTGTCTCAACTAAATGTAATGAAATGTATATATAATTTTTACCACAAAACTCAGTTTAAGTTCAATTTTTGGAAATGTCACTTTTATGGTTCTTGAGTTATGACACTTTATAGCGTTATATGCTAGCGGGGGCATCATCTGTGTCCCTATGGACACATTCCCCATTTATTTAGTAAAATTTATACTGAATTTAAAAAACAAGAATACTTAAACTTTAATGTTCCTAAATATCTTAGAAAAAAACTCACCAAATTAAGCATAAGTGCACACTTATTAGCAATAGAACTGGTACAATATAGGTATGCAAGACCAATAATACCCTCTAATGAGAGATTTGTAAATTTTGCACAGGACAAATTGAAAATGAGATACATTTCTTGATTGAATGTCCTCAATATAACAAAATTAGATCTAAATATAAAATCAATGAAATAAATTCAAATAATTTGAAATCCCAATTCTGAAAAAGAACTAAAATCAATTTGTATGTATATTGAAGAAGCTCTTGATTTGAGAGACCACCATACTGTTTCGTCGGATAATAATTCTTTTTAGCCGCTTGTGCATATACACATATATCTTATATAGGTGATTGTGTTTTTTAAGTAAAATTATGAAAACTTGGAATAATCATGCTGTATATATGTATGATATCATTATGAATTCTGAATGTAATGGTATCCATAAACCATATCTAGAAATTAATTATGACTTGTTGTTACATGGATCTTTATTTCATTTATAATAGATGTTGTTGTTGAATATATTATTGTCTGTATTTGGATCACACCTCTATTGTGCTCTTTCCAATAAAATATTGAATTGAATGAATTGAATTGAATTGAATAAATGAAAACTAGACACTTTTTAAAATAGTTCCTTTGTAGTTCACATGGATGCTCTCACACCTACATTTCTTGTCTTATTTTTATGAAACTTGGATCAAAGGTTTATACCAGTCTTGAGGATTTTTATGTGGCATAGGTTTATATTCCCATTCTTTGCTATATATTCCCTTTTTAACCCTTCCCCTGATAAAGTCAAAACAAGGTAGATTCTTGCAGTTAATTGTATAATTCAATTCTCAAAATTCTACAAGATTAATTATGACAGTAGGAGGATTCCATTATATATTACATATGTATCTTCATGTTTTCACAGTAGGAAGATTCCATTATATATTACATATGTATCTTCATGTTTTCACAGTAGGAAGATTCCATTATATATTACATATGTATCTTCATGTTTTCACAGTAGGAAGATTCCATTATATATTACATATGTATCTTCATGTTTTCACAGTAGGAGGAAACATTATGTCAAACTAATACTACAGAAATTGTTTTTTAACAATAACATTTCATTAGTTGGCTGGTAGAATTGCATAAAATTAGCCTAATCCAGATTGAATCAAATACTGTAAATTCAGAAATTATTGCGAGGTTTTCATTATTGCGAAAAATGCTACAGAGTTGTAAACGCAATAATTTAAACTCGCATTTTGAAATATTTTACATGAATTTATCATGATTTTGATGAAAATTGTAAAAATTAAAATCGCATTTAAGTAAAAAATGACAAAATAGCAATAATAAATGCACGCAATAATTTCTGAATTTACAGTAAGTGGATGTAAACACCAGAATTTAGAATTTAAACCTTTTGAAAATAGTATGAAGCATCTAAACTGTGGAATACTTTAATTTCTTCTTTAAATTTTAGGTTACATGATATTTAATTAACATGTTTATATATTTCAGTTGTTTGATACAAACAGTTTAGAACTTATAAAGACATATAAAACTGAGAGACCTGTAAATTCAGCATCTATTAGTCCTAACTTAGAACATGTGAGTAATATTTGTACAATTTTGAAATGAGGTTTGATATAAAAAAAGATTTTAAATTTAATGTGTAATTTAAATTGAGTATAGGTTTATTGGATTCCACTTGCATGCTTCCATGAAAACAGGGAAATAGGCCTGAATTTTATTGTGTGTGTTCTCCTTTGGAAAATTTTTTTGTATATCCAAAAACAAAACCTAGTTTTCAAAAACTTAAGGATGTTCGCTACTATGTTTCAAAATAACAAGCCTTTTAAAAGACTGTTGATAGTATATAAATAAAGGAACTGAAAAAGCAGAATAAAATGAAGGGTCTGTGTGCATGTTTTCGAGATGTATGCCATTGAAAATTTGGCGGGAAATAATTCTCTCTAGACTTTTCATACATATAACATTGGCACCCTTTTTCTTTAAGAAATTATGAAAAAATATCAAGGATTTTATAGCATTTTCAAATACGACTTTTTAAACTATATGTAATAAAATTATGAAAAGAAAAGTAGGGGTTAGCGGAATTTTTTTTTTAATGGCACTACATGGATAAAACCAGAGGATTCCGAATATCTGGCAAAAATTCAAATAGAAGAGGAGCGAACATCCTTAATGATAGCCATTCTCGCACCTATACTGACTTGTGACAAGTTTTGTCAGCCAGATATATTATAGCTCCAGTGTTTAACAAGAATTTTTTGTTTTGTTTTTCGTTGTAATTGTATGTCTGTTGAAACTTTGTAAAAAGATATGTATTAGTCATGGTAGCAGATATTTATAACCATGTTAAAAGAAAGGCTTCTGGTTTATACTGTTTTCAAGTATGAATTAAAAGAGATGTTTCCAATGTTTGCCTAAAATCATTACCAATAACAGACCTTGAAAAAAAATGATGAATACTCCTTGAATAGACCTGGAATTTCAAAAGACAAAAAATATCATTACCCTGTTTAAAGAAAAGGAACTTACAATTTTGACCAAATATTATTGATATTATCATCAATGATGTCATTTAAGTAATTGGTACATGTACTATTTTTAAGGTTGTTGTTGGTGGAGGTCAGGAAGCTTCCATGGTAACCACAACTTCAACAAAAATAGGAAAGTTTGATGCAAGATTCTTCAGTTTAATATTTGAGGAAGAGTTTGGAAGAGTGAAAGGTCATTTTGGTCCCATTAATTGTGTTAGATATCATCCAGATGGTAAAAGGTATGTTACAACTGATAGTTTTAAATATTACCATACTTCAAGTCAGTTTTAGTTAACTGATAGTATTGAGATATTAACTTGAGTTAAGTTTAGAAATTCTTCTTCCTTCATCAAAGTTATATAAAAGTTTGCAATTATTATGTGTAAAAATAATGGATATAAATTTTTATATACGCCAGACAAATAATATTCAACAATCAACAAATAGTTTCTGGTTTTAATGTGTGTAGAGAATGCTGGCTTTGATATATAAAAAAGTGCATGTAAGAAATGCATCTGTAAGTCTTCAATACTTTTGTATCATTGACTGTTAATAGTTGTCAGTTTGTTGGTAAGATTAAAGACATTAAATTAATATAGCTGCATTTCTTCAATGGAGTGTTATTAAGGGGTAAGAGCAGAAAGTTTGATGGCATATCACTGCTAAGAAATTTCTCCTTTGTGCATTATTTACAGTGAATTAAGGGATAAGGGTGAATAAATTGTCGAAAAAAGTTGAAAGTTTGCTTTACACTTCAAAACTGTTTGCACAAGAATTTTGACATGAATCTCCTTCTATAAAAATGAAATAAAAAACATGAACCCTAAAAACAGTCATAATTGAAGGGATATATATATTAATCAATATTTTGATAAATCTTTATTTTGTTTCAGTTACAGCAGTGGTGGAGAGGATGGTTATGTGAGGGTTCATTATTTTGACCCTAACTACTTTGATTTCAAATTGGACTACTAAAAGTGTTTAAAATAAGAAGAAATTATTGTGACTAGATACCTTCTGAATGGAAATGTGGACCTATGACAAAAATAAAATCTCAAAACGGACATTGCTTTTGTTTTAAACCTTCACAAAGGAGAGTTTTGTCTACATTGTCTACATCTTTAAAAAAGTTTATAGGTGTGATGTATGATCATTGAAGGTTAAATCAGTGTTTGTGGCAGTATTTTTTATACAACCGCAAAAAACATTTGTGGTCATATATTGGTATGACATTGGCGTTGTCGGAAGACACATTGATTTGCGCACAATAACTTTAGTTTAAGTGAATGGATCTTTATGAAATTTTACCAAAAGGTTGGGATTGATTTTGGGGGTTATGGTACCAACAGTTAAGAAAGTAGGGGCCAAAAAGGAGCCAAAAATAAGCATTTTTGTAACTACCAGACAATAACTTGTGTTCAAGTGTATGGATCTCTCTGAAATTGTACTGCAAGGTACCATACCCCAAAGGGAAGGCTGGGATTGATTTTGGGGGTAATTGCCTCAAAATTTAAGGAATTAGGGGCAAAAAACAAGCATTTTTCTAGTTTCAGGACAAGAACTTGTGTGCAAGTGTATGGATCTTTATGAAATTGTACTACAAGGTTCCATATCACAAAGGGAAAGCTTGGTTTGAGTTTGGGGGTAATTGCCCTAAACGTTTAGGAATTTGGGGGCAAAAAAACAAGCATTTTTCTAGTTTCAGGACAAGAACTTGTGTGCAAGTGTATGGATCTCTCTGAAATTGTACTGCAATGTACCATACCACAAAGGGAAGGCTGGGATAGAGTTTGGGGGTGATGAATCATAAGGGGGTTCAAAAAATTGGGGGGGGGGTTGGTTTCCAAAATTAAACTTTGGGGTTCTTTGATATGCTGAATTTAACCGTGTATTAAGTTTTTGGGTTTTGGGCCCCAGTTTTTAATTGCTCCACATTGAGGTCCAAAGGGTCCAAAATTAAACTTTGTTTGATTTCATCAAAAATTGAATTATTGGGGTTCTTTGATATGCCGAATCTAACTGTGTATTTAGATTTTTAATTTTTGGTCCCGTTTTCAAATTGGTCTACATTAAGGTCCAAAGTGTCCAAAATTCAACTTAGTTTGATTTCAACAAAAATTGAATTCTTGGGGTTCTTTAATATGCTGAATCTAACCCTGTATTTATTTTGGATTTTGGACCCCGTTTTTAAATTGGTCCACATTGGGGTCCAAAATGAAACTTAGTTTGATATTTTAACAAAAATTGAATTCTTGGGGTTTTTTGATATGCTGAATCGAAACATGTATTTAGATTTTTGATTATGGGCCAAGTTTTCAAGTTGGTCCAAATCAGGGTCCAAAATTAAACTTTGTTTGATTTCAACAAAAATTGAATATACATGTATAGGGTTCTTTGATATGCTGAATCTAACCATGTATTTAGAGTATTGGGCCCTGTTATCAAATTGGTCCACATTGAGGTCAAAAGGGTCCAAAATTAAACTTTTGTTTGATTTCATCAAAAATTGAATTCTTGGGGTTCTTTGATATGCTGAATCTAACCATGTATTTAGATTTTGGATATTAGACATGCGAGGTATGCTGTTTCCAGCAGCGGCGGCGGCGTCAACAATGTATTAGTTTGTGATTAGGTCTAGTTTATGGTGAACCACAATTGGAAGGTCAATGATATTTTGTATGCAGTTGTATAAGCATTGGCATATCTCATTTCCATGGAGATTATTTGTCCTTGTCCCCTTAGTTGTGGTCTATTGACCTTTGAAATATTTGCTTAATTTACATGTATTAGTTTGTGATTAGGTCAGTTTATGGGGAACCACTAGTGGTAGGTCAATGATATATGGTATGCAGTTGTATATGCATTAGCACATCTCATTTCCATGGAGAATATTTGGCCCCACCCCTCAGTCATGGTCTATTAACTTTGAAACATTTGCTTAGTTTATATGTATTAGTTTGTGATTAGATCAGTTAAAGATGAACTGCTAATGTTAAGTCAATGATATTTGGTATGCAAATTTATTGGCATTTGCAAGTCTTATTTCCATGGAGATTATAAAGCCCCACCCCCTCATCATGGTTCATTGACTTTGAAACTGTTACATAGTTTACAAGTTAATGTTTGCGTTTAGGTTTGTTTAAAGGGAACAACTTATTGATAAGTCAATGATATTTGGTATTAACATTGGCACATCTAATTTCCATGGAAATTGTTCAGCCATGTATCTTCAGTCATGGTTCATCGACTTTGAATATTTGCATAACTTACATGTTATAGTATTGCTATTTTAATTTCAACATTTGCATTATGAAAATTACAAAAAGGCGAGTCATATATCTGTGATAACAGTTTATTATTGATATTTGCTCTTTTTGGAGAAGTTGAACTTTGTCATTTTGGGAGTATATACTTGCATAAGAGGTGCATATATAGCTTTTCCGGATAACTCCTCCTACAGTGAACCATAGACCTATGTGCTCCCATGCTCAACTATGTTTATTTTAAAATAACACTTTGCATCTGCAGGGGCATGGTTTGTGTCTCCCAGACACAATAATATATCAAAGAAAGTTCTTCATTGACTTTGTTATAATACAGTTACTTCAGAGTGGATTGCAGGGACATCACTTTGTCGAATCTGCGACTTCTGTAGAAGAAAGCTCGACATAGGGATAGTTGTCTGGCAGTCTTGTTGGCGACGGTGGTGGCGACTGCGTTAACAAACTTCTTAAAAACTTAATATCTTGGAAGGAAGAGGACCTGGATCCTACATTCTTTGTATATAGATGCCTTATAATATGAAGTTTCTGTCTGTCATTTGTCCATTGTCCTTGACCTCATTTTCATGGTTTAATGACTACTTGAAAATAAAGTTAAGATTTTTAGTCTTCTTAATTTCTCTTTTATTATGAGTAATAGGATAACAATATTTGGTATATGTGTTCCTTGCAAGGTCCTCGTGCCCATCAGACAGTTTTCACTTGACGACCTCATTTCATGGATCAGTGAACAAGGTTAAGTTTTCGTGGTCAAATCCATATCTCAGATACTATAAGCAATAGGTCTACTGTATTAGGTGAATGGAATGATTGTAAGGTGAACATGTCCAACTTGTAGGTGTTGTGTGTCCTTGTTTTCATTTTCATGGTAAAGTGGTTCAGATAAGTTTTTGTGTTTTGTTCTGTTTTTGTATTACTGTAAGCAATAGGTCAACTTTTTTTGGTGTATGAAAATATTTTACGATGTACAAGTCAGTCTGGCATGTTTTATTTGACCTTGACCTCATTTTTAAGGTTCATTGCTCGATGTTAATTTTGTTTTTTTGTTTGTTTTTCTAATATTATAAGCAATTGATCATCTATTAGGTGTAAGGAATGATTGTAAGGTGTACATGTATTTCCAGTTTGGTTTATCTGACCTCGACCTCATTTAAGTTTATTTGATAGTTGTAGCTAAGCTTTATATTTAGGACTATCACTATAAAATCAATGGTCAGTAAGGAAGGCAAGAGATTTCAGAGTGTGCAGTTGTTCACTCTTGTTTTTTATCATTGACTGTCACATCATTTATTCTTTGCTCCTTTGTGAAGCATTCATAGCTTGTTTGTTTTAAGTTCAAATAAAGTGACAGTCATTTCATGACTCACGTTATTAACTTGTCTTGTACTTAAAAAAAAACAACATATCTTTGAAGAGTGTATTGGTTCCCAGAACTTCAGATGTACCAAGACAGGTACTTTAGACCATTTTAAATTTCATGCATTTTTATTATTATTCATAAACTGCTTAATTTGATATCAAAATTACCAAAATATTCTAAATATTTTCAACACTTCTGGATAGGAACTATTTTGTTTTAAATATTGTATGACTTTCTGGTATATTTTTTTATGACCATGTTCGAATAGGTGGTGCTACACCTTTATTATTATAATACAATGACCCCTTGTGAAAGCAACTCCTTGCAGACTATTTGCCTGACAGCTAGTCGGTGGAATTAATACAAAAAAATATAAACTATGATTATAATGTAATTTGTGTATCTTTTGTACAGCAGTGTACTCTTCAGACATTTGTATTCATAATGTATTGTGTTAACACATCATTGGAGAAGCAATACTGTTGAATGATAGTTTTATCAAGCTAGATTTCATGACTTCTTCAAATTATATCAAACTCTACAATTTGTCATTCGATTATATGTTTGTTTTTTTTAAGATTCAGTTTTAAAAAAATCAGTTGTATTATGAAATTGATTGGACACTGTTGTTGGCATTCTGTATTTCTTTTACCATTTGAGGTTCAACAATTATTTACATTTTATACTACCTTAAGGCATTAGTCCCTTAGTTTGGAAAGGTCTTCCATTAGAAAGAACAAGGACAATCTACTACCAGCTTTCAACTAAGATAGACTGTACTATACAAATGAATACAATATTTTGGTAAGTCAATAAGCTGGCAACCCAAGCAAACACGACAAAATAAATAAGCAAGAGCAAGGAAGCACTTGTCTTTTTTGCCATGGCGTGTTGTGCCATGGGGGATAAGGTAATGGTTTCTGTCTGTACGTCCATCTTAAGCTCATCAATTTTAGAGATCTTTGACAGAAAGCTTTTATACTTGGTAGGATTCTTTGTTGTCATATTATTGTCTGTTGACATTTCAAAACTGCAAAGCAATTTTGTCTATAAGTTACATGATAATAAGTTAATGCGTTATGAAATCATGCAATGGACACAGACTTGAAAATGCTAATGGAAGCCAATGATAAGCAAATAAACTTTTAAGGTATATAGGTTGCACTTTGTAAATACAGCTGTTTCTCAAACCATGCCTCTTTTGGGGAGATATAGAATATTCATAGATAATTAATTTTGTTTACATACTGGTTCCCAGTTCTGATCTGTAGGTTGCATCTCATAGAGACATAACTTGGGAATGTTACCAGTAAACTATACATGTGAATATTGTTTATATTGAAATCTGTGGTAACCCTACAGTCGAGGTATGGGTAGTTAAGGAATTTAGTGGTAGTTTAAACTCTTAGAAGTTAGGGGCATATAAACGTTGAAAATATGCCGCACAGCCCTATATTTTGACCTTTGAAAAAAATAGTAGTGCATATGAACTTTCCATTCTAGGAAATCATTGTAAAAGTGGTACAGTTATAGCCGTAAAGGGAGTTCCTATGGGAAAATGCTTTATCAATATTTACAGAAATGCAACCTATAGCAGTAATTAATGATTTTTTAAAAGAAGAATGCAATGAGATATAACCATTTAGTGTAAATAATTTATTTAAAACATAAACAACATCATTAAATTAAATTTTTTCAACAAAATGATAGTTAAATGTACAACAATGGAGGGCAGCAATACATATTCACTGACAAAACTAAATGCATTTATCCACAGACAAAAAAAAACAATCTTTGTACAATCCTGAATATGTATAATGGTTAAAATCACCATGATTATTCAAACAATTGGTTCATCTGAATGTTGGATTGTATTCTTTTTTTAAGAGTTTATACAAGTTATTTTTCTATATCTTTTTACTTTTTACGTGATCGTCCAGAACCTGATTTTTTACGGTCTGGAGATGCTGATTTCATGGCCTTTGCTGCTTTTGGAGGTGATCCAGGAGTTTTGGGTTTCAAGGTGTAACGTGGGGGAGCACCTGAAATGAAAAAAAAGATAGAATTCAATGCAATTGGACTTGCTGGTGTTTTAACAATTACAGTTCCAGTTCATATGAAGGTTGGTGCCTTCAGAAATGTTTAACCTCACAATAATCTGTATGTGCATGTCCCAAGTCAGGGGCCTGTTATTGGTTCATGTCTGTCATATTTGTTTTTCAATAAAGGGGCACTAGCTATGAGATATATAAAAAGTCTAAACTATGATTTTTTTGTTTGTTCAATCATTAATGAAAGTGAAATAGTGAAATGATAATTTGCTTTTAGCGACCAGTTAGGTTCACTATTGACAAAATAGGCCAAGAAACATTGATGATGAATTAATCACTTGCAAGTGAATAATTGGACCGCATTGAATCTGTATTCATGTGAACTTCAATTTAACCCCTTAGCTAGAGATGGATAATGCATGCATTGTTAGTGTTGATCTATTTAAAGGAAAAGAATGTCAACATTGAAATTGAAACAAAGGTAAATCATTTGATTGACTGATTCCATACGAAAAGTACAGGTAAAAATGATGATTAACATATATTTTTAATATATATAATATGAAATTAAACAGACGGGTGAACATGAATTTGACAGCTACATGTAGTGCCCCTTTAATCGTTTTGTTATACATTAGGCAGTTACTGTAGTTTTTTCAATTGAATTGTTTTATATTTTACATGTCATATACTGTGGGTACCAATTTTCTAGGATTAAGGAAAACTTACATGTTTGTGGATATGTAATTTCGTGGTTTTTTCCGAAGTCTGCTTACAAGCATATAGAAATTTTGTTATTCGTTAATCATTTAATTTTGTGGTTCACCTGTACCCATGAAATCCACTAAAATTGGTATCCAACGAAAATAATAATCATTGTTGAAGGCTGCACTGTTGCCAATAATTGCTCACATCCACTTTATTTGAACTTGGGTGGAAAGTTGTCTCTTTAGCAAACATACTACATATTGTTTTTTATATATTGCTTATTTTTTTACAATACAATATAACCATTGGCCTGTAGACCCAGTCCATTTGTAATATGAACATGCTGATGTTGAAAAGATAAATACAGTACTAAGAGTATTGTTTTAATATATTTCAATCAAACAAAAACATAACAATACCTAAGGCTTGAGGTCTAGGTAGACTTGTTTTCTGTAATTTAATCTCTAAATCCTCTTTGGTATCTTCAATATTCCACTTCATATTGTCTAAGGTGTTGGCAGTATAAGTTCCTATTACTTCTTTAAGTATATCTGTGATTGTCTAAAAAATAAATACATTACATGTACTATTTAGTAGAAGATAGGATAATTTGATTTTTTTTTAATTCTTTAAAATTTTATTCAAATTATCCTAAGTATGAAAAATTCATCAAATAAAATCAGCCAGTCATTGTCAGTTTTAAGTTGTTATGTATTTATTTTTCTTACTTTTTTCACCTTCAGGCCACTAAGTGCATGTAACTAAGAAATGTAAAACTATTAAATTGTAATAATCAGATATCATCAAAAACATTGAGCAAAAAGATGTGTTATACAAACTTTATATGTGATTTTGATATGTATGTTTATGTGTTAGATGGTTGCTCCTTTGTAATTTCATAAGAAACTAAATAAAAAGAATATGGCTGTGATTAAAAAAATAATTCATACAAAATCATGAAGGATTCACAGCAAGTTCAACCAATAATAAGTCTAAAATTTTTCTTCAGTCAACAAATTTTTAGTGGAATTCCCAAATTTACATATCAAAGTTATGATAATGTGTACATTATAAGAAATGAAATTACTTAAAAATTGTACAAAATGCACTGTAAACAATAAGAAAGCAGATAATTAAATTTCAGAAATTGTTACACAAATTCAATAACAAAATCCTCATGAGATATCAGACCTTCAGGAATTTCTTTGACAATATTCAATAACAAATCTGTCATGATGGAGGTGCAGCAAATTCTGCACTTTACTGTTTTTTTCTGATAAAAATTTTAGAGAAGAAAGATTAGCACTGCCATTGACTGCATATATAAGCCTTTCAAGTGAAATATCCGTACATGTACTGTTTACTGAAGAAAAAAAGGTTATCAGAATAATGGAATAATTTATATTTTAAGGGGGCTCGTGGGTATAAATAATTTTTTTTTCTTAATATAGGATTTCGCTATTTTTTTTTATAAATGAACTTTATCATATACTTAATAGAAAAATGAAATAAAAAGATGGGGTCACCGTTCATTTAACCTCACAATCTGCCTCCGAAAGAAGCATACATTTTTGTTAATGTCCTTTTTATTTTCTGTTGAACTAATAGGAGAAATAGAGATAATATCAAAATAAAAAAAGAACTAAATTACAGAAATCACTTAAATTTACAATTATTTAGTATGTACAGCTTATTTGAAAACAATAATAAAAAATATAGGTCACCGATGAGTTAAAAAAGATATTTCAATTTTAATGCCAAAATATGGCATTTTTGCAGCAAAGGGAGATAATTTGGAGCTTTTTCAATGATATACCCAATTTATAAGTCATCTGGGGCCAAACCGAATCGATTTTTTTGGGTGATTTTTGTACCATATCATAAAGTAATAACTAATTGTGTAATAAATAAAATTTGTATTGAAAAAACAAATGTTTGATATTTTGCTGAAATTTTTGTACCCACAAGCCTCCTTATAAATGTTGAATGTGGTACCTAACACTACAGGGAGATAACTCTGTAAAATCAGCTAAACGTTTTAATTATTTTTTGTTGTTAAGGGAATATTAAGCTTCTCAATGATCAAAATCAGTGTTTGTCAAAATTGCTATATAACCAGTGTAATATTTTTGACAAATTGGTTGGTTTAAATTTTTTGAATTTTTTATATTTTTGTCAAAGGGTCAAAGTAAATACTTCATCAAAATTTTATAAAAAATAAACGAGCCAAATTAATTTTAGTGAAAGTGTTGGGTGAGAAATTGGTAAATCTACATAATAGATTATATAAATTATAATAATTCAGATTCATTTGGATAAAAATAAAATGATTTTTACTTGACAATCATATAACTGCTAAATAAAGATTTTGAATAAAGATAGGTAAATATAAGACAATCATATACTAAAATCAGTATGTTATGCAAAGATGATGATTAAAAATTGGTTGCTAACCTCTTTTGTAAATTTTTCCTCCTTTTTACTTTCAATTTTTTTCATTGATTCTTCCAATCGTTTATCTGCAGTTTCTGCTATATATTGTTTTTTAAGCAACCGTTCATTCTGTTTTTCAGTTTCCTTTCTTTGAAGTCCTTCATAATTTTGTTGATAGTCCCAAATTTTGACTTCTTTAGCTTCTTTTAAAGGTTCAGATGATTTTGGAGGAATGATTTCTAACTGTACATTAGGGGACATTCGTTCACGCTCACGTGTAAATACAAACTGAAATAACTTAATGTGTTGAAGGAAAGTTGAAAATAAAAAATCTATGTACACTTTAAAATTTCTTTCTCCAAGTTCACAACCAATCTCTGAAGATTCAGATTGAATATACTTCAGTACAGCTACCAATTCTTTTCCTGTAATTAAAAAATGAATGATTTAAAATTCTTAAATTCATCTTGTAAATTTTTTATTTTATTTGCTCGCCAAGACTTACATTAAATACATTTCTACCATTTTCTAAATGTGTTTAATGTTAGTCTATTTGAGCAAATAAAATAAAATGTTAAAACAATGAAATGATATTCCCTCGGCCTGTAAAACTAAGGGCTATTCTAGGCAGAAAATGTATTTGAGATTTGGATATCATATATGATATATTTTTTCTGTGTGTACTAAATAGAATCAATATACAATTCTGTTACAAATGAAAATAAAATTATAGGTGGTAGGGTAATAGAAAGTTGCTTAACCAACTCATACATTGTTTCCCAGAATAGACTAAAGATAGTTTTAGGTGAAATTAGTGAATTTTGAGTAAAACACTTGAAAATAAAATGAACTTGCAAGATATTTATTTCAGAAAAGTGAAAATTCATAAAACTCAATTATAATTGGTGAGTTTCAGTTTATAATACAATATGACTCACTTATAAGACAGTGGAAATTTACTTTCATGAGTAGAGAAGTCTCAGTTAGATAAATATGAAGTGGGAAATGAGATATTATATTACCGGTATAATTAAACCATTTTCACCAAAAAAATGTCCATGAACAAAATAAATTACGAACTTGCTTTGACAATATAATGTGCACAGTGTTTCTTATTAAATAGCATAATTTTACAATTTCACTATTAAGACAGTATTGTTTAAAATGTGTGAGATTATGGTACTTTAACATACAAAAATGTAGATTTGTATTTCAAAAATAAAATATAAGACATAACATGCAAATGTACCTAAGGAATTAGTAAGAACATTTTCAGCAAATTTTACAACCATACACACATGATTCCAAGGAAATCCTTTTTCTGCAGCAAACATTAAGTTATCATATAAAAAATCAAGATGTATAGCTTGTCTCATATCAAGTTCTCCATCATCAGCTGTTAAGTTAAGATGTTTTGCCAGCTTTCTCTGCCCTCTCTGTTTCTGAAAATGAAAAAAAAATGAATTGAGATTACTTGAGCAGCAGTGTAATACAAATAAGAATAACAAGCACGTGCATGATACACCAATATTGTTACACCAATATTGTGCATATATCAAAAATTTTGCAAGAATAAAAATAAGATATTTACATGATTTAGAAGACATTGCATAAAAAAAAATAAATAAATAAACGATTTTGAAGAAAAACATTCTAAGCATAAAATAATAAACCTGTTAAAGGGAGACAATACTCGCATAACCTTTTTACGAATCGGCACATAATACAAAGGAATGTCACTCTTGCATACAAATGGCACATCAATATAATTAATTAACTGTGCATTCTTGCTCCACCTTCAATGAAGATTCTAAATTATAAATATAACCAAAAGTTGTTAATCTATAGGATAGTGAAGACTAATGAAAGCTAACCCAATGTAAAAAATATTTCTTTGAAATTTTTTAAAACTTACTCAGAATAATGCTGGAGCCACTTGACTGTCATAGCTCATAATTAGTATTTTTACACGATATATATATTTCAATAAAGTAGTTAGATTATTTGCTTCCAAAAGTGTAAGACGCAATACAAATCATAATTTGGAAGTGAAGCTCAACTTTTTTATCAAGTCAGTAAAGCAAAAACTTTATAATAGTTTTATAAAATTTTGGAACACAAAAAGAACAGATACACAGAGTAGTAAATTAGATACTTATTTCAAACTTAAAACTTGTTTTTCGAAAGAAATGTATCTATCCTTAAACAATTTTCAATTGAGAAGTGCCATATGTAAAATTAGAATCAGTGCACATGATCTCAAAATAGAAAGACAGGTATAAAATATTATATATAGAAAGAAATCAAAGGCTTTGTAAGAAATGTACTCTAAATCTGGTTGAAGATGAACAACATTTTATAACTAGTTGTCCAGCATACAAAAATGATAGGAAGATATTTTTCAAAAAGATAAACTGTATTTGTCCTAATTTTATACATCTTTCAAATGAGGCAAAATTTGTTTGGTTATTTACTAATGAAAATTTGTCTGTACTTAAATATTTAGGGAGCTATATTATATTATTACATGTCTAGATGTTAGACGAAATGTTAATTAATGTATGTAATAACAATGATAATTGTAATGATTTTATGGTTCTCATCCTGCCTGGAACTAAATGTATTTGATTTTTATAGAATGAAGATAATAACACCTATCTGAACTTTTTTAATGTTTCATTTTATTATGTAAAAATGTTTTTCTGTTACAAATCATGATGTATTGTTCTATGTGTACATGCTATGCTGCCCATCAAGGGCCCTTGATTGGAATAATAAAATATTCTTATTCTTATTCTTAAAATATTCTTATGCTTGCATCATCTTACCCAAATACAGATTTAATTAAGTCCTGAACATTTCTACATTTGTTTGTTTATTTCTATAAAAACCAGTTGGTAAACAAATCACAAGTTCATGTTAAGATCCAACTATATCCTATACCTATATCCCCATATTGTCAGGTAAATATGCTACCCCATCCCCATTTTTTTTTTAAATTCAAATTTCAAAACAAAATCAATTCACCCAAACAATTTGACATGCAAGGTTTTTTTTGCGGTCGTATAAAACAGTACAGAGAAAATGATTTCATTTTTTACTAGATAATTTAGGAAATAGACTATACTTAATAAATCTAGTGAGTGAGGACATTGAGTTTTTCCTCTTTATAGTATAAGAAAATGTCACAGAAAAACTTTGGTTGTTCCCTTTGTATTCATTTATTGTTATGTAACAAAACATGCATAAATATACAGTCAAATGTTTAGTTTTATTTTGCTCTAATTGTAGATGGCTGTTTAAAAATCAAATTTCATTGCTTTATTTTGATATTTACAAAATTAAGTAGAAAGGCAATCAAATGGACATCAAGTTACAAGACTTCACGATCTCGAGACACAAATGTGCAAATATTTATGCTTTTTTCACCTCTTTTATAAGAGATTGGTATTAAACATTCAGAAGGCAACCACGACTTTTTACCTCCTTTAGGCCAAAAAAAAATATATGTCCGTTTCCTGTTTCCCGACCGACCCTGACTCAAAGCCCCGACCCTAGATCTTTTTATTCAATTCCGGAAAAAAATCGTTTCAGGTCCGGAAAAATTCGTTTCCGGTCCGATCCAGATCCGTATTTTACTATACCTAAACAATCAAAATGGCTGCTCCCAGCACAAATGTGATACAATTAAGGTTTAAAAAATGTCGGCACTGGGAGGATTATTCAATTAAAGCTTCTTTAAAGAGATTAAACGATTTTAGGGTACAGGACCCTAACCAAACATGACATTTAACCATCTGCAAATCTGACAGGGAGTGAAAAAAAAAAAAAAAAAAAAAAATCCCGACCTACCGACCCTGATTTTTTTGCCTTGGAAGCAGGAAACAGACATATATTTTTTTTTGGCCTTATAGGAGATCGGTATCAAAGATCTAGTAGCCAACCAGGATAATAATCGGAAGCTCTCTGACTTTTACATTACTTGCATCGTAAATGAACGAGGTATTGATCGACCTAGGGTTATTTGCATACATTGTCTCCCATAGTCCATTGTGCCTTACTTTTTTCTCGTGATCACATGACAATCTTTCAAAATGAAAGTTAAAATGCCAGAATCGATGGGCCAATGTGAAAACTGTCTAAATATGAGAAAATAAAGGATGGCAGGTAGGAGCATGAAACTTACATAAACGAAGAGATAAATGAAAAATGAACAAATTGATCACGATTTATATAATTCCGAGGCTGTTTGTTGACATCAGAGGCGATGAAGCAGCACATCTATTTTGGACGGGCAAATATCCACTTTTTGATATGGGACAAGCTCTGACGTCCCACAGCCCCAGCTTGTCTGGCAAAACAGACGTTGGACGTCAGAGTAATCTCGGACTAAGAGCAGGGATACAGGTGCGCCCTCTATCTGGTAAATGATGTCATAAAGACGTACAAAATTGACAATCTTTTCCTGTGAAAGACATGATTCCAGAAATGTCAAATGACGTATTAGCAACAGATGACTTTTGAATTTGTGCAACCCATTTCATGTCACTATTTAGAATATTTTTTTTGGTCATCACAACCACAGGATATTTGTTTTCATCAAATTGGAGATCTGAGTATTTTTTAAGGAAATAACCATAATCACCCAACCCCTTGAAGTTAAATGGTCATTCCCTTAGGACATCAAAATCAGAAAACAAAAACTGAAAAAAGTGAAATTATGCATGTTACAAGGAATGACAGCTAAATGAATGATGTGAAATAAAGGTTAAATTCCTAGATGTAAAATCTAGTTTGTTCGTTTTCACTTTTTATCAGTTGTCTGTATAGTATTCGTACCGAAAGCCCGGCAATTTCTTGCACAGCACTTGTTGACAGTTTGTCCACCATTTTGTTGCTACCAAGCTTTGACGAGTTCTCGTTCAAATCTCGATTTCTTCTGGTTTTCGGAAAAGTGTTTTTACAACTAAATTATGTATTAAACTTACAATTGCTTTACCAGACCATCTTTATGGTAACACAATTGATTTTTTTTCATCTTTTTGTCATGGAAAACATGAAAACAAAGTAATAATATGATAAAGTTATCAATAATTTTTGATGTCACATGACTGGAAACGAGATTGACAGATGCTTGTCACTCGATACGAAAACATGTTAGAAAATGCAATAGACAAAATAATAATGTAGGTAATTTCCAAACAACTTTGCTGTAATTATTTTATCACATTAACTTCCAACACTGGCAACAGTGACATTAATCATTTATTGAGATGTTGTTAATACCGAAATAATGCAAAAAGTTATTCAGAAACTAAGATAAACAAGAAAAATATACTCGTATCTGTTCACTCGTATGCTGTCATAGTTTTCCCTTCATGCAAATTAATTTGAGCTTTCTGTCATGATAATTTTACATTCAATTGTTACCTCATACATCTGCCATATTAGTTTCGGGCAACAATTGAGTTTGGTAGTGGTCAGGACAGAAAATCACAGTTTAAAATTGAAAAATATATGTAATAGTCCTAGGAGAGTGTTATAAAGACTTCTTTGTCTTTCCATTGTCTACCTAAGTACTGGGACATTTATTTAGATACATATATGGTTGAATACAACATGTACAAGAAATATACAGTTAATACACAAATACGGTGGTGGTGATCGAGTAAATGAACTTGTCATTGTAACGATTCGTATTTTTTGTGTGAGCCAAAGGATGAGCGTCTGCTCATTTCAAATTATAAACACGGTGAGTGACGTCATATTCATAGTTTCTAGGGACAAGAAGACGAAGCCCAGCCGGACCAAATCTCGGTAGAGAGATTTACGCAACTTTGAATTACCAACATTGACAAATTTTCTCAAATAAATTGAATAAACAAGTAAACCAAGTGACCACTGTTACATATATACCCTAAGCAGATTGTCTTTTGATATCATGTCCGTTCGCCCTTATTACATGAGTCCGTTTGTCCTAAGTGTCTGTTCGCCCTGGGTTTAATAAACTCTTTCATATACTCTATATGGTATATAAATTCGTTGAAATTTAAGAAAACACCTGCACATATAAATATTTAAAAGTTGATGGCTTGTTTTGGAGCATAAACTGTTCATAATATTAATTCTCACTGGTTAATGCATTTATGAATTAACAATAAAAACAGCATTTTATATTGATACAAAAGTCAGCTTGAATGGCATGGAGTGAGTAAATATAGTGATGGACGAATTGTAAATCATGAAAAAGATTTAACAGTACATTTATTATTATACTGCATGGAATTAACTGACAAGAATTATTAATAATTTGTTTACAAATATCAATCAAAAGAAAGTCATTGTATTCATAGTACTATGCAAATCCAAGGAAAATAATTATTTGGTTGCAGCATTACAAATAATCAGCAAATTTTTCAACTAACTATCGTTATCATTATGCAACTAGACAACAATAGCAGGAATAGAAATAACGGCTAATGGACCCTTGGCGAACAGATAATGATTAGGGCAAACAGGTACTTGGATAGATGATATAATGCCAGATTCATATCTTTTTAGAAGGCACGTATCACCTTTTCAATTTTTGGGAATCTGACACTTCACATGAGAGTTTGTGACACTTTAAAAACTAAATAACAAAATAACATAATAACTTTTTTATGCCCCACCTACGATAGTAGAGGGGCATTATGTTTTCTAGTCTGATCCGTTCGTTCGTCCGTCCGTTCGTCTGTGCATCCGTTCAGGTTAAAGTTTTTGGTTAAGGTAGTTTTTGATGAAGCTGAAGTCCAATCAACTTGAAACTTAGTACACTTGTTGCTTATGATATGATCTTTCTAATTATAAAGCCAAATTAGACTTTTGACCCCAATTTCACGGTCCACTGAACATAGAAAATGAAAATGGGAGTTTCAGGTTAAAGTTTTTGGTCAAGGTAGTTTTTGATGAAATTGAAGTCCAATAAACTTGAAACTTAGTACATATGTTTCCTATAGTATAATCTTTCTAATTTTAATGCCAAATTAGATTATTACCCAATTTCACGGTCCATGGAACATGGAAAAGGATAGTGCGAGTGGGGCATCCATGTACTTTGGACACATTCTTGTTTATTTAGTACCTTTTCAAACATGAGAATGAAATGGAGCCTATCTGTAATGTTAAATTAGTGTATTCATGCTGAAACCTTTAAAAAATGATATCTAATTATTATATATATTATTAAATAATTTTGATCTTTGATTATCTCTGAAACTTCAAGTTAAATTATGGGTAATTTTTGTGACTGTCACGGTTTTAAAAACACACATCATTTAGTCTTCTTTCAAACCAGTATACCCTTTAATACTTATAAAACTGTTGGCAGATTTTATATCAAAGAGCTATATATTTATCAATGGCTGTGACTCATGAAACCAGTGCCAATATATCTATATAAGTATTGTTACTGAAGTTTGGCTTCTATGACCAATATGTAATTAAGTGATGTTTTATTTACAATTTTGCATGCCCATTTTACACTATTTGTTGACAACAAGAATTTGACATTTCTCAATCCTTATTTATTTTAGAGTATCTTGATGTAAAAACTAAAGAAAAATTAGTACATACCATGGATAAAAAGAAGAAAGGGAAAGATAAGTTTGTTGACAATGATGGGAAGAGTGATGGCAAAACATCAAAAGCAGAATCTAAAGTATCAGACTCAAAGTTAGACAGTAAACCATCAACAGCAGCTACCAAAAAGGACAGACAAGATGACAAACCTTCTCCAAAAAAGAAACCTAGAAATAGACTACCTCCAATCAGTGATGCTAGGAGTGTGGTTGAGATGGGAACGGGTCAGGATACAGAATTAGATATGCGTAAATCTTTTACAGCACCTGATCATGCCAAGACATGTTACTTTTACAAAGAACAAGACTATACATTTTCTGGTGTCAAAATTCCTGTTAATCCTAGAAAATATAAAAAATGGGATGTCTTGCTCTTAGAATTATCTAAAAAAATTCCTGGCTTAGGATTTGGTGTTAGAAGTGTATATACACCTGGGGGAAGTGATGCCATTTCAAATCTGGATGGGTTAACTCATGATGGTAAATATGTTTGCTCGTCAAACAGAAACAGATGTAGACCATTGAATATTAACCGAGTTCACCATAATCCGTCTTGGTTTATGACACGCCCACCAAGTGGTAGGAGGGCTTATAATGATATACTAAAGGAAGATGTTAAATACAGAGACATGAAAGTAAAACGTGTAAAAAGAGATTACGACATGACAAGTGTTTATAATAGAAATCAACCAAAGAAAGTGACAATTTTACGCAATGGTGAACCTACAAATCGCCATGTCATGTTATTTAACAGAAAAACAGCTCAGAACTTTGAACAGATTTTAAAAGATTTAAGTGATATGTTTAAAACAGCTATTTGGAGATTATACACAATAGAAGGCAGAAGGGTATGCATTTTCATGTTTTTATTTTGGGCAGATTCATGTTCATTTACTGGGTTGGTATGCAAACTTTTGCTGCAAAAAGTAAAATACAAAAATTTCCAAGATCTCCAAGAAAAATTCAAAACGAAAAATCCCTTATGGCAAAATCAAAAGCTCTATAAACATAACAACTGTCATATTCCTGATTTAGAACAGGTATTTCTTTATGTAGAAAACGGTGGATTAGATTTGGTTTTATAGCTAGCTAACCTTTCACTTGTATAACAGTCAAACAACATGTTGTTATTCCCTATTTATTAAATGTAGTATTGTGACGAACATTCAGAACAATGTTCAAATCGGCTAATGAACAGTAACTGTATCAAATGTTACGTAAATGAATGTATCAAGTTATAAGGGGGAGGGGCAGCGGCTACTATATCTGGTTGATATTGTACCAATGTTTATTGAATATGCTAATTTTAATAATATGAAGAAAACACATGAAAAGATGATACCACATAAATTTATTTTGGTATTTTATAGATATTGAGTTTAGGTAACCTGTTCAGTGGACCAGATGTATTGATTGCAGCTGGACGGGAACCATTCAGGAATATGGAAGGTTCTTATGATTCAAGAGGAAGCCAGGCCACATCAAGAAATTTCTCTAGAACTGGCATGGGTACCAGAGGATCTGATATGGTAGCTAGCAGAATGAAAACAAGAAGGGATAGACTTGCAAATACAAGTAATCTTTTTATATGTAAACATAATTAGGTAGATATTAAAAGTACAGTTAAAACCATGAGAAAAGACAGACAACAACTTGAGATAAAAAAAACCAACAATCTACAAAACACAAGAGAAAAATTAAAGATTGAGTCTTATCCCATTTAAAAACAGGGAATAACTTCAGTACATTAATCAGTTCTTGCTCCACAGCTAGCGATAGCAACAGTGTTTAGTTGATGTAGTAAACAAAGAACAAAGGACAGGGCATCAACATTGATAGATTGAAAAGTCATTGGCCATATGTGAGGCAGATACATGTATACCATCATGGCATGACAGTCAAATTTTTGTATTTCCTTGATGCTTTTAATTTATGTAAACAAAAAACCCACTGTAAATAAAAACAACACATCTATGATTTAGTTCTTAGTCTTATTGTCACCTGTGCTGCTGTGCATGCAAGTGAGCAATAGATCATATATATATTGTATTGTCACCTGTGCTGCTGTGCATGCAAGTGATCATTAATAGATCATATATATATTGTATTGTCACCTGTGCTGCTGTGCATGCAAGTGAGCAATAGGTCATATTGCAAATACTATATGATTTTTTTTATATATGATATTTTTTAGAGGGAAGATGGAGAGTAAATGTTATAACAAACAAGAATCGACATGCTGGTACACAAGCTCAAGTAACTCTTACTGTTTATGGTCATAAAGGAAATTCTGGACCAATATCACTTGGTACTGGTGATGGAGAAAATTTTCAGAGTGGTACAGTTGATGAATTTGATGTAAGATTAACTTTCAGATCTAACTTTTTATTATTGTTCATGGGTCTAACAGAGAAGAGCTTGATTATGGAACACATTGTGCTGGTTATTTTTGATGTAGTGACAGGTTATTGAAACTCCAAAAACTCTTAATAATGAAGGATGTACAATTTCATTCATCATGCATGGAACAAGAAGCAAAAAAAACACGATGTACATTTTGGTGCACAATTACCCCAACTGTGCTTGCTTTAGTTAAAATTTCAAACGAGATATTTTGAAAACAAGATTTACATTTATTGCATTGTAAAAAATCCAGATTCTAAGCTTGTTATTAATATTGTTTGTAATTGATGAAACTTAATTTTGCAGGTTAATGTAGGAAATGTTGGTGAAGTATACAAGATAAGGATTGGACATGATGACTCTGGTGATTCTCCTGGATGGTTATGTGATGAGGTAGGTGTTATAAATAGTTTTGTCTTTAAACTTAATGTTTGAGGTATGCTTTATAGCAAAACATTTGGTGCATTTTCAATGTTTTTTTTAAAATTGTTTTTAAAAGAGTTACCCATTTGAAATATATAAAATGTTGTCATTGTATTGTTTAAGATTTGATTGTCATAATGCTGACTATTTTGTAGGGGTATTGATTTTAAAGTAAAACGGCACTTCTTTGTAGTGATTCCTTAGGTCTCTTTTTAATGGGTTCTTTTTTGTTACAGCTGTCAATCTTCCTGAAAAAAGTACTACCAAAAATTCATTCACATTTTGGCACATTTTTGTTCAGTCTACTTGAAAAATAAGCCCTGTTATTTCTGAGCTTTGCTTGAATCTTTACATCAGTTTGTATTTTACAGGTAAAAATGTTTGATATTGATACTAGTGAAGAGTTAACATTTACCTGCCATAGGTGGATGGCACGAGACGAAGATGATGGAGAAATAACAAGAGAAATAGCAGCCATTAGAAAGGGAGAACCTATATTGCCAGGTTAATATATACATGATGCCTTGTAAATAACATGTTTAAAAATAGCTTCTATGCCTTGTAGTAGCATAGTTTGATGTCTGTTTCGTCTGTCTGTCCCTCTTCGGAATAAAGTTTTAGGTCAAGGAACCTATATTGCCAGGTTAGTATATACATGATGCCTTGTAAATAACATGTTTAAAAATAGCTTCTATGCCTTGTAGTAGCATAGTTTGATGTCTGTCCGTCTTCGGAATATAGTTTTTGGTCAAGGTAGTTTTTGAAAAAGTTGAAGTCCAATCAACTTGAAACTTAGTACACATGTTCTCTATGATATGATGTTTCTAATCTTCATGCCAAATTAGAGTTTTGACCCCAATTTCATGGTCCACTGAACATAGAAAAGGATAGTGCAAGTGGGGCATCCATGTACTATGGACATATTCTTGTTAATGGGGTACATCTTGATATTTTAATTGATAAGTTTTATTTTACAGTCACATTTGCTATTATTTGTATTCAGTGATAAAGTGTCATATTGCCATTTATTCTACTTCACATCAAACTTTGTTTAATCTAAACTTTATTTTCAACCTAAATTTTAACTAAAGGTATACAATCTATACTGACCTGATTTGAAGTGTTGGTTTCATTGGTGTTTTACAAAAAGAACCAAGTTATCATATGCGATATTTGATAATTGAGTGCTTGAATCTTCAACTAATCTCCAGTGATATGTTACATGTACATTAATAAAAAAATCGGATTTTTCCATATGCTGCTTTTTGTCTTGTAATTCTCTTTTGAAATCAATAAAATAATTTAATAGAAAATATTTAAAATCATAATATTATGCTATTTTTATTTTAGCAATAAGATATGAAGTAACATGCGAAACAGGTGATTTATGGAATGCTGGTACAGATGCAAATGTTTACATTACCATTTATGGTGATAGGGGAGACACTGGAGTCAGACAACTCTATTCAAAAGACAAAGTAGACTTATTTAAAAAAGGAAAGGTAAGTTAATCTTAAGAAAGGGTTATTTTTTGTTTGTCAAGAATATAGAAGAGAGACAAAAGATATCAATAGAACATTCAAATTCATACTTAAAAAATAAACTGACAACGCAATGGCTAAAAATATAAAGAAGACAAACAAACAAAAGAACTTAAAACACAACATGGAAAACTAAAGTCTAATTATTAGATCAGATGCATCAGGGTTTTTTTTCCTGTAAGATTTCAACAAACTTTGTGCAAAAGCAGATGTCTCTGTTTGATTTAAGATATATAATTTACCCCCCCCCCCCCCCCCAAAAAAAATGAACTGAAATAAAACCAATTTTTACATTGAATTTATATTTAGTATCTCTTACTAAACACTGAAAATTTATTTCATTTGGCATGTAACTTTGTAGCTTGTATTTATTTATTTTCAGACAAACAAGTTTACTGTGGAAGCTGTTTCTCTAGGACATCTGAAGAGAATCATTGTTGGTCACGATGGTACAGGCAATGGTAAGAAATATCATTAACTGTCAAATAATTTAATGTGCTTCCAACCAATAAATATGTCAGGGCTATTCCATTTCCAATCATACATGTGCAGAGTTCTACTATATATACTTGCCATGTCGTAATCTCTTTTTACACATTTTACTTTCATGTCTCTGTATTTGTGGGAGAGTAGGAAGAAACTTTCACAAAATAGAACCTTCTTTTAGATAATTTTGTGTAATGGTAATAGATGCATGATGAAAAAAACACATGACCCACATTCCATAATTAAACTTCCCTTCCTTCCCTCCAAAATACATTTTAGTGGAATAGCTCTAATTATTATTGTTATATTTTAGCAGAAATTCATGAAGAAATTATTTTTACATGATTTATGGGGGAATAATCTCAAAACTTTTAATGTTGTTTAGTTTAGTACCGGCAATATGTGAACATTCTCTCAAATACAATTATGGATGAAAAAATGATTATATTGATAAAAATATAATGTTTTATTTAGGTAATGGATGGTATTTAGAGAAAATATCAATCAAAGAATCAACAAGACAGCATGAAGAAAACAATTTCTACTGTGGAAAGTAAGTAAAGTAACATTAGATAATTGTTTAATACTTTGATACAGCAGTAATATTAAGTTAGATTTAAATTAATTGATAATAAAATCAATATTTATAATGATAAAAACAGTATTCAAAGTTCTAATTACAATATTAACTTGGAAAAAGTTAATAACATTTTTATGCCCCACCTACGATAGTAGAGAGGCATTATGTTTTCTGGTCTGTGCCTCCGTTTGTTTGTCCGTCCGTTCGTTCCGCTTCAGGTTAAAGTTTTTGGTCAAGGTAGTTTTTGATGAAGTTGAAGTCCAATCAACTTGAAACTTAGTACACATGTTCCCTATGATATGATCTTTCTAATTTTAATGTCAAATTAAAGTATTGACCCCAATTTCACAGTCCACTGAATAAAGAAAAAGATAGTGTGAAGCTCAGGTTAAAGTTTTTGGTCAAGGTAGTTTTTGATGAAATTGAAGTCCAATCAACTTGAAACTTAGTACACATGTTAACTATGATATGATCTTTCTTATTTTAATGCCAAATTGTAAAATGATAGTGCAAGTTGGGCATCCGTGTACCATGGGCACAATCTTGTTAACTATTATGTCTGTTTGTTTTGTTCGCATATCGTTGTCAACATAACTAGCTAGCTATAAAACTGGGTTTATTCTACCATTTTCTTCATAAGGAATATGACATTTATTTTACATTTGATTAATGTTTTTGAGTTTTTGATTTGCCATTTGATAAGAGACTTTTTATTTTGAATTTTCCTCAGAGTTAGGTATTTTTGTTATTTTACTTTTTAAGATTTACCTGAAATCTTGTACAGTTTCTTTTTTCATGTGTTACTTTTTTTTATACTTTAAAACATATTGAGTTATAGACTATCAGTCGTTAGACATTTTCACATATTCACACATATATTTTGAAGTCATCATAAATGTAAATTTTTATTATTGTAGATGGTTAGATGAAGGTGAAGATGATGGCAAGATTGTCAGGGAATTAAAGATACAAGAAGAATACATGGATGACATTCTAGAAAAGAGAAATGTAAGATATAAGACTGTATAGCGGGATATTAGCATTTAAGGGTGGATCCAGCCATTTTAAGATGGAGGGGTGTTCACAACCCAGGATAAAGAGGGGGTTCCTACTATATGTCCCCATTCAAATGAATTGATCGTCAAAAAAAGGGAGGTTCCAACTCCGGCTTTAGATCCCCTTGGATCCGCTACTGAATAAATTTGAAGAAATATATACATTTTTGGATATAAAAGACAATGAAAAATTTCAATTGATTGCATTCTCTAAGCTGTTGATATTTTTTTTCAAAAATTGAGAAAGTAGTTATTGGGGGTAGTTCTTTGATAAAGAGAAATATAATTATCAGAAAATTTTTAGAAATAAAAATTGAAATTTGTAAAGGTAGTCAATTTAGGAAGATGTCTTAATAATGGAATATATGGAAGATTTGCAAATATTAAATGTTACAATATGTAAATAAAACTATGTTTTAGAATTGAATGTTCTATTTCAGTGGGAACAAGAAAGATGGAAGTTTGAGAAGGACTGTCGGGTGAAGTTTTATTCTCTTGCTTCTGGTAAAGCATTAAGAGCTAAAAAAGACATGAGTGTTGATGGACTTGGTATTCAGATGGACCCTGAAAGTACGTTATTTTTCTTTTTGTGTTTTGAATACTAGTTTATGTAGAAAGATAGATATATTTAATTTTCTGTCAGATAAAATTAAAATGATCAGCTGTAAATGTGATATGATTAAGTTAAAGTTGGGTGATGCTATTTTTGTAAACAGTAAATCCATATCAATTTTCAGTTAAATTTAGTATGGTAAAAAGTTAGTAAATTTAGTATTTCTGTGTTGTTATTTTTTTTAACGAATTTATACTTTAGAACAAAGAACATATGTTAATTGATTATTTTAAAAAAATGATTTACATTGAAATACATGCTTCTTTCTCCTTTAATTTCAGGTATATTTAATGTTTCGCTAAAGAAGGCAATGATCAGGATGTTTAACAGCGTTCGTAATCCAAATCATTATCTTGCAATTGATAATGGGAAAATTACAATGCTGGTAAGTTATGTTTTATTTATAGATTATTGTAGGTCATCTCAACCAGATTGATTGTTTTTTTTGCTTGAGCTGGTACGGCTCAATTGAGTTGAGATGACCAGTGATTATCATACGTCATAGCAGCTAAGCGAAGGGTCCATGACACATTCACAGAAAAAAAAAACAATAAAAAACTTTTTCAATCAAACCTCATAACAAATAGATTTTATCATCTGGAAACCATAAATTTTGCCAATTGTAGACAGTGAAAGAAGTATAAAGAGAGTTGAACTCACAAAGCATTTTATAGTAGATAAAATAAATTGCCATGTTTTTATCATTTAAAATGCAAACAATGGAGCATTTTCATTGATTTGATCTAACATTTCTCTGTAATGGGCGAATCACAATAATAAATGCAAATGTTAATTTCTGAATTTACAGTAATAATATTACAAAATTAAATACTGTTAACAATTTTGACTCATTTCAAAGAGGTTAAGTCTTTCCAGATAATTGCATCAACAATGATTTTCAAAATTGAGCAGCATACATGTAGTAATAATTTAATTTCTGTACTATTTACAGGGTAAAGGAGGTCCATTTTGTGAATTTAGAATACGTGTTCAGGGTGATGGGTCTGTGATTCTGGAGTCTGTTAAGAATCCATTACAGTTTGTTACAGTAGGAGAGGATGGACATCCGCAGGACGTGAGAGCTATCCTTGATAAAGAGCCATCAAGAAGGTTCTTTGTTTACTGTAAGGTACGTACATTTTAAAAAGTACGCATATATTTGTGTAAACAAGCAACTTATCTTTATCAACTGAGAAGAACATTAAATATTTACCATCAATTCATCAACAGAATCTTTAGAATCAATTGTCATATTTTTTCTACAGAAAAAAAAAATCAAAATATTGTTATTAAAATAAATCATTTATACTGTAGATTCATTGTTATTGATGGGATTTTATTTTTTAGGAGTTTTGATGGTATATGCATATGTAAAAAATGAATTTAAGTATTCATTGAAGAGCCAAATTTCTATAGGGTGTTATGCAGATTTTGGCAAAACCTTGAATTCAAATATCTTTAAAAATATGTGTTTTCTCAATCCATGAAACTTTGTACCAAAGAAAATAAATAAAACAACAGTATGCATAAAAGTTAAAATTTAATCTTTATGATACAAATGCCTGATTCTGATATCTTATGTTCACTGAGTTAATTTACTATTTACAGGGAATATTTAGACATAGAGGTACCGTCTTACTGAATACATCATCATCTCAATGTATTAACATCAACTCAGACTTCACAATGACCAGTACAGGCAAGAAAAGTAAAGGTGCTCATTTCATGGTACACAAGGTTGATACTGGTGGTGTTAGGATGTTTGAAAGTATAGCACATCCTGGCAAATATATCAGACTGAAAGATGGAAAGATTGATTGTTTGGTAAGTCAGTTTGTGATTTGGTACACATTTTATACTATGATATTCATACAGATCTTATTTGAGAATAGTAAGAAAGTAAGTTTCTCAAATTTAAAAGTGCAGGCCATTTGTGTATTAGATTTTTTAAATTGTTTGGAAGCTGTTTCATTGAACATTGACTTTCAGTACCATGCTTGTATTATGTGTGTGGTGTCAATGGATCAATCAAAGACAGGGTAAATTAAAAACATGGGCTAGAAATTAGTATTGATGGTAAAATCAATTATTGTTTTTTCCCTATGTAACTCACATTTGTTTACATTAAGATAGAGCTTTTGGCAAAAGTAAAAGGAATTGACAAGTAAAACTTATAAAAATCCTGAAATTTCATGTTGTTTACAGTCAGTTAAACACATTTCACCCTGTTTAATTGCTATAACAAAAATGTAATCAATGCTGTATGCAATTTGTCATGATGTTCTTGATTAGACAAACAAGCAATTGTATAATATAATAACAGTTTACAATGGCTTAAGAAAATTAGAAAAATAAGTCAAACGATCTGTTAATATTTAAAAATAGCTTCATGCATCAATGTTTTCTTTTTTCATAGGGTAGCAGAGATGAAGCATCACATTTCATAGTAGAAAAACATCCAGAAGAAGGCAGCATCAGTTTACAATCTGCTTCACAGAGAGGCTTGTATCTAGGGATGAAGCCAGATGGTAGGGTGTGGCCAACAGTTGATACTGGAGTAAGAAATACAAGTTTGTTTCCTGAAGTCATAGAATGTAAGTTGACTTACAAAAAAGATTTCTAGAAAGTGTTTTGTTATGCTCATATCTTTTAAAGAAAGTTTTGAGTATAGACTACATTGAACTAAAAAATTCATAAATTAAAAATGTAAATGTACATACATATAAATACATACACACAGAATAAAAGAAAAAATATCAACTTAGTCTTTAAAGCATGGTGAAATTTTACTTCTTAATTATCTATTATGAACATACAAGCAATTAGGTCAAACTACATGCCTGTTTATACATTCAAACCCCAAACATGGCAGCATAGAACATAGAACAGTAATTATAACCTTGATCCAAAGGAGGGGGTTGACTGCTTTAAATCTGTACATCGTTCAGATCATCCCATGATAATTAGATTGCATTCTTTTAAGGAACTACAGATTAGAGCTTCCTGAAATGTGTATCAATGTTTACAGAATACTTAAAGCAGGGATATCTATAGTGAGCAATAATTCACAGTTCATCTTGTTATAAAGCTAGTTACAAACACAACATACATTTTAGATAAGAATAGAATTTTAATTTTAAATCAGTAGTAAAAATATATGAGTTTTATGTCAGACTAATTTAAACAGTGTCGCCTAAAATACTTTGACATCAGTAAAAAGAAATAATTGCCTATAGGTTAATTTTGTGTTTGTTTAGATGTCTCATTGACATCTTTCATTCGCTTGAATGTTGGCTTCATTCAGATTCAAAAGGGAGAAATTTTCACTTTCAGTTGGTGTCCCTAAGAGTAAGAGCACAGAGCTTATAGAAGAAGAAGAAATGGGAAGAGAAGAAACACCAGTCAAACCTAAACCAGAACCTATCAAGAAAGATTTTGCAGGTTTGTACATGATATTATGATGTTTGGGATATCTGGTAGAACTCTACACATGTATGATTGGAAATGGTTCTGAAATGTTTTTTTGTATTGACTGTTAAGCACTGATAACGAGGGAAGTTAGAGGAGAGAGTCTCACTTATTGTGATGTGTTTGTTCCTTTTTCCAATATTGTGTTTGTATACTTTTTAATGAAGTGAGCTTTTTAACACTAGGGGCAAATGGTGCATAGTTATACATGAATAGACTAGTTGTTTGGAGTACCAGTTTTTGAGTACCCAATTTCTTTTATAAATCTAGATATAAAGTTTTCAAAAGGAAACAGGCATACACTATTTGGCTATAAAACAGTGAAATGTTATTAACATTTTAATATGAGATATGGATATATAATTTTGGGTACTCACTTGTTTTAACATTTAATGGTTTTATATATAGTATATGTGACGGATGATATGGACACATCATTATTTGGAGGTGAGTTTAGGAATGTTGTTGTTTTATTTCTAATCTAATTCATACTATACCTAACTCAAGTGAATAGCTTGTAGCTAATATTCAAATGTCTAAAGTGTGTTAGTGCTAGAAATTCACAACAAATTGAGATGGTTATTAAGTGGGGTCATTACAGTTCCAGGGAAATATCTTTAATAAGGCAGAGAAAAGCTCAACATTTAGTTGTTGTTTTTTTTATGATGATCTCTTACTTTCACTGAAATTGCTGAAACTTGAGTTTTGTAATAACTGTTGTTCATCCACAAATAGTCTAGTTTCTGATAAAAAAAAGTATGATTGTTTCTGGAAATTCTAAGAAATGCAGGACAGCTAAAACATTAAAACCCTTTTATTGGGAATAAATACCAACAGTTTCTTCAAGAATATTTTATTTTATGAAATATTTAGATTGTTTATCAGCTAAAAAATAACTTTTTAATGTCAACACAAATTTAAAATAAAGTTATTGATTTGTAGTTTATATTATATCAGTAACAACTCAAATGGCATAATACATGATTTAATAGAAAGTTTTGTGGCACAGATAATTTTAAATTGCCTATTAAATCAGACTCTTTAAATAAAGGGAAACTAGACTACTTTTGGATGTGCAATGTTATGTGTTTCAATTTTGTATAAAATAAGCTTCGTTTGGCTAATTTTGTAGTGACTTGGAGTGCCATAATTGCTAATAACATTATAACTTTCTGTTTTCAGTAATCAGGGTATACAATTTACACTTCCCCCCGTTTGAACCTCTCAGCATGTTTGTACATACAACCTTGTTACTAAGTCCTGTCTCACAAATTATTCACTATGTGTGGTTACCATGCTTGCTCTTATAAAATCTCCTCATTGCTTACTTAAAAACTGATCATATATTGACTGTTAAAGGAATGAAACATTTTAGGCTCAAGAGCTCTTGCAATCTTATTGTTATTTTTTTTAAGAAAATAATGAGACTCTCCCTGCATACCGGGAAAATGCTCAGTTTATTTGGTACTTTTAAAGTTTTGTGGATTATAGTGTGAATGAAAACGGTGAATTTTGATATTTTGATTGCATGCTTTCGTTCAGATTGTTATGTTTATACCGTGAATTAAAGTCTGGAAATCAATAATTATTCCTTATTTTAACATAACTGTAAATCCACATTACATAAGGTTTCTAAAGCATCACATGCATAAACTGGATTATGTAAAAAAAAAAAAAAAAATTTGGTAAGGTATCTAATTCTTATAGAATGATAAGAGATAGTGAGATATGGCTAGATTGCAAAATGAGACAACTATCCACAAAGACCAAAAGGACAAATCTAATTAAACAAGTACTGGTCACTGTATGGCATTCAACATAATTATGCCATTTAGAAATCAATATATGTACCGGTATGCTTTAAACAGTGTTGTGGAAATTCTAATGGTCATTCAAAACCAATTATTCCCTAAGCCAAAAATAGTGAAAGATCTGAACATAGTTTTATGAAGTAACTGCTTTTTATTGAGACTATTTCTGTGAGACATTAAAGAGACATTTAAAGAAAGTTTTTTTGTTTTCCTTAAAATTGTTGCAAAAGGTTGCTGTTTTAAAATTGTATACCAGTTTTGACAAAGATCATTTTCTGTTATAGAAAATCAACTCAAACTTATTCTTCTGTTGTATGTGTTGTTTAGATGTTAACATCAAGATCCTAACACATAATCATACATATGCTTTTGTTTGTGAAATATACATATGTTTAATCTTATTCATTGTTTTGCATGCTGACTGGAATGCATGCATGTTTGGATTGCATGTATAATTTGAAAAACACACACATTTTTGTATCTTATAAATAGTTTTGATCACTTAATAACATCTATGATTTAGATAAAATATTAATTATTTTCTTTTTGATTTTCACTTCAGACTGTTTTGAATGTAGATTTATCTTGATAATAATGAATGTCTTAGAACTAATTACTTTATTAATGTTTAGGATAACTTTTGTTTGAGTTATTTTCTGTAGTCTCACTTGTAATGAAAAGCATGGAGGCTAGACTTAAGTGTCCTGATTCTCTTTATTATCAGTGGCATCACCAATTATTATTTCATAAGGTCACACATTCAATATATATGATATATGTCTAATATGTATTTTTGTTAATATTTAAGTAATAGACCTAGACATTGTTATACAAACCTACTTAACTGGTACCCTCTATTCCCCTATATGATATTTTGGTATCCAAGATTTCCAGTCCTGAGGATATTGAGCATTATTTGATTCATTGTTTGTTATCATTGTGACTTGATTGATAGAAGGGAAAACAATTGCAGATTTTGATATGTGTTTAATTCATGAGATTTTTTGATGATGGTCTCTTATTCAGTTTAACTTTTGTTAAAAGGAAAATTTAAAAATGATCAATAAGATTTGTCTAATTACCAAGGACCATTATTTTACCCAAAAAACTAAGCAGAACATATTTTCAACTATTTCAGATCTATTAATTTTGGTAAACTGAAATGTTATACAATGTAGTATTGTGGATTCAATTATTTTTGTAGGTACAAATTTTGTGGAATAAGGAAACCTTACATCTTCGTGGATATTTAATTTCATGGTTTTTGCCAAAATCTTCATACAAGCCTATATAAAATAAGGTATTCTTTGAACATTTAATTTTGTGGCTCACCTGTACCCACGAAATCCATGAAAATTTGTATCCAACAAATAATAAAGAATCAACAGTATATGATTCCCTATGTTACAAATTTTGATTACAGAAATTTGAGTATACAAATGAAATGTAAAAGTATATGTAATGATAAGTAACAACTTATGATTTCAGATGGTGATTGGAGTATACAAGTGTCAACATTGGAATCTCTGGATGAGAATGCTGATGTTGCCTTGGTAGTTTATGGAGATTTAGGTCAATCAGGATCCATATTATTAGGAGCACCACCAGGCAAGAAAATATTTACAGCAGGGAATAATGACGAGTTTAGGGTAAGTCATTCTGGAGGTTTGAAATTTGATAAATTAAGGTTCAACTATGATTTGGGTTAAATTAGCCCTAAAATCAAATATTTTTCAAATTATCTATGAATTTTATTGTGTTTCATTTTCAGGAAACTTTTTTTGATGGTATAGTGTATTTTATTATTACTTTATACAGACAAGTCACAAGTTCATTAGAACTTTCATTCATAAAACATTGAAATTTGAGTATACCCTTCAAATTATGTTCTGTACCCTTATTAATTACAATTGTCTATACTTATGGCAGTGTTACTCTTAAAATCAAGGTTGTATTAGCATAAAATCTTTGAAAATGTGTTAAATTCATGAAACTGTTAGAGAAGGTCATCAATATAGTTTTACTAGCCAAATGCAAAAGTTATTTTCTATCATAATTCGCTAACTATTTTTCTCAAGTTTGACATTCCAAAGTTAACTGAAAATAAGTGATACATTTTATTTTAATATCCCATCTTTTTAAGCCTTCACATGGTCAATACTGTGGAGATTTGTATTCAACTGATCAGTTTTGTAATTATCTGTCTTTTAGGCAAATTTATCAAAAGTTGGAAATATTTACAAGATAAGACTTGAACTAATACCAAGAAGTACAGCTGATCCGTCTTGGAAAGTCAAAGATGTCAAAATGATAGATCTCAACACCAATGAAACACTTGTGTTCCCATTCAGTAAATGGTTGTCTAAAGTACAGGAAGACAGGGAAACCATGAGAGAACAACCAGTCAGGAAAAATGGGGAACCAGTTTTGCCATGTAAGATCCGTTATCAAATAAAACATAGTTATTTGAAACTAGTTTTCATATCTTTTAAGAAAGTGTTGTGAAATTTTTATTTTTAGTCAGATATTTTCTCATGTGGGTATTCATGAATAGTTGTCAAGACTTTTTATTTTCCATTTGATTAAGTTGTTAATGTTAATGTTAGTTATGTATATTTTTGGTATCGTGACCAAGTTTTCTCAACTGTCTTTTCTACAGTACATCATCTCTGTCTTTCAGACCTATCAATCAGTTTAAGTATGTTTCATATACAGTAATGAATAAAATAAACATTTTGTTAACATTGGTTATAATATTTCAGTGGTGAGATACCATGTGATATTAACAACAGGAAAAGAACCTGGATCAGAAACTGATTCCAATGTATATATCAACATCGCTGGTGAGAAAGGAGATACAGGAAGACGTATGCTCTTACAGTCCAATAATGTATCAAAGTTCAAGGTCGGACAGGTAGGTTACATTCTTGTATTTCTTGGTTTTTGTTTTTACATTGTAAACTTTGAATATAAAGAGACGAAGATATTGAATTAATCTTAAAGATAAAGTCATTGGTATCTACAAAATTAGAAATGAAATTCACAGTTTGTATTGTGTTTTTAAAAGTGTTGTGACAATATATGATATCAATGTGTTGATGAATTGAATGCCTGCAGTACTATGGACCAACTTATTTTGGTGTATACTTATATTTTTTACATTTCACCCTTCTATTATTTTTATTTTCTAACTATGTTGATGTTTAAACAATATCAACATTTTCACAAAGATTAAAATGTTTGTACCTTATCAATTGCAAGTAATGTTGAGATGCGTAAAACTGTTGATAATCATTTGTTTTCTTGGATTGAAAAATAGTATTGACATGGAAATTTGATTTATTGTTCTTTCCAAAGTCTGCATACCTGTCTATAGAAAATGTGTACTTCTTTGATCATTCAGATTCCTGGTTAACCAATGCCGGTGAAATCCATGAAAATTAGATCCCACAAATAATATAAAATCCACAGTAATGCCAAATATCTTTTTACTCTCTTTAAAATCTTGCCTTAGTCAGTGTAATGATATCTCATTCAACAATTATGTATTTATTTTTAGACTGACATATTCCATGTTGAGGCAGTATCACTAGGTGTACTTCAGAAACTGACCATTGGTCATGATGGAACAATGGCAGGACAGGGTTGGTATTTAGACGAGGTTGTTATCAGGGAATTTGAAGATGCCAAAGAAGAGTATATCTTCCCATGTGAAAAGTAAGTCATTTCTTCTCCATTTTACTGATCTTTAAGATTGAAAATCAATTACATAATCTTTTTTTTTTTGCATAACAAAGTATTTAAGTATGGATAATCAGGTTCTCTACACATTTATATTGTAAATTCACAACAGCCAGCTACAATGTGAACCTTTTTGGCAAGTTAGGGCAGCAAAGGAGCAAAAAAGCTTGACATTGTGTAGAGTGGTTGATATTTTATTATATCTATACATAGAAAACCTGATTATCTGTTTATTGTTTTATTACTGGTTTTGCCCCAACCTCCAGACAGTTTTATGCTTGAATAATCAAAAGTTTGAAAAGGTTTCCTTGTGATGTTGCTGATAATGTTTGCTCACGTCTAAAATCTGTGGTATGAGATTTACCATTCGACTTAATGGGGTGATATAAGTAAGGGGAATTAATAGGTTTATGGGTTCCTCATAGAAAATGTTCATACTAACTCCCATGATAATGAACAGTTATTTTAAGAATGTCATTTTAATGTTGGAGTATTTTAAAAGGAATTAATAGTTTTGTATGTGCATATTTCATCTTCTTCAGTTTAAATCTTTCCTTAATCTTCTAATTTTATTTTCCAGGTGGTTAGATACAGGAGAAGAAGACAGAAAAATAGAAAGAGTGCTTTATGTGAAGGGTAGGTGATGAGAGTTATTCCCCTTGACTTGTCTTCCTGAGATTCTGCTCATGTTACTCCATGTTGCTTTTGTTTTGTGTTTCACTAAATGCATGTGTTATGTTACAATGATATTTGTATGTGTGTTTGATTTATTTTATACTGAGATCATTTAGACTTGTCACATTCAATAATAAACAGAGGTGTTCAGAAAGATGAGTTGGTCATTTCAATTTCATTTCATTGTTTTTATGTGTGCTCATGTTAGAAAGAATCTAATGCTTCCAGCAGTTTGTGCAATGTTGTCAAAAAATGTCATACAAATTTATTTAGCTTAAAAAATATGATGTGGGTGGAATTGTACATGGGTAGCTGTGAATTTCAGAAATATGACATTTGGAGTAGGTAAAATGTAATCATTAGGCAAATTATAGTTGAATTTTAGTTTAAAATAGAAAAACTAATTATGTTTTAATTTGATACTAATCCACACTGTCATTTAGTTTTGAATCACATGTGTTCGTTGTCACAAGTAGTTTTGAAGTATTCTGCCATTTTGGATTGCAAATGAACATTATACATTTTTACTTACTTTAGCAAACTTTTCTTTGAAAATGCCGTTGAATTTAGAAATTGTTTGTTAAATTATCAACTTTCATATGGATTACAGAATTGCATATTTTTTGGATGAATAAAACAATGTAAAGATAAATTTCATTTGGGGATAAATTATTATTAATATATGCAAAGTCATATTGTTTAATAAGTTTTGCATTCTATCTTGCCATTGTTCATTTGTTGTGTGTGAATTTTGGGTTAAGTATTGCTTTAGTATAACGGGTAAATTTTGAAATGTGTTAAAAATATGACCACAATTAACATTTATATTCTTGGTAATGATGGAACATTTTGAAATTAAATTAAAAAAACAAATGCATGAGAAACTTTTTGAATATCCTATTAAGACCCAGTTGACACAGAACTTATTGGTGATGAGTAGGCTTTTTGGGGTTGAACATTGTCCATAGCAACCAGGGGAGTTGAACAGGCTTTTCAGACTCTTAATTTTAATTTTATAATTTATAGAACTCATGCCTTTTGAATGAAAAAAAATCCATAAAATGGAACAGTATTGGCTTTTAATATTGTAATACATTTTACATAAATTTAATATATGAGTTATATGATTAAAACCATAGTGGTTTTGTTTTCTGAACATTCAATGTCATAAATATGTATACAATAGCCTCTCTTTGAATTTCTTTCTCTTGCATATTTGTACTTATTTAACTGGATATTAGATTCTGCCACGATTGTGCCATAAAAAACGTGTTTGTTATATTTTATTTTTGTTATCTTTTACAACAAAGTTGCAGTGTACACTGATACTTTCAACAGAAACAATATTTTATTTGCATGTTTTGCTGTGCTATGCCTAACCCAGGAACATTAGATTATTACAAAAAACAAACTGTTTAGAGTGTTACAACATGTTTGACTGCCAAAGATACATTTGTTTTGTTACAGAGTAAAATTTCATTGAGAAGTCGGTATTCATACACATTTAAACTTGAAAGACTTAGTTTCATGGTTTTGTCACACTAGATTGTATATCATGCAGAATTTTAAAGTTAAATAACTGGTTTACTAACATGCATTTAAATATGCATAACCTATTAATAGAAACTTATGACTCAGACCTGTTTCAATACTGACTTTGTTGAAGTTTCTTGTATAGATCGGTATGTCTGGTACATTTTGAGATTATTTGAACTTTTTAGGACATGGGCTTGGTCAAAATATCAGTACACAAGTTCATTTTCCACTTTTGACTTTGGTTACTTTTAATCAACACAACATTGTCTTATTATGTAATACATGCATAGAAATTTTCATATTCATCCAGCAAAGCCAAAAAGGCCATCTAATTGTCATTATTTTATTCTTGAAATACTCAGCTGTATGCCTATTCTGTTGCTTGCAAACAAATTAACTTACGAAGGTCATGTTAACTTAATTTATACATTAGTTGCACAGATTTTTTGTTGCTTGAAGATTCAAATAACATTTCCTTAAAATTTACCTACTATTGACTTAAATACATTTCTTTTCATTGACCTACTTTTGATCTAAATACATTTCTTTCCAATTGACCTACTTTTAACCTAATTAATACCAATAAACCTTGAAAACTGTATTCATTTACAGTTTGCCTTATCATGCTTGTAGATATAGACATATTAATGCTTTGGATATGCTGTTCTGTCAATGTTATTAGCATACAATTTCTGATTTTCATTTTCAAATTGAGTTCTCATCCTTACAAGTCCCTAGCCTTCTTATAAGAAAATATGGCCATTTGTTGAAAAATTGTTATGTTGCCAGACACTTTTATAGTGTACAGACATCTGAGTTTAGTCAGACTTTTATTTTTACAACATTCTTATTGCCAAAATTTTCCTAGCCGACTGCACTTAGACCATTGGGATACCTCACACGACTTCATACATAGATACTGTGAATTTATTCATTTTCGTTGGATACCAATTTTCGTGGATTTTGTGGTTACAGGTGAACAACAAAATTAAATGTTTGACCAATGACAAATTTTCTATAGGCTTGTATGTAGACTTCATCAAAACCACAAAATTAAATATCAACGAATCTGCAAATTTTCCCTAATCCATGAAAATTTGTACCCACTAAAATAAATGAATCCACGGTAGTTTGTTTCACAAGTGTTTCATAATATTAATTTATTTCAATTTGGCAGATAATGTAGGGATAATCTATAATGTATAGTATTTGAATTGTACAACACTGTTTGTTAGTAGATTCTGATACTAGAGATGTAATTTCATTTGTCCCATAATTCTGATAATTTTACATTTGCCAACCAAATACATGCACTTAGGGGAGGAAATCTGTTCCGTTCCTACTTTCATCAGAGAACTGAATTCATAACAGAAATAAATACCAGTACTTTGAATAAAATAGTTTGTTTTAATCTTAAGTAAGATGCATTATGGATAAATATATGAAATCAAGCAGTATTTCATATTTTTATGTGCATTCTATACCATGATACCTCTCTTTTATTTTGATTTATTATTTCTTAGGAAGTATAATTTCTACAAATTGCATTATTTTGTTTGAATTCTTATTGCATACAAAATTTCATAAAAATCTGATATACAGCCAAATTCAGTATATTTTTCCATTACAGCTAATTTCCTAATGCATTTAGAGCAATACTTTGGTTAGCTTGCTTGCTTTGATTGAGTATTGTATAATTGTAATTGGAATAACGTCCACTCAAATTTAAATATAATATACAAGTTTGCTATGCCTATAAATATTTATTGAAGATATCAATGGATCTTAAATACTAAGATTGAGTATACGTTAATACAAACAGAACAAGCAAGCCAACCAAAGTTTTACTCTACAAGCATTAGGAAATTAGCTGTAAGGATAGTGCTAATTTTAAACATTATAAATATGTGATAGAATTATATGTTATATTTATGTACAATAGATAGAATGGAAATAAAGGTATAAAACTAATTTACTGTTCTAATCTTTGTTCAATTTATTGTTAGAACCTGCCCCATGTGCAAGATTTGTCAAGGGTGAGTCTGTGCTCCGTGTTTTAACCCTGTTTGAATTTAATTCCTAAAGAGTGTTTGCTAACCAACCAAACTCACGAAAAATTGATTTCATAAAGACTAAAATCAGATTGTATTCCTGGACTGACAGATATTACTGTAAATACAGAAGTTATTGCGATGTTATTATTATTGGGGAAAATGTGACAAATCGCAATAATTTAAACTTGCATTTTGAAATGTTTTATATGAATTTAACAGGTTCTTCACAATGTCGCAAAAAATAAAATCACATTTTAGTCAAAAAGGAAAAAATCACAATTATAAATGCACACAATAATTTCTGAATTTACAGTAGTTAATATTGTTTTATACAGTTCTTACTGAAAAGGCACCAGAAGCCCTTTTAATTTCAATTTGGTTATAAAAATAATATTAGGGTGAAATTTTATTTGAAAGGATGTGGAAATGCTATGCCTTTGTCTTTACTGTGATGTTTGACTAAAATTGATAAATTATTAATATGAGAAAACATTAACTTTTTGGAGGTACCAGTGTCATTTATAGATATATATTTAAAAAGTGCAGATTTAGTACAAGTAAAGAATAGTTTACTTATCAATGCTCCATTGGTCATATTGAACCTGATAAAAACTTATATAGTGTTTTTTAAATAGCAATGATTAAAGATTGATATCATCCTCTGTCAAAAGGTGAACTTGTTTTGTCAGAATGGTCTTTAATCTTTGTAAAAGTGTTTGATCAAGCAGTTGATGTAATCCATTTATTACCCATATCAGCAGTGTCAATATTACATATTTCCATTTGTAAACAAAGTCTCAAATTACACTTTCAAGTCCTATTATTACTTGTAATAACCCATTAATGTCACTTTCTATTCAACAAGGTCATAATCCATAGTGTTTTGTAAATAAAAATTCAAACAGAAATTAAACATATTGATTCTAATTTCAAAATGAGAGTAGTTCTGAAATGACAATAAGAAAAACAGTGAATCAATTTTCCGGCTGATCCTATAGTTACAGCACATGTATGTAATCAAACTCACATGGGACTCAAAGAAGAACATTTACTATGAAAAATCAATTATATAAATTCTAATTAAATTTGTAGGATGAAATGATGGTGGAATTTTGAGGGTCTAAAGGGGAGGGACTTGTAAAATTAAAACTATGATTTGATTGGTGGAATTTAATGGAATAAATATTTACAGTTTGATTAAGAAGATATGTTTGTATTGCCATTTGATAATGCAAAGTAAATGTTTATAATTTATAATCAGAGATGTATTATTTTAGTGACTGCTGCCTTTTAATAAAATATTGTATTTATACATGTATATGAGAAAATTATGATAATATATAGTGTGTTTGAACTTGTGTTAGTTTAATACTTAATGTTTGCATATGATAATGTGGTTGTCAACCTTTTTGTATTTAAAATGCACCAAGTCAATGTCAGATTAAAAAAAAGTGTTTAAATCAAGAATGATGCTTTATTATAATAGACATTTAAAAGTCTATATTATAAAATCCATTCTGTATCTTCATTTAAGAGTATTTAATAACCTTACTGTATTATTGTGATATTCTGTAGAAAATTGGTAAAAAAGAAATTCTTTTAGAAAGTCATTGTATATACTAACAATTTCCTTGCCATTATAATGACCTAATATTTCATTAGAAATGAATTCACTGAAAAATCTTTTCATTTAACATTTCCTTTTGAAATTGATTTTATGTTTTGATTCATTGAATATACAAAATAAAAGTGTAGTCATTGAGGCTACTGAAGAGTGGACTTTAAATTGAATTGAGTCAATTTGAGTGAACAATTTGGTCAAATAAATAAAATATATGTTAATGCATGTAAAGGGACAGGTGAATTTTAGGAAAGTAAGATTTAAATAAATATATTGACAATTTATTATTTTGTGCCTTTGTAATCGCTGAAATGTTTTCCCCACTTGAACGGTTTACTATAGTTGAATCACCTAGTTGCAAACATTTTTTTGTGTGGATGTAACATGTCTTTTATAGAGAAAATTGTCCACTGAAAACTGAACTATTTTGTCATTTAAACCACATTTGGAAGAGAAACAACATTTCTTGCATTATAATAAAGGCTTTGACTGTTTTTGCAAAAGGTTTTGCCCTTTCATAGTGTCAAATTTATCTACCATTTTTTTTCCTAGTTATAGGAAATTTCTTTAAATTAATCAATTAGTGATTTGTTTTAGCCCATTAATCAAGGCTGCTACAATATAGTAAAAATAAAGTGTAGAGCAATGACAATATTCTCAACACCATTTCCAGTGATATCTTTTTTGCTTTTTTTGTTTTCATGGTTTTGTTTGTTAAATGTATTTTGTGTATGTTTATATTATTTGTCACAAACTTATTGTTCAGAGTTTATATGACAATAAATATTTGAATTGAATTTGAAGATATCTTAGTTAGAAAACTAAAAAATCAAACACCTGGTTAACAGGTGCATATAAAACAAATCAGTTGAATTGCTTGGTGTGTATTTTCATTACAACTAAATTTTTATACCCAAAACTTTTCTGTGACAAATGGCTGCTTTTTTTCATCAGCTGACCAGTTTAAAAAATTTAAATGAATTCTAATTTCAACTTTTCAAAATTTATTGTTCCAGTGGTATTTTGAAAGGGCAAACTAGCATGGATAAGCATGTACCTAACCACTGGATGCAGCTTTGATGTAGTTAAAAGTTGGTTAAAATTACCCGTTAAAGTCTATCAAAATTCTTTAAAACATATCACACTGTATTGTTTTCCTTTAAATGAATTATAGACTTATGAATTGTCATAGAGCATAAAGAAGGATAACTCTTGAATAATTTATGAAAAAAAACATTATATGCATGTACTTAATGTAATTTTCTGGCTAATTGTTTTACAGAAGTACGAGAGGTACATCCAAGTGTAGAACCTGAGGTGTCCACAATAGAAGAGGAAGAAGAGGAACCTCCCAAAGGTAAAATAAGTTGCTTATATCAGACTTAATGAAACTATAAAAAAATTTGTTTTTTTAATATTAAAAAATTCTGTTCTAAAGTAATTACTGCAAATAAGAGTTTGAAGAATGTTTTGTCATTTGAAAAATAGATCGAAGCAGTCAAGAGGGTAAGAAAATTCAATTGCTTTCTTGCAAGTGTTTTAAGTTTTTGTATGAGGAGGAATGTTAGGGGGAAAGGCATGTAGTTATTTTAACTGAGACATTTTAAAAAGCACTCAAAATATGTGTTAAGCAATTGAAGTTTAAGATTTGTTATAATAATATTGCAGAAGAAGAAACCATTATGACTACAGGTGAAGTTCAGAACTAATTACTGTGTGATTTGGTTTTGGGACTTATTAGGATGTGGGTTTCTTGTTTTGTGGTGTTTTTTCGTTATGATGAGGATCTGGCTTTTTGTATATATTTTATAAAAACTGTCACCCTTTCACTAGCATGTAAGATAATCCTGAACCAAATCTTGAAGAAACAATATACAAAAGAACCTTCATACAACTTATCTTTCAGTAGAAAAACCCTATGACTTCAATTCTTTATTGCAGTTATAAAAAAATGAAATACCATCTTCCATTATACCATAACAAACATCAGCATTGTGTCTTAAACAGGCGTATCAGATAGTTTCAGCTTTACATATATAGTATTGAATAAATCATTTGATGATTGTTCTTACCAGTTGAAATTATCCACTATCATTTATTTATTTTATTTTTCTTAATTTAAGTGAATAGATATATGATATATCATTAAAATTTTACATTAACAAATTATGTTAAGATGATCAATGTGATGCAAAACTGTTAATCAATGTTAATGGCACTATAAAACCAGCTGAAAACTAGGCTTGGAGAAATATTTTCAAAATGTGTTTCAATCTGTTTGTCTGTTACAAAATTTGTCCTTTCAGTTTTAACAAAGCGTGAAGGATTATGCCTGAGAGATTTTATGTGTTTACTGTTACAAAATGTTAACTTTTTTCTAGAGATGAGAAATTTATCCTAGGAAAATCTCTTACAGTTTACATTAGAATAGATAGAGACTTGACAAAAAACTAATTAACAACAGGCTCGTAGCCAGGAATTTCCAAGGCTGGGTTATTTCTTCTCTTTAACTCCTCTTTAACAGTTACAATTCGAACAGAACGTTGATTTTAACAGTGCTTATTTGTTTTCAAGGGGTGAGGGTCCGAACCCCCTCTGGCTACAGGTATGAACAGTGAAGATGTGCACCTAATTATGATGTTGTTTGTTTACAGGAGTGGTGGCTCACAGTAACAAAATTGAATCTTGACATATTTACACATATGAAGATATTCATGGCAAAATATTTTAACAATTTTATTTTAATAAAATGAAATTTGACAGAATTAGATTAATACAGATTTTGGTTGTGAATGCAAGTTTTAAAAAAGTTTAATAATAGAAATAATGTCTTTCATTATGGAGAAAAATATGAAAAATTGTTATAACGGTTAAGAACATTAGGTCTATGGTTAAACAAATTTTGGGAAAATTGAAGATAATCAGTTACAAGTTTTAGTTTAAAGTATCTAACTACTGTTTGTTCCTAAGTTTACCAATTTCATCCAGAATTTGCTAATCTTTGTAAAAGATTAAGTCAGACAGTTATAAGGTTTGCTTTATATGGATATAAAACATTGGTAATGGTTCATTTAAGGAATGACTGTAATATTTTTTCTGTCTATGAAGAAATAACATAAAAATGTGGTACACACTGAATAACGCGCGTAGCGGGTTATTTAACAGTGTGCACCACATTTTTTATGTTATTTCGAATAGACAGAAAAACTATTACAGTCATTTCTTATAATTCAATTTAAAATTCCATTTAAACTGTAGAAAACCATGAAAAAACGTTGACGACGTCACGGTCACATGACTAAATTATGTCTATGGGCTGTAAACCAAATAACGTCAGCCAATCAGAAGACGTGTTACTTCCAAAATTAAATTATTAACACATGTTTTATATTTCCAGAAGGAGAATGGAAGTTATGGGTAACAACAGGAGGGAAAGAAGATATGTCAACATTAAATCGTGTGATGTTATATGTATATGGGTCAAACAATGTGGCAGGTCCTATGGTACTTGGAAGTGGTAAAGAGGGTCATTTCCAGGCTGGTGCTACTGATGAATTTAAGGTATGAGTTTATGATACAATAGTTAAAAGATATGGAAGCTAATATAAAAAAGAAGATGTGGTATAATTACCAATGAGACAACTCGCCACAAGAGACCAAATGACACAGAAATTAACAACTATAGGTCACCTTGAGGTCTTCAACAATGAACTTAGCCCATACCGCATAGTCAGCTATAAAAGGCCCTGAAATGACAATGTAAAACAATTCAAACAAGAAAACTAACGGCCTAAATTTATATACAAAAAATGAACGAAAAGCAAATATGTAACACATAAACAAACGACAACCACTGGATTACAGGCTCCTGACTTGAGACAGGCACATGCATACAGAAATTGGCAGAGTTAAACATGTAAGCGGGATCCCAACCCTCCCCTAACCTGGGACAGTGGTGTAACAGTACAATATATAAGAACGAACTATATAAATCAGTTGAAAAAGGCTTAACTCATCAGATAAGTAATATTCTTTCATTCTCAATTTTATTTAAAAAAGAAGCTAGTGGACAATTTTCACTCTGAGTGATACAATCAAAAATCTTTGGATTGCAAAACAACATGTGGTCTGTGATGAAGCTGACATATATTACCAAAATTGTTAAAGCCTAAGAATACATACCCTTTTTGACCTCATTAGTAGTAAAATTTTACAATTGATGTAATTTTTGAAGATCTTCAGATTAGTTAATATGCAGAAGTTTGATAAACAAATAGAGGTCATAATATGTATCGTCTTTTAAAGGTTAACCTTGGTGGTAACTTAGGAGACATTTATAAGATCAGGATTGGTCATGATGAAGAGAAAGATAACAGTGGATGGTTTGTAGAAAAGGTAATTATTTTTATATTGGTTTTCGTATTATCTACCTCCGAAAAAATATGAAGATTCAAAGGAACAATAAAAAACCAGAAGCCAAATAAATAAAGAAAGAAAGAGTCAACACCATGACCAAAAAGACAAAAAGACATACAACAGTTCACTCAACACTGCAAAAAAAACTTATGACTACGCAAAAGTATAATGCAAGTCAGTAAGTGGTAATTTAAGGATTAATATAAAATTTTCATCCTGTTGTTTCAAGGAAACTTATTGAATTCAAAAGCTTATTGCTTAAATTTTATTCCTGACCAGTAGGTGTATTCTGTTTGTTAAAAAACACATAATGTAAGTAAGAAAACCCCAAAGAAAAGTTATCTTACAACAAATTTACATAATAGACCATAAGTTTTGTCATTTTTATTTGTAATAAATTTTACTGACATATTACAATTAATATCTGTTTACCGTAATTTTCAGGTTAAGTTACAGGATTTAATGGTCAATAGCAAAACAGCTAATTTGTCAGTAAATAGATGGATGTCAAGACAACAGGAGGATTGTGATGTCTGGAGAGAAATACCTGTTACATTCTTTGATAAACCTTTACTGCCAGGTAAATTGTGGAGAGATACATACATATAACATTCTTTAATCAACCCTTTTACTGCAAGGTATATTAGTGAAGATAAAATCTAACATTCTTTGGTAAACCCTGCTGTCAGGTAAATTATGGAGGGATACCTTAATTTCTAAAGTTTAACTTCAAGGAGTTTTAAAGTTGAATAGTGGAAATGATCTGAAACAGATGAATGTCATTTTCTGACAATTTGTGACAAGGGAGATAATTATCAAATTGTGTGTGAAAGTTTTTTCAGTTTTGACATGTTGTATAAGTTGATTGATGTCATGAACATTTTACAGAAAATGTATTCGTAATAGGTAACAGCAGCAAAGTCCTCTTGACCTATATACAATGAATAGATTTGGAAACTAATTATATGTTTTTATTTACAGTTGTAGTTTATACAGTAGAGGTATATACAGGAGAACAGCAACAGTCAGCATGTACCTCTAGAGTATCTATTCTAATGTCTGGTGAGATTGGGGATTCTGGGAAGAGGAGGTTGTTCCAGTCATCGGAAGGAAATACACCTTTTAATACAGGGAGTGTAAGGAAAACTATAAACACAACCATCAATAAGATTTCATATTTGATATACCCAATTTTCTTTTGAGCAGGATCTGAGATCTTAGAGCTTAATTTACAGGCTTCATTGCTAGTTACAAAGCTTAATGGAATACATAGGTATTCTATTTTGCTATGATTGTGTGTGATTTTAATTGATGAAGGCTTTTGAAAATATTACCCAACTTTCTTAAAAGACTGAAATGGTGAATTGTTAATTTTCATAAAGAGTTATGTTTTGACTCATATACATTCACATATTGATTGTTTAAAAGCCATGAAACAAATCACAGATTATACAGTAATTTTGGTGATTTCTTTAAAGATTAACAGGTCAGTTTTATTTGCAGAAAGATGTTTTCAAAATAGAAGCTGTATCTTTGAGTAACTTAGAGGAAATCACCATTAGCCATGATAACCATGGTGATTATCCAGGATTATATCTGGACAAAGTTATCATCAGTGTCAAAGATGAACAGTTTTTCTTCCCATGTGACAGGTATGTAAGCACAAGTCTAGTCCATAGTTAATTGTTTAACTAGCTAAGTCAAAAGGACCATCTTGCAAGATAAAAAAAATTATCATGAACTTTAACAAGAAGCAGTAAGCTGATTTATTGAATGAATAACAGAATTATAGATTATCATTGATCATCTCAACGATAATGATCTTCTCGCTTGAGCTGGTACGGCAAAAGTGAGAAAAGCAATCGAGTTGAGTTGACCAATGATAATCTGTTTATCGCTATTTTACCTTTGACGACATTGTCAATTTCATGTCAATTTCATTAGCAATGCCACATGCCCCCTTAGTCTTTAACGATAATTTTTATATCTTGACTCCACTGAGAAAGAAAATTACCAATCAGCAAGATCACAGGAAAGTTTTGTAAAATAGGGATAATGTTGATTATTAATTTTGTGTTAAAGTTACAGAAAAACATTTGATATTGTCAAATGTTTACTCAGAAAAGCATATCATAAATAAGAGTGGAAGATTTCGAAAGGACATTCAAAATTCATTAGTAAGAGGAAAACAAACAACTCCACGGCAACAAAATACAACAACAATGTGGCACCCATCCAGTTGCTCATTTTTAATACAAATTAGATTATTAATTCCCTTCTGACATGTCACAATAAAAAATAGTCAAATTTGTATTGACAAATGTTATGTTTTTTTTGTAGGTGGTTGACACAAGATGATGGTGATGGTAAATGTGAAGTCACCCTAAAACCTAAACCAATGCCTAAAGAATCGAGTAAGTTTTGTCTAAAGAAATGTGAAGTCATTCTGAAACCTTAATTATCTTGAATATACCGACTTTAAATAAAGCTTCATGTCATATGTCTTAATGGTAAACTGATTGTTTTTATTTTAGAAGGAGAATATAGATTATCTATAAAGACAGCAGAAGATTCCTTGCCAGCCAATGGTGGATCAGTAACATTTGTATTGTATGGGGATGTGGGGAGGAGTGAGGAGATCAAACTGTTCTCTCAAACATCTACAACAAGTCTGTTTGAACCAGGAAACATTGATAAGTTTGAGGTGATTATTCCTGTGTTTCATGTGATTTAGTCCTGATGATGAAGAGTCTTATTTGTTCCCGTCTGCAAGATTGATAAATGTTAAAATTTAATAGAATCATTAATTTTAGAATAAACTAGATTAAGTGCTATAATTAAATCTGAATAAATTATGTGGGAAGGTTTTTAAAAGCTGAAAAGATGCTAAACAAAATGAAATTTTGAATGGAATTTTGAAAATTAGTGAAAAGATGAGCGTGGGTTCCGTCTTTCTATCAATTTTTCCCCTTTTGATAGTTTTGCTCATGATAAAATTATTCATCAATTTGATTTGTGTCATTGAACATGTATCAGCATTGCCCTGTAAAGATCATGCTGTATGTGCTAAAATCTCAAGTTAATAATAAAAAAAAAATAACTATGGTTTTTGTAATAGATTATAACAGTATCAGGGACAAATGAACAGGTTTGTCTAAAATAATGTTAAAAAACGACTTACATGCATGAGTATTTTTTATAACAATACCATCATTTTTAAAGCATGACATGATATAAATAATTTTTAGAGAAAACATAATGAATACAAAAGATTTTAAAAGTAAAGCTTAAACTCATAGTTGTTTATTCTCACATTGTAAACAATTAATTACTATTATTGCATGACTTTAATAGGTTTTCCCTGTACCAGTAAGCAAATTTTGATTATAATACATTTTGTACTTATTTAACCATAGACCAGGAGTTTGAAATGTGTTTTCTTAAAAGCAAATAATGTGAAAATGGGGTTTGGAAATGCACAGTATGAATGCTACATTTAACTTTTGCTTTCATCTTTACAAAATTTATCTTGTTGGTGAAAGGATTTTTTTTACTGTTTAGTTTGAACACTACATTTAAGATATTACACATTCATATTGTTACATGTTGGTTTTAGAAATGATTTGTTGATTCTTTGAATCATTGACTGGCTGTAGCACATGAGTTCATGATTTAATGAAATGGTTGTTTTAAATACTTGTTTTTAATTTTGCAGTCCAAATAGCCTAGTGAAATTAAAATACTGAAGAAATTAAAGTTATCATTTATTGTTGTAAATCCTTTGCCACATGCAAAAATGTCAAATCTTCAAGTGCAATTGAAAAAATTTGTTGAAGGAAAATCGCTTCTTAAATAACGAATGCAAGTTTTTATCATTGCAAACCAGTTGCATTTTTGCATAAATATGAACATCACAATAGTTTCAGATTTTGATATAAATATTTCAACAATGGTAATAAACAAAACTACAAATGACTCTTTGATAAATTATAAATTTTGTATCAAATTGATAAATGGTATAATGTTAATATTATATTTCAAAAAAACAATGCATGAAGATTGTATTTTGCATCCCAATGTGAAATTAAATAGTTCATATCTGTATATTTTTGTATAATTGTTTTTTTACTCTTCCTTATATTAGATATCAGCAGGAGAACTTGGAGAGCTGTATAAAATCAGGCTGACAAAACAAGATATAATTCAGTGGGAAGGATGGCATCTTTTAGAGGTAAGTTAACTGGTGATAAGGTCAAAGAGGGACTTTGAGAGTATGGCCAACACAATTTAAGGTCATCTTGGCCTGAGGGAGTTGGAACATAATTATCGTAGTTATTTCTTAATTTTGCAACAGAAATGTTTTATAAGAATGTTCCATTTTTTATGCTCTTCAACTTGATATTTGATTTGGTCATATATTTTTCTTAATTAGAGCACCTCTGGTGAGGTCTTTGCAGACGAAGCAGACGTCTGGCATACCAAACTATAAGCCGTGCATCTTTGATGAGTTTTTGCTACTTTTTAAAACAGTGATGAGAATCAGCGCGTGGAAAAATAATCATTGTATAATGTAGCTTACAAATTTTATAGATAAAAATGCAAGATGTAGAAACCGATGAAGAATACACATTCCACTGTGATAGATGGTTATCTCGGGACAAGGAAGATTTTGATGTTGTAAGAGAATTCCCTATTAGTAGGAAGACTGGGTCGACACCACAAGGTATATATAAAGGCTTGTTCCTTGAAAATATTTGGAAATGTCAACACTATAGGATATTTGTAAAGTTCGGTTGTTGGTCAATCTCTTACGCTCTATGTCCATTTTAGCTACAACAGAAAAATAAGTTCTATTTGTAGTACAATGTAGATTATTCAAGAAAACAAAAAACAGCACTTATAAATTTCATGTATTTGAAGTGCTTTTCTGGATGTACTTTCATAAGGAACGCTCAAAGCCAAATATTTGAAAGTAAGGGATGTAAAAGAACCAAAACCTCTTTCAGAGCTATATGAAAAAATCAAAGAGCAGATTGCTCTGAGGGATACGATTGCCGTTGTTTCATTGACACATGTGAACATGTAGCTGGATAATACTATTTTCAAGACTAATTCAACTGCACATGTAAAATAGTTACAAAATAGCTAGTCCGAGATTACTCTGACGTCCGACGGCTGTTTTGCCAGACAAGCTGGGGCCGTGGGACCCATTTTTGTACTATCAATTCCAAGTTTACTTTCCACAGCAGTCACTGAGACTCAGAGTGAGAGAAGGTATCTTATCACCTATTTTCCTATGTTAATTCCAGGAGGAACCCCATTTCTAACTCTTTAAATATTTAATTTCCTTTGGGTCAGTGATGACTCCTTTCCGTACACATTCCTAGGTTTAAATTGCAATCACTTTTAATATAATACGACGTTTATTGACAGAACGAGCTAATGCTCGACGTGTTTTGATTCAGAATTCATGGAAGTTACTTCCGGAAGGGAGACAACTCGAAACGATAAAATGGAAGACTCCATTTCGCCTGAAGGGGTGTTCTACGATGCAGACTACATTTATTTTGATTTAAATGATGCATATGATTTAAAATTATGCAACAACAATAACTCTCAATAGCAGACATACATAGAAAAGATCCCATGAGTTATAAATTAGTTAATTGAGTGGGGAATCCAGAGCAACCATTCAATCTAAAACCCCTTGAAGTCGAGAAACAATATGCATGCGCATAATTCCAAAACAAACCCTTGAGCAAGAACGTATATTAAATGATTATTAAACGACCTAGATGGTTCTCTATTTCTTTATGGAAGTACAATCTCAAATATCAGTTTCATAACGGTAACATATAAGAAAAACTCCACTTCAGTTCTTATATGACAGAAATAGATTTATCGGAATTCAGAGAACTCTCGCATTTTATCAAAACTGGGAATTCACTCTGACGTGATTCTAAATTTATAAAACACTAAATATAAATACTGCTTAATTCTGATTTTCCGTGTTGTTAAAAACACGCATATAAGTCGAGGGAATTATCAAACATGAAGATTATGAAAAGAACATTATAGGAAAGTTGTTTAAGTTCAATCCCTTTGTTTGTTTTTACCTTTTAAAGCAAGACAATCATAAGAATCTGAGATGTTCCTTAATGTTTAGAATAAAACGATTGACGTGAGGGCAATGCTCTGAGCCACCGGTATAAGTCTACAGATTGCTTGAAAGCAATCGTATCCCAAAAAGACTTTGGATTAGAGAACCTTATGAGTATATTTATGGTATTTGATTTATTTTACTTTGTTTTTTGCAGTTAAAATCTATGAAGTTAGCATTCACACAGGAAACAATTGGGGAGCAGAAACTGATGCCAGTGTTTTTATCAATATATTTGGTACTATAGGAGATACAAGTAAAAGACTTTTGTACCATTCCAAAAATAACTCACAAAAATTCCAACGTGGGCAAATAGACTTATTTGAAATTGAGGCTGTATCTTTAGAAAATTTAACACACATAGAGATTGGACACGACAGAAAAGGTCATGGTGCTGGGATGTATTTAGATAAAGTTGTGATATCTGAGAAAGATGACTCAGCTAAAGAGTATGTGTTCCCATGTCGTGCATGGTTAGATGACAGAGAGGGTGATGGTAAAACATGGAAGACACTTCCTGTTTTAGGTAAGATCACTTTTACAGTCAAATGTTGTATGATAAGGTGGATGATTGGAGACATAGAGACTTAAATAACTATTTTTCTGTTAAGTTTAGATAGTTTGGGTTCATTAGATACTTATGTTATTTGTCCAAATGTTTAGAAAAGCGGAATTAGTTTTACCTATGATTGCATTGAGGTCAGGTTCATTTGAGGTTTTGTATTGCCACAAAAATTGCACAAAGGTCAGTTTCGTTTGCAATTTTGTTCTGCCCCAAAAACTTTTGCATTTCAAGGTCAATTCTGAATTTACATATATGTGAATCCAAAGAAGAAGACTATTTTGTTTATGATACAGCATGGGAATATGTAAATTAAAAAAAAGGCATTGTAAAAAGGTTATTTATACATGTTTTTAATTCCTTTTCAGATGTTTTAGATACTAAAAAGGCTAAGCCCAAGATTGATTCCAGTAAAAGTGCAGGTAAGTGTTATAACAATACTTTGACCAAGTACACATGGTTTGTATACTAGCTGGTATCTCATAGTTTTATTTATGAATTTTCACAATAATAATAAGAGCGAGTCCTAAAAATAGAGGGAATTTTGTTTAGGGCTATTCCATTAAAATGCATGTGGGAGAGTAGGAAGGGACTTTCAAAATTGCCATTCGTAGGCTACGCATACCCACATCCGGTTTTATAATAAAATGACATCAGATCGGGAATGAAAGGTGAAATATATACAGAATTTGTCGCAATTTTTGTCATGCGTAGGAACTATTTTGTGTTAAATATGTACTACTTTCTGGTATGTGCTTTCTGGACGGGTCCAGTTAGTGGTGTTACACCTACACCAAAAAACATTTTTTAGATGATTTTTCATAATGGTAATAGGCACATACTGAAAAAAAGACCCATGACCCACATTCAATGATTAAACTTCCCTTCGTATGTATACCCTCCCACATACATTTTAATTGAAAAGCCCTTAAGCCTTATAGTTATTTATCATGGAAAACAAAAGCATAACATACAATCTCAGGTTTATCAATGTGTTCAGAAAAAAAAATTGTAGGGGTTTGTTTTTAATAGACTTCATAATTTTTTTGAATATACTGGTATTGTCAATAAATATAGGAGAAAATTACATCCCTAGGTAAATGGAAGAACGTCCAGGTAACAGTTAAGACAAGTGACTTGGACAATGCTGGAACAGAAGCTCAGGTCTACCTTACAGCCTATGGGGATAAAGGACAGTCAGATAAACTATCATTGACTTCTCCAGATAGTGCTCATGTCTTTGCTAAAGGTGCTGAATCAGAAATCAATGTAAGTGGAAACTGATATATATGTATGACACTGATTTCTGGAGAAACTTTATCAGACAAAATATTTTTGAAGGCAAATAAAAAAATGTACATAAAACAGTTGGGAGGCTCAAAACAGATCTAACAAAATTAATGAATATCAAACTTTGCTAAGAGTTGCTGTTTTTTTTTGCAGTACAGTTACATTATTTGGAAAAAATTACAATCTTAATGTATCGATTAAAGCATGTCTGTCTTTTGGTGACAGCTTTAAGATTATTACTGGACACTTATCTTTTAAATACCAATAATCTTAAAAATTCTTTCCTACAGTGCTTGCAAGTTTTATTTTAAAGGTCATTCTTCATTTCACATGTTTGCATATAAATTACAGGTATCTTTTGGTGATATTGGTGAGCTAACAAAGATCAGATTAGAACATGATGGAACCAGTAAACATCCGTCATGGCATGTTGATTGGGTAAGTGTTACGCTCTTTCTGAAGACAGGTTTTAAGTAGGCAATCTAGGCAGCATGTCAGTTAACTGCTAGTAGTCTGATGTTATTTATGTATTATTGTCATTTTGTTTATTTTCTTTGGTTACATCTTCTGACATCAGACTCGGACTTCTCTTGAACTGAATTTTAATGTGCGTATTGTTATACGTTTACTTTTCTTTGGTTAGAGGTATAGGGGGAGGGTTGAGATCTCACAAACATGTTTAACCCTGCCGTATTTTTGCGCCTGTCCCAAGTCAGGAGCCTCTGGCCTTTGTTAGTCTTGTATTATTTTAACTTTAGTTTCTTGTGTACACTTTGGAGTTTAGTATGGGGTTCATTATCACTGAACCAGTATATATTTGTTTAGGGGCCAGCTGAAGGATGCCTCTGGGTGCGAGAATTTCTCGTTGCATTGAAGACCTGTTGGTGACCTTCTGCTGTTGTCTGCTCTATGGTCGGGTTGTTGTCTCTTTGGCACATTCTCCATTTCCATTCTCAATTTTAATGCAGTTTCTAAGTTTAAAAAAGCTATAGAAACAGCAGTTGTCTTGATAACTTTACAAAACAAAGTTTAGAACATTTTGTTTTACCTATATCTTATATATGTATGCCATAAACAAAACTTTACTGTTCATGGAATTTCTGTTAACCTGATTGTAGTTTTATATTGGTTGTATAGTTATTATGTGTCCTTGTTTAGAAGATTCCATTTTATTACAGGTGAAATTAACAGCAGGTGACAATGATGAAGTGATGTTTTATATTAACAAATGGTTTGCTATAGATGAAGAGGATGGACAGATACTCAGGGAATTCTCTGTTATAAATTCAGATAGAGTACCACAGCCTTGTAAGTAAATTGAAAACATCTATAGTATAATTTTATTCCATTCAGTACCAGTACGGGTACTATTTTTACAATTTTTACACCAACCGTTTGGATTGGGAAATAGTCCCATATGAAATTAAATGCACCTTTATTTGCACATATATGGCCGCAATCAAGTATTTCTTTAAGATCCAGATATACAGATAAACGAGGAAGGATATTTTGTTAGTTGATGTGTCATGTTAAGTGCTGTAGGTCGATCCACACTTCAGTTAGGTGAACTTGACCTATATTAATGAAATAATGATTGATGGGATTAGCCGTTGTTTACAACAGCTCTATTTCTTTAGTTCTTATAATGGCCAAAACCTTAGAAATTAATGAATTTCTTTTTCAGCATGTCAGTATATCATTATAATTGAAACAGGAAGCAAAACAAATGCCTCAGCTAGTAAAGGTGCTGTGAACATGAATTTGATTGGTAACCATAGTGACACTGGACTGAGAAGATTAAACAAGTCATTGACTTCCAATTCACAACCATGGAAACCAAAACAAGAAGATATTTACATGATAGAAAGCATATCTGTTGGACAAATAGAAAAGATACATGTTAGATTTGAAGGAACGGGAACAGGTTAGTTATTGACTTTTTTTTAAAATCAGTCCATTAATTGCTTTTGTAAGAGAATTTGGGTGTCTCTTTTTTTGTGAATTTTCAGTGTCTGATGATAATTATAATGGCACTTTTTTTTTAGGTTAAGAGTATTTCCAAGTATTGCTATTTTAATTGTTGAAGCATTTGCTCCTTATCAAAATTATCTCAACATAAACTCATAATTAGGGGGCCTTTTGTAGCTGACTATGGGGAATGGGCTTTGCTCATTGTTAAATGCAATACATAGATCTATAGCTGTTGATTTCTGTGTCATTTTGTCTCTTGTGGAGAGTTGTCTCATAGTCAATCATTACACATCCTTGTTTTTATTATGTATCATTAAAAGATATTTGGTGTCCAAATTTGCCCATTGAATTATTCCATTTAGATAGTTATAGGTATACATTTATTTTTATGAAAAATTAATTGCAGCATTGTTTTGCTTAAAAGGTGTTTTATTACACGATTAACCAATAAGACAAAAGTTATTGAAGAATTTTGTTAATGAATTAACATCTTGTTTTTTGTTGTTGCAGAGGAATGGTTCTTGGACAGGATCAGTATATTTGACAAAGTTTCAGCTATCTCTAAGTCTATCTTCAATTGTTACACATTGTTAAGTACAGAAACTGACCAGATATCTGTCAATAAAGAATTTGATTTGTCAGGTAGGTTTATAGAACCTTATAAACATTGAATACTATTTGTAGTAGTTACCAATCTAATTAAAATTAAATGGGCAGCGACCAAGCATTAAAAATGAGTGAGTGAGAGATTTAATTTTAATTAGATTGAGTAGTTACTTAATTTGTAAATACATGTCTGTACTTCTCACTTTTAAACTAAATAGTCTGATTTAGTTTACTTATTAAAGACTAAATTGATTTAGTTTACTTATTAAAGACTAAATTCAGGCGTATCATGTATCATACAATTGGGGCAATATGCTCAACTGTTTCTCCATAGGCGGTAATGGTAAGGTTTTCTTCTGTAGGGAAGTCCATATCTTGGATATGTATAATGGCTTGTTTAGTAGCTAAGACATTTTCACATATGTGGTTAAATTTTCAGGGTACGAGGTGTGATTCATTTTTCTGTAAATTAGCATACCCCAAAAATCCTTTCGTGATGTGGTTCTTCATGGTAAAAAATCGCTTTTTTTTCACAATAATTTCTTTGAATACATTTAATAACTCCATAGCTTTTACACATTTATTCTATGGTCCTCTACCTTCCAGATCAACACAAATGGTTAAGCTGAGTCACTTGTTAAAAATTGAAACATGTCCAATATCAATACACAGAGATTTTTTTGTATACACACAACTTTTGTGTTTCTCAATTGGAGGCACATTAGGGAATTGACCCAGTTAGCATTATGAGTATTCTGTTTCTATATTTAATAGATTACTGAGGGAAAATAAAATGAAAATCTGCCATAGAATTTTCAGTACTACTTTTGAAAGTCAATGTATGTATGCAACAACAAATCAGAACTGACATAAATAAACCAATAAAAGTAAATATTTTGTTGTCTTAATATAAATTAATGTTATGTAAAGCATAAATCTTCCAGATTCTCCTTCATATGTCGTGGGTACCAATTTTCATTGGTGAGGGAAAACTATGTTCGTGGATATTTAATTTTGTTGTTTTGCGGAAGTCTGCATACAAGCCTTAAGAAAATTTGTCATATGTCGAAAAATTTGATTTCGTGGTTCAACTGTACCCACGAAATCCTCGAAAAATTGGTATCCCATGAATGATAATGAAGCAACAGTAGCTAAAACTTTTAACTGCATCTCCCATGATTTAATTTTAACGTAACTTATTGGTTCAATAAGATAAATTGAACATACATTTACTGACCATTTGTTACATACCTTGTTCTTTTTTTATAGAAACCATGCCTGTCTCTTGTCCGTCAGAGATTGTACAAAGTCTTTATAAAGATATTAGACCACAAGTATCTCGTGGTAATTGGACTGTGTGGATACACTGTGGACCAGACAGTAACGGAGGGACTAAGGATGAGGTCCATATGATTGTATATGGACTCAACGGACAGTCCAAACCTATTCAACTAAATGATAAAATGGAATTCAATCAAAGATCAATAGTCAAAACTGATGTATGTTAATTATTGCTTATCGCTTATAATGTGTTGGATTTTACCACGTTCTTTAAAATATTGTGTTAACTCAAAACATGTTGATTTGAAATTATCTTTTACCTAATGCTCTTCAACTTCTTACTATATTTGGCCTTTTTAACATTTTTTTATTTGAGTGTCACTGATGAGTATTTTGTAGACGAAAGGCGCGTCTAGCGCTAATATAAAATTTCAATCCTGGTATATATGATGAGTTTATTTATAATAGACAGATAACAGAGGAAATTATTATTTGATAAAGTTTTCACTTTTTGTACTAATTTTAAAGAACTACCTAATGATAAGATGGCTGTTCACAAATGAGCATTTACCTATTCTCATGTGCCTAGGAAATTACATTATTAAAGGTTTAGAAATAAGATCCAGATGTAAACAAAATATATGAAATAATATAATATTTTATTGTTATAACATTTAATATAATAGTTATATAAAACACATGTTATGTTAGGCTCTGCTCCTGTCCATAAGGCCTAAAATAAAATATTGTTTGTTTCCCCAATCCCGACCGACCCTGCAAAATTGGTGCTACTCATAAAATTTTATTGTCAAAACTAAGTCAAATATTATTTTATTCATTTTGGATTTTCAGGCTTGCCGGATCGTCCGATAATCTTCAACCTCTTTGGAAAAATAAAATTATTTCCCTACCTACCTACCCACACCTGGCTTGGCAGGGTCGGGATTGGGGAAACAAACAATATTTTAATTTAGGCCTAACGTTATAGTATGGTATTTGTTTTCTGTTTTGCTTTTTCCAATCATATTGTGTTGTAAAATGATGCCCTTTATGGGTTCTTGATTAGATTAATAAAATTCTTATCTTATAATCAGTTCACACTATATCAGAATAATGAATCAAACTATATCAGAATAATGAATCAAACTATATCAGAATAATGAATCAACCATGCCTTTTATTTCTTTTTAACTTTTTAAGATTTTGGCTTTCCTCTATTGATCTTATTTATGCAATAGTTTATCATTATTTTGTTTGCATTCATCAATTATTTATCAGTTTGCTATTTCTATATATTAGTAAAACTTTTAATTTTACTTTAAATTGATACCTTAGATAAATACGGGATAGTACTATTTGATATGCTTTTAAGGATGAACACTATATTGTGAAATTTATATTTTCAGATTACTATAGGGGACATAGGTGCAATATTTAAAGTGAGATTATATTTTGGTGGCGACTACACTGGATCTCCATGGTTCCTTTCAAGTGTAAGTTCCTTTCTCATCTTAATTTAAAGATATGAATTCTATAAATATTTATGACATAGATCCCTTAAGCTTCGTATACTGATAAGTTAAACTGTAAATCCAAAATTATTGCAAGCATTTGTAATAATGATGTATGTGACAAATCCAGGTTGTGAATTCTTTTTAATTGCAATGCACACACATTATTTACTTTAACCTTCCAAAATTTTTGAATTTCTTACTTTTGTTTTCAGATTTTTTATTAGAATAAATACAGGTTAAGTTCTTTTGTTTTTGTTTGTTGAATATTCAAGGTCACCTTTAAAATGATTTTTTTGGTAACTTGTCTTTAAAATATAGTTAATGGTTTTGATGTTACATATAATTGTAGTTGAAAATGAAGGACCATGACACATTACAAGAAGTTATTATGAGAGTTGATAAAGAGTTAGTTGGAACTGAAGAAAATCCTGATGGGAGTTTAGAATTACCAGTAACTAGACCAGATCTATCACCATTAGAAGGTAGGCAATTAGTAGAAAGACCAAGTTAAAACTATATGAAAACCATTTCCTGGTTCCATGACACTTATAGGGTCTGTTTATAAACCAGTCAATGAAAACTGTTTACCTGCATTTACATATAAAGTTATTTAAATATATATAAATATAAGGACAGTTTGTATGAGTGTCAATGAGACATCTATCTGTTACGATCAAACGAAGTAGATGAAAGCATAGGCAATTGTGCAAAATTCAACAATGAGAAAAACTCATACTGCATAGTCAGCTATAAAAGGCAGGACATGAAAAATATGAAACCACTTAATTGAGAAAACTAAGGGCCTGACTTATAAAAAATCAATTTATGAAAAACAAATATGACAGATGAACCAACAACAACCACTTAACCTCAGGCGCCTTATTTGAGACAGGCAAATTTAGAAAGTGACTGGATTAAGCATGTTTGAAGGGTTTAACCCTTGCAGGTCAAAGTGGATGTTAGCAATTATAGGCAACTAATGCATATTTAAAGGCCTTATAAGTTTGTAGCCAATAAAGGCAATCACTTGTTCCTATGTAATAGATTCATGAATTTTAAGGTTAACCCCTATAAAAATTCTTTTTAAGTGATCTTGATGTTCATATCTGTATCTATTCTAAAAATAGTATTTATATTTTATGAATTATAGAAGATGAATTTACCTTGTATGTTGCCACTGGTAACCAGGATATGGCAGATACAGAGGCTGATGTTTTCTGTTGTCTCATTGGTCAATTTGGAGATACAGGCAGACGTATGCTGTCAAAGTCAAACTCACCAATTCCATTCAAACAGGGACAGGTAAAAACTTAAATTTTTCAATAATATTAATGTTGTAGTATATAAATAATTTGATATGACTAGATTTCATCGAAAAATATACATTACAACAATTTCACATTGGAAACCATTAACTAGAATCCCAATTATTTAAGTCTGAGAGATGATATTGAAAAAAGATGTTAAAACAAAAAAGATTCTGTAATTTAAGAGAAATCTTTAGTGCTAAAATTATTTATTTTTTGTCAGTTACATATACGTAATAATGATAGATAATTACCCAGAAAATTAAATTTAGCTCTGCCATCTGTAAATATAGCCTTGTCAAATTAAAAATCTTTTCAGAGCATTAGCTGTCTATTGATTATGTTGGGATATACTTGGCACAACAGCACATGTATTCTCATTTCTATTTATACAGATTTCTTGTTTATTTCCAGACATGCATCTAATGATTTTATTATGGTTTTTTTTGTTCACTCACTTCTTTCTGTATTCTATTACAATACATGTACATGTTTTGACAGCAATCAATTACAAGATATTTGTAACCAAACTTCACATAATAGTATGGTTATGTGAAATGAAAACAAATGAACTGTAATACTTGATAAACTTATATTCAAAGAATTATCTTAAATTGTTACTGCCTGATTGGCATTATGATGACCTCTAAAATTCTTTTGGTATAAAAAGAGGTACAGATTTTATTTGTCTAAACAAGTTAGCAATGTTTAATGATTTTTTTAGCTATTTACCTTTATCATATGTCACAGGTTGATGAATTTGTAATTAAAAGTTTGGATCTTGGGAAAGTGGAGAAAGTTGTTATTGGTCATAATGAGAAAGGACGAGGAAGGGGATGGTTTTGTGAACGTGTACAAATCAAATCCAAACTTCATCCTGTTATGAAGATATTTCCATGTAACAGGTAATACTCTTATCAAAAAATAAGAATGGCCTTGCAAGCTTTTCTGTGTAGTCAGCATATCTTAGTCTGTACAGAGATCTGTATGAATCATCTTGCATTTTGCATTTTTATTCCTAACTTTTTGGAACCATTGACTAACTACAGAAACTAATCAAACTTAATCCCAGTATGAATTTGTTATACAGCATCAAGTTGTTCATTAATGGGATTTTCCTTAGGCTTTGGTTGGTTTTCAGTTGTTCAAATGGGCATGTTTATCTTTTCTGCATTTCCCCTTTAACAAATAATCTGTTACTGTTACCACTTGCAACCCACTGACTACTGTATGTTATTAAAATGAAAAAAATGCAAAACCAAACAAAGAAAAATATACATGCATAATTAAACAGCACCATTTAATGTTATTGACTGTAAAAATTGTGAAATGACTGTATGATTGTTCTATATTATTTTAGATGGATGGACACAGGTTGTGAAGACAGGAAGTTGATGAGAGAATTGCCATATATTGGGGATATACCAGTAGTGGCTCCACCTTCAGGGACATCAAGTAAGGCTATGGAATAATAATTGCAGTTATGAATATTCTATTGATTGCTTTGATTTAAGGTGGTACCTAGCACTACAGGGAGATAACTCTGTAAAGTCATCTCAACGTTTTAATTACATTGTGTTGTAAAAGGAATATTAAGCTTCTCAATGATCAAAATTGGTGTTTGTCAAACTGCTATATAACCAGTGTATTTTTTCTGACAAAACGGTTGGTTTAAAATTTTTGAAATTTTTATATTTTTGTTAGAGGGTCAAAGTAAATACTTTGACAAAATTTTATGAAAATTAAACGAGCCAAATTAATTTTAGTGAAAGTGTTGGGTACCACCTTAATATAGAAGAATGATTTTATTTTTATTTGCTGGAATTTGTAAGAATACGACTTTGTGATATTTTTGTGACGTAAAATTCCATTATATCTGTCAGCTGATGAATTGTGTGCATTTATTTTTGTAAATGAATTTCATCATAGCTTATAGATTTTTTTTTTTTATCTTTCATATTGTTGAATTCTGTCCTTTGGATGAACAATCAAATTTAATTGATTGAATATCGATTAGTTAAAATGTAAATTACATATTAAACATTTGAAATTATCATTCCTTTAGAGGGTGTCTACACATGTACAGTGACAACTGCTGATAGAGAGAAACTACCTCCAAAAGGTTTAGATAGAAGTGAGAAATCTCGCTTGATATCACTGATGGTTTATGGTAGTCAATCTGTGGTTGGACCAATAGAGCTTGACAAACCAGGAGCAGATCTGTTTTTACCAGGTCATGTTGATGTGTTCAAGGTATTAAGTAATTCACATGTTAAAATTGAGAATTTCAAATGAAACTCAACATTCATAAATATTTTTAAAGACTAACATCATTATATGAAAGAATAATGTGTTATACAAGGATAAGAAGGATGAAAAGAATAAATAAGTTTAATCACAATTTTTTTTTTTTTAGAAGTGGGGCATAAATTAAAAAAAATATAAGTTGATCTTAATTGTTATTCTATTATAAGAGGATAGAGGAGGGACTTTTTTTGAGGAATCAGGATTTGACATTTCTTTTTTTTGAGGAATTCAGGATGAGAACCCTCGAGTGCTATCCCTCTCTTTAATGAAAAATGAGTGAAAAGTTTATATTATGTTTCTAGGGATTATCTATTGATGTTGGTGAAATCAAGAAAATCCGAGTTTGTGCAGGATATGAAGAGGATCCTGAATCTGTTTGGACAACTGAAAAAGTAGGTATAAAATATGTGTCAGGTCATTCATAATTAACAAGTCGTTGTTTTGTATTTATTGAATATACAGTTTTGAATATGTGAAAGAAAGTTGATAGTGGAGAAAATACTAAAATAAAGATATAATACTGTTTTAAAATAAAATTTGCAATTTCATTCATTTTTGAAAATATGTTAATTTATGTCCATGGTTTTTTTGTCAGATTGAGTTAGAAGATGATGATACTAAAGATATTTTCACCTTTGACTTTTCACATTGGGTTGGAGAGGTCAAAGGTGATTGTAGGAAAGAATTACCAGTTTTAAGATTAGGAAAAGGTCAAAAACAAAGTAAGTTTCATATTTACGTAATTTTCTTTTTACTGCTTTGTAAAGGATGAGTTTTTGGTCTTGCACAGTTTAACTGTCTGGTTGACACTTCCACAGAATCTTCTGAATTTGATAGTTTCAATTACAAACAGTGGTATAGGAGCAAGTCCATTTTCATCATCTGATAACACTAAGCATTATCAGATTTCACAAACTACATAGAAAAAAGACTTTGAATATGCTAGTGATAATTTAAATTATGTAATAATACTGGTAGTAAGGAAAATTGGTGTTAAATTTATTATGATTAAGAAATCTTGTCTTATGAAAGTTTTTGTCCAATAATAAAATTCATGAGAATCAATTTTAGATCAATTCATTTCCTATTTTTTGCATTGGGTAGAATGCACATTTCTTCTTCATTCATAACAGCTGGCTAATAAATGTATTGTATAATTTCAGTATATCCTTATCATGTGGAAGTTCACACAAGTGAAGAAGAAATGAATGCAGCCACCAATTCTCAAGTGTTTATAACTTTGTATGGAATGCTGGGAGATTCTGGCAGACGGCTTTTAAGTAAAAGTCGGAACAATAAAACAAAATTCCAAACAGGACAGGTTTGTTATGTTGTAATGCTTAATCTTTTCAAAAAACTTTAAATCATCAAAAATTGTAGTAAACATGTTTATAACACTACAATATGTGTAAATAGAAGAATTTTACTGGACTTTCTAACGAAAAAATGGAAAATTACTTTCATAAATGTAATGAATACAAACTTTTATTCTGACATCAGATCATAAAACAGCAGGGATTCCTAGTTCGTATAATCAACTCATTGTACAGTTTAAAACCCAGATCCCTGAAACTTCACAGAAAGATTGTCACATATGTTGAAGATGTGCACCTGCTATTATTGTTTGTGATAATTTGTTTCCTTTTTATGCCCCACCTACGATAGTAGAGGGGCATTATGTTTTCTGGTCTGTGGCTCCGTTCGTCCGTCCGTCCGTCCGTCTGTGGTTCCGTTCGTCCGTCCAGGTTAAAGTTTTTGGTCAAGGTAGTTTTTGATGAAGCTGAAGTCCAATCAACTTGAAACTTAATACACTTGTTGCTTATGAGATGATCTTTCTAATTTTTAAGCCAAATTAGACTTTTGACCCCAATTTCACGGTCCACTGAACATAGAAAATGAAAGTGGGAGTTTCAGGTTAAAGTTTTTGGTCAAGGTAGTTTTTGATGAAGCTGAAGTCCAATCAACTTGAAACTTAGTACACTTGTTGCTTATGATATGATCTTTCTAATTTTAATGCCAAATTAGATAATTACCCAATTTCACGGTCCATGGAACATGGAAAAGGATAGTACGAGTGGGGCATCCGTGTACTTTGGACACATTCTTGTTTCATTCTGGAACTAAAGTAATCTTTTTTCAGCAAACTTTTCAAAACATTGTACCAGTTAAGTGTTTTCCACCGATCCTGCAATTTCCAAAACTTGATCCCCAAAACTTCACAGAAAGATTGCACATAAGTTGTCCACCTACCTTAGGTTTTAGTCTCATTTTTTTTAACTTAATTTAACCATTTTTCTTCACTTAAATTTAAAGTGAAACATTATATAATGTACCAATTTGGTGTAATCAATTTCTACAGATATCTACCCAGATTATCAAATCTTCACAAAATGATTGTGCATATATTGCAGTTGAATACAAAGAACATCTATATCTATTACTATGATTTTATTTCATCTATGCTATCATAAATGTTGTTATCTTTCTGTATATAGATAGATATATTTACTGTGCATGCTGTAGACCTTGGAGAATTAGAGAAAGTTGTAGTGACAAAAGGACCTGGGAATCCTTGGTTGTTAGAAAAAGTTGTTGTTAAAACCTCTGACTTTGCCCCACAAGAAAGTATATTCTCTCATAATGAGTAAGTAAATACTATGGCTTCATTTTAAAAACAATTATTGGTTTTTGAATTTCATGTAGAAATTTTCCTTTCTGCCAAAATAATACTTCTTAATTAATTGATTAATTTTAATGTACTTTATTATTATTTTGAGTAAAGATTAATCTCAGATTTAAATGTTTGACAAATAAAGCATTTTTATATGCTTGTATATAGACTGACAAAACCAAACATAAAAAATCATTGAAATTTATTTTTTCTCCAATCCATGAAATTTGTGTCAAGGATAATAAATGAACTTACAGTAAAAATGTTAAATAAATTTTATTTTTGACGATCTTTAATGACTGGTATTTATAGATACGAGTTTTAGTGACCTTTAATTATGCTTACAGGTGGATAGGGAAGAAAACAGATGCACCAGCAGAAATAGAGGAGACTATTAGATTAACAGCTGTACAGAACAGTCATGTTGTTATACCAGCCTTGGGATCAGACAACTTACCTATATCTAGTAAGAACTAATTGTTGCATATTTCATGTAAACAGTTTATGCTTTGCAGAATATTTTCATATTTCATGTTTAACACATTTAGTTAACGTTTATATATACTCTTTACGAATAGAAAGCACAAAACTATTTCTGTTACGTTTACTTTTATGGCTTTTATTATGTTCATAACCTTCCAAGTTAAAATGATATTAAGGTCAGAATATATTTCTTCTTACTCCTGAGGACGAAAATATCTCATTTGAATATAGTTTCTCTGTGTTAATATAAAATAATTTCTATTTGATTTGCATATTAACAAAAACTTAAATGTGATTGGTTAGTTGCAACTTTTTCCCTTGGTTAATACTGTTAATCCATTTTGCCAAAAAAATTCGAAACCTATGTAAACACTATGTCAATGTCAATGTAATATACATCTGTGTATACATATGTACTGATTTATTTGGTGGCAGGAAAATTCAATTTAAAAGAAAAAATAACACATATTTGAGTTTTATTAAGTTAGTGAGTCAATCAACCACTTTACAGAATAATAACCTCTTCTAAAAATGTGTTTAATTCTATAATGTCAACTTTCATCCTTATAGAAGGAAGATGGAAGCTGACTGCAGAGACTGGTGGTAATAAAGGAGAAGAAAACTTTGGAGATATTGTCATGATACTATGTGGAGAAGATGAAGAAACACAACCTGTCAAAATAGTCACAACAAAGGAGAAGCCATTCCAGATTGGTCAGACAGATGTATTTGATGTAAGGACTATTTAGAAATGCCATAGAAGAAATGCATTTTTTAATTATTTTTTTCCAAGGTTAGCAATGGGTCTTGCAAGTAAAATTTGATATTTGTGTTATGCTGAATTTTCTGTGTTGTATAGACATTAACTGTACATGGTCTCTTGGTTAGATAAAATGATATACATTGACTCCATTGGTTTAGGAAATCACTGTGAGAAAGAAATTAAGAATATCATTTTTATACTCTTTTCAGGCAAAGTTTTCTGAAGTTATAGAAGAGTTATATAAGATCAGACTTGGATTCAAAGATAATACAAGCAATAAAGGATGGCTCATCAAAAAGGTAATGTATTAGAGCCAATGAATCCCTGATTATGCTATTGGCTGTGCAATGTTTCTAGTCTGTGTACAAAAAACTAAACCTTTTATGGGAGACATTTTTATTGTGAAAAAAATATACGGACTTAGGTTATCTGAGGTTACCATGTTTAATGGTCTACGCAATGTTTTCAATTAAATGTGACCTTGATAGATCAACAAAAAAGCTGGTAAGTTTTACTTTCATAAATCATTCCTAGAAATGTAAGATAAACATATTCCATGTATTCCAATGGTGAGTTGATAGAAGTAACTGAAAAATTTCAAGAATACTGTAAAACAAACATTGGTGTTAGTGAGAACCATTTTACAGAGTTTGAAATAAAAAATTGTTTAAATCGACTATATTATCTTTAGAATTTGTGTGGTTTTTTTTTATGGAGGTACACAAATCAGGAAAAAATTTTAGTATAGACAACTACAATACTTCATGTGTCTTTCTCTAAAAAATTTACATAAGATTGTCTGTTTCTTGTTAAAGAGACTTGGTTATCTTGTTTAAATGATACTAATTTCTTAACATATTGTTAATAAAGTGTGAAGATGAATCTCATTTCTTAACATATTGTAGATCAAGTGTGAAGATGATACTCATTTCTTAATGTATTGTAGATAAAGTGTGAAGATTTAGATACGGGTGATAAGTTTAGTTATGAAGTAAAAGATTGGATGGTTGTTGATGAATATAGTGATGGATGGAAGGAAGTGCCTGCAGCATGGCCAGCGATCAATATACCTAAAGGTAACTTTAACTTATAGGAATCTCAACAGGATTATAAAATTCTGACAATAGCCATAGTTATTTTGGTCTCTTGTGGACAGTTGTCTCATTTGCAATCATACCACATTTTCTTTTTTATAATAACCTTAAATTTACCATATTATGGTTATAAACAAACTTAAACAATAGAAGGTTATATAGAATAAACTTTTAAAGAGAATCAAGATTGTATTTTGTAATACTTGCAGTGTTGCTTGACAGAATATCAGGTTTGATCTAACTTGATAAATATAATGAGTATAATCACAAATACATGTTTATAGGAAATGTTATTCAATGAGGAGACTAAAATTTAGTGGAAAATTCAAAGATACTTATTATAATTATTTGAAAGAAATACATTCTTCTTTACAATTCTGAAGGTTATTCGTTACATTTTAAAGTAACTTTAATGAGTATAATATTAATACGCACTATCAAATTTTATTTTTATTCTTAGTGCAACAATACCAAATAAAGACGTACACAGGAGATGTTCGGAGTGCTGGTACAGATTCTGATGTATATATCTACATACATGGGGAACTAGGCACTACTGGTCGTAGATTACTGAAAAAGTCTAAAACACATGATGATAAATTTGAGAGGAATCAAGTAAGTTACAGGAATGATCTTAAAAATTTATTTATTCTGTTACAAGCTGTTAAATGCACATTATGAATATGAAGATTTGTTCAATTTCACATGGGATTGTCTAAAGCAACCAAATGCTTATTTCGCTATCAGTATTTACATACAATGGAATAATATATTTTGCTTTCAGTTTTCTGAATTTGTTTAAAAAGTACAACAAATTGAAAAAAATATACTTGTATTCAGAGGTGTTGGAAAAGGACAGGGGACTTTATAGTAATTATAATTCAAAATATATGTAAAATATGATTGTACATGCAGTATCAATTTGTATATGGATCTTGTATCTTTTAAACATTATCACATTGTGTAATTGCAGGAAGATTTATTTGTTATTGAGGCTGTATCCTTAGGGAAGTTAAAGAAAGTTGTTATTGGTCACAATGACGAAGGTTTAGGTAAATGTTTATAACTATAAGTTTTTTTTGTATGTTATATTATGTTTTTGAATGGATATTGATCCTTGATAACCTGGATAATAATCCTTTAATTCATTATATGCTGACATTATATTACCGGTTCTGCTTCTGATGTTAATTCTAACTTGCAATTATCATATGTTAAGTAGAAAATATTTATGACAGATGTGTAATTGTGAA